>CAWUFW010007016.1:0-600000 GCA_963921515.1 Calotriton arnoldi
GGAAAAACCCTGCAGTGTTCTAACCACAGACTAGATAACGTTCAACCCTCAGAGCTCGTTATGTACTGTAGGGAACTGATGTAGGTGAAAGGTCATGCCTATATTAGGGCATAGAAGATCATGACCATAATAGGGCATAGACGATTATGACCAAAATAGGGCATAGACGATTATGACCATAATAGGGCATATGCGAATATGACCATATACGGCATATATGAACGCGTCTATATTAGGGCCTCTATATGAAACATAACAGTACAGGAGTCAACGACTTATCTAAAAGACACCAAACACCTCCTCGGTCTACTTAAAGATTTACCATTCAATCCGAGTAACACTCTCGTACGCTTAGATATCGAGTCTATATACAAGCTTACCTCAGGACGACACCTTACAAGTCATCAAAAAAGTCCTGGAAGAGACAGCTTGGGACTTTATGACTCCAAAAGATTTTGTGATCAATTGTGCCACACTAGCATTGAAAGAAAATTATTTTGAGTTTGAGGGAGAATTTTTCCTCCAAACCAACGGAACCTCAATGGGCAGCACATTTGCCCCTAGTGTGGCTGGGCTTTATGTTTATGATTTTGAGAAAACAAATAGTTTCTTACCCGTCGGTGTAGTTTTGCAGCCTGAAGAATTTTCTGGATTCACTATGCTGTGCATTATTCCGCCATCTAGTGGTTGGGTCCGGAATAGTATTTCTCCTCTTTTTTTTTTTTGCTGTTGGGCGTCGACGACGTAGTACCATTTGGTTCCCTTCTGTGATGTCGACGAGGTTCCTCCGGAAGCTCCCACCTTTGGTAGCCATCTTCAGATTCTTTTTTTTTTTCCCTTTCTTTTTATTCTGTCCTTTTAGTTCTCTTCCTTGGCGGAGGAGGGTGGGTTCGCTAGTGAATCCAATTCTTCAAGCTGCAAAACTACACCGACAGGTAAGAAACTATTCTTTTTGCTGCGTGAATCTTTTCTGGATTCACTATGCTGTGCATAGACTTTGTAGCGGTTTGCTAGTCTTGCGGTGGCTGGGTGGAAAATGAACTTTGGTTTGTAAATAGATGCTGTAAGACCTTTTGTCCTACTTGCGCTTCTTTGTTCATTTGAATGTCCACACAGTAATGTTTGGTGAATGTGTGCACCGAAGACCATGTTGCAGCCATGCAAATGTCTTGGATTGGAGTGTTAGTAAGAAATGCAATAGTTGCTCCTTTCTTCCTTGTTGAATGCGCCCGTGGCGCCCCTTGTAAAGATTGTCCTACTTGTTTGTGTCACAATTGTATGGCTTGTGCTATCCATCTTGCGATTGTGTTCTTGGTTACTGTTCTTCCCAGAAAACAGTTTGCAAAGGATACAAATAAATTTCGTTTTTCTGTATTCTTTAGTTTTTTTCCACGTAATACATGACTGCTCTTCTTGCGTCAAGTGTGTGCAAAGCCCTTTCCGCTTTGTTCTTAGGGTTTTGAAAGAAACTCGGTATTTGTATACTCTGATTTATGTGAAATCTTGACACCACCTTTGGCATGAATTGCGGATCTGTCCTCATGACAATCCTGTTACTTTGTATTTGGAAGTAGGGTTCCTGTAGTGTTAGTGCCTGCAATTCACTAACTCTACGTAGGGATGTTATTGCCACTAAAAATGCAGTTTTTAGGTCTCGCCTACGCAGCGCGCATGCGCTGCGTAGGAGGACCTGTAGCCGTCGCTCTGCTCATTTTCAAGCACGCACTCGTGCTTATGGCGGCATCCACCTTGCGGGAGCGAGCAGGGTCGCGCCACAAGCACGAGTACAGTGCTTGAAAATGAGCAGACTGCTCTCCCAAGCGCGCGCCTCTCTCCTCGCCCACACGTCCCGGTCACTCACTCGCTCCGCCTTTTTTTTGCTCGCGCTTCTCGTCTTTCCCTCTCTCGGTTCAGTCTTTCTTCCCCTGCTATCTTCTTACTTTCTTTTTCATGTTGTAATTTTCGTCTCTTTCTCGCCTTACTTTTTGCGTCCGCGCCCTTTTCGTTTTCTCGTTCTGCCCTACTTTCTCTTTAAATTTCGCCCGTTTATTTTTCTTCGCGCCTCTACTCTCTCTGCCCCCTTCTCCATCTCTCTTTGTATACCCTCCGTTACTCTTGCCTCCCCTGTTCTCTCGTCCTCCCGTCTCTCCGCCCGCCAATCCGTCTTCTTTCCTGAACTGTGGCGTTTGTCTGAGACTCACCCGACCCCTCACTCTCTCACCACCCTGTCTTGAAGAGAAAACTTTTTCATGCATTGCTGCGCTAGCTTGTTTGAAGTTCTTCGTGACAGCTTAAAGGCATTGTCTTTCAGTCCATTTCCCTTATACGTAGGCGCTGCTTTTTGTTTTAACCCTATGCCCCCGTCTGTTTCTTGTTCTGACGAAGGAATGGCAGCAGAAGCATTTGCACTATGTTCTATATCCGGAAATCGCAGCATGTTTTGATTTAAGTAGCTTGGCTAGGGTGACCATCTATCGGTTAGTTTACACGGACAGACCGTTGTCCATGATTTATAATATAACGGATAGGATTTGCTGTGCTAGCGTTGTCCGTGATTTATAATATAACGGATAGCATTTGAGGTGCTAGCATGGCTGTGAGGCAGACGTTTAAGTCAGCATTTTTTTTATACCGTTTAAAGCTCTTTAGTGATCTTCAGCCAAGTTCTGCTTCCACATGCAACACGTACTTTGTATGTTTTTGCAGCTTCATATAGCACGAACTTGGCCCCACGGCATTTTACAAGAGAAGCAGAAGTTGTACTCTTAAAAGCATACTTTTTAGTTTTTTTATGGCACAAGGAGATTAAGTGAATCGCCCAGAATCCCTACCCCATGCCAGTGTTTAATTTGTGCTGGTGGTTTCCGGTATTCGGCATGGCACTGGTCAACACCGGCACTTATCACAGTCTGCCATATGGTGGCGCGGTCTGTCAAATTTAGAAATGAGCAATATAACAGTCGTTTATTAATTCAATATACATTAAACAAGCATTGGCATAGCCAATAGGTCTCGCCTTTGGGATATTATAAGTGTTTAGCCATGCAACAGTTGATGTTGCACCAAGGACATTGTTGCAGCATAATTAAATACTTATAAGGTCCCAAAGGCGAGACCTATTGGCTATGCCAATGCTTGTTATTGTAAGCATTTGTAGCGTTGCTTTGTGTAGTGGTTCGAAAGGTGCTCTCATCATTTGTGCTAGAACTATGTTCAGATTCCAAGTTGGTGCTGTTACCATTTTTGTTGGTGCAATCTTCTTTGCACCTTCTAGGAACCTTTTGACCCCATGTGAGGTGAAGAAGCTCTTCCCTGTTTCCCCTCTTGTATACGCCACAATTGCTGCCAAATGTACTTTCAGTGATGTAAAACAATATACTTTGTAGTAAATGTGTGAGATATTTTAGCACTGTTCCTTCTTTTGTAATCTTTCTTGAGAGACGCCTTTGAGACACCATTGGGTGTACCTTTTCCATTTTGCTGTATAACATTTTCTTGTTGTTGGTTTCCTAGCTTCTCTTAGAACAGCCATTGTGCTTTCTGGCAGTTTGAGATGTGCGAATTCCAAGTCCTCAGGAGCCTTGCTGCTAGGCCTAAACTTTCTGGTTCTGGATGAAGCACTTTCCCGTTCTGCATTGTTAGCAAATCTTTTCTTTTTGGAAGTTTGTGTATTCTTCCTTGTGAGATTTCCATTAGTTCCGAGAACCACGTTTGTCTGGCCCATTGTGGTGCTATGAGAATCATTGTCATTTTGCTGATTCTGCATTTGCCGATCACTTTGTTCAGTAATGGTATTGGGGGGGAAAGCGTACGCAAATATCCCTGACCAGTCTATCCATAGCGCATTCCCTAGGGACTGGTTGCAAGGTCGCCTGGATGCGAAGTTTTGGCATTTTGCATTGTGGGGTGTTGCAAATAGGTCTATTTGTGGTGTTCCCCATTTTTTGAAAATTCCTTGTACTTCTGTTTGGTTCAGTTTCCACTCGTGGGATGCTGTTAGTCTGCTTCTAGATTGTCCTTCCCTGGTAGGTGTATTGCTAAAATGTCTATTTGTTTTGGAATTGCCCATCTCCAAATCTGTTGTGCTAGAGTTGAGAGTGCTACAGACCGAGTCCCTCCTTGTTTGTTTATGTAAAACATAGTTGTAGTGTTGTCTGTTTGTATCAACACCCTTTTCCCGTATAGCTCTTTCTGAAAGGCTTTTAAGGCTAAGAACACAGTTTTTAGTTCCAAGATATTGATGTGTTTCACCGCATCCTGTGGTGCCCACAATCCCCTTACTTTGAGATTGTCCATGTGTGCTCCCCATCCTACTAGGGACGCATCTGTTGTTATGGTCACTGTTGGAGTTGGAGGTGTGAAAAGTCTCCCCTGTGCTACGTTTGCTTTGTTCCACCATGCCATCTCTTGATGAACTTCTGTTTGTGACAACCACTAGATCCTCCCAACTCCCTGTAGCTTGTGACCATTGTGTTTGGAGCCATTCTTGAAATGGTCTCATGTGCAGACGATAATTGGGAACTAAATGAATGCATGAGGCCATCATTCCTAGTAATTTCCCCACTGTCAGATGATGCCCCTTCTGGTATAGAGGAGTCTCCTTCAATAGAGCTGATCTCCTTTTCTCGCTGGGGAATGCTTTCCCTAACATAGTGTTTATTTCTGCGCCCAAGAACACCTTCTTGCGTTCCGGTTCTATTCATGACTTTTCCCAGTGTACTGAGTAACCCAGCTGAACTAGTGTCTCTATCACTTGTTGTATATGCTGTTTGCATAGGCTGTATGAGTTTGCTCTTACTAACCAGTCGTCTAAGTAGGGGTAAAAATGAATTCCTTGCCTTCTGAGATGTGCTGCTACTGCTGCCAGGCACTTTGTGAACACCCTTGGTGCTGATTTTAGACCAAAAGCAAGTACTTTGAACTGGTAGTGATGTTTGTTCACAACAAATCTTAAAATTGCTTTGTGTTTTCTGTTTATTGGGATGTGTAAATACGCATCCTTTAAGTCTATTGTTGCCATGTAATCTCCCCTTTGCAACGGAGGTAACACCTCTTGTAGTGTAGTCATTTTGAATCTTTGCGTTTTTATAAACTGGTTTAGAAACCTTAGGTCTAATACTGGCCGTAATGTTCCATCCACCTTTGGAATTAGGAAGTATGTTGAATATACTCTGTTGTTCTTTTCTCTGAGCGGTACATGTTCTATTGCATGTTTTCCCTGAAGTTCTTTCACCTCTTTGACTAGGTGAGATAATTCTTCTTTTGAATGTGTCCTTTGCTTTGGCCTCCTGTGTGGAGGTTGTTTTGTTAACTCTATACAGTAACCGTACTGTATTATGTTTAGAATCCATTTGTCTGTGGTTATTTCTCTCCACTTTTATTGGAAAAGTTTTAGTCTGCCTCCTACTGGAGTGGTATGTTGGAGGAACTGTAAACTGTTTTTTTCTTGTTTTGGTAACTGCTTCTTTTTCGTGTGCACTCTCACTGCTGTTGTTTGTGAGTGTACCTCCTTGTGAGTGCAGTCACTTGGTAGAGGTCTGTTGTCCACCTCTTTGTAGCTGACCTCTGCCACGGGGACGCCCTCGAAAGGATCCTCTTCCTTGATATTGCCAGCTTTGTTGCTGTCCCTGTTGTGTGCCCTGGTTTCCAGCTTGGTATGTCTGCTGGCAACTCTGATGTGAGGTAGTAGGTTGGTGTGTACCTCTTCCTGCTAGTCTTCTTGATGGTGTGCCTCTACGCATGCCTCTGAACTGCAGAGCCCCCATGGATCTTGGGGTTTCGTTGTCCTTTTTTAGTTGATTTAGCTTTTCATCAACCACCGTTCCAAACAATTGTTCTCCATTGAATGGTGAATTAATGATGTTGCTTTGCACTTCTGGCTTGAAGCCTGAGATTCTAAGCCATGCGTTCCTCCTTTCCGTTATGCCAATCATCATTTGCCTGCTAGACGTTTGAGCAGCATCAAGAGCTGATTTTAAACATGTATTAGCAATGTTTTTACCCTCTTCCACTAGGTGGCTAGCTCTTTTCTGGAATTGTTCTGGTAGGTTTTGTAACAGTTCTCCTACCTCCTCCCAATGTTGGTATGCATGTCTGTTCAGCAATGCATTTGAATTTGCTATGCGCCACTGATTAGCTGCGCTTCTCTCCACCTTCCTTCCTACGAGGTCCATCCTCTTGCTTTCCTTGTCTGGAGGTGGTCCCACTGTAGTAAGTACATTTGCTCTTTTTCTTGCTGTTGAGGCAATGATAGAGTCAGCTGGCACTGATCCCCTGATGTATATAGGGTCTTTAGAGGAGTGATCATACTTTTTCTCTGCCCTTGGTGTTATAGCCTTGCATGTAGCAGGCTCTTTGAATGCCTCTTTCCCCTGGTCTAAGACACTAGGCAGCATTGGTAGGAATTATTTCCTTGATTGTGTAGGCATCAGAGTCTCTAATAAAAAACATGGCTGAGGTTTTTCTTCCTCTAGCTGAACCCCATAAGTTTCTGCAGCCTTTTTAATCACCTGATTGTACATGCCAATGTCATCTGGGGGTGATGGCCTCGAAGGATATGATTCCACAGCCGCCTCCGGTGATTCTGCGTCGAGATCTTGCCATTGGAGCTCTTGATTCTCAGAGTTCAACGATTCTGCGTATGCTTGCTCGTCTTCGACGTCTTCCCCGAAGAAGAATGAACCTTCCTCTTCTTCGATCTGTTCGGGGCTTCTTGGCGGTACTGGTTCTTCGGCAACCCATTCGGCTTCCGTTTCCCTTGTTTTCGGCGGCATCTTGAATTGCTTCAAGCTTTCGTCAGTCTTTTTTGCGTTGAAGGATATTCGCCATTTCGGCTTTGAGCCTTCTTCTCTTTTTCTCAATCTCAGCCTCGTGTGTTGCGGCGTCGAGATTTTCTGTTTTTCAGCTGACGACGCCAAACCGGTCGTCGAGGTTTGTTTCAGTCTCTCTTTCTTCGACGCCGAAGTGTCCTTTTCCAGACTGTCTTTCGACGTCTTTGTTTTTTTGGAGGACCTTTCCCGTTCCGGAGTCCTTATCCAAGGATCCTACGGTCTCTTTTTGTTTGGATGCAGCTGCGGTCGCCGAATGCTTTGACGCCGAGGATCCCTTTGGAGGTCTAGAGTATGATTTTCGAGACTCTTCTAGTTTTTTCAAGGTCGACCACTCTTACCTCCTTCGAAGTCTTCTTCTCGACTTCCACGACCACGACTTCTCTTTCCTCGTCACCTTCTGGTCCTTCGGCGACGTTATGTTCTTCCTCACTGGAGAGGCCCAGGTCTTGCAGCGCTGGCGGTGGTCCTTGGCCTTGCATGTTGTAATTGGCTCATCGCTGCCTTTCTCTTACCCTCAACGTCTTCGGGGTGAAGACGGAGCAGGCGTTACAGTCGTCGCTTTGATGATCCAGCGGCAGGCACAGGTTACAGACCGGGTGCTGATCCTTTTGAGCGTATTTGTGGTGGCAGTTCTTACAGAACTTGAACGGGTCTTGTCCATTACCGCGCCCAGGGAGCCCCCTGAATGCGCATTCTCCGATCGTCGACGAAGTTCTTGATTTCTTCCCTTCGTCGAACTACGGTCGTAGATTTAAAGTTGAAAGTGGAAGACACGGTTCTACCGATTTTCCACGATTCTTCTCTCCAATCTTGGGAGCTTCTCCGTATCGATCCAGACCCAACGGCGGAAAAAAAGAATCTGAAGATGGCTACCAAAGGTGGGCGCTTCCGGAGAAAGCCCGTCGACGTCACAGAAGGGCACCAAATGGTACTACGTCGTCAACGCCCACCAACAGCAAAAAAAAAAAAAAAAAAAGAGAAGAAATACTATAATTCCGGACCCAACCACTAGTTGGCGGAATAATGCACAGCATAGTGAATCCAGAAAAGATTCATGCTGCAAAACCCACATTCTCAATACCACCAACCCCTTTAGTAACCAGGTTAAATTCTGGAAGAGATACATAGACGATATCCTGATGATATAGGACGACCAAGGAGAAAAACTACCCGCCTTTCTAACATGGCTCAACAATCAGGACCCATATCTAAAGTTCACAAGCTCAGTTAACAAGGAAACCATCACATTCCTGGACTTAACCATTGAGGCGAAAGAAGGCTTACTTAAAACAACTACCTTCTATAAACCCACTTCAAGGAATACACTTTTACAGTTTGAGTTTTCATCCTCGCTCCTTGAGAGAGAATTTACCCTATGGTCAATTTCTCCGTATTAGGAGAAACTGTAGAGACATTGACGATTTCCGTACCCAATCCAAAGATCTTTGAGAAGTTGCGAGACAGAGGCTACCCACAGAAAATAAATGGGACTTCAAGAAAAAGAGCCCAAAATCAAAATAGAGATTCTCTATTGGAGGATAGACAAATAACGAAAACAACAATACCTCTCACGTGCGTCACAACGTACACCATTTCCAACAAAATGACTAAAATCATCAACAGAAATTGGAACATCCTCAATACTGGTAAATTAAAGTGGGAAAACCCCCCGCTTTCATTTAAGAGGGCTAACGGTTTGAGGGACAAACTGATCTCAACACGTACCAGATACAATACAACATCAAGAGAAGCCTCAGTACTAAATGCATGGGGCCTCCCAAGCGCAGTCAGCCATTACCCATGCGGAAATTGCAGTATATGTCACCTTACATCAGCTACAAAAACACTCAATCTGGAACCAGGAAAAACTTGGTCGCTAAGAAAACATACAAACTGTAATTCAACTCATGTGGTTTACTTGATTGAATGCCCATGCCACCTGAGGTACATTGGCATGACCAGCAGGAAGATCAAGATAAGGATTGGAGAACATAGAAGCAACATTCGTTGCAAACGCAATACAACTAAGATGACGGACCATTTTTAAAAAAAAGGAGCATACACCCAATGACATCAAATGGGTGATTATCGAACAGGTCGACAACATATCAACAAATTCTAAGATGCTGCTAAATAAGGAACAACGTTGGATCTATCGCCTTTCAACCCACAAACAGGGGTTGAATGACATCCCGTGGAACACTTTAACCTGGACATAACTTGAGTGCAGACAAAAAACCACTCATAGGTCCTTTACTGTCTTCTACTCTGAATTAACCACACTAAATAACAATCCGTGTTTTTTATCCGTTGCAAACGAGGTTGATTTGAATATAAGTTGATCATAGATTGGTTGCCGAATAGTCAATTACACAACTGCCGCACTGCCGCATATTTTCATATCAATGAAGGGTGCCCTCCGGGATCTCTGTCCAAATAAGAGGGTTATTTCCTTTTTCATATTTCCCTTTTTTAAATTTCCCTTCTATAAATAATAAAAAAAAAAAATCACAATTACTAAAAAAGTAATACTATCCACACGAACACTTTCAAACCTTCATTTACTATACCAGTATATGTTAGGAATAGTCTCTTTTCGCAACACAAATAAGTGCTCCAGTCTTTTTTCAGTCCCCTTTACGCTGCCAAACATGCACGGGGATGTGAGACCACGCCACGTGCCACACGTCACGATGACGCGGAACGAGAGGACGCTTCCCGCGCTGCCAGCACATAAATGAAAACAAAGGAGCAGCACCATCATCTTCAGGATCCCTGGTACCAGGCCGCAATAGCCAACGATGGTGGGCAGCAGACCTTGATGATGTGAGTAAAGAGCCCCCGGTCTCCTCTACCGGCAAACGGCGTCAATACGATAGGCAATTATCGGAATCTTCACTTTTTCTCTCTTTTTGTCTTCAGTGTTTGACTACAGGCACTGCCCCCTCCCTGGGATCCATGTCGCGATAAAATTTAGCAACTTAAGTAAGATATTAACTCTTCTGTTATAGAACCAAGTAGAACTTACTATAGCCATCAATCATATCGCCCTCCCCTCATTACGAAGACGGGAGACTCAGTTTTAAAGGGACCACCACAGTCCATTAAAACCTACATGCATAAATGAATTTAATGTTAATGCCATGCACGTATGAGTGTATGATTTGTCCTCACCACCAGGATCATTTTGATCTAATCGGACGTTATGTGATGCACACAGAGAGAGGTGTGGTGCAGCGGCCAGGGCAGCTGACTCCGGAGCACAGGGTTCACGGTTCGATCCCCGGCTCCGGCGGCAGCTCAGCTCAGCACCATGTGACTCTGGGCAATAGCTCTCTTAATTTCCACTCCGGCCCCCAGCGCCTTGAGACCCGTAAGGGTGAGTAGCTGCGCTATATAAAAAAACGGACTGACTTACATGAGTGCAAGCATGGATCATCTGTTATATGTGTTGCTATGCCTCATGTATGTCTTGATGATTTTCGTTTGTGTCTTTACTTTATTTCTCTTACAGGTAAACAACTAAAGAAAACGAATGTGTTATCTTATTCATTTTTTCACACCTTAGCGTGTGCACACTTTTTGTCACACTTAGACTGAGGACGTCACCCAAGTCTATTTTTCACAATATTTCTTGGTCCTGACGAAAGCCAGCTAATGGAATCTACTGGCTGAAACATGTAGACCCTTTTTTGGATACATGAGCTAAACCCAAACTCGCAAGGTAACCGCCTTCATTTATTTTTAACCCTGCCATAGGGCCCCATTATTAAATTTACTCTTTTGTTGAGGGGGACCCTATAGACAGTTTTAAATCACTACACTCACCTCACCACCAAAAAAACCCCGCTCTGCTGTAGTTCAGGCGTCGTAGCACACCCAAGGTGCACTCATCGCCTTGGGTGGGAACCCAATTATGAAGCATGCCACCAACTAGGTTGGTGGGTGAGGGTACTTTTAAAAAACCAAATGGTTTTCTTTGGACACAAACTGATCATTCCTTGGATGGCCAGTCCTTGTTGATAATCTGATTTACCAGGGGAAGTGGACTAGCCTCCCTAAATTCCTCTCTCTTGTTGATATCAATATATCAAACATGACCAAGTTTGGCGCAGCTATTATATAGACATCTCGTAATGACTGATGTCCACTATATATCCTAAAATGGCTGACCACACTTACAAAGCCTGGAGAATCGACTCCGGGGTTTGTAGGGGTGTCCTGCTCATGCAGGGGCACCCTCACACTTATAACCAAGCACCCTGCCCTCAGGACTGAAGGGCCTACCAAAGGGATGACTTATAGGTTCTAAGTGTAGTGACTTCAGATATAAGAAAACGATTTGCCATGAGAGGTGCAAGCACCGTTTCACACAGTCTGCAATGGCAGGCCTGTAGTCAGTTGAAGTGGACTCCCATGGGTGGCACAATGCATGCTGCAGCCCATGGGAGACCCCTGGTGTACCTACAGCCTGGGTACCTTAGTACCATATATCATATATACTCTCGATTCTGGCCTTTTTTCTCGACCAGAAAATAGCATGAGTAAATTCCCTGTCCCTTTTGAAAGAATGGAACCTCCTCTTTAGCTTCTTTTTGGAGCAGCGGGTCTACTTCGTTTTGCAATAAGGCTTGTTAATGACAGGCTTGATGTTGCTGCGGTATCCAGTGAGGGGTTTGAACCCTCTGTTGGTATGATTGCCTATCACAGGGACAGAACTTGCAACGGAATTCCTTACACCTCTTCAGGCCCACTGCCTTGAGGATATCTAGTTCTGATTTCATTTTTGCCATCTCATCATCCGCCTATGTTCCGAACAGAGAATTTCTGGTGAAAGGTAGATTTAGGGCCCGATTCACAGTTTGGTGGTTCGTGGACCACCAAACCAAGGGTGGTGCAGCAGTGGCAGTGCGCCTGGGCCGCCATATTTGGAGTTTGGTGGTCAGACCACCATTGGACCACCGCCAGGGATCTGTGATCCCTTGGCGGGGGCAGTGAGCCCGCCACGAAAACGGTGGCAGTGAGAAAACTAAGGGGGCAGGCCCCCCTGTTGCCTCAAGGCCATGGGGATGCTTGTAGGGGGCACATGGTGTGCCCCCTGGTATGCATACACCCCCAGTTCCTGCACTCCATGGACTTAAGTCTATGCCATGCAGGAACAATTTGTTTGCTGTCCTTATCTGAAGTCACTGTCAAAGATGATGCTGCAGTATGTGTTTTTCTTGCGGCAGCTATGAGTATGGAATCTGGAGCAGGATCAGATCTCAAGAAAAGTGGCTCTTGGTCAGGAGCCTTGTATTTTTTAAGTATACGTGATGTTGCAGCCTGCAGTGATGCTGGAGTCAAATATTTGCATAGCCGGCTCCAATAGATCTGGAACTAGAGGTAGAAGGTCTGGAAGCTGTTCTGTGATGGAGAGTCTTGAATATGACTGATGTAGTGACAGGTGTAGTAATGTCAATATTCAGCTTCGCTGCCCCTCTCATAAGTAAGTCATTGAAAGTGATGAGATCATTCACCAGAGAAACCCCTCTGCCTACGCTGGCGAGATCTAGATCAGTGAGAGCGTTGAGATCAGGACAGTATACTTCTGTGTGTTGTCCTAGATCTTGATCTCTGCCTCCACTGGGTCCTGGATAATGACCTCCCGTCTCTGCGGACTCTTAGATCTTTGCAGCGCTCTTGTCAGTACCTGAGGAATTGAGGATGGAGCCTTAGGAGAAAATGCATGGGGAGGAGTACATTTTGGCAGGGGTGTACGCTCTGAGACCCTGGATGGTGAATAGGTCTGAGAAAAATCTGACCCAGGGCTCTGATGAGGGTCACGCCATTTAATAATGCTTTGTAGCCACCGGGGAGAGAGACTGATGGGTGGGTTAGCAGGAGACTTTTCTGTAATTGGAGATCCTCCTCTTATGGGAAACCACCTTCTTGGTGCCGCATCTCCTTCAAACAGGCCCACGAACTGAAAAGTACCCAGCTGCTTCACTGTCTATTATCCTCTGCAGTGAATCATCCAGTGCCGGCCTGAAGCTATTCTCACCCGAAAATGGCATGTTCACTACTACAATATGCTCCTCCTGCTTTAACCCAGACACCCTCAGGAATGCATGCCTTCTTAGGGTGGTGCCTGCACACAGCGGTCTGTATCCGCTGCATCTAACACAGATTTTAAGCAAGTGTTGTAAATGGTGTTGCCCTTCTGCATTTGCTCTCTTCCTATACTGCTCTGGGAGATGTTGCATTAACTCCTCCTCACCCTCCTATTGGTGTCTATCTGTTGAGCAGCACTGAAATTAGCAATTTGCCTTTAGGTGAAGAATTACCTCTCCATTTTTCACTCATTTCCATTCTGTTGCTCTCACTGTCTGGTGGCGGTCCTATGGCAGTGGGGGCATTGGACGTTTTGCGCATCGTGGTGACAATTCAATCTACTGCCATATTTCCCTGGATATATATGCAGGGTTCTGAGAAGAATACCTGTACTTCATCTCAACCATGGATGTTTATGACCATGGCAGAGGCTATCACCAAACAGATATTGAGGGTCACCTGGAACCACATGGTGCCACCTGGAAACCTGAGAACCATTTCTGGAGAAAAAGTTTTCCTAAGCCGTCTAAAGCCTGGAAGGAGTACTCTTAAGGTGAGTAATCTGTGGGAAGATATGTCCCTCAAGATATGTCCATCAAAAGCCAAAGTCTACTTTTCCTGCTTTCGCGATTGTCTGCTGTTTACCAAGAGTTTCATTATTGTTCTAGAAAATTTATCTTAAAAGAATGTTTATACAAATTATTTCATTACAATGGATCATCATACTGCACCCCATAGGCACTACATGGAAGCACAAGGTATCACATTAGTTTTACACACCAACAATTTGTCTTCATGTCCTTCCGATTTGCTTAATTTACATGCAAAAAACAAAATAATTCTTTAACAAACTGTGAAATGGCTCTGGCTTTGAGCAATGCTTAATTTTGCAAACAAGCTTCTACACCTCTGTAGGCAGCCTAGGGCCCATCACTCCCACTGAAGCTTTTGTGAAGCCGGTAGAAGGCCAGCACGTTTTCTATGGTGTCGGCAAGTGTTCATGGAGGAACACACAATCTGCCCAGAGGATGCAGCAAAGCCCTGACCTTTGCAGGTGGGGATTCTAGGGAAATTGCTGTATTCTGAAGATTTTACAAATGCGGTTCAGCCCCTTTACTTTGATCCAGCAGTGCAAGAAAAGCAGTTGTACCACATTTGATTGATGAAATCAAACAAGGCTAAGGAGGGTGTGCTTAATTTAATTCTGGGAATGTGTGTGCGTAGTATCCTTTTGTAGGGAAGCTGCTCACAGATTTATATATGCTCCTTATGCAGCTGCAGATAATCTAACTAGGAGGCTTCCACTCATTTACAGGTGTAATTCTTTGTAGTCAATAACCAGTACTGCTGTTTTTGCCACATGTATTACTGGATTTGGACCAAAAGAATAGTTACAAGTTGAACAGCTAATCTTCATCAGTTTTAGTCCATACTAAGACTGGATGATGCATTGGTAATCTGATTCTATTTTGGAAGAGCACAGCCATGTTTCGATACCGAAACTGATGGAGAAGCAGCCACTGGTTCTAAAACAGGAGCAGGTACTATTTTTTTTTAGCATCAAGGGGAGGATGTGGACCATTTACGTAGTACACTGGGGCTCGGACACCAGAGTGAATGCCTTTTCCTAGCCTTAAGTTATGCAGTTAGTCTAGATACCGACAAAGATCCCAGGAGGCACTTGATAATTAAATTCCCTCTATGGAGAGCAAATCTCAAAGATTCGATTACATTCTGAAAGCTGAATTAACTCCTTTGGCACTGAGAAAAAAATAATTTGCCTTTCTTTTTAATAAGTAACTAGCATCAGCAAAGCCAACTGGTTTATATTCTAAATTAAAGTGCCTGGGTACATCCATCCATACACTTAATCGCTCATCATTTAATGCCCTCACACACTGTTGCACTCATCCGCACAGTCATTCTTGCATTCACCCACATACCTATCTATACCACACAGATAAACTCACCAGTCAATGAAGAGGCACTTTTAGTTATAAGCTAGACCTATTAGGTTTGCCAATGACTGTTTTAACTGCAAATTAGAATGGTATTTTAAAAAAAGCATGCAACATTTCTAGTTAGTTTAGAATTAGTATAGCATCTTCTATGGTCATTACTGTGTCTCTAGATGAGCTACACAAGCATTGAATAATTAGCGTCCCCATTCAAGGTGAGTTTAGTCTACAAAGGTAACAAAACGTTCCAGAGGAACGCAGACATTGTGCACAGTCTTGTGCAAGGGTGCCTTTTCTCTTTATAACGGTCTAATGTATAGAGTCCCATAACAACCCACAAACCTGAAATGAAACACAGACCAGAAGAAGATTCATCATTTAATTAACATAAATCTACCAAGTCAACTCCAAGCCAATACTTACCTGGGATCTGCTGAAAGCGACGAAAACAAAACTCAAAATGGAGGACAAGAAAATCCAATGTTTCCCAACACGTGATCTTGAACAAAATACAAATGCGCATAGAACAAAGAAATACAAAGCAAAACAATGAATAATGGGGGCTGTGAGCACGGCTGCCTGAAAGCAATGCATTACACTGGGCAAACCACAACTTCATTAAAACAACAAAAACAGCTCCCCCGTTTCCTCTGGCCTTGGGAGATTCCTTTTAGTTTTGTGAACATTTGGTATTTGGCACCAGATCATAAGTAATGACAGGAAACAGGGCTTTCACTCTGGGGGAGTGCGGCGGGTGTGAAAGGCTTCCATGAGCTGATGGAGCCAATGGAGAACATTTCTCTAACTCATACTGGGCCAGGGTTGCCAAAACAGGGCACCCGACTTTACATACAGGGCAGTGACTGAGTGGTTTATAAAACCTATAAAATACAATGAACTACTAATCCTTATTTCTGCTTATTCAACCTACATTATGAGACCAGATTTCACTCCTCTGTAAGGAGCCATAACTCCTAAAGCAGGTCCCAAATATCAGATGGTATTTACATGCTGGCACAAGCTACCAGCTTCGGAGGAGGGGGGGGGGGAAGGAACATACATAAAGGTCATCTGTACAAATTCAGGGATGAGCTAATACATGCCCGCCTAATCCGGAGAACAGACAGTGCACAGCATCTAAGTTCACGGACCATACAATAGATGTCCCATTTCAATTAAGGGACCATTCAAAAGGTGGTGCATTTTCTGGCGATGAAAGAACGTCACACTCACACATCTCAAAAACAAATAATTAAAAAGCCTCAATTCCAAATGTACATACTGATAAAGGAGACAAGAACTGAATTCACATGAACAGAGTACTCGGTCCATAAAGCATAATTTCCTGGCAGTAAAACACACACACCACCCACCAGATATTTTAAGGAAACTGCTCCAAATTAATTCTTAACGTAAAGACCTATGCAAACACATCCCACCTGAAGGGCCGCATGGCAGTACCCTAGAGTAGCTGCACTCTACCGCAGGTATTTTTCAGGTTGTGGTCTATTCATTTGCCTTTTTACTATTATATATTAGCGGCCACAAAGTACCAGGTAGGGGAAATAGAAAGAGCACAGTCAAGAGGCCAAGTACACAACAGGTCCTTGGAGCGCGAGGTCCTTCACGCAGACTCCGTCGTTTCCACTGGTTTGACAAGATGATCAGGCTTGTTTCCAGCTGCATAGTGCTCCCACATCTGCAGATAAAGCCGCTCCAGGTCCATTGTGTACTGCTTTGTGTTGAAGAGAGGGCTAGATATCCTCTGCTTCCAAACCTTGGCACGGATTTTCTTCAGACTACAAAGAAATTAAAGTGAAATTCACATCACATAGGACTATTGTCATTGAAATCAACCTCTTAAAGTACTCTCATAGTTACTTCTCAGTGAAGAATGGAATAGTTACTTACCTATAAGGAAGTTACCCTGAGAGCATCTGTTCGTGGCATGTATTGCTGTAGATTCACATGCTATGCATACTCCTGCCATTTAAAGTTAGGCTTGGATGTGTGCAAGTTGTTTTTCTTCTAAGAAATCTTTGGACTCAAGTGGTAGTGGTGACTCCTCTTGGTGATAATACGCATGGGCATAGACTCCATTGAGAGATTGTTTTCCCGCACGGCGGGTGGAGTGTGTAACGTAGTGGTAAGTAAGGAGATGTCCATGCACAAGAGGAAAAATAAATATTAGAAAATACTGCAACGGCCAATGGCACCCAAGGAAGAGGGAGGGGACATGTGAATCTACAGAACTACATGCCATAAACAGATGCTTACAAGGTAAGTAACATTTTCAATTCGAGGCATGCGTCTCTGTAGATACACATGCTGTGCATAGACTGTAAAACAGTTTCCCCCAAAAGCAGTGTAGGAAGCTGGCTATGTATATACTATACCAAAATGAGGTATAGTGTGCACAGAGTCCTGGGAGTCCCCAGCGGTATAGCAGAGGTTAAATTAGGTAAGTACTAACAGCTCTCTTTGTGGTAGTGTGGGCGACCAGTTAGGCTTATCCAGAGGGTGTGTTAAGCCTTTATTGTATTCACTGAATCAAGGACTGATACACACACTCAGAGACAGAATCAAGACCAATTAGGTAAGTATAAAAAAGGTATACTTGTGTTTTATTTTAGAAGCAAGCAGGACTTGGCACAGGTGAGTAAAATATACTTTCAAATGCAAGACTGGTCAAGGAAATACAGTTGTGATTGTAGTTGCAATCGTTACAGGTTTGTATAGGCTTTGGGAAAAGTTTATATTACATAGCAATTACTTTTAGATTGCTTTTTAATTACTTTTGGACTACTTTGAGTACTGGGGTGGTATGCCTAGATACCACACCTTAGGATCTCACAATACAAAGTAAACCATTTCATACATTTACTGTTCAGTACTCTTTTCTCCATACAAACATCAGTTCAACACAAAAAACATTTTAGAGCCAAAATCTCTTAACATGGGTTCCTATGGGAGAAAAGTCTTAGCGGTTTCTTGGGTAAGTACACAACTTACGAGTGGGAGTTTAGGAGGTGAGAACCAAGGTTCCCCATGGTCTAGATGGGCACTCAAGTAGCCACACCAGCGGCACTGGTGCGGCCGGGTGCAGAGTGCAGGGGCCCAATGTTAGTCAAGGGGACCTTCAGTTAGGGAATACTGAAGAGCAGGCCACTCGGATGTAGGGGCAAAGCTCATGGGGTTAAGGTCAGCACTGCAGGGACCAATGACCAACACAGGAACTGCACCACCAGTGGCACTAGAGCGGCCGGGTGCAGGGTGCAAAAAGGACATCAGGGACCCTATGCGTTTCAAGGGAGACCTTCATTTTTGCGAAGTTGCTGAAGGCTCGGGCAGGGAGACTGCCTGAAGGTGACCACCGGCTGGAGAGGTAAGTTGGGTTTTTGAGGGATGACTGGACACTGTCAGTTGGGCAACCCAAGGCCGTGGGGTGTCAGGGTTTCTTATCAGCTCCGGTTGGGGGGTGGGACCCTTCAGGTTGAGGCTGCAGGTGTCGTCTCGAAGCTTGAGGAAGGTCGGGATCACCAGATCCCAAGTCAGGATCGCAGGGAGAGCTCATTGGGGTGCTGGGCCACTCGGGCCATGGGCGTCAGGTGCAGAATCGCCGAGTCACCGTTGCTCAAGGGAGACCGTCTGTAAGAGGGTTGCAGGACAGGTCCTCCGGGCTCTAGGAGTTGCTGGCTGCTTGACTCGCCGGGGTTCTTGCTGTAGGCAAGTCGCAGATGGGACAGGCCCGTAGGGCTGGGGCCAAAGCAGTTTGTGTCCTCTTCTTCTTGGGTCAGCACAGCTCTTCGTCCTTCTTCCTTCCTTGAATCTGAGGAGGCAAGGTTATGGGTTGCCCTTAAATACTAAATTTAGGGGCGTTTAAGGGGTGTGCAGGTCGGGACCAATGGGTCCCTTCATTGGGGTGGGTACACCTCCTATTATGCCACCCTCCAGTGGGAGGGGGCATGAGCCTTTCCCTAATTGGCTGAGTCCCCCATTCTTCAAAATGGAGGGGACTGAGATGTGTGCTTCACCTTGCCACCCCCACCTGTGGGGTGGGGTTGGCAAAGGTGGGCATAACTCTCTTCCTAGCTTGGTTGTCCCACCGGTTCCTCTGCCCACAGTGGGGGCCAGAACCGGTGGGAGCCAGTTGCTGGGGGCAGCAAAAGGCAGGGACAGCTTCCAAAAGCAGCAGGCCTTTGAAGCTTTCCCTTTCATAGACCCAGCCCATCCTGGGGAAGGAGGCACGATATCTCTGCCCAGGATGGCCTTTGTTTCTGGACCCAGAGCGAGCCAGCTCTCTACCCAGGGGTCCAGAAACCTATCTGGTGGTAGTAAATGGCGGGCAGCCATTGTAGGAAGCTGGCTCTGTATATACTACACCAAAATGAGGTAGTGTCCACAGAGTCCAGAGGAACCCCAAAGGTAGGCAGAGGTAAAAGGAGATAGAACCTTACTCTCTATTTGTGGTAGTGTGGGCGAGCAGTAAGGCTTTATCAAAGGGTAGTGTTAAGGATTTGTTGTACACACTCAGTCAGCAAATGATGTCACACACTCAAAGACTGAACTCAGACCAATTTTGTTTGTATAAACATATTAAGTTATTTTATTTCTAGAACCAATCCAAGCCTGGCACAGGTAAGTGAAATAAATTCTTTGCAAAATATTATGCAGTGTTTACAATTGAATGCAGGTTAAAATGCAGTTTAATTGAAATACAGGTAAGTCAAAATATCGAAATTACTGTTCAGATTACTTTTTAAGTTACTTTTTCTACTCAGTGTGATATGCCTAAATATCACACTGGGACATTTCCTAGAGAAAAGGTAAGTATAATCAGTTTTGAACAGTTGTAGTTTTTCAGATTTCCATACAAATCAACTCCACACTTTGAACATTTTTCAGAGAAAACAGTCAATGTATTCGTATGGAGAGAAATGAAGTTATTGGTTACCAGGTAAGTACTTTGTCTTTGGGGTCGAGTTTCTGGGGTTAGTACAAGGGTTCCCTCAGGGTCAAGGATGCACTCTCAAAACACCCTCAGCGGCACTAGTGCGGCCGGGTGCAGAGTGCTGCGGCCCAATGTTATCCAAAGGGGGATAGGGGGACTCAGGTTGGTGGTTGCTTATGAGCAGGCCACTGGGTTGTGGGAGCAAAGCTCCTGGTGTTAGACTCAGGGCAAAGGGGGATCCGGTTTAGCACAAAAAGTGCACCCACAGCGGCACAGGGGCGGCTGGGTGCAAGGTGCTGGTTTGGGGTCAGGTGCCCTGTTGATTTAATGGGGATTCTTCGGTTTCAACAAAGACTGCAGGCTCGGGGACGAAGATCTTCTGGAGGTGACCATCGGTTGGAGAGGTAAGTTGGGAGGCTGGGACACAGTCGGTTGGGCCACCCAAGGCCGTGGGACTTCGGGTGCAGGTGTGTCTTTAGGCGTCGGGTTTTCCTAACGAGCCCCGGTCGCTGTTGGGGGGGAACCCTCCAGAAAGAGGCTGCAGGCATCGCTGGGAGATTCGAGGCAGGTCAGAGATCACCAGGATCTCAGGTCAGGATCGCTGGGGAGACCTCCTCGTGGTGTGGGGCCACTCGAACTCGGGCCGTGGGCGTCTGGTGCGGAATTGGCCGGAGCCAGAGTCTGTTGGTGAGCAAATCCGGTGCTCACGGGAGACAGTCTTTTCTATGGAATGCAGGGCAGGTCCTCAGTGTTCTTGAGGTTGCTGGCTGCAGGACACACCGGAGTTTCACTTCTGCAGGTTCGAGGTGGGGACAGGCCAGTAGGGCTGGGGCCATATCAGTGGGCGTCCTCGTCCTCTTAACTTTGGCAGGGCTTCTTCGGTCCTTCTTTTCTTAGTCTATTCTTGTCTGAGAAGGCAAGGTTCAGGGGTGCCCCTAAATACGAAATTTAGGGGCGTTACAGGTAAGTAAAAGGTTGGAACCAATGGGTCCCTTCCTTGGGGTGGGTACCCCCCTATTATGCCATCCTCCACTGGGAGGGGGGCATATGCCCCACTCTGGTCGGCTGGGTCTCCCCATCTGCAAGATGGTGGGGACTGAAAGTTGTGCTTCACCTCGCCTCCCCCACCTGAGGGGTGGGGTTGGCAAAGGTGGGCACAATTCCCTTCCTCACTTGGTTTACCCGCTGATTCTCCCACCCAAAGTGGGGGTCAGAACCGGTGGGGGCCCGTTGCTGGAAGTAGCAAAGGGGCTGGGGAAGCTCACAAAGGAGGCAAGCCTTTGAAGCTTCCCCTTCGTGGACCCTGCCTATCCTGGGGGAGGAGGCTTGACACCTCGTCCCAGGATGTGCATTGTTTCAGCCCCCCCCCCCCCAGAGCAGCAGGCTCTCGACCCAGGGGTCCAGAAACATGTCTGGTGGTGGCAGTTGGCGAGCAGCCACTCAGCCTGGACACTAGTGTTAGGTCGTTTTTCAGGGGCATCTCTAAGATGCCCTCTTTGTGCATTTTTCATTAAATCCCACACTGGCATCACTGTGGCTTTAATGTGCTGAAAAGTTTGATACCAAACTTCCCAGTTTTCAGTAAAGCCATTATGGTACTGTGGAGTTCGTAATGACAAACTCCCAGCCCCATATACTCTTAATGGCATTACTGCACTTACAATGTCTAAGAATTGGCTTAGACACTGTAGGGGTACAGGGCTCATGCACCTGTATCCTCACCACTGGTATAGTGCACCCAGCTAGAGGGGTGGGTGACCTATGCCAGGGCAGTGGGTTGTAGGCATGGCACACATGGATGTGTGCCATGTCGACTCTTCACTTTGTTCTGCACCAAAACACACAGCCTGCAATGGCAGTGTGTGAGTGAAAAGGTGCAGGGCCTCTAAGGGTGGCACAATAAGTGCTGCAGCCCTTAGGGGCCTTCCCTGGCCACAGTGCCCTTGGTACCTGTGGTACCATTTACAAGGGACTGCCCTGTGGCCAAAGCATGCCAATTGGGTTTTGTCTTCAATGCAGTTTAGGGAGAGAACATAGGCCCTGAGTAGCTGTTTGGCAGGAGCCCAGGGCACACTCAGTCAAAGTACATCAGCAGTTTAGCAAAAAGTGGGGGCAACCATGCAAAAAGAGGGCACTTTCTTACAGCCATTCAGGAACCACACCAGGATATAGCCTTCCCTTTAGGAGGATGGGAGAAAAGGATAAGTTACTTACCTGTAATCCTAGTTCTCTTCCAGGGGTATACTCATCAAAGTCATAGGCACTGAATAGTCCCGCCCACGTGCGGGGACCCCGGAGCAATAACAAATTATATGCATATACATACATACATACATACATATATATATATATATATATGTATCCAACCACACAGTTTCGCATTAAATCCAAGCCTCTTGGCGACAGCGGGCTAGCGAACCCCCAATATTTCACCGTCCGTGATTGTTTGAAAATGGAAACAAACACGCCAAAGCCCTTCGTTTATTATTATATTATATTAACTGATTATTTGAAATTCAAAACGCAAAACCATGTAACCTGTGGAGTCTGTTTCTTATGTTCATGATTTTTTTGTGATCACATGATTGAGTTATAAACACTGACGAAGTGCACACCGAGTTACTCGTGAGCAAGGAGCGAACGCTCCGAAACGCGTAGGGTGTTGCTGCCAAAAGAATAAATCACGTTGGATTAAAACGAAGGGCTTTGGCGTGTTTGTTTCCATTTTCAAACAATCACGGAAGGTGAAATATATATATATATATATACACACATACATTCATATAAAGGTAATATGCATATATATATATACATATGCAGCCTAAAAAACATTACTAGGCTCAAATATGCCCGAAATTGCATTGTAAATTTGTTTAAATTTGAAATAATAAAGAAACATACACCATGAAATTTTCATGATATAGAGAAGAAAACTGCTCTCAGATTGCTTTGAAATCATAGCCTTTATTTTCAAAGGTAAAAAAGGCAAGATCATAGAGGCAGATTAGCCTAGAGAGGCTGCATATTGAAACAGTTGGAAAAAACTGGCGCCGTGCCTTTAAGACCTCCAGGCTCCCATCATGCCCCACAGGTGACAGTTAGGTCAGTTCTTTTTGACGGCGTATAACAGTGTAAGCACAGCATGGGTAACAGATACATATTTATAGGCCTTATATTCGTCCGGGGAGGAGGGAGGGTTGCTTATGACTTTGATGAGTATACCCCTGGAAGAGAACTAGGATTACAGGTAAGTAACTTATCCTTCTCTTCCAGGGGATACTCATCAATAGTCATAAGCACTGAATAGAGTAGCAAGCCCATCCCCATATCCTGCGGACGAATACCAGCAGATCATAACCTGTTAACAAAACATATATTACCCAAACAAGTTTCTCAAGGATGCTTGTCCAAACCGAGCATCTGCTTGAGTGTCAGAATCAAGGCAATAATGGCGTGCGAAAGTGTGCACCGAACGCCATGTGGCTGCTTTACATATGTCCTGAATAGGTACATTACTAAGCATCGCTATCGTAGCGGCTTTTCCCCTTGTAGAATGAGCTCTCGGCTTGCCCGGGAGCTGTTTGTGTGCCAGCTGATAGGATAACATGATACATGACACTATCCATCTAGCAATGGACCTTTTAGAGGCAGGAAAACCAGTGTTCAATGGACAATAATTAACAAAAAGCCTGTCCGCCTTTCGCACACTCTTTGTTTTAGATAAAATTTTAACACTCTTTTCAGATCTAGAGAGTGCTAAGCTCTCTCAGCAGGAGTGACAGGGTTCGCAAAGAAAGTAGGAAGAGTGATTGACTGGTTGATGTGAAACTCTGAGACAACCTTGGGAAGGAACCTCGGGTGAGTTCTAAGCACCACTCTGTTCGCATGGAAAACGAGATAAGGCTCTGAAGAGCACAAGGCTTGTATCTCACTCACCCTGCGAGCAGATGTGATTGCCACGAGAAATGCAGTCTTCCACGAAAGATGTTGCAGGGAGGCTTTGTGGATAGGTTCGAATGGGGGACCCATTAACTTAGAGAGGACCACATTAAGCTCCCAGGAAGGAGATGGAGACCTAACTGGTGGGTAAACCTTTTTTAGACCCTCCAGGAAGTCCTTAACAACTGGCATCTGAAAGAAAGAAGCCCGAGTGGGAGACTTTCTATATGCTGTAATCGCTGCCAGGTGAACCTTTATGGAGAAATATTGCAAACCTGCTTTGGCCAAATACAGTAAGTAGGGTAACAGTACCTGTTCCTGACCTCGAATAGGGTCATGACCCTCAGCAGTACACCACATGTAAAAACGCTTCCACTTAAAAGCGTAAGACTTTCTCATAAAAGGTCTCCATGCCTCCTTCAAGATCTGCATGCACTCTTGAGAGAGACCTAAATGTCCATATTGGATGAACTCAGGAGCCATGCTGCTAACCTCGGGGACGGCAGGTTGGGATGGAACACCTTGCCGCCCGGCTTGGTCAGCAGATCCGGATGACATGGCAACCTCCTGTGTGGTACTTTGGACAGATGAAGAAGGTCCGGGTACCACCATTGGCGAGGCCACTCTGGCGCCACCAGGATCATCTCGGTCTTGGATTCGTACAATTTCCTGATCACCAGGGGAATGAGGGGGACTGGTGGAAAAGCGTAGAGTAATGTCTCTGACCAGTCTATCAACAGAGCATTCCCCTTGGATCCTGGTTGCGGGTATCTGGAGGCGAAGACGCAGCATTTTGCGTTTGCTGCGTCTGCGAAGAGATCTGTGTCTGGTGTTCCCCAGCTGCGAAAAATGTCTTGCGCAACTTCTTGTTTTAGCACCCATTCGTGCGCTTCTGCGAAATGCCTGCTTAGGCCGTCCGCTTGGACGTTGAGGATGCCTGGTAGGTGAATTGCGGAGATCTTCATGTCTCGTGCTAGAAGCCACTTCCAAATCGCTTGCGCTTCCAGAGACAGGGGTCTGGACCTGGTGCCCCCCTGCTTGTTCAGGTAATACATCGTTGTTGTATTGTCCGTCTGAACAAGCAAAGCAGTCGACTTGATGGAAGGAAAGAACGCCTTGAGAGCCAGATGCACCGCTCTGAGCTCCAGCATGTTTATGTGGTATAGCTGTTCTCTTTCTGACCACATTCCTTGTATCTGTAGTGACCCCATGTGAGCGCCCCATCCCTGAAGGGACGCGACCGTCACCAGAGTCTGCTTGGGAAGTTCCTCATGAAAGGGGACTCCTATCAGAAGATGAGGCCGCCGCATCCACCATCTGATGGAGAGCTGGACAGATAGGGGCAGGGCTACAGTGTCCTCCCAGCGATTGGAGATTTGAGACCATTGATCCTCCAGAGTCTGCTGCAGAGGTCTCATGTGAAGTCTGGCGTTTGGGACAAGAAAAATGCACGAGGCCATCAAACCCAGTAGAGATGAAACCTGCCTGGCCGTGGGATGAGGTATCTTCAGGAGGGTCTGACACTTGCGGAGAATGGATGATAGTCTCTCCTCCGAAGGATACGCTCTTGCGTTTACTGTATCCAGAGTTGCGCCCAGGTAATGTATCCTCTGAGTTGGATTGAGGATGGATTTTTTAAAATTGACGTGCAGACCTAATTGATGCAGTAGCTGAATGCAGCAAGCGAGGTGATTCTGCAGAAGAGTTGGGGACGCACTTTTGAGAAGCCAATGGTCTAGGTAAGGGTAGACGAAGATTTGTTTCCTCCTCAAGAAAGCAGCTACTACTGCCATGCACTTCGAGAATGTGCGAGGGGCCGACTTCAGCCCGAAAGGCAGGACCGTGAATTGGAAGTGGTCTGATTGAATCTGAAATCTTAGAAACTTCCGATGCCTTCGAGAGATTGGGATGTGGAAATAGGCATCTTGAAGATCTATAGAGCACAGCCAATCCCCTTGATGTAAGTACGGGATTATTTGATGTAACGCCAGCATTCTGAACCTCTCTCTCAGAATGAACTTGTTGAGAAGCCTGAGATCTAGTATAGGCCTGAACTCCTTGTTTGGACCTTTCTTTGGGACCAAGAAGTATCGGGAATAGATTCCCTGTCGACGTTGATGCCATGGGACCTCCTCGATGGCCTCCTTTAGGAGTAGAGCGGCAACCTCTTCTCTCAGAATTTATGCGATAGATGACAGTTTTTCGAGGAGGAATAGAAGGTGGAGGGGACTTGAACCTGATGGAGTACCCATTCCTCACAATATTGAGCACCCCCTTGTCTAGTGTGATCTTTGTCCACTCTTCCAGATAAAACGGATACTTCCCCCCCACCGGAGTGGGTAACGGAGCTAGGGGAAGCAAGCACTCACTGCTTCTGTTGTTGCTGGGCAGCAGGTGTGGACTGCCTGGAGATTCCTCCTCGTCCTCTACCAGGACGACGCTGGTTTGAATGGGATCTTCCCCGACGTTGCTGGGAAGACGACTGAGGGGTTTGAACCCTCTGGTGGTATTGTCGTCGGTCATGGGGACGATAGCGTCGTCTGAAGTCTTTCTTCTTTTCCAGGCCAACCGCCTTCACGGTGTCTAGTTCGGTCTTCATTCTAGACATTGTTGTCAGCGTGAGTGTGAGAAGTTGGCCTGGCATATGCTGTCCACTAATTATAGTGGGCACCTTGCACCAGTCCAAACAACCCCTTATTGGAGATAGGTTAAAGACAACCTTTATTGAAAGCTATCCTAGTGGTAGCTAGGCTAAGTCTTGAAGGAATGTAAAGCAGCTTGTTTTACCAGTCTATAATCTCTTGAGTGACCAAATGAAAGAGGACCACACCAGGTATATATTCAAAATATATGTATTTATTACTAAACACACCCCTCTAGTCTCTTTATGAGGCTAGAGTTCAAGTACATAAATTATAAGTTAGTTATCTACAGTAATAGCACAAATACATGTTTGAGCCCCAGGGGCGTACCAAACCATATACCAATAAAGTGGTATAAGAACCACGACTGAGCTAGACACAAGGCCTAGAGCCTGTAGAAGTGCTTGGACCACAAGGAACCACCCAAGGCAGTGACACAGGGGACCCACGGGGGACGCGTGCAGTGTATGAACACAGCCGCGAACCACCGTTAACTTCTATGGGGAAAGTCGCGATTAGAATTTAAAAGAAAAGGGACACTTAGAGGAGGACTTGGAGCAAACCCTTTGAGAACTAGGCTGTTCTAGTGTCAATACCCACGGGAGCACCGGAGTACTCTAGTTACCTCACCCAGGGAGCCGGGTGCATAGGTGTCTTTCGGGGTCGGGTTTCGTCGTCGCTTTCAATGGCGATCTGCTGCAAAGTGCTGCTGGCGGCCCAGTCGAAAGTGTTCGGGTGGATCCAAAGGTGGATCGAAGATCTGAAGAACCTGAAAGCAGAGGGGACAGAGTCTGGGTCACTAGCCAGTGACCAGGAAGGCGATGAGCAGATGCCCACCGATGTCGAGTGCTTCAGGTAGGTTGACGGTCGTCTTGACTTCAGCCACGAGGTCCAGGAGGCGTCGACGACGACCAGGAGCTGGATTCGAGCTGTCCCACGACGTCTGTCGATTGCAGGGGTGTCGGCGACCGGATTGGACCCAACAAGCCTTGGCAACGGCAAGTCTCGTGGAAATGGAAGGACGATGTTGCAGACCAGCAAGGTCTGGGTGTAGGAAAGTGGGTTTCTGTTGCAGTAACCCCCCCACTTTTTGCCTGATAACTGATGCACTTTTCCTTGGTGTGCCCTGGATCCCTGCCAATCAGGTACCCAGGGCCTGTGTTCCTTCCCTAAAAACTGTACTCAGCCTAAACCCAATTGGCATCTCTGGCCACAGGTAAGCCCCTGGTAAATGGTACCCTAGGTACCCAGGGCACTGTGACCAGAGAAGACCCCTAAGGGCTGCAGCACTTATTGTGCCACCCTTAGAGGCCCTGTACCCTGACACACACACACTGCCCTTGCAGGCTGAGTGTCTTGGTGCAGAACAAAACAGAGAGTCGACATGGCACACATCCCTGTGTGCCATGCCCTAAACACACTGCCCTGGCATACCTCAGTCACCCCTCTAGCTGGGTGCCCTATGCCAGTGGTGAGGGCACAGGTGCATGAGCCCTGTGCCCCTACAGTACCCAGGCCCATTCCTGGGCACTGTAAGTGCAGGGCTGCCATTCCGAGTATATGGTGCTGGGAGGTCGTCAGCACGTACTCCACAGCACCATGATGGCTGCACTGAAGACTGAGAAGTTTGGTATCAAACTCCTCAGCACAGTAAACCCACACTGATGCCAGTGTGGGATTTACTGTAAAATGCACGTCAGAGGGCAACTTAGAGTTACCCCCTGAACCTAACCTACAATCCACGTCTTGTCTGAGGGGCTGCCTAGGCTGCCACACAGCAGACATGTTGCTGGACCCCTGGGTAGAGAGCCATCCGCTCTCCCGGGCCTGCAACAATGCACGTCCTGGGTGAGGTGCTAGGCCCCCTCCCCAGGATGGGCAGGGGAAGCTTCAAAGGCATTCCGCCTTTGTGAGCTTCCCCAGACCACTTGCTGTACTCAGCAACTGGTCCCCACCGGTTCCTCCCCATCCTGGTGGGAAGACTGGAGGGAAACACCAAGGGAGGAAAGGGGGTGTGCCACCCTCTGCCAACCCCACCCCTCAGGTGGGGGAGGCGAGGTGAAGCACATCTCCGGGCTCTCGCCATCTTGAAGATGGGGAGCCCTGCCCAATCAGGACTAGGCTCCTGCCCCCTCCCACAGGAGAGTGGCAGGATAGGGGGTGTACCCACCCCAGGGCAGGGACCCATTGGTCCCTGCCCTTTACCTACCTGTAACGCCCCTAAATCTAGTATTTAGGGGCACCCTGAACCTTCCTTCCTTAGATTCCCGCAACCTAAGAAGAAAAAGGACGAAAGAAGACGCCCAGCAGAGGAGACTGCAGAGAACAACTGACTTGGCCCCAGCCCTACCGGCCCGTCTGCAGTTTCCAGAGATCCTGCGCCAAAAATAGTCTTGTCCTGCAGCCAGCGACCTCCAGAACCCCAGGGAGGACTGACTGCCTTCAACAAAGACCGGATCTCCTGTGAACAGCAGCTCTGTTCAAAAGAAACACCAAACAAAGACTCCGAGCCTGCTGAGGAGAAAGAAACCCGACGCCTGGAACCACCACTGCACCCGTCGCCTACAGCCCGAGTTCAAGTGGCCCACCGGTCCCAGCGAGGTCCCCCAGCTCTCCAGAGTCCGAGTCCACCGTGGGTTGACCCCTCCAGGACTCCCCGACGTCGCCTGCAGCCTCTGCACGGAGAACCCCCAACCGCGAGTGGCCCGGTAAGGTGAAATCCGACCTCAAAAGACACCCCTGCATCCAGACGCCCTGCGCCCTGGAGAAAGGAACCCGAGGTGCACCTACGTCCCCGAGCCCTCCAACTTACCTGCCCAGCTGTTGGTTCCTCCTGGAAGTCTTCCTGGACCGAGCCTGCAGCTGAAAACCAAAACCGAAAATTTCCATTGAAATCAACAGGGCACCCGACCTCAAAACAGCACTCTGCACCCGGCCGCCCTAGTGCCGCTGAGGGTGCCTCTTTGGTGCTAACTTGGTCCCCAACGTGCCCTGAGCTTAACCCTAGGAGCTTTGCTCCCACAACCCCGTGGCCTGCTTGCCAGCCGCCACCAACCGGAGTCCCCCTATCCTCCATAGGATAACATTGGGCCTCAACACTCTGCACCCGGCCGCCCTAGTGCCGCTGAGGGTGCAACAACAGTGCATCACTGACCCTGGGAGACCCCTGAGTCTAACCCCAGAACCCTAACTCAAAAGACCGATTACTTACCTCGAGACCGATAACTCATTTTTCCTCATAGGATAACATGGACACTTTTTCTTCCAAAAGTTTCTAAGTGTCGACTTTTGAAAACAAGAATATTCTTTAAAAATCGTACAGACTACCAAAACGTAATTACTTACCTGTTTTAAGTAAATGTCCCAGGGCTGAACCTAGGAGTCCAGCACTGGATTACAAAAGTAACGTTAAAAGTAACTTACCGGCGAATTGAATTTTCTTACATAGGGATCCATTGACTGGTTTTCTGTGAAATTTCTTCTAAGTGTCCACTTTTGAAATACCAAAATATTGCTTAAAAATCACAACAGTAACGAATTCCGAATTACTCACCTACTATCAGGAGAGACCTCAGTACTGCATCTTTTAGTCCAGTACCGACCATGAAAAGTAATTTTTACCGTACTTACCAGTAACTGGAAATTCCTCTCATAGGATATCATTGCCTGCTTTTTGTTGAAAAAGTTTCTAAGTGTCGATTTCTGAATCATACAAATATTCTTTAAAAATCGTACAAACTACAAAAACGTAATTACTTACCTGTTTTAAGTAAATGTCCCAGTGCTGAACCTAGGAGTCCAGCACTGGATTACAAAAGTAACGTAAACATACTTTGCTTGCAAACTGTATTTCCTTCCCTAGGATAACATTGGTAATTTTACCCAGAAAAGTTTCTAAGTGTCAACTTTTGAAATACAGTAATATTCCTCAAAAATCACTACCATAACCAAAACGCTTTTTCTCACCTGTTTACAGGAAGTGTCCCGGGACTGAATCCAAGATCCAGTCCCGTGGTTAAAAAAGTAATCCAAAAAGTAATCTATTGCATTTAACCAGAAATTTCCATTGAGCTCAATGTATAATTGTGTTTAAAATTGTGTTGCATATTGCAACAACTGTAACTATTGCATTCAAAAGTCTATTGCCAATTGAACAGTAGTTAACTAAAGCATCTCATTCTGAGAAAGTATATTTTGACACCCATTGTTGGTTCTAAAATAAAACAACTATATTTTTATATACAAACCATTGGCCTAGAGTTCAGTTCTTGAGTGTGTGGCTTCATTTGCTGACTGAGTGTGTACAACAAATGCTTTACACTGTCCTCTGATACTGCCTTACTGCTCGACCAAGCTACCACTTTAGAGAGTAAGGTTATATCTAACTTTAGCCTCTGCCAAACCTCTGGGGACTGTGGACTCTGTGCACACTGAACCTTACTTTGGTGCAGTATATACAGAGCCACTTTCTTACATTGGTGGATCAGCGGTGGGATACAAACTTGCATTGTTGGACTACTTGGTTACCATCTGATCACACGACAGAACTCTTAAATTGCCTTTAGAATTCTGATTTTTTCAAATTGGCATTTTTACCAAATTACTAAAAGTCTTGTTAGGGCCTTGCTTAAGTCCCTTTAAAATTGTAGAAAATAAAAAGTCACTATAGTCAAGGGTAGAGGGGTTAGAACTTTTTGTTAGAATGTCTCAAGAAAACAACCCAGCTATTAGTGAAAATAATAATGACATACAGGACATGGTTGAGGAGCTCGACCTCACCCCTTATCTTCATTTGTCTTTCAAAGAGATAAGGTCCTTATGTAAACTTAAAAATATACCAATGGGCCAGCATCCAACCAAACAAGGGCTCCAGGAGCTCCTGGCTGAGTATGCTAAGGCCCACCCCTCTGAGCATGGTGATGACCACGCAGAGGAGGAAAGGAGTGAGGAGGATGGGGATGGTAACCCACCTCCACCACTTCCTAGGGAAGACAGGGTCACTGCACCCTTATTTCCAAGAGTAAACCTCTGGGGACCTAGGGGCCACCTAGGTGGTTCAGGTCCCAGAGAGGACACTGAGGATAGCCTTAGTGAGGAGGACCACCTTTTAGCAAGGTTGGCCAAAAGACTGGACCTAGAGACCAGACTCCTGGCTCTAGAGAAGGAAAGACAGGAGATGGGTTTAGCACCCATCAATGGTGGCAACAATACTAAAACTAAGGATAGGGAGGAAACTTCTGATCCTAAAATCCCCAAAGGGATTGTCCCTAAATTTGAGGAAGGTGATGACATCACCAAATGGTTCACAGCCTTTGAGAGGGCTTGTGAAATAAGAAAAGTAAAGAAACCTCTCTGGGGGCACTCCTGTGGGAACTGTTCTCTGGTAACTGCAGAGACAGGCTTCTGACCCTCTCTGGGCCAGATGCAGGGTCCTATGACCTCATGAAGAATACTCTGATTGAGGGATTTGGGCTCACTACTGAGGAGTATAGAATTAGATTCAGGGGGCTCACAAAACCCAGACCCAGTCCTGGATTGACTTCGTAGACTACTCAGTAAAGACACTGGATGGTTGGTTAGCTGGACATAATGTGCAGGATTTTCCTGGACTTTACAATTTGTTTATGAAGGAACACATACTAAGTAATTGCACAAACGAAAAGTTGCATCAGCATTTGGTAGACCTAGGTCTAATTTCTCCCCAAGAATTGGGAAAGAAGGCAGACCACTGGGTCAGAACAAGGGTAACTAGGACATCCACTGGGGGTGACCAAAGAAAGGGGTCACAAAGCCTCCCCAGAAGAAAGATAGTGAACCCCTTAAGGATAAAAGTAAGGAGTCCCAGGCAGCCCCCAAAAACCTGTCCAGGAGGGTGGGCCCAAAGACACCTCACAAACTAAACCAGGGTACCAAGGTAAGAATTGGGATCCCAACAGAATATGGTGTCACAACTGTCAGAAGTCAGGACACCACACCAAGGACCCTAGCTGTCCTAAAAACAAGATCCCTAGTACAGCCCCAGGGGTGACTAGTGTAGCCCCAGGAGTTGCCAGTGTAGCTCTGGAGGAAGGGTCCTCAGATGAGGAAGTCCTCCTAGCTTTCAACTGGAAAATGGGCCCAAGAGGTAAGCTGGAGATCCCAGAGGGGAGTAGACACTTCCACCGCCTACTGGTGAATGGAATCCCAGCCACTGCCCTGAGAGATACCTGTGCCAGTCACACTGTGGTGCATGACAGGTTGGTACTCCCACACCAGTATGTCCCAGGGGAATCAAGGAGAGTAAGGGCTGTCCCAGGGGAGTCACTGTTAGGCCTGTGGCTGTAGTGCCCCTAGTCATAGCTGGGTCCCTTAGATGGAGAAAGGTGGTAGTCAGTAAAGACCTCCCCCTTGATTGTCTCCTGGGGAATGACCACTTAGAGGTGGACCTGAGCCAAAGAGAGGCACTGGCCCAATGCCAGGCCTCACCCAAGAAACCTGGGGGGCTCAACCTGCAGTCAGTGCAGCTGAGCCCCAAAAGAGTAAAAGGAACAGGGTAGGAAAGGTGGGCAACTGTTAGCCACAGTCCCAGAGGGCCAGGGAGATTCTATCCCAGTGAGGGAAAACTCCAGAAGTGGCCCTGGTAAAGCCCCCTAGCCAACAAGAAGACCTGACTAGTCAGGCAACTGTCCAACCTGAGTTGGTGGCTCCTCAGCTGGCAGAACAAAGGGTGGAGGAAGGGTGCTCACTACAAAGTTTAGTGACCCCCCACCCTAAAGCAACAGGCAGACAGCCAGGACCCAAAGAGACCTGTAAGATAGCCCCTTCACTTGCCAGACAGGAGCTAAAGGTGTGGTTCTGGGCACTGACAGCTGTCAGCAGCCTCTGCTGGGTGTTAGCCTTCATGGCAGCCCTATCCTTGGCATGGTGGCCTAACCCCCTGCCAAATAACAAGCTAGGCCCCCTGACCCTATTGGTCATGGTGGGGTTGCTCAAACTGTGGGTGACCTCTGTGGGTAAGCTGGGCTTTGCCCTGGCTAAGTTAGACTTTGCAGAGGTGGGCACCTCTGAACCCAAACTTAAAAGATGGGGTGAAGACACTAAAGAGCAAGGAGAGGAGCTTTGGGAATTAGGTCCTGAAACTGATGAGGTAGGCCAGCTCCCCAAAGGGACTGACCTGGACAGAAGGATATAAGGCGGAGTAGGCCCTGCAACTTTCAAACCACTTCCCCAACTCTTCCTCGCCTGAAAGACTAGACAGGCTCTCCCAGCGTTGGCTGAGTCTCCTGGCCTTTGGGCTGGGGGGGCTTGTGTAGGAAAGTGGGTTTCTGTTGCAGTAACCCCCACTTTTGCCTGATAACTGATGCACTTTTCCTTGGTGTGCCCTGGATCCCTGCCAATCAGGTACCCAGGGCCTGTGTTCCTTCCCTAAAAACTGTACTCAGCCTAAACCCAATTGGCATCTCTGGCCACAGGTAAGCCCCTGGTAAATGGTACCCTAGGTACCCAGGGCACTGTGACCAGAGAAGACCCCTAAGGGCTGCAGCACTTATTGTGCCACCCTTAGAGGCCCTGTACCCTGACACACACACACTGCCCTTGCAGGCTGAGTGTCTTGGTGCAGAACAAAACAGAGAGTCGACATGGCACACATCCCTGTGTGCCATGCCCTAAACACACTGCCCTGGCATACCTCAGTCACCCCTCTAGCTGGGTGCCCTATGCCAGTGGTGAGGGCACAGGTGCATGAGCCCTGTGCCCCTACAGTACCCAGGCCCATTCCTGGGCACTGTAAGTGCAGGGCTGCCATTCCGAGTATATGGTGCTGGGAGGTCGTCAGCACGTACTCCACAGCACCATGATGGCTGCACTGAAGACTGAGAAGTTTGGTATCAAACTCCTCAGCACAGTAAACCCACACTGATGCCAGTGTGGGATTTACTGTAAAATGCACGTCAGAGGGCAACTTAGAGTTACCCCCTGAACCTAACCTACAATCCACGTCTTGTCTGAGGGGCTGCCTAGGCTGCCACACAGCAGACATGTTGCTGGACCCCTGGGTAGAGAGCCATCCGCTCTCCCGGGCCTGCAACAATGCACGTCCTGGGTGAGGTGCTAGGCCCCCTCCCCCAGGATGGGCAGGGGAAGCTTCAAAGGCATTCCGCCTTTGTGAGCTTCCCAGACCACTTGCTGTACTCAGCAACTGGTCCCCACCGGTTCCTCCCCATCCTGGTGGGAAGACTGGAGGGAAACACCAAGGGAGGAAAGGGGGTGTGCCACCCTCTGCCAACCCCACCCCTCAGGTGGGGGAGGCGAGGTGAAGCACATCTCCGGGCTCTCGCCATCTTGAAGATGGGGAGCCCTGCCCAATCAGGACTAGGCTCCTGCCCCCTCCCACAGGAGAGTGGCAGGATAGGGGGTGTACCCACCCCAGGGCAGGGACCCATTGGTCCCTGCCCTTTACCTACCTGTAACGCCCCTAAATCTAGTATTTAGGGGCACCCTGAACCTTCCTTCCTTAGATTCCCGCAACCTAAGAAGAAAAAGGACGAAAGAAGACGCCCAGCAGAGGAGACTGCAGAGAACAACTGACTTGGCCCCAGCCCTACCGGCCCGTCTGCAGTTTCCAGAGATCCTGCGCCAAAAATAGTCTTGTCCTGCAGCCAGCGACCTCCAGAACCCCAGGGAGGACTGACTGCCTTCAACAAAGACCGGATCTCCTGTGAACAGCAGCTCTGTTCAAAAGAAACACCAAACAAAGACTCCGAGCCTGCTGAGGAGAAAGAAACCCGACGCCTGGAACCACCACTGCACCCGTCGCCTACAGCCCGAGTTCAAGTGGCCCACCGGTCCCAGCGAGGTCCCCCAGCTCTCCAGAGTCCGAGTCCACCGTGGGTTGACCCCTCCAGGACTCCCCGACGTCGCCTGCAGCCTCTGCACGGAGAACCCCCAACCGCGAGTGGCCCGGTAAGGTGAAATCCGACCTCAAAGACACCCCTGCATCCAGACGCCCTGCGCCCTGGAGAAAGGAACCCGAGGTGCACCTACGTCCCCGAGCCCTCCAACTTACCTGCCCAGCTGTTGGTTCCTCCTGGAAGTCTTCCTGGACCGAGCCTGCAGCTGAAAACCAAAACCGAAAATTTCCATTGAAATCAACAGGGCACCCGACCTCAAAACAGCACTCTGCACCCGGCCGCCCTAGTGCCGCTGAGGGTGCCTCTTTGGTGCTAACTTGGTCCCCAACGTGCCCTGAGCTTAACCCTAGGAGCTTTGCTCCCACAACCCCGTGGCCTGCTTGCCAGCCGCCACCAACCGGAGTCCCCCTATCCTCCATAGGATAACATTGGGCCTCAACACTCTGCACCCGGCCGCCCTAGTGCCGCTGAGGGTGCAACAACAGTGCATCACTGACCCTGGGAGACCCCTGAGTCTAACCCCAGAACCCTAACTCAAAAGACCGATTACTTACCTCGAGACCGATAACTCATTTTTCCTCATAGGATAACATGGACACTTTTTCTTCCAAAAAGTTTCTAAGTGTCGACTTTTGAAAACAAGAATATTCTTTAAAAATCGTACAGACTACCAAAACGTAATTACTTACCTGTTTTAAGTAAATGTCCCAGGGCTGAACCTAGGAGTCCAGCACTGGATTACAAAAGTAACGTTAAAAGTAACTTACCGGCGAATTGAATTTTCTTACATAGGGATCCATTGACTGGTTTTCTGTGAAATTTCTTCTAAGTGTCCACTTTTGAAATACCAAAATATTGCTTAAAAATCACAACAGTAACGAATTCCGAATTACTCACCTACTATCAGGAGAGACCTCAGTACTGCATCTTTTAGTCCAGTACCGACCATGAAAAGTAATTTTTACCGTACTTACCAGTAACTGGAAATTCCTCTCATAGGATATCATTGCCTGCTTTTTGTTGAAAAAGTTTCTAAGTGTCGATTTCTGAATCATACAAATATTCTTTAAAAATCGTACAAACTACAAAAACGTAATTACTTACCTGTTTTAAGTAAATGTCCCAGTGCTGAACCTAGGAGTCCAGCACTGGATTACAAAAGTAACGTAAACATACTTTGCTTGCAAACTGTATTTCCTTCCCTAGGATAACATTGGTAATTTTACCCAGAAAAGTTTCTAAGTGTCAACTTTTGAAATACAGTAATATTCCTCAAAAATCACTACCATAACCAAAACGCTTTTTCTCACCTGTTTACAGGAAGTGTCCCGGGACTGAATCCAAGATCCAGTCCCGTGGTTAGAAAAGTAATCCAAAAGTAATCTATTGCATTTAACCAGAAATTTCCATTGAGCTCAATGTATAATTGTGTTTAAAATTGTGTTGCATATTGCAACAACTGTAACTATTGCATTCAAAAGTCTATTGCCAATTGAACAGTAGTTAACTAAAGCATCTCATTCTGAGAAAGTATATTTTGACACCCATTGTTGGTTCTAAAATAAAACAACTATATTTTTATATACAAACCATTGGCCTAGAGTTCAGTTCTTGAGTGTGTGGCTTCATTTGCTGACTGAGTGTGTACAACAAATGCTTTACACTGTCCTCTGATACTGCCTTACTGCTCGACCAAGCTACCACTTTAGAGAGTAAGGTTATATCTAACTTTAGCCTCTGCCAAACCTCTGGGGACTGTGGACTCTGTGCACACTGAACCTTACTTTGGTGCAGTATATACAGAGCCACTTTCTTACACTGGGGGACTCACCCAGCGAGGATAAGTCAGGGCACGCCTGGAGCAACCAGGGAGCCCAAGCAGAAAAAGATTGGCCTTCGGGAGGGCCTACTAGCCAACGGACTAGCGACCGCGAAGGAGCCTCGAGACGATGCACGTGGAGCTGGCTCACAGGACACTCGTGGAGTGGAGGCCAGTGATCTTCGGTGCAGTTGGTGCTGGAGGCTGGGGCTACTCGGAGCCCAAAGCACGACTTCGTGGGAGACCCAGAAGAGGATGCACTTGCAAATGCGATCGGTGTCCAGGGGTCACGGTTCCACGTTACCCACGACAGCTACGGGCCTCAGCTTTGCTGGGGACTCAGGGCAGCCTCGGGGAAGTCTGGAAATCAACCTCTGGTGATGCAAAGACTTCGGCGTCCGACGGGAGCTTCAGCGATGTAGACCGGACAATTGCTTCTTTGGTGCCTGCAAAGCAGGGGAGTCACTCCTTGACCCCAAGGGAGATTCTTCAGTCCTCTAATCTTGAAGTAGAGCGTCGAAGGTCCAGGATTCTGTATCAGAGTTTCGTCCAGGTAAATCTAAAGTCCTAAGGACTGGGGTCCCCTACTTATACTAAGGTAGGGGGTTGGACATACTCTGTGGCCCCACCTATGGGAGGGTCAGGGCAGAGGGGTGGTTACACCCTTTCCCTTTGTCCAGTTTCGCGCCAGAGCAGGGGCTGGAAGCCCCTGAGCCGGTTTGAACTGGGGTATGCACAGGGACACCAAGTGTGCCCCCAGTGCAGGACTTCAAAGCACCAGAGAGTGCTCCCGCCCAGCCCCAATACACACTATCCTGTCTGGGGAGGTGGTTACACCTCCCTGGGACAGAAACCTGTGTCCAGGCCTCCCCTGCCGGAGTTTCGGTCAGCAGCAGGAGGCCAGACTCGTGTCTGTGGCAGCGGCATCCATTTTGTGATGCCAGGGCTCTGGAAAGTCAGTACCGGGTATACCGGTGTGTACATGTCTTTCCCTCTAGAAGGGTGGAATGCTACCCCGCCGCCAGAACTGGCGGGGGGTAGTATTCCAAGATGTTTGACACCAAACACGACATGTTTCCGTGCAGCCATCCCAAAGTTAGCATTTAACACAAGGTTATTATGCGCTTAAGAGTATATGGTCGGGCTGCACTACAAACAGCATCAGAGAAGGGTCTCCGAACGCTGCAGAGGGGCCCAGCTCATGCAGGGGCACCCTCTCACATAGGAACCACGCACTCTGCCTTCAGGATTGATAAGGCCTGCCATAGGAGTGACTTATAGGTTTATATGTGTGTATGTATGTAGTGATATAGGTAGCCTATATCACAGTAAGGAGGTGCATGCACCACCTTACCCAGGCTGCAGTAGCAGACCTGTGGTGTCCTTTTGGCTGGCCTTCCAGGGGTGGCACAATACATGCTGCAGCCCCTGGTAGGCCTCTGAGGTACCTATGCCCTGGGTACATAGTATACCATATACTAGGGACTTATAAGGGCACTCCAGATCCCAATCAGAGATGTGCCTAAGGCACATGGAAACCATTTTATAGAGGAAGCAGATAGACTGGGGCCCTGAATAGCAGGATCCCAGTCCAACTAAGTCATAAACCAGCAAAACACCAGAAAAAAAGTGGGGGCAACCATATAGTCAGATTCCACCTTCCTACAGTGAGCGCCGAAGAGCGATGTCCCATTGAAGGGGAGATTGAGGATTCGATGTTGTGCCTCTGGCTTCAAACCCATCAGTCTCAGCCAGGAAGAGCGGCGGGCACAGATCCCATGCGAATATCCATGAGCAGCGAGATCAGAGGCATCCGCTGCCGCACTGATGACCCGATTGGCCACCAAACCCCCCTCCTGGAAGTCCTGCCTGTCATCCTTCGGTAGCGTCCCTGTGAAGCGTGAGAGAGACGACCCAATAAAGCTGAGGCGCTGGCCACTTTCATATAAGATGCTGATGTATTACACATCCTCTTGCCGATGGAGTCCATGGCCTTACTGTCTTTATCTGGAGGTACCACAGATGATGCTGCCCCAGTCTGGTTTTTCCGTGCTGCTGATACGATGACCGAGTCAGGAGGAGGGTCAGCTCTCAGAAAGAGTGGGTCCTGCTCAGGAGCCTTGTACTTCTTGGTGATCCACGACGGAGCTGCTCCCACCGATGCTGGAGTCAGGAATTTCTGAAGGGCAGACTCTAGCAGACCCGGGACCAGTGGCAGCAGAGGCCTAGATGAAGACCTGTGATGAAGGGTCTCGAAGATGATCGATGTGGAAGGGACAGAGACAGGCATCTCGATATTAAGTTTTGCAGCCCCTCTACACAGGACCTCGTTGAAGGTCACAATGTCATCAATAGGCGATACTCTACTCGGTGGTGAAGAAGAGAGAGTTGGAGAGTAGTCTGCTTTTGAAGGTCTGGAGTCTGAGGACCACGAAGAAGATCTGCGGCTTCGCCTTCTAGGAGAGCGGTGGCGAGTTCTTGAAGACCGACTCCTAGGAGATCTTGATCTACGCCTTCTCGGAGTTGGCGACCTTTGAGGAGTGACACGCCGCTCGCGTCCCACAGACGAATGAACGGATTGTATGATTGGAGACCTGGACCTGCTAGGAGTATGATCCACCCTGGAAATTCTCCGAATCTTCCACTCTCTTATGCTCCCCAGCCATCTCGGACAGATGTTAGTTGGAGGAGCTGCAGCCCGTGGCGAGGTTTCAGGAGTGACTTGCACAATCCGGAGATCTGGGGAAGAAGAAACACTCCTGGAGGTTAACACCTGGACATCCTGCGGCATCGATTTGTCCCTCAACGTCGCTCTATTCCTCGACGTCGATCTGGACCGCGATGTTCTCCGCGGTGACCGTCTAGGCCCCGGGGGCGATCCGCGTGGTCTCGACGTCGACCTCCTCGGTGACGGATGCTTCGACGTCGACCTCCTCGGTGACGGATGCTTCGACGTCGACCTCCTCGGTGACGGATGCTTCGACGCCGACCTCCTCGGTGACGGATGCTTCGACGCCGACCTCCTCGGTGACGGATGCTTCGTCTCCGACCTCCTCGGTGACGGATGCTTCGACGCCGACCTCCTCGGTGACGGATGCTTCGACGCCGACCTCCTCGGTGACGAATGCTTCGACGCCAACCCTCTCGGTGGCGGATGCTTCGACGTCGACCTCTTCGACTCAGAGTGTTTCAGCGGCGACTTCCTCGTATGCAACGTCGACCTCCTCGACGGCGATCGTCTGCTATGACGCTCAGTTGGAGAATGACTGCGTCTTACCGGCGTCAAGCCCCTCTGTGTCCGGCTCAACGTCGATGCTTGTGGCACTCTCGATGTCGGCGGTGTCTTCGACGTCGTCACAGGTCCTCTCGGAGGCGGGCTGTTCTGTCGACGTTGATATGTCGACATCGAGCGACTGCCTCCCGCCGTCGTAGACGAGCTAGAACTGGACCGCCTACGAGATGGTGTTGACGTCGGCCTGTGATGGGACTTCGTACCTGAAGTCGTTCACTTCTCCGGCGAATGGTGCCTCGACTTCGACGCTGAAGGGGAGCACAAGGGTACTTTCGACGCCGATCTGTCCCCAGAAGGTGTATGGGACCGGTGTTTCCTCTTCTCACCCTTGCCTTTGCTCTCCAACCTTTTTTGAGAGGAGGGCTTCTTCGAGAGATGTTCTCCTCGGCCACTTGCTGATTTTTCCCTCTCCTGCATAGCATGCAGTTTGATTTTCTCCCTTTCTCTAAGGGTTCTTCTAGAATTTTTTTTGCAGTGGTAGCACTCATCTGGTCTGTGAGATGAAGGTAGACAAGTAATACAGACCGAGTGCGGGTCTGATTTAGCCATCTTTTTTCCACAGGCCGGGCACTTATTAAATAAGGCCGGCATTTTGACAGGAAAAAATAGACCAAATTCAGAAAAATAGTAGGATTTAGTCCCCAAGTACTAAAGACGTCGAGTGAAACTCAAAAAATTCACTTTAGATCAACAATGAGTGAGAAAAACCCACTAACTGACGAGCTCAATGCTCCAGGATCCTCACAGAAGGAGCCGGAAAAAAGAACTGACCTAACTCACCTGTGGGGCACGATGGGAGCCTGGAGGTTCCTGGAGGTCTTAAAGGCACGGCGCCAGTTTTTTCCAACTGTTTCTATATGCAGCCTCTCTAGGCTAATCTGCCTCTATGATCTTGCCTTTTTACCTTTGAAAATAAAGGCTATGATTTCAAAGCAATCTGAGAGCAGTTTTCTTCTCTATCATTAAAATTTCATGGTGTATGTTTCTTTATTATTTCAAATGTAAACAAATTTACAATGCAATTTTGGGCATATTTGAGCCTAGTAATATGTTTTTTAGGCTGCATATGTATATATATGCATATTACCTTTATATGAATGTATATATATAATTTGTTATTGCTCCGGGGTCCCCGCACGTGGGCGGGACTATTCAGTGCTTATGACTATTGATGAGTATCCCCTGGAAGAGAACCACAGAAAATGTTTTGTCTTTCTAAAAGTCCTAGTCTTAACGCACAAGTTACTAACTTGTGTAACGATATATCTGTAAGAGACAGTAGTTAGTGACAGATTCCTTACCTTAGAATATCCCCAGGCGTCAGGCTGGATCCGGAAAGTTTTTTGCGTAGCAGTACCCTTGCGCGTCGGTAGGCGGCGTCGTGCGGCTCCGCGTCCGTCGTCGTGATCGCCGGGATGACGTCGCGGGCAGTACTTAGGCGCCGCCCCTGCGCGCTGACGTCAGTTCTGTACACGACTTTCCGCGCCAGGAACGCAGAGCCATGCAAGAAGCTGACATAGGTGTCTGAAAAATACTAGGGCCCTGAAAGGGATGTCCTTAACCCTAGAAATCAGTTCGCAGAACGGGGAGGATGGGTGGGGCGGTAAGGAATCTGTCACTAACTACTGTCTCTTACAGATATATCGTTACACAAGTTAGTAACTTGTGCATCTGAAAGAGACACGTTAGTGACAGATTCCTTACCTTAGAATAGATACCCCAGCAATACCAACCCCGGTGGTGGGTCTGCGAACAAAGATCAGACAAGGAAGTCCTGGAGGACAGAACGGCCAAAGAAGCCGTCCCTCCGGACCTGACTGTCAAGGCAGTAATGCTTTGTAAACGTGTGCAGCGAGGCCCACGTAGCTGCCTGACAGATAACCGGCAGCGGAACACCGCGGCCCAAGGCCGTGGTAGCAGCCGTTGCCCTGGTGGAATGGGCACGCAGCCCAACAGGAGGCTCCTTCTTAGCCAAAGAATAGCAGGTCTTGATGCACAAGGTAACCCAGCGGGAGATGGTCCTCTTGTGCACCGCCCGACCTTTTTGGCGCCCACGTAGCCAACAAAGAGCTGGTCATCCACCCGGAAGTGTTTTGTGCGGTCAATATAGAAAGAGAGCGCACGTTTTGGGTCCAGACGGTGGAGCCTCTCTTCCTCTCTGGAAGGATGCGGAGGCGGAAAGAAGGTGGGCAAAGTGATGGTCTGCCCAATGTGGAAAGCAGTAACCACCTTTGGCAAGAAGGACGGACGCGTCCGAAGAACAACCTTGTCTGGATGAACAGACAGAAAGGGAGGTTTGCAAGATAGAGCCTGGAGCTCACTCACCCGCCGAGCGGAGGTGATGGCCACCAGAAAGGCTGTCTTCAGAGTCAGAAGACGAAGAGGACAGTTATGTAGAGGCTCAAAGGGAGCGCACATTAAAAAGGTAAGAACCAAGTTCAAGTCCCACTGAGGCATCACAAACGGAACAGGAGGGAAGAGGTGAGTAATGCCTTTTAAGAACCTGTTAACAACAGGGGACTTGAAAAGGGAGGGCTGATCAGGGAGCCTGAGGAAGGCCGAGATAGCACAAAGATAACCCTTGATGGTACCCAGGGCAGAACCCTGTTGGGCCAAAGAGAGAAGGAACAGAAGGACCTCAGAAAGAGGGGCAGAAAGGGGATTCACAGCCTTTGCTGTGCACCATGCCACAAATTTGTTCCACCTGCAGGCGTATACCACCTTAGTGGAGGGACGCCTGGCTGCCAGAATCACATCACAAACTTCGGGAGGCAAGTCGAAAGGAATCAACTGCCGCCGCTCAATCTCCACGCAAGCAGGTGTAGACTGGACAGGTTCGGGTGGAGGACCGTCCCCTGCTGCTGCGACAGAAGATCCTCCCGAAGAGGCAGACGGATCGGGGATCTACGCTCATATTGAGTAGCTCGGGATACCAAACTCTTCGAGCCCAGTCCGGAGCCACAAGAATGACTTGGGCCCGGTCGTGCCGAATCTTCTTCAACACTCTGGGTAGAAGTGGTATAGGCGGAAAGGCGTACAATAGACCGCAACTCCACTCGTGACGAAAAGCGTCGCCGAGCGAGTGCCGCCTTGGAAATTCCAACGCGCAGAACTGATGACATTGCGCGTTCTCTTCGGTGGCGAATAGATCTAACCAAGGCTCTCCCCACTGTAGAAAGAGTCCTTGCGCCACTTCCGAGTGAAGACGCCATTCGTGATCCATCATGCACCTGCGGCTGAGTTCGTCCGCCCTGGCGTTCAGGGAACCTGCCAGGTGTTGAACCACCAGGAACATGCCCTGATGTTCCAGCCATGTCCAGAGGCGCAGAGCCTCCTGACAAAGGGTCCACGACCCCACCCCGCCTTGTTTGTTGCAGTACCACATGGCGGTGGTGTTGTCTGTGAACACCTGCACTACCTTCCCTTTGACAGAGGGAAGGAATGCCTTGAGTGCAAGTCGGATCGCCCGGAGCTCCAGAAGGTTGATATGGAGCCGGGACTCCGCCGGAGACCAGAGGCCTCTGATCTCCGCCTCTCCCATGTGACCGCCCCATCCCAGAAGGGACGCGTCCGTCACAACTGTGTGCTCTGGCTGGGGAAGGAGAGGGATCTGCCCATGGCCCATTGCCGGTTCGAGAGCCACCACTGCAACTGTTTTGCAGCCCCCTCCGAGATCTGGACGTGATCGGACAGGTCGCCCTGGTGCTGCGCCCACTGGAACTTCAGGTCCCACTGCAGAGCCCGCATATGCCATCTGGCATGAGTGACCAGCAGGATGCAGGAGGCCATGAGGCCCAGCAGCCTCAGGGTCATCCGTACCGAAACCCAGGATAAGGGCTGAAAGATCGAAATCATAGCCTGAATATCCCGGACTCGCCGTTCGGGAGGATAGGCCCGAAACTGCGTCGTGTCCAGAACTGCTCCGATGAAAAGGAGCTGTGGAGAAGGAATCAGATGCGACTTTGGCACATTGATGGAGAACCCCAGCGAGTGCAGGAGTTCGGCCGTAGTCTGGAGGTGGGAGACAACTGCCTGGGACGAGCCCGCCTTCAGCAGCCAGTCGTCGAGGTAGGGGAAGACTGAAACCCCTGCCCGGCGCAGATGAGCTGCGACCACCGCCATCACTTTCGTGAACACCCGAGGGGCACTGGTAAGGCCAAAGGGAGCACGGTGAACTGAAAATGCTCGAGGCCTACCGTGAACCGAAGGTAACGCCGGTGGGCCGGCAGGACGAGGATGTGGAAATAGGCGTCCTGCAAGTCCAACGCTACCAACCAGTCTCCGGGGTCGAGGGCAGTCAAGACCTGAGCTAGGGTGAGCATCTTGAACTTCTCCTTCCGGAGGAAGCGATTGACGTTCCGGAGGTCCAAGATAGGACGCATGTCCTCCTTGTCCTTTTGGGCACCAGAAAGTAGTGGGAGTAGCAACCACGCCCTACTTCTGGGGTCGGAACATGCTCGATGGCCCTCTTGGCCAAGAGGGCCGTGACTTCCTTCTGTAGAAGCACCAAGTGATCCCCTGACATGCGGTGGAATTGAGGTGGCATGGCTGGGGGTGGTCTCGAAGGGGAGGAGTAGCCCCTTCGGACAATGTCCAAGACCCACTTGTCCGAGGTGATGGGACGCCAGTGGTGAAGGTGATGGCGGACCCTGCCCTCGACTGGCGTGCTGTGCACCTGAAAGGAGGGACTAGGAGGGCTTGGAGGCCGCGGACGGGTTGGAGGTGGTGGCCTGACCCGCACGCTGGTTGCCCGAACCGCCACGGCGGTATCCACGTCCTCGGCCACGCGAAGGCGCTTGCTGCGCGGGCCGTTGGCCGGGCTGCGGACGTGACTGGGCGCCCCTTCCGTGGCCACGAAATGGGCGAAAAGCAGACGTTTGCGGAGGGCGCACAACAGCAAGGCCCAGGGACTTAGCAGTAGCCCGTGAGTCCTTGAAACGCTCCAGCGCATGGTCTGCCTTCGAACCAAAAAGACCGACTCCATCAAAGGGCATGTCCATGAGAGTATTCTGGACATCCCCTGAAAAACCAGTGGTTCTCAGCCAGGCGTGGCGACGCAGCGCCACCGTCGTTGCAAGCGATCTGCCCAGCGAGTCGGCGGTATCAAGGCCACAGCGGATGGTATATTTAGCCGCATCACGCCCTTCCGCAATAGCGCGGGTAAGCAGTGTCTGGACCTCCTCAGAACACTGCGGCAAAACATCAGCCACCGAATCCCACAGGGAGTGGGTGTATCGGCCCAAGAGGCAAGCGGTATTAACAGACCGCAAGCCAGCACTGGAGGAAGAGAAAGCCTTCTTCCCAAAGTGATCCAGGCGCTTGGATTCCCTATCCGGAGGGGCGGTAGGGAAGGCTGTTTGGGAGGCAGAGGCTTGGACAACCAAGCTCTCAGGGGTGGGGTGTTGGGAGAGAAACAGGGGGTCGCCCGGAGCCGGGCGATGGCGTCGGGCCACGTTCCTATCCACAGGAGCCCCTGTGGTGGGTTTGGACCAGGCACCCAAAAGAACGTCAGTGAGTGCATCGTTGAACGGCAGCACAGGCTCCGAAGAGGAGGCCGCCGGCTGAAGCACTTCAGTCAGGAGGTTAGTCCTGACGGCCACTGTAGGCAACTGGAGATTTAAGGCTCCAGCAGCTCTACGCAACACCGTTGCAAAATTAGCCCCCTCCTCCGTTGCCACGGGAGGAGACAGCATGCCAGAGTCGGGGAGGTATCCAGCCCACTGGCATCCCCAAGTTCCTCAACCCAGTCCGGGTCAAACTCGCACTGTTGTGTGAGAGGGTCGTCAGACCCCTCCCAGCTCTCCTGGTCCTCCTCAGGTTGAAAAGATGGAGGAGGAGGGACATAAGGGACCCAAGGCCTCATCGGCGCCGGAACCGGCGTCGGGCGGCGCCGGTCCGGCTCCATGTCTGGACCCGGGGAGAACCGGGGAACGACGCCGCCCGGAGCCCCGGACGGCGTCGGAAACGGCACCGGGGACATCGGCGTCGGCGGAGGCGTGGTTAGGTCAACCGGCGTCGATGGGGGTTGCGGCACCACCGGAACCGGGGTCGAGGCCGGAGCCGAGGCCGGGACGAAGGCTGGTGGGACTGGCGACGCCGGGACCGGAGTCGACGGCGACGCCGGAGCAACCCCATCAGGGCCCGCGGGGCCAAGGCGCACCGGAGGGACCTTGAGGCCCGAAGAGGCGGGCCATGGCCGACAGGAATTTCTGTAGCTCGGCCGGAGTCGCCCCCGAACCCGGGAAGGACGGGTAATGCGGGGGCAACTCGACAGGCACGTCCGGGGCCGCGGGGCGGGACGGTGCCGACAGGGACCTCAGCCGAGTCGCGCGACCGGCGAGGCGAGTCTTAGAGCGATGACGCCGCTTAGACTTCTTGTGCTTCGACTTACCGGAGGAGCGCGAAGACTTGGATTCCGACGAACGGCGGGGACTCCGCGTCCGGCCCTCGACCTCTCCCGGGACCGGGGCTTGCTGCGGCGCGGAGCCGACTGCCGGACTTCAAGGAGCTTTCGAGACCGCTCTCGCAAAGCCTTCGGATGAAGTTTCCGGCAGTCAGGGCACGACTTCGTGTCGTGGCCTCGGCCGAGACAGAAGAGACACTCGAGGTGGGGGTCCGTGATGGACATCATACGACCACATTCCTCGCAGGGCTTAAAGCCGGGCATCCCTACGACACCTTAGGAGTCGTGAAGACTCGTTGAAGAGAACAGTGAAAAATTTCACAAAAAGATAGTCAAAAAGTGACTAGGGCACTGCTCTTCCCGGATCTGCGCTTACTGGCGCGGAAAAAGAAGAACTGACGTCAGCGCGCAGGGGCGGCGCGCCTAAGTACTGCCCGCGACGTCATCCCGGCGATCACGACGCCGACGACGGACGCGGAGCCGCACGACGCCGCCTACCGACGCGCAAGGGTACTGCTACGCAAAAAACTTTCCGGATCCAGCCTGACGCCTGGGGATATTCTAAGGTAAGGAATCTGTCACTAACGTGTCTCTTTCAGATAATTTAGTACACAAGGGCTAGCTTTAAATCCAGAGTAAGAGAGAGGGGTTGTCTGAAGATAAGCAGGTACTGAGGCTAGATGTAATCGTGTAGAGGTAAAGTCTATCCCATAAAATTTTAAGTGAAGCAAGTAAGGAAAATGCTACTTACCCAGTATGCATCTGTTCTTGGCATATAGATCTGTAGAGTCATATGCTTATGCATAGATCGCCATCTAGTGTTGGGTCCGGATTTTTGCACTTTGTTTTTGTTCGAAGAAGTCTTTCCAGTCACGAGGTAGGTGACTCCTCCTTTCGGTGATAGTGCGCATGGGCACCGACTCCATCCTTAGATTGTTTTGCCGTAAAGGGTGATGGAGTTATTAAGAGTAATAAAGAGAGATGTCCATGTATATTGTATCGAAGTAAGATGTTACTGCAACAGGTAAAGGTACCCGGGGAGGCGGGTGGGCGCATATGACTCAACAGCTCTATATGCCAAGAACAGATGCATACTGGGTAAGTAGCATTTTCCGTTCGAGGCATACGAGCTGTAGATCATATGCTTATGCATAGACTACATAGCAGTTATCTCCCAAAGCGGTGGTTAACCTGTAGCTGTTGCAGTGGTCTGAAATAGTGTATGTAAAACTGCCTGGCCCACACTAGCTTGCTGGCTAGCTAACACATCTACACAATAGTGTTTTGTGAATGTGTGTGGTGTAGATCATGTTGCAGCTTTGCAGATGTCATCTATGGGTATATTTCCTAAGAATGCCATAGAAGCCCCCAGCTTGCGTGTAGAATGCGCTCTAGGGGGATTGTTAATGTGCGTTTAGCTTTAATGTAGCATATTTGAATGCACTTAACTATCCACCTTGCAATACCGGATTTTGATATTGGATTGCCTTTATGTGGTGGAGCAAAAGCAACACAAAGTTGCTTGGTTTTTCTGAAAGGTTTTGTTCTTTCTATGTAGTATAGTAATGCTCTTTTGACATCTAAGGTGTGAAGAGCACGTTCTGCCACTGAATCTGGTTGAGGGAAGAACACAGGCAGCTCAACAGATTAGTTGATATAAAAGGCAGAAATGACTTTAGGTAAGAATTTGGGGTTAGTCCTTAGAACCACTTTGTTTTGGTGTATTTGTAAAAATGGCTCTTCTATGGTTAGTGCCTGAAGCTCACCCACTCTTCTCAGAGATGTGATGGCTATGAGGAAGGCTACCTTCCAAGTGAGAAATTGTAGTTCACATTTGTGCAATGGCTCAAAAGGTGGACCCACGAGTCTTGTAAGAACTATGTTGAGATTCCACACTGGAGCAGGTGGAAGTCAGGGGGGAATGACTCTTAAGTCCTTCCCTAAATGCTTTAATAGCAGGCACTCTAAAAAGAGACAAATGCTGTCTGTTTTGTAGATATGCAGCTATTGCAGCAAGATGTAAGCGTATGGATGTGTACGCTAAATTGGAACGCTGTAGTTGTAATAGATATCAAATGATATTTTGGATTGAAGCATCTAGCGGATTGATTTGATTGTTGTTACAGTAAATGACAAACCGCTTCCATTTTGCTGCATAGCATGCTCTTGTGGTAGGGCGCCTAGCCTCTTTGATAATATTCATGCAGTCTGGCGGAAGATTAAGATAGCCAAACTCTAGGATTTCAGGTGCCAGATCGCAAGGTTGAGATTACTGGTGTCTGGATGTCTTATCTCTCCATGGTTCTGAGTGAGAAGATTGGGAGTAAGGTGTAGTTTTTGGTGAGGAACTACTGATAGCTCCAACAGGGTTGTGAACCAAGGTTGACGAGCCCATGTGGGAGCAACTAGGATTAGCGTCAGGGACTGCTGTCTGAGCTTCCGAACCACTAATGGAATGAGTGGGAGAGGCGGAAAAGCGTAAGCAAATATCCCTGACCAATTCATCCACAGTGCATTGCCTTTGGACAATGGGTGTGGATACCTGGACGCGAAGTTTGGGAATTTTGCGTTTAGGTGGGTAGCGAACAGATCTATCTCTGGGAAGCCCCACATTTGGAAGAATGGGAGGCGAACTTGAGGGTGGAGTTCCCATTCGTGGATCTGCTGTAGTTGACGACAGAGCAGATCTGCAATTTGGTTGTTTACTCCTGGAAGGTGTTCTGCAAGGAGATTTTTTTTGAGGTATGGCCCATCTCCAGATGCTCTGGGCTAACTGTGAGAGCTGGAGTGTCCCCCCCCCCCCCCACATTGCTGTCATGTTGTCTGTGCGAATTAGGACAGCTTTGCCTACTAGATGAAGTTGAAAGGCTTTCAATGCTAGAAAAATTGCTAGCAGTTCTAGATGGTTTATGTGGAGTTTTTGTTGCAGAGTCCACATGCCCTGAATGGTATGTTTTTGAAGATGAGCTCCCCAACCAGTGAGCAATGCGTCTGCTGTTAGCACTATCTGTGGAACCGGGTCGACAAATGGCCGCCCCTTGGAAAGGTTTTGTTTGTTCCACCACTGCAGAGAGCGATGGCTGCGGCCATCCACAAACACTAGATCTGATAACCGACCTTGAGCCTGGTTCCACGGACGTGCTACGCATTCTTGTAGGGGACACATTTGGAGTCTTGCGTAAGAAACGATTAAAATGCAAGATGCCATAATTCCCAGCAGTTACATGAACACTTGAGCTGGTAATGAGTGTTGAGGCTGAAACTGCGATATTAGAGTCTGCATGTTGCAGATCCTTACTGGGTTTGGATACGCTAGAGCTTTCCGAGTGTCTATTGTGGCTCCTAGATACACTTGTGTGTTGGATGGTTGGAGATTAGACTTGGTGAGGTTTACAGTGAACCCAAGGTCGTGAAGCAGTTGGACTGTTTTTCGAGTGTGGCATAGGCAGCTCTGTTGCGAGCAGGATTTTATTAGCCAGTCGTCTAGGTAGGGGAAGACGTGAATATGCTGTCTTCTTATATGAGCCGCGACTACTGCCAGACACTTGGTGAAGACCCTGGGTGATGTAGTTACTCCGAATGGGAGAACTTGAATCAATAATGTTGTCCGCCCACCACAAACCTGAGGTATTTCTGGTGAGCAGGGTGAATGGGAATATGGAAATAGGCGTCCTTTAAGTCCAAAGTGGACAGAAAGTCGCCTTGCTGAAGGAGTGGAGCACCTGTTGGAGTGCGACCATGTGAAAGTGGTCCGACTGAATGTACAGATTTAGTTCTCTGAGGTCTAGTATAGGCCTGAGAGAGCCGTCCTTTTTGGGAATTAAAAAATACAGGGAGTATACTCCGTTCCCCTGGTATTGTAATGGGACTGGCTCTATAGCGTGTTTTTCCAAGAGAGAGAAAGAACCTCTTGTTTTAGGAGGGTGAGATGCTCTGGTGACATAGTATGTGATCTTGGAAGAATATTTGGGGGAGTGTCTGTAAGCTCCAGGCAGTAACCATATTGGATAATTTGTAGTACCCACATGTCTGAGGTGATTGAATTCTAGACAGGTATGAATTGGGAGAGACGTCCCCAGACAGGGGTGGAGTGATCGGGGGATAGCGGAAGGAAGTCACTGTTTGTTTGCGGGGGAAGTGCGTGTGGAGTTACCTCTGCTTCTTCTCTTACCATTGTTTCCTCTAAAACCTCCTCTGAAATAACCTCTTGTAGAGGGGGATTGGTTGTTGCCCTTGTAAGAGGAGGAGGGATTTTCGGTGGACACAGTTTTTGAACCACCCCTATAAAAGGAGCGGCGAAAGGAACCCCTATTGGTAGGTAACTGCAAAGCCCCATGGACTTTGCGACCTCAGTGTCCTTTTTCATCTTTTCCAGCGAGTTATCAACAGCTGGGCCAAAGAGATGCTCCTTGTCGAATGGCTGGTTAAGGCTGGAGGTATGCACCTCTGGCTTGAAGCCTGATATTCTCAGCCAAGCATGCCTGCGTAAGAGTACACTGGTGTTGACTGCACGAGCTGCTGTGTCTACGGCACACATAATGGATGTATTGGTGATAAGTTTACCTTCCTGAATAAGGTCATTAACCTTAGATTTGTATTCATCAGGTAAATGTTGTACGAGTTTCTCTAACTCATCGTAATGAGCCCTATCATAATGAGCCAACAGAGCTTGAGTGTTGGCAATGCCCCAGTGATTTGCTGCCTGTGAAGCCACTCTTTTGCCCGAGGCATCAATAAGTTTAGACTCCTTATCAGGAGGAGGAGCGTCACCTGTGGTTTGTGAGTTAGCTCTCTTGCGAGCGTTGGAGACTACAAGAGAGTCTAAGGGCAGCTGACCTCTAATGTAAACCGGGTCGGTGGGAGCGTGTTTATATTTTTTATCCACCCTAGGTGTAATTATCCTTGCCCTTACAGGGTCTTTAAATACCTCATCCGTAAGGTATGAGTAGCTCTTTGGGAAGAAGTAACCGTTTCAAAGAGGAAATCCTCTTCTAAAGGCTCCTTATGGAGCTCCACCTCATGATTTTGAGCAGCCCTGTTAAGGAACTCAATGTACCCAATGTTGTCGTCGGGTGGGGAGGGTCTGGAGGGATACAAATCAGGGTCATTGTCTGTGTTTGGATCTGCATGATAATCCTCCCAAGGGTCAGTGTCCTGTGGCCTATCCTGATCCCCATCTCATTCATACTGTGGGTGAGGTAAAAGTGGTGGTGAATTTGATGGTGTGATGAGCAAGTTGGGATCAGTGGGAGAAGGAGGTGGAATATAAGGAGGAGAAGGGTTAGTACCCACACTTTCTTTTGAGAGGAATGTGGTAGTCCTCTGATAGGTCAAGCTTCCGTTTTTTTGGAAGAGTGGCATGAATATGTCCTGTTTCAGGGTGGATCACCAGATTTTTCTGCTTTGGATCCGAAGGCGGGGCATCGGGCCGAGGTTCTTTATAGGGAGTGTCTTTCTCTTTATGTGCCAGTTTCGGCATCGAAGGTTTCGGCTCCGAGCCTTTGGGCAAAGGTTTTGGCTCCGAGCCTTTCAGTGGCGAAGGTGGAATCTTGGGCATCGGTGGTATTGTGACCAACACCTGCTTGGACTTGTGTTTCGGCGCCGAAGGTGTTCGTTTGGCGTCAGAGTGGGGCCGGCCCGAGCCGGAAGGCTTCTCTTTGTGTTTCGGAGCCGGGCCCGAGGGCGGGGCGTCGGAAACTTTTTGTCGGTGCCGACCTTGGCCCGAGGGCAGAGGAGGGACCGGAGCCTTTGTTTTATGTTGAGGGGGCAAAGGGGTACTCACGGTACGCTGACCCGGAGTAACCTGCTCCTCTTCTTCCATGTCGGAGTCGGCCTCGGACACAGAGATCAGTTCTTCTTCTTCGGCTCCTTGAGCTTGATGTTCAGTGTCGGAATCTTCGCCGAAGATGTCCGGTGCGGAGCCGCTGTGGTGTTGCTTCTCGTGGCGTCGAGCCCTACGGTCACGAAGTGTATTTTCGATCGAAACGATCGACACGCGTCGCAGTCGTTCTCGTCATGTTCCGGGGACAAGCAGAGGTTGCACACTTCATGCAAGTCGGTGCGTGGAAACTTAGCACGACACCCAGGACAGAACTTGAAGGGAGTCTGTTCCATCGACTGCTAGCCCGGTCGGCGCGGGTAGTCTCGCCACGAGTTTCCCGATCGAAGGTTTTCCAAGGTGAGACGATGAGCGTCGAATGGGGAACCGCGATCGATAACAATACCGTCGAGAGTAGTGGATTGCGCGTCGAAGGGGTCCGAAAACGGTACCGAACCGGAGCGCAGCAATACACATCCGAACCCGATGGCGTAAAAAAACAATCTAAGGATGGAGTCGATGCCCATGCGCACTATCACCGAAAGGAGGAGTCACCTACCTCGTGACTGGAAAGACTTCTTCGAACAAAAACAAAGTGCAAACATCCGGACCCAACACTAGATGGCGATCTATGCATAAGTATATGATCTACAGCTCATATGCCTCCAACATAATGCTTTGTATTGTAGCTTTTAAAGAGTGAATTTGCTTTGTGTGACAGTAGCAGACAAACCTTTTCCATTTGTGTAGGAAGCTGGCACTGTATATACTATACCAAAGTAAGGTATAGTATGCAGAAAGTCCAGTGGAACCCCAAAGGTAGGCAGAGGTAAAAGTAGATAATACCTTACTCTCTATCCGTGGTAGTGTGGGCGAGCAGTAAGGCTTTATCAGAGGGTAGTGTTAAGCATTTATTGTACACACTCAGGCAAGAAATGATGTCACACACTCAAAGACTGAACTCAGACCAATTTGTTTGTATAAAAAGGATAAGGTTACTTACCCAGTAAGCATCTGTTCTTGGCATGCAGAGCTGTAGATTCACATGCTTTGCATACTCCTGCCATCTAGTGTTGGGTCTGGATGTTTGCAAGTTGTTTTTCTTCGAAGAAGTCTTTCCAGTCACGAAGTAAGGTGACTCCTCCTTTCGGTGATAGTGCGCATGGGCATCGACTCCATTGTTAGATTATTTTCCCTCAGAGGGTGAGAATGGAGTTAGTGAGTGTAGATTAGAGATGTCCATGCGTATATATGTACAGTAAGAAACTGCAACGATTATAGGTACCTGGGGAGGCAGGTGGGCGCATGTGAATCTACAGCTCTACATGCCAAGAACAGATGCTTACTAGGTAAGTAACATTATCCTTTCGAGGCATGTGAGCTGTAGATCACATGCTTTGCATAGACTATATAGCAGTATACTCCCAAGCGGTGGCTAACCTGTAGTGGTTGTTGTTTGAAACAGTGTTTTAAGTACTGCTTGGCCTACATTTGCCTGTTGTCTCGCTAACACATCTACACAATAGTGTTTGGTGAATGTGTGCGGTGTAGACAATGTTGCTGCCTTACAGTTATCAGCTAGGGGAATGTTCCCTAAGAAGGCCATAGTAGCCCCTATTTTGCAAGTGGAATGTGTAGGAAAGTGGCTCTGTATATACTGTACCCAAGTAAGGTTCAGGGTGTACAGAGTCCACAGTCCCCAGAGGGTTGACAGAGGCTAAAGTTAGATATAACCTTACTCTCCAAAGTGGTAGCTTGGTCGAGCAGTAAGGCAGTATCAGAGGACAGTGTAAAGCATTTGTTGTACACACTCAGTCAGCAAATGAAGCCACACACTCAAGAACTGAACTCTAGGCCAATGGTTTGTATATAAAAAAATATATGCTTGTTTTATTTTAGAACCAACAATAGGATCAAAATATACTTTCTCAGTATGAGATGCTTTGGTTATTCACCTTACAGATAGGCAGTAGACTTTTTGATAGTGGTTATCACAGTTGGTGCAAGAGGCAACACAGGGTCAAATTCAATGCAACATTGAGCTCAATGGAAAATTATACTTAATTACAATTGATTACTTTGCAGAGCACTTTTTCTAACCACAGGACTGGATCCTGGATTCAGTCCTGGGACACTTCCTGTAAACAGGTAAGAAAAAGCGTTTTGGTTATTGTAGTGATTTTTGAAGAATATTACTATATTTCAAAAGCTGACACTTAGAAACTTTTCTGGGTAAAATTACCAATGTTATCCTATGAAAGGAAATACAGTGTGCAAGCAAAGTATGTTTACGTTACTTTTGTAATCCAGTGCTGGACTCCTAGGTTCAGCACTGGGACATTTACTTAAAACAGGTAAGTAATTACGTTTTTGTAGTTTGTTCGATTTTTAAAGAATATTTGTAAAATACAGAAATCGACACTTAGAAGAAATTTCACAGAAAACCAGTCAATGGATCCCTATGAAAGAAAAGTGAGTTAGCGGTAAGTAACGTTGCGATTACTTTTTAGGGCCAGTGTTGGGCACTCGGGTCCAGCACTGAGGCCCCTCCTAATACTAGGTGAGTATTTTCGTTTTCGTGACTCGGTTGATTTTTGGTGAATATTCTAAAGTTTCAGAACTCCACACTTAGAAGAAATTTCGCAGAAAACCAGTCAATGGAACCCTATGGAAGAAAAGTGAGTTATCGGATTTCGGGTAAGTACTTGACTGGCAGGGTTAAGGTTCTGGGTAAGACTCAGGGGTCCCCCAGGATCAGGTAAGTACAGTTTTTACACCCTCAGCGGCACAGGGGCGGCCGGGTGCAGAGTGAGAAGGCCCAATGTTATCCTATGGCAGGCGGGGGGCCCCGGGTTGGTGGCTGCTGGCAAGCAGGCCACGCGACTGTGGGAGCTGGGCTCCTGGTCACTTGCTCAGGGCAAGTAGGGAAGTAGGTTAGGATAGAGGTTGCACTTCCAGGGGCACTCGGGCGGCTGGGTGCAGGGTGCTTTGAGCCGTCGGGCGCTCAATGTTAAACAATAGAGGTCGTGAAAGGTGAAGAAAGGCTGCAGGCTCGGGGACGGTGATTCTTCAGGGACGACCAACACTTCAGGAGGTAAGTTGGGGTCTTGGAGGATAGGTAGACACCCAGGAGTTGGGCACAGGGGGCCGTGGGGCGCCGGGTGCAGGGGTGTCTTTTGAGGTCGGGAAATCTTACCCCCTGCTGGTCGCGGTTGGAGGGGTCCCTTGTCCTGAGGCTGCAGGCGTCGTCTGGGTCGTCGAGGAGGGTCCTTGGCCACTGGATTCCAGGTCAGAATCGCCGGGGGACGTCCTCGAGGTCTTTGGTCACTCAGGCACAGGCTGGACTCGGCGGGTGCAGAGTGTGCAGGTTTCGCGGCTCCGTGCCAGGGCCGGGTCTTTGGTAGGTTTTCTTTTGAGCAGTACCACTGCTCGTGGGAGTCCCTGGGTCGAAGGCTGTAGCACAGAAGTCAGGTCCTCCGGGGTTTGTGAGGTTGCTGAGGCCGGGATTCCGCAGGAGCAGGTTCAGAGGTCGACAGGCCGGTAGGGCTGGGGCCAAGTCAGTTGTTGTCGCCTCCTTTTTAGCAGCTGCACGGCTGGTCTTCTTGCTTCGTCTTCTCTTCTTGTTTTCGGATTTGGGAACTCCCGAAGGAAGGTTCAGGGAGCCCCTAAATACTAAATTTAGGGGTGGTTACAGGTAGGTAAGGGCAGGGACCAATGGGTCCCTTCCCTGGGGTGGGTACACCCCTATTCTGTTCCTCTCCAGTGGGAGGGGGCAGGAGCCTGTCCCTGGTTGGCCAGGTCCCCCATCCTCAAGATGGCGGGGACTCGAGTTTGTGCTTCACCTCGCCTCCCCCACCTTAGGGGTGGAGTTGGCAGAGGTGGGCACAACCCATTTCCTGCTTCTGGTTTTCCCGCCGGTTCTCCCGCCAGGAGTGGGGGTAGAACCAGTGGGGACCAGTTTGCTGGAAGCAGCAAATGGTCTGGGGAAACTCCAAAGGCGGTAGGCCTTTGAAGCTCCCCCTGCCCATCCTGGGGGAGGAGGCTTTGGCACCTCGTCCCGGGATGTGCATTGTTTCAGGCCCCTGAGAGCAGAGGCTCTCGACCCAGGGGTCCAGAAACATGTCTGGTGGTGGTAGCCTGGGCAGCCACTCAGTCCGGACACTGGAGGTCGGGTTGGTTTCAGGGGGCATCTCTAAGATGCCCTCTGGAGTGCGTTTTACATTAAATCCCACACTGGCATCAGTGGGGGTTTAATGTGCTGAGAAGTTTGATACCAAACTTCTTAGTCTTCAGTGGGGCCATTATGGTGCGGTGGAGTTCGTAATGACAGACTCCCAGCACCATATACTCTTAATGGCAGCACTGCACTTACAATGCCCAAGAATGGACTTGGGCACTGTAGGGGCACAGGGCTCATGCCTCTATGCCCTCACCACTGGCATAGTGCACCCAGCTAGAGGGGTGGCTGACCTAGGCCAGGGCAGTGGCTTGTAGGCATGGCACACAGGGATGTGAGCCATGTCGACTCTTCACTTTTGTCCTGCACCAAGACACGCAGCCTGCAAAGGCAGTGTGTGTGTGTAAAGGTGCAGGGTCCCTAAGGGTGGCACAACAAGTGCTGCAGCCCTTAGGGGCCTTCCCTGGTCACAGTGCCCTGGGTACCCATGGTACCATTTACCAGGGGCTGACCTGTGGCCAGGGATGTCAATTGGGTGTAGGTATCAATGCAATTTTAGGGAAGGAACACAGGCCCTGGGTACCTGGTTGGCAGGAGCCCAGGGCACACTCAGTCAAAGTACATCAGCCATTCAGCAAAAAGTGGGGGCATACCATGTAAGAAAGATGGCACTTTCTCACAGAATGTGCTCTAGGGGGTATTATCAAAGTTCTTTTTGCTTTGGCATAACATGTTTGGATACATTTTACAATCCATCTAGCAATACCTGACAGACATAGGATTGCCTTTGTGTGGTGGCGAAAAAGCAACAAATAGTTGCTTTGTTTTTCGAAAGTCTTTGGTTCTTTCTACGTAATATAGTATAGCTTGTCTAACATCAAGTCTGTGTAGAGCTCTTTCTGCTACGGAATCAGGTTGAGGAAAGAACACTAGTAACTCAACTAATTGATATGAAAGATATAGTTAATGCCTGAAGTTCACCAACTCTTTTAAGTAAGGTTATTGCTATGAGGAAGGCAACCTTCCATGAGAGGAATTGTAACTGACATTTGTGCATTGGTTGAAAAGGTGAACCCATTAGTTTTGTAAGGACTATGTTTCAGTTCCATTCTGGTGCAGGTGGAACTCTTGGTGGTAGCACCCTTTTTAATCTTTCCATGAAGGCTTTGATCACTGGTACTCTGAATAGAGATAAGTGTTGTCTATTTTGCAAGTATGCGGCTACTGCTGCTAGGTGTAAACGAATGGATGTGTAAGCCAATCCAGATTGCTGTAAATGCAACAGATAATGTTCTGTACAGAGGCATCAAGTGGATTGATATTGTTGTTACAATAGATAAACAGTTGCTATTTTGCTGCATAACATGCCCTAGTAGTAGGCTTTCTAGCTTCTTTGAGAATATTCATACAGTCTGGTGGTAGCTGAAAATAACCAAACTATGACTTCAGGAGCCAAATTGCTAGGTTGAGTTCTTTTGGGATTTGGATGTCGGATTTCTCCATGGCTCGGTGTGAGATGCAGCTTTTGATGTGGAACTACCGACAGTTCTAACAGGTTGGTGTACCAAGGTTGACAAGCCCATGTGGGGGCTACGAAGATCAGTGTGAGGGATGCTTGTCTGAGCTTCCGAACCAATAATGGAATTAGTGGGAGAGGCGGAAAAGCGTAGGCAAATATCCCTGACCAATTCATCCATAGAGCATTGCCTTTGGATAGATGGTGTGGGAACCTGGATGCGAAGTTTGGGCATTTTGCGTTGTGTACTGTGGAAAAAAGATTATCTGTGGAAACCCCCATTGTTGAAAATAGGGAAGAAGAACTTGGGGATGAAGTTCCCACTCGTGAATTTGATGCCTGTGTCTGCTGAGCAGGTCGGCAATTTGATTGTCTACTCCTGGAAGGTGTTCTGCTAGGAGATAAATTCTCTGATGAATTGCCTAATTCCAAATGCTTTGTGCAAGGCGAGACAGCTGGAAAGTGTGTGTCCCTCCCTGTTTCTGTAGATAATACATTGCTGTCATGTTTGTACGGACTAGGACAGTTTTGCCTAGAAGGTGAGTGTGCAAAGCTTTGAGTGCTAGGAACACCGCTAGAAGTTCCAGGTAGTTGATGGAGACGTTTGTGATTGTCTGACCACAGCCCTTGTACTGTGTGATGTTGGAGATGGGCACCCCAACCGGTAAAAGATGCGTCTGCTGTCAGTACAGTCTGTGGAATCGGGTCTATGAAGTGCTGCCCTTTTGAAAAGTTTTGAGGGTTCCACTACTGCAGAGAGCGATGGGTGCGGCCATCTACCAACACTAGATTGGTTAATTGACCCTGTAACTGATTCTACTGACACGCTAGACATTCCTGCAGAGGACGCATGTGAAGCCTTGCGTGAGGTACGATTGTAATGCAGGATGCCATCATTCCCAGCAGTTGCATAAAAGCTCTGTCTGGTAATGTTTGATTGGGTTGAAATTGTAGTATTGTGGACTGAATATTGCGAATCCTGGCTACACTGGGAGAGGCAAGAGCTTTGAGTGTGTTGAGTGAAGCTCCTAGACAAGACTGCACTTGCGCAGGGCACAGATGAGATTTCTGTGCATTGATTGTGAAACCCAACTGATGAAGTAGGTGTACTGTTGCCGGAGTGTGTAGTATACAGTTCTGGTAAGTACCCGCTTTGATAAGCCAGTCGTCTAGGTAAGGGAAGACATGGATACACGGTCTCCTGAGATAAGCGGCTACTACTGCGAGACATTTGGTGAACACTCTGGGGGCCGTGATGACGCCAAATGGAAGTACCTTGAACTGGTAATGTTTGCCTGCTATCACAAATATTTGCGATGAGCTGGATGAATTGGAATGCGAAAGTAGGCGTCTTTCAGATCTAGAGTAGACAAAGCCGCCTTGCTGTAAAAGGGGAAGTACTTGTTTTAGAGTCACCATGTGAAAGTGCTCTGACAGTATGTATTTGATTTAGCTCCCTGAGAACTAGAATAGGTCTTAATGAGCCGTCCTTTGTGGGAATTAGAAAGTAAAGGGAATAAACCCCTGACCCTTGGTACTGAAGTGGGACTGGTTCTATAGCCCCTTTGAGTAATAGAGATTGCACTTCTTCTTGAAGCAAGTGCTGGTGGTCTGTTGACAATTTGTGATATCTAGGTGGAACGTTTAGAGGGTTGTTGGTAAGCTCCAGGCAATAACAATGTTGGATAATTCCAATCACCCATTTGTCGGTTGTTATTGATTCCCAAATGGGAAGAAAGTCTTGAAGTCTTCCTCCGACAGGTGTGGAATAGTCAGAGGGAAGTGTGGGGAAGTCACTGCTTATATGGGAAAGGGGAATTTCGGGGTGTGGTGTTTTTTCCTCTGCCCCTGGTACTATTTCCCCTATAGCCTCCTTTGAAAAATCCTCTTGTAAAAGATGATTGGGAATTATTTTTGTAAGAGGAAGTGTTTTCGTCAGTCCCTGTGGACTTGGACCCTCCACTGTAAAAGGAGCGCCGAAAGGAAATTCTGTTTGAGGGAGATTGAAGCGTTCCCCTAGATTTTGCTACATTGGTGTCTTATTTCATTTTTTCGAGCGCTTGATCAACTTCAGGACCAAAAAGATGTTTCTTGTCAAAAGGTATGTTGAGAATGGATTGCTTGACTTCAGGTTTAAACCCTGAAATAAGTAACCAGGCATGTCTCCGGAGTAGGATGCTAGTATTTACCTCTCTAGCTGCAGTGTCGACACTGAAGCACAAGTTACTAACTTGTGTAACGATATATCTGTAAGAGACAGTAGTTAGTGAGATACCTTACCTTAGAATATCCCCAGGCGTCAGGCTGGATCCGGAAAGTTTTTGCGTAGCAGTACCCTTGCGCGTCGGTAGGCGGCGTCGTGCGGCTCCGCGTCCGTCGTCGTGGTCGCCGGGATGACGTCGCGGGCAGTACTTAGACGCCGCCCCTGCGCGCTGACGTCAGTTCTGTACACGACTTTCCGCGCCAGGAACGCAGAGCCATGCAAGAAGCTGACATAGGTGTCTGAAAAATACTAGGGCCCTGAAAGGGATGTCCTTAACCCTAGAAATCAGTTCGCAGAATGGGGAGGATGGGTGGGCGGTAAGGAATCTGTCACTAACTACTGTCTCTTACAGATATATCGTTACACAAGTTAGTAACTTGTGCATCTGAAAGAGACACGTTAGTGACAGATTCCTTACCTTAGAATAGATACCCCAGCAATACCAACCCCGGTGGTGGGTCTGCGAACAAAGATCAGACAAGGAAGTCCCGGAGGACAGAACGACCAAAGAAGCCGTCCCTCCGGACCGGACTGTCAAGGCAGTAATGCTTTGTAAACGTGTGCAGCGAGGCCCACGTAGCTGCCTGACAGATATCCTGCAGCGGAACACCGCGGCCCAAAGCCGTGGTAGCAGCCGTTGCCCTGGTGGAATGGGCACGCAGCCCAACAGGAGGCTCCTTCTTAGCCAAAGAATAGCAGGCTTTGATACACAAGGTTACCCAGCGGGAGATGGTTCTCTTGTGCACCGCCCGACCTTTTTTGGCGCCCACGTAGCCAACAAAGAGCTGGTCATCCACCCGGAAGTGTTGTGTGCGGTTGATATAAAAGGAAAGCGCACGTTTTGGGTCCAGACGGTGGAGCCTCTCTTCCTCTCTGGAAGGATGCGGAGGCGGAAAGAAGGTGGGCAAAGTGATGGTCTGCCCAATGTGGAAGGCAGTAACCACCTTTGGCAAGAAGGACGGACGCATCCGAAGAACAACCTTGTCTGGATGGACAGACAGAAAGGGAGGTTTGCATGATAGAGCCTGGAGCTCACTCACCCGCCGAGCGGAGGTGATGGCCACCAGAAAGGCTGTCTTCAGAGTCAGAAGACGAAGAGGACAGTTATGTAAAGGCTCAAAGGGAGCGCACATGAGAAAGGTAAGAACCAAGTTCAAGTCCCACTGAGGCATCACAAACGGAACAGGAGGGAAGAGGTGTGTAATGCCTTTAAGGAATCTGTTAACAACAGGGGACTTGAAAAGGGAGGGCTGATCAGGAAGCCTGAGGAAGGCCGAAATGGCACAAAGATAGCCCTTGATGGTACCCAGGGCAGAACCCTGTTGGGCCAGGGAAAGAAGGAACAGAAGAACCTCAGAAAGAGGGGCAGAGAGGGGATTCACAGCCTTTGCTGTGCACCATGCCACAAACTTGTTCCACCTGCAGGCGTATACCACCTTAGTGGAGGGACGCCTGGCTGCCAGAATCACATCACAAACTTCGGGAGGCAAGTCGAAAGGAATCAACTGCCCCGCTCAATCTCCACGCAAGCAGGTGGAGGCTGGACAGGTTCGGGTGGAGGACCGTCCCCTGCTGCTGCGACAGAAGGTCCTCCCGAAGAGGCAGACGGATCGGGGGATCGACGCTCATACTGAGTAGCTCGGGATACCAAACTCTTCGAGCCCAGTCCGGAGCCACAAGGATGACTTGGGCCCGGTCGCGCCGAATCTTATTCAACACTCTGGGTAGAAGTGGTATAGGCGGAAAGGCGTACAACAGACCGCAACTCCACTCGCGACGAAAAGCGTCGCCGAGCGAGTGCCGCCTTGGAAATCCCAACACGCTGAACTGATGTCATTGCGCGTTCTCTTCGGTGGCGAATAGATCTAACCAAGGCTCTCCCCACTGCAGAAAGAGACCTTGCGCCACTTCCGAGTGAAGACGCCATTCGTGATCCATCATGCACCTGCGGCTGAGTTCGTCCGCCCTGGCGTTCAGGGAACCTGCCAGGTGTTGAACCATCAGGAACATGCCCTGATGTTCCAGCCATGTCCAGAGGCGCAGAGCCTCCTGACAGAGGGTCCACGACCCCACCCCGCCTTGTTTGTTGCAGTACCACATGGCGGTGGTGTTGTCTGTGAACACCTGCACCACCTTCCCTTTGACAGAGGGAAGGAATGCCTTGAGTGCAAGTCGGATCTCCCGGAGCTCCAGAATGTTGATATGGAGCCGGGACTCCGCTGGGGACCAGAGGCCTCTGATCTCCGCCTCTCCCATGTGACCGCCCCATCCCAGAAGGGACGCGTCCGTCACAACTGTGTGCTCTAGCTGGGGAAGGGAGAGGGATCTGCCCATGACCCATGACCCGTTCGAGAGCCACCACTGCAACTGTTTTGCAGCCCCCTCCGAGATCTGGACGTGATCGGACAGGTTGCCCTGGTGCTGCGCCCACTGGAACTTCAGGTCCCACTGCAGAGCCCGCATATGCCATCTGGCATGATCGACCAGCAGGATGCAGGAGGCCATGAGGCCCAGCAGCCTCAGGGTCATCCGTACCGAAACCCAGGATAAAGGCTGAAAGATCGGAATCATAGCCTGAATATCCTGGACTCGCCGTTCGGGAGGATAGGCCCGAAACTGCGTCGTGTCCAGAACTGCTCCGATGAAAAGGAGCTGTGGAGAAGGAATCAGATGCGACTGCGGCACATTGATGGAGAACCCCAGCGAGTGCAGGAGTTCGGCCGTAGTCTGGAGGTGGGAGACGACTGCCTGGGACGAGCCCGCCTTCAGCAGCCAGTCGTCGAGGTAGGGGAAGACTGGAACCCCTGCCCGGCGCAGATGAGCTGCGACCACCGGCATCACTTTCGTGAACACCCGAGGGGCACTTGTAAGGCCAAAGGGGAGCACGGTGAACTGAAAATGCTCGAGGCCTACCGTGAACCGAAGGTAACGCCGGTGGGCCGGCAGGACGGGAATGTGGAAATAAGCGTCCTGCAAGTCCAACGCTACCAACCAGTCTCCAGGGTCGAGGGCAGTCAAGACCTGAGCTAGGGTGAGCATCTTGAACTTCTCCTTCCGGAGGAAGCGATTGACGTTCCGGAGGTCTAAGATAGGACGCATGTCCTCCTTGTCCTTTTTGGGCACCAGAAAGTAGTGGGAGTAGCAACCACGTCCTACTTCTGGGGTCGGAACATGCTCGATGGCCCTCTTGGCCAAGAGGGCCGTGACTTCCTTCTGCAGAAGCACCAAGTGATCCCCCGACATGCGGTGGAATTGAGGTGGCATGGCTGGGGGGGGTGGTCTCGAAGGGGAGGGAGTAGCCCCTTCGGACAATGTCCAAGACCCACCTGTCCGAGGTGATGGCACGCCAGTGGTGAAGGTGATGGCGGACCCTGCCCCCTACTGGCGTGCTGTGCACCTGAAAGGAGGGACTAGGAGGGCTTGGAGGCCGCGGACGGGTTGGAGGTGGTGGCCTGACCCGCACGCTGGTTGCCCGAACCGCCACGGCGGTATCCACGTCCTCGGCCACGCGAAGACGCTTGCTGCGCGGGCCGGTGGCTGGGCAGCGGACGTGACTGGGCGCCCCTTCCGTGGCCACGAAAGGGGCGAAAAGCAGAGGTTAGCGGAGGGCGCACAACAGAAATGCCCAGGGACTTGGCAGTAGCCCGTGAGTCCTTAAAACGCTCCAGCGCATGGTCTGCTTTGGAACCAAAAAGACCGACTCCATCAAAGGGCATGTCCATGAGTGTATTCTGGACATCACCCGAGAAACCAGTTGTTCTCAGCCAGGCGTGGCGACGCAGCGCCACCGTCGTTGCAAGCGATCTGTCCAGCGAGTCGGCGGTATCAAGGCCACAACGTATGGTATACTTTGCCGCATCCCTACCTTCCGCAATGGTGCGGGTAAGCAGTGTCTGGACCTCCTCAGAACACTGGGGCAAAACAGCTGCCACCGAATCCCACAGGGAGTGGGTATATCGGCCCAAAAGGCAAGCGGTGTTGACGGACCGCAAGCCAGCACTGGAGGAAGAAAAGCCTTCTTCCCAAATTGGTCCAGGCGTTTGGATTCCCTATCCGGAGGGGCGGTAGGGAAGGCGGTTTGGGAGGCAGAGGCTTGGACAACCAAGCTCTCGGGGGTGGGATGTTGAGAGAGAAACAAGGGGTCGCCCGGAGCAGGGCGATGGCGTCGGGCCACGTTCCTATCCACAGGAGCCCCTGTGGTGGGCTTGGACCAGGTGCCCAAAAGAACGTCAGATAGTGCATCATTAAACGGCAGCACAGTCTCCGATGAGGAAGCTGCCGGCTGAAGCACTTCCGTCAGGAGATTAGTCCTGACAGCCACAGTAGGCAATTGGAGGTGCAAGGCTCCAGCTGCTCTACGCAACACCGTTGCGAAATTTGCTCCCTCCTCCGTAGCCACGGGAGGAGACAGCATGCCAGTGTCAGGGGAAGTGTCTAGACCACTGGCATCCCCACGTTCCTCTGCCCAGTCCTGATCATACTCACACTGGTGTGTGAGAGGGTCGTCCGACCCCTCCCAGCTCTCCTGGTCCTCCTCTGGTTCAAAATATGGAGGAGGAGGGACATCTGGGACCCAAGGTCTCATCGGCGCCGGAGCCGGCGTCGAGCGACGTCGGTCTGGCTCCATGTCCGGAGCCGGAGAGAACTGGGGAACGACGCCGCCCGGAGCCCCGGACGGCGTCAGGAACGGCACCGGGGACATCGGCGCCGGCGGAGGCGTAGTTAGGTCAACCGGCGTCGATGGGGGTTGCGGTACCACCGGAGCCGAGGCCGGGATCAAGGCTGGCGGGACAGGCGACGCCGGGACCGGCGTCGCCGGCGACGCCGGAGCAACCCCATCAGGGCCCGCAGGGCCCGAGGGCGCACCGGAGGGACCTTGAGGCCCGAAGAGGCGGGCCATGGCCGACAGGAATTCCTGTATTTCGGCCGGAGTCGCCCCCGATCCCGGAAAGGACGGGTATTGCGGGGGCGGCTCCACAGGCACGTCCGGGGCCGCGGGGACGGTGCAGACAGGGGCCTCAGCCGAGTCGCGAGACCGGCGAGGCGAAGTCTTAGAGCGATGATGCTTCTTAGACTTTTTGTGCTTCGACTTACCCGAGGAGCACGAAGACTTGGACTCAGACGACCGGCGGGGGCTCCGCGACCGGCCCCTCGACCTCTCACGGGACCGGGGCTTGGTGCGGCGTGGAGCCGACTGCCGGACCTCGAGGAGCTTTCGAGACCGCTCTCGCAAAGCCTTCGGGTGGAGTTTCCGGCAGTCAGGGCACGACTTCGTGTCGTGGTCTCGGCCGAGACAGTAGAGACACTCTAAGTGCGGGTCTGTGATCGACATCATTCGACCACAGACGTCGCATGGCTTGAAGCCGGGCATCCCTACTGACACCTAGGAGTCGAGAAGACTCGAAAAGAAACAGTGAAAAATTCACCCAAAATTTAGTCAAAAATTGACTAGGGCACTGCTCTTCCCGGATCTGCGCTTACTGGCGCGGAAAAAGAAGAACTGAGGTCAGCGCGCAGGGGCGGCGTCTAAGTACTGCCCGCAACGTCAACCCGGCGACCACGACGACGGACGCGGAGCCGCACGACGCCGCCTACCGACGCGCAAGGTTACTGCTACGCATAAACTTTCCGGATCCAGCCTGACGCCTGGGGATATTCTAAGGTAAGGAATCTGTCACTAACGTGTCTCTTTCAGATAGTACATTTAGCAGCAATTGTGGCGTATACAAGAGGGGAAACAGGGAAGAGCTTCTTCACCTCACGTGGTCAAAAGGTTCCTACAAGGTGCAAAGAGGATTGCACCACCAAAAATGGTACCAGCGCCAACTTGGAATCTGAACATAGTTCTAGCACAAATGATGAGAGCACCTTTCGAACCACTACACAAAGCAATGCTACAAATGCTTACAATAAAGACGGCATTTTTAGTGGCAATAACATCCCTACGTAGAGTTAGTGAATTGCAGGCACTAACACTACAGGAACCCTACTTCCAAATACATAGTAACAGGATTGTCATGAGGTCAGATCCGCAATTCATGCCAAAGGTGGTGTCAAGATTTCACATAAATTAGAGTATGCAAATACTGAGTTTCTTTCAAAACCCTAAGAACAAAGCGGAAAGAGCTTTGCACACACTTGACGCAAGAAGAGCAGTCATGTATTACGTGGAAAAAACTAAAGAATACAGAAAAACAAAACAGTTATTTGTATCCTTTGCAAAAGGTTTTCTGGGAAGACCAGTAACCAAGAGCACAATCGCAAGATGGATAGCACAAGCCATTCAATTGTGCCACAAACAAGCAGGACAAACTTTACAAGGGGCACCACAGGCGCATTCAACAAGGAAGAAAGGAGCAACTATTGCATTTCTTGCCAACACTCCAATCCAAGACATTTGCATGGCTGCAACATGGTCTTCGGTGCACACATTCACCAAACATTACTGTGTGGACATTCAAATGAACAAAGAAGCACATGTAGGACAAAAGGTCTTACAGCATCTATTTACAAACCAAAGTTAATCTTCCACCCAGCCACCGCAAGACTAGCAAACTGCTACAAAGTCTATGCACAGCATTGTGAATCCAGAAAAGATTCACGCTGCAAAACGAATAGTTTACCTGTCGGTGTAGTTTTGCAGCTTGAAGAATTTTCTGGATTCACTAGCGAACCCACCCTCCTCCGCCAAGGAAGAGAACTATAAGGAGGAGAGAATAAAAAGAAAGGAAAAAAAAAAAAGAATCCGAAGATGGCTACCAAAGGTGGTAGCTTCCGGAGGAAGCCCGTCGACGTCACAGAAGGGCACCAAATGGTACTACGTCGTCGACGCCCACCAAAAGCACACAAAGAAAAAAAAAAGAAAAAAAAGAAATACTACAATTCCGGACCCAACCACTAGATGGCAGAATAATGCACAGCATAGTGAATCCAGAAAAGATTCACGCTGAAGAACTGTAGTAATTGCTCTATTTCGTCCAAGTGGGCCCCATCATATCTTGCAGGAGACCTTGGGTGTTAGCAATACGCCAGTGATTAGCTGCTAGCGCAGCTACACGTTTGCCAGAAGCATCAATCAGTTTTGACTCTATCTGGGGGAGGAGCATCCCCAGACGCTTGAGAATTAGTCAAGTGGTAACTGACCCTTAATAAAAAAAGGGTCTGATGGGGAAGGTTTGTATTTCTCATCTACTCTCGAAGTGAGGATTCTAGCATGTACAGGATCTTTAAAGATGTCGTCTGTGTGCCTCAACATACCCTTAAGCATAGGCAGTGTTTGACTGGACTTATGTGTTCCTAGAGTTTCAAAGAGAAAATTATCCTCCAAGGACTCTTTATGGAGCTCCACCCCATGGTACTGTTCAGCTCTAGCAATGAGCTCCTGATATTGTATTGTAATTGCATTTATATAGCGCTTACTACCCCTGATGTGGTGTCGAAGCGCTTTTTCGGCGAGTAGCACGCTGCTCCGGCACCCATAAAGGATTAGGGTTGAATTAGTATAGTGAAATATGAAAGTAATTTGAGTGGTGGATATTAATCAGTTATTTGGATTGAGAAGGATAGCGGAGGGATAGAAGAGGGAAAAAGGTTTGCATTTATATTGCGCTTGTTACTCCTGATGGGGTGTTGAAGTGATTTTTTGGCGAGTACCACGCTACTCCTGAACCCATATGGATTAGTGTTGAATTAGTATAGTGAAATATGAAAGTAATTTGAGTGGTGGATATTAATCAGTTATTTGGATTGAGAAGGATAGCGGAGGGATAGAAGAGGGAAACAGGTTTGCATTTATATAGCGCTTGTTACCCCATATGGGGTGTTGAAGCACTTTCTTGGCGAGTAGCACGCTACTCCTGAACCCATATGGATTAGTGGTGAATTAGTATAGTGAAATATGAAAGTAATTTGAGTGGTGGATATTAATCAGTTATTTGGATTGAGAAGGATAGCGGAGGGATAGAAGAGGGAAAAAGGTTTGCATTTATATTGCGCTTGTTACTCCTGATGGGGTGTTGAAGTGATTTTTTGGCGAGTAGCACGCTACTCCGGAACCCATTAAAGGATTAGTGTTGAATTAGTATAGTGAAATATGAAAGTAATTTGAGTGGTGGATATGTTAGTCAGTTATTTGGATTGAGAAGGGTAGCAGAGGGACAGAGGTATATATATATATAGATCTGCCCCCAGTAAAGTCTTTTTAATTTATGGGATTGGGGAAGACTTTTGTATATTCACGATGAACCCCAGCTGGTGGAACAGGTTCACCACTTTCCGAATGTTTGTTCGGCACTGCTCGAACGTGACCGCCTTTACAAACCAATCATCAAGTCAAGGGTACACATGAATATCATCATAAACCTAAGATATCTATTCTGTGAGGGGGGAACTGCATGGGCAGGAAGGCATCCTTTGAATCTAAGGTCACCACATAGTCCTACTTCTTCAGTAGAGGTATGACCGCATGGAGAGCTACCATCTAGAACCTGTGGCTTCTGATAAACGTGTTAATAAACCGCAGGACCAATACTGTCTGCAAAATTAGATCCCGTTCTGGGACCAGGAAACAGACTGAGAAGACCCCAGTGTTTCTGTTTTCTAGAGGTATTATTTATATTGCATCATTCTGTAACAGTTCTTGGACCTCTGTTTGAAGCATCTACCGCTGGCCCTTTCTGTACCTTTGTGGTTTTGGTGGTATTGTAGATGGTATTTTACAAAATCTTTATATATACACACACACTCGTGTCTTAATAGATTTCGCACCTACTTATCTTATGTACTTCCAGGTGCTTAGGGAGTCTTCAATCTTCCCCCTACAAGTAATGTGTGTGCAGGAGGGGGCATCACTCAGTCACTTAGAGGACTGTGAGGGTGCTCCTCTAGGGGTACAGCCTCTAGGCTTGCCTCTTCTTCGAAACAAATACCTTCAACTGTTCATGCTGCTGTTGCCACAGGGAAAACTATACCCTGCAAAGTCAGAGACCACCCACAGGGAGTCAAAGTGATTGCCCTACCTTCGTCTGTCAGCGACAGCCCATTTTAAGGGAAGGTTTGTAAATCTGCAGAGCCCGATTGGCTTTAGCAGATCACTGGCCTTTTTCATGGATTGAATGGTCTTGTCAATCTCTGGCCCAAAACGTTGACTGCCTGTTAGAGGCAACTATGTTGGCCTGCACTGCTGGTTTAAAACCAGAAATGTATAGCCAATATTGCCTGTGCAGTACTGTCCCCGTTGGAGTTGTCTGCTTGCTGTACGTGTGAGTTCAGTGCCAATTTGAAGCAACTGTTCACAATAACCTGCCCTCCTCTATCACTGCTTTGGCTCTGTTTTGGTATTCCTCGGGCAGGTTGGACATTAGATCCATGCAGTGCTGGTGAGCGAACATATTCAGGAGGATGTTAGAGTTGGTGATACTCCACTGGGTAGCAGCTGCTCTCTCCATCCTTCTCCTCATTGACCCAAGTCTCTTGCTGTCTTTATCTGGAAGTGGACCCACCAATTCTGGTGACACAGCTCTCTTCCTGGCTCTAGACACCACAAATGAGAGAAGCCCGACATGCAGCTGAATATACGAGGGGTATTAGGAAGATGCCCTGTATTTCTTCTCTATTCTGGGTGTTACAGCTTTAGAATTAGCTAGCTTTCTAAAAACCTCTTCCTAGCTAAAGGATACTGAAGAGTATTAGGAGGAATTGATTCTTTCAGGACTCAAAGTCTTCTATGAGGAAACATGTCTTTCCTACCTTCATCTGAACCCCAAAAATGTCTGCTGCTCTCTTAAGCACTCTATATGGTATATGGATAGGTCACCTACAGGTGTTGTTCTTGAAGGGTAAAAATTCACCTCTTCCTGCGGCGTACCTGCCTGTATGTCCTACCTAAGTGTTTCCTCTTTGTGTGACTTCAACTATACCTCCTCTCGATGTCTTGTTTGACCTCGTATGGTGTTTGAGTGTTTAGACAACTCTTGTCTTGGTGTCTTGACCTCAAAGGGATTAGGAGCCTTGTGTGGTGTCAGTCTCAACGAAAGTCCTTTTCTTTTTAATGAGCTGCTTTATTTTATTGCCTCCAGTGCCATTTTGTTCCTCTCAACAATGTCACAGGCCTTTTCCTCCTCATGAGATTTCTTTCGAGGGTGCCTGGCCCACCTTACGCTTTTGAGATCAATCGTCCTCAGTAGTTGAGCATGTCACCGGCGCGCGCCAAAGGCAAGCTCGTCTGCGCCCATCCGCGTCTGGTCGTCGCCAGGAGCCAGGGACCCTGGTCAATTTATCTCTAAACAGGGCCCTACTCCCCGTTGGTCTTATCCTAGACAGGAGCTATTGGATTTAAGGACTGACACCACCCCCCCATGCCGGACTGAGACCTGGCCAATCCCAGAAGGCCCCTTCTCTTGCCGAGCTGGTTGGTATCAGGGCAACTCTGCTGAGACGACACTGATTCACAAGGTACTTTGTCTTCCCCCCCAGTGTTGCTCCTCCTACCCCTGAACCCGCCACCTCTCCTGACCATGCTATAGGCATATCCCCAGATAAGCCACGGAAGGGATGGAAAAGTCTGCTATGTAATATCCGATCCCTGCCTAAGCATTCCATTCAGCGCAGCCTGAGCTGGGGTTTCTGACTGAAACCTGGCTTAAGCCCAATTCTGTTCCCTCCATTGCGTTAGCTATACCCGAAGGCTACAAATTTATTAGATTGGACAGACAATTAAAGATGGGGGGTGGAATTGCTATTGTGCACAAAGACAGCATTAAAGTTACCACACTGGATCAACGCTGCAACGCCATTATGGAAGTCCTGGTCTTTCGGATAGACTTCTCCTCCCAAGGCACTGGAAGGGGGCCTTAGTCTATCGACCCCCAGGACCCTTAGCTGAATTCTCATTACAACTTACCGAATTAATAGCCCCCCACGTGATTGCATGCAGCAATTTTTTACTACTAGGTGATTTTAATATTCACAGTGAATGCCCCTCTGTTGGAAAACGAGGCAGTATCTGTGAGGCCTGCACAAATAACATGACTACATTTGTCCTTCACTGGGAACCAAACACCCAATTGTAGCGCCTGACTGAGGGTAGCGTTGCAGAGCAGTCTGAGGCTTACTCAAGGGAGGTGGTGTGGGCTAGTAATCGCCATTTGCAGGTGCGCAGAAATAACACTCAATAATTGATTGTCCAGTCTGTACTTTGCTTTATAAAAGTAAGAGTACATTTATTAAACACACACACACTACTCAATACTATGCACCAATTTACAAATATACATAAGCTGTTGGAATTACTTTGTGACATTGCATAACATCTCCACCCCTCCCGCGGGGGGTGGGGTCTAGTACCACCACTCCCATGTATGCACATCATCTTGCCCCCAATGCAGTTAGTTGAACATAATCTGGAGCAAGGGCCCTGCGCACTGGCAGCATCCCAGTGGCGACCCACCCCCTTATCTCAACAAGCATTTAAAATAGGTAACCCTGCCTTGGTGACACATGACCTTGACTGAGCCTTCCCTACTGACCATGAAGTATACACCTCTACATCTTAAGGGCTAGCAGTCTGGGTTCTTCACCTAAGCGAAGCAGCAAGAATACATGTTTAAGCATCACTTTAGAATGACAGTACTCATCACAGATGTGGATCATTAGAATGCATTGCAATTACAGCCCCTAAAGGCATCACAGATGAAATCACAGGATTACGCATATACAGCCAGACACCCTAGCAGGAATGTCTGGCAACATAACCCCACTTTGCTTATGACATCACCTTACACAGGTACTTCACATTACACATGTGACCTTCAGTCCCTCTAAAAAGAAATAACCGTTAGTAAATGCATTTCTTGTGCAATTACACCTCTTCACCTCCAGGGGATGCCCTTCTCCAGACATCCCCAACTCAGCCCTTCACTCCGTGAGACACTTCTCAATACACCCTCAGCTGTAGAACAAAAGTTCCAGCCTAGAAGGTGTTAAATGTTGGCTGAGCCCTTGAGGGGTTATTCTATTCAAGTCCCCATGTGACTTGTGGTGGGACTCCTCTTCGTGCTGGGGGGGGGGGAAGACTAAGCTTCTCCAGCAGCTCCCCCAGCACCCTTGCACATGTATGGTGGTGACCCCGCTCTCCTGGGGCCACCACAAGCCGTGAAAACGCTGTTTTGCCCTTGCAGGCCGATCCTGGCTTGCAAGGCATTATGGGAATCGCCGCATATTATAGTAGCGGCTCCCCCGCTGCTTCGGAGGGAGCCTCGATCGCGCTGCAGCTTTGCCGCATCTCCAGCTCTTGATGGGGGGCCCGGTCCCACCCGGACCCCCAGGTGAATGTAGGCGGCTAGGGGAGCCCACCCCCGGCCGCTCCTTCCGTTTTCCGGGGCCCGGTCCCACCCGGGCCCCTCACACCTCCTTGGATCGTTCTGGGGGTCCCGGTTCCACCCGGGACCCCCGCATGCCCATGCGGTGGAGGGCAGCCCGGGGAGCCCACCCCCGGCTGCCCCCGCCGGCTCCCCGCCCGGCCAGCACTCTTCTGTGCTGCCGCGGGAGCCGGCTCCTCTCTTCGGGTCTGCCCGCTCCGGCGGGCAGACGCTGGGAATCCCGCAGGTCCTCCTGGACCTCGGGGGAGTGTGGCGGCACTCCCCCCGCTTTCTCCCGCACATCGGGGCCCGGGCCCCCAAGGCCATCTTCACGGGGGGCGCGACGGCGCCCCCCCGGCTTTGCTTCGGGGCCCGGGGATGGGGTCCCGGGCCCCTCCTCCTCCTCGTCACGGGGGTGCGACGGCGCTCCCTGTCGATTCTTCTTCGGCGGGGGCCAGGGTGGGCTCCTGGCCCCCCAGGGGGTATATTCACGGGGAGCGCGACAGCGCTCCCCGACTTTACTTCGGGGCCCGGGAATGGGGTCCCGGCCCCCTTGGGCTCATTTTCGCGGGGAGCGCGACGGCGCTCCCCCGACTTTACTTCTTCAGGGCCCGGGGATGGGGTCCCGGGCCCCTGAGCATATCTTCGTGGGGGGCGCGACGGCGCTCCCCCGCCCCCCTCCTCACGCATCACCAGGGGCCAGGGTGGGCTCCTGGCCCCCTTCTGGAGCCACTTCACGGGGTGCGCGATGGCGCCCCCGACTTTGCTTCCTCCTGGGGCAGCCCACGGGACCTGACCCACCCCCGGGGGCATGATTGCGACCGGCGGCGGAGCCCCACGCGCTTCGGCGTCGGTCCCAGGCGGGGTCATAGGTCACCTACCTTCTGGGGGGCATATCTCAGCCCCCGGGGGTCCGATCTGCCCCATTTTCGAGTCTTCTTGCTCCTGGTGGCGTCCCCCAGCCACTGGGAGCCCTCTAATTCGCCCTCTGGGTCTCCAAGAGGGTGCATTCTGCAGGGAGTGGTCTTCACTGGCTCCCTGCGCCAGCCTTTCGCCTGGCTCTCCTCCTGGGCCTCTCTTCTCCCTGCGCAGAGGCCCTTGCTTCTGCGCACCGGTCCTGGGCTCTTCTTCTGGCGCTGTTAGGGGCCTGGGGGGCAGTCAGGGGGTACCTCCTTCCAACTGCCCATTGCCAGGCTCCAGCACCTTCCGCCTCAGCAGACCACACCCCAGAGAGAGCTTCTCTTCCTCTGCAAACACTTTTTAAAAGTTGAGTAGGGGGCTGGCAGGAAGTCTCTGTTGGTCCTATCCAACAGAGACATCACTTCCCTGCCCCTGCTCCCTCCTTCTAGTCCAGCCTCTGGGCTGGTTCAAAATGGCGTCGTCCAGGGTCTCTGGCCACATGGTCTCTGAAACAAGAGCCCTTCCCTCCTTGGTGCAGCCTGGTGCCTGGCACCATTGATAGCTGCTGATGGATGGGTCTGTAGCCCCACCCATCTTCTCTTCGTGGAGAGGAGGCCTTATCTTGTGGAAAAAAAAGGTCATCAATCCAGCCAGCTGAGGTCAGCCCTCAGCCTGGCCCTGGTTATGACCGACTCAGAGAAATGTGACATTTCTGGATGACCCAAAAGCAGTACAAATATGACTTTGGACTCTGCAGAATACTTCTTCTCACACCCGTTACAGTGGACTTTAGTGCGTGTCTGGAATCTGTAGGCCTTAGGAAAGTGACACTAGCCCATGGGCTCCACTTCCCCATAGGGGAATAATGAAGTGAAAAACACAGTCAAACACACTGACTTTTCCTGGCATGTTTCTTCCCATGTATAAAGCCTATTCCATGTCACCACCCAATTCTGCATAAGTCCTGCCACACCATTCACTTTGTAGCTGCTCCTGGACTGCGCACGCCAGGAATCGCCCCTGCGCAGCCCCTACACGTGTGCACACGCATGTACACAGGTGTCTGCATGTAACCAGCCCGGTGCCCCGTACTCCAGCTGCTGCGCAGTGGCCTAGTCAAGCCAGGGGGACACCAGTAAAATCCACATGCAGTCTCTTTCATCATGAGTTCACTGTGGATGAGTCCCAATTTATGAGGCTCTCCCACAGTAAAAGCTCAACACATAGGTGCTCAAAAAGCGAAAAATCCGGGCGGCCCCTAGTGTCAGAACCACCTTCTAACACCCTCCAATGCTGATTCACAGATACTTCTGGCAGACCTAGCCCCCTTGGGCTTATCCAAGCTCAATGAAGGCCCTACTCATATAGCTGGCCACACACTAGACAGTCTTTTCCAACTCTCCTAGGGTTCAGTGTGAACCCCCTCAACAACTAACTTGGTCTGACCATTCGTCAATCGAATTTTTCATCCAGGGCCCAAGGGAGTCGAAGGGTTCTAATCCGGTTACATTCCACACCCGCAGGCAGTGGCAGAAAGTCACCCCGGAGAGCTTTCAAGCCTCTTTCTCAATGCCTCAGAATATTGCATTTGACAATATAGAGGAAGCCTTGGCCAAATACAATTCCGCTGTTTCCATGGCTATCGACTATCTTGCACCACTGAAATCACTCCCAAGTCATTCCAAACGTCCACAGACTGCCTGGTTTTCTCCTCAGCTGCGAGTACAGAAACAACTCTGTAGGAAACATGAGAGAAGTTGGCGCACTACTCACGACGAGAAGGATAAAGATCGGTTTTTCACCACCCTGTCCAGCTACCATAAAAATATAAAAATTGCGCGTAAAACCCATATTGCATCGCAATTAGCCCAGGCTGGTAGCGCTCCCAAAATCCTACATCACATCCTCCAGTCCTTTATCAACCCTAAGGCCTGTGAGAACCCCGAGGCACCTACGCAAACGCTATGCAATGATATTGCACTATACTTTTCGCAGAAAATAGAGCTTATCTACGAAAAAATTCTTCCGTCAGGAAGCCAGCCTCTGGCCCCAATGGCATTAGATCAACCAGAACAGGCAACCTCTCAGTTGCTAGAGTGCTTCCCTCCACTGACATCGGCAGATGTGGAATCATTGATTCATAAGGTAAAATCAGGGTCCCCCCTCGACCTCATCCCGGCCAAAGTTTGCACCTCCCTGGCCTATCAACTGTCCCCTTCGATTGAAACTCTCCTCAATCTCTCTCTGAGAGAGGGCCATGTTCCGTCAGAATGGAAAGCAGCACAGGTTAGGCCTATCCGTAAGAACACCAAAGTCCCTTTGACGGATCTTTCCAATCTTCGCCCCATCTCGCTTCTTCCGTTTCTGAGCAAACTATTGGAACAACATATCAACAAACATCTCTCCAACCATGTCGAACTCACTGGCTGTTTAGACCCAAATACAGCACCGAATCAGCTCTGCTAGCGGTCACGGATAACATCACGATGACCCTAGATAAGGGCCATTCTACGATATTGGTGCTGTTGGACCTATCTGCCGCGTTCGACACGGTCTCACATCAGATATTGCTCAGAAGATTAAAGGAGATTGGATTAAGAAACTCTGCCTTGCAGTGGATGACGAGCTTTCTATCTGCTCGCTCCCAGACCGTCAACTTAGGCCCGTATCGTTCGGCACCTACGGAATTGTCCAAGGGAGTACCCCAGGGCTCATGTTTGAGCCCTACATTGTTTAACATCTATGTTGCACCCTTGGCCAATCTCCTGAGGACGTATGGGTTCACCCCCATATCCTACGCCGACGATACACAGCTGCTCTTTCCATTTGACAAACTTACTCCATCTGTACAGTTGGCCTTCTCCTCTGGTATGAGAGCCATCTCACCCTGGATGAAGAGTAATTTCCTCCAGTGCAATGTTGGGAAAACAGAGATTCTGCTTTTCGGAGAGGCCCCTTTACTATGGACGCCTGAATGGTGGCCGGTCGAATTGGGTGCCCCTCCTGCCCCCAAATCTACTGTTAAGAACTTAGGCATCCGTCTGGATCAAGCCCTTACTCTGAAGGAGCATGCTGCTCAGACAGCTGGCTCCTGTTTCCATACACTGGGCCTACTCCGCCGAGTCTTTCCTCTGCTTCCCGACTCAACTCGGAAGCTGACTCAGGAACTTGTATTAAGCCGTCTGGACTACTGCAACGGTCTGCTGATCTCCGCCAATGAGGCCTCGCTCAGCACACTGCAGGTAGTCCAGAACACAGCGGCGCGATTGGTCCTCAATGCCCCCCCTAGTACTGCCTCCCGCCCTCTTCTCTTGCAACTTCATTGGCTTCCTATACGCCAACGGGTAAGATTCAAAGTTTGCTGTACCATCCATAAGGCGTTGTTTAATCTTGGTCCCACCTATCTTTCGGAGAAATTTACACCGTACCTACCTTCCAGATTACTCCGCTCGGGAGCCAAACATCTTCTTGGTGTTCCCAGAGTTAGGAAGGCCAGATTAGGGGGAAGGGCCCTTTCTCATCTAGGTCCCCGCTATTGGAACGAGCTCCCCCTACTCTTGAGACAATGCCCTGATCATTTTCAATTTAGGAAGTTGCTCAAGACAACTCTTTTCTGTTTCTGATTCAGCTGTAGTTGCACTACATCCATGCTGCCCGTCCAAAGCGCAGAGATACCCCTCTGGGGGTCGATTCAGGCGCTATATAAATAAATAAAGCCTTACAGGTGGCTTTTAATTTTGACCCGGTAGGATGGGAAGTGTCTCTAGCTCCTTCAACTGCGTGCTTTTTTGGTATTGAGGTCTTGTGTTTGTGCAGCTGCATTAAGGACACACTTACGATGGAAGCTTGGGCAGAATTTAAAGATCATGCTCATAATACAAAATGGTGTTAAGGAACCACAGGGACCCTACCTTCATCAACTTTTAATCTCCAGCTACACTGAAGTATCCCATGAAAAATCCCCCGAAAATTCGATCCAACATTGATATCCGATGTTCCCTCAACTGCTTCGGTGTTTCTTTGAGGTCTCATGACAAACTTTCGGCAACTTCCTCTCGAGCTCTTTTTGGCACACCTCTGAACCCAATGATGAAGAAAAAGTCTAAAATGCTGTTAATGCATTGGGGCACTATGGGCTTACGGTCCATATAACAAACAGGCCCTGCCTATGTCAACACTTACCTAGAATCATCAATGATGTCATTTAACATGTCATGAGTGATGTCATAGATGAGGTCATAAACAGTGCATGACTGGGCTAGAGTTGTGGTTAGTTTACCTAACCATAACTGGCAAATGTTAATTGTTTTGGTTTTGTTATGTAACCATAAATAGACTTGAATTTCAGAGGTTTTTTATTTACATATGTTACGTTCTTATAAGCAAAATAACCACAAGTGTACTTCAGTGGGCTTCTGTTTAAAAAAAAAATTATATTCCAGTCTAGGGCTTGGCCTTCAGTCAGGACCCTGCATCTGATCAATGCAGGTGACCAATCCCCACTGCACAGGGTCTTCGCCATGTGCAGCAGGGGTTGGCCGTAAGGCCTGGCTAATAGCGAAGCCCTGCCCTAACCCTCTGCAGACGGCCAACCCCCACTGTACATAGCTATTAGCCCCTCACAGTGGGGTGGGAATGATATGAGACTTTAGAACGTTGATGGTAAAGCCCAGGTCATGGAAAAGAGCCATTTTTCACTGGAGAAGTTTGTAGATCAGCATCAAGAACTCTGCATTTACCAGCCAGTTGTCCCAAGTATGGGAATACATAAACTCCCGACCTTTGGTGAGAAGCTGCCAAGATCACCAGCACTTTTGTAAAGATGTGTGGGCCTGCCATCAGTTCAAACAGGAGACCTGCAAACCTTTAGACAGTCTTGGGTTTCACCTGTTCCTATCAGACATGGAGGAATCAGCCTAAAAGGCAGGTGGCATTAGCGGAGTGAGAGCCACTCCGAGGTAAAAACATTGTGACCCACAACAGCAAGCTTCTTGGACTACCTGTCTAGAGGAGCAACTGGAAAAGCATTGGAGTTCTGGTTTAAAGACAACGTTGAACCACCACATTCTAGGGTGATGGGTAGGTGGACATAAAGTGCAGGTCACCAGGATTGAGGTTTTGCCTTTGGTGGTCTGCCTGGAACTGCGGGTCTAATAAGGGTTTCTCCGATGAAGCCATTATGGGGACATGGAGGAAGAGTTTTGTGTGCCAAGATTCTGAACAGTCCAGGAGGGGTACCTTCCCATGGTAATTTTGTAGGAAATCTTAGAACGTTCCCCGGAAGGTGACTTAGAGGGATTTCACGTGGGAGTCCCCTTGTGTTACAGATCTTAGTCAAAAATAATTTGCCCTCCCGCTCCTGGACGCCATGTGGTGCTTTGACGCCCAAGAACCAGGAGCCACGGTGTTATGTCCCAACACTATACACCACACAGTTGTCATGAGAGCCCGAAAGGGAAAATCTGTTAGTGGTGCAGTCTGCAAAGGGTTAAAGCCTGAGGCCTTTTGTGGAGAAATTTGATCCAGCCGCAGTGGAAAGCTGTGGAGTTTGTCGGTGAGACATCATAAAAGAGATCTGGACTGCATTGATGAGATGGAGGCAAAACAAGAACTGACGCCAGCTGGCACCCAATATGCTCTGGTGACGACACGTCTGGGACTGTAGTCATGGATGGAGCTGCATGGTACCACCTGTCGGCACTGGAGAGTCATTGCTGGGGGGAAAAGGTTTTGGGAAGAGCCTGAAAGGAGTGTATAGGGTGAAGAATCTTCAGGAATGTGTTTCCATCAGAACTATCGCTTCAGGGTACCTTAATTTAAAGTCAGGAGTATCTTTTGTGTGCACCAATTAGAGTCATATTTTCCTGTAATGTGCATTAAACTAAAAATGGCTCAGGTGTTAGAAGACGAGGACACCAGCCACGCAGGAAGAATGGTTAGAATCAGTGATGATTATGGCTTCTCATAAGAGATTGATCTCCAAAATCAACTTTCAACTACAAATTTTCAATGATATATAGGGACAATTTGCCAGATTGTCATCAGGTGGAGATGGTCTGGCAGGGTAAAGATCTGGGTCTGTATCCTGTGGAGGATCAATTTATAATCCGTCAAAGGATCTATTGGTAACTGCGTGTCATCATCATCAGTATCACCTGCATCAGGGTGAGGTAGAGGAGACTGACGAGGCGTGATGTGTAAAGGATCAAGCTGTGGTGGTGGTGGTGGTGGAGATGGTAGTGTGTAGAAAGGACTAGTATCCACATCTTTCCTTTTCAAAGGAATCTTATAAGCGCTGCCGTCATCAGGAAGCTTGTGTTTGGATGGCTGTTTAGCGTGAATATGCCCCGTGTCAGGATTGATATAGAGTTTTTTCTGTTTCGGATCCGACTTAGGTGGTACAACGTCTATGTTTGGATCCGATTGCGGTACGGGCAGCTCTTTAGTTTTCGGCACCAAAGCTTTCGATGCCGAGCTGGAATGTCCTTTCGGCACTGAAGATTTCGGCTCATAGGAATGCTTCTTTGGTTTCGGTGTTGAAGGTTTTGGCTCCGAGCCCATCGTGTGCTTAGAGCCCAAAGGTTTCGGCTCGGAAGTGGGTTTTGGCTGACTTGGTCCCGAGCCGAAAGGCTTGTCAGTGTGTTTGGTGCCGAGCTGGAAGGCGGAGTGTTAGAAACCTCTTCACGGTGCCGACCTTGGCCTGAAGGTAGAGGTGGTGCCGAAGCCTTAGATTTTTTAGGAACGGTGGGTGGTGGTTAGAGGGGCCGGGGAGGGGGGGTCGGCAGGGTGAAGGGTTCTTCTGTACGCACGTCCCCTTGACCCTGCGGCACATTGTCGTCCTCGAGGACAATCTGCAACTCTGATTTGGAGTCAGACGCCGCTGAAGCCTGTTCTTCGGCCGCTGAGACCTCCTCTTGCTCGGAGTCTTCGCCGAAGAGATCCGGTGTGTCGTCTAACTGCTGCCGCTGCATCTCTCGATGTCGAGCCAGACGATCACAGAGTTTTCTTCGATCTGAAGGATAGGCACTGTGAGAAAGTACCCTCTTTCTGCATGGTTGCCCCCACTTTTTGCTGAACTGCTGATGTACTTTGACTGAGTGTGCCCTGGGCTCCTGCTAATCAGGTAACCAGGGCCTATGGTCTTTCCCTAAAACTGCATTGAAGCCTAAACCCAATTGGCATCTCTGGCCACAGGTCAGCCCCTGGTAAATGGTACCACAGGTACCCAGGGCACTGTGACCAGAGAAGGCCTCTAAGGGCTGCAGCACTTATTGTGCCACCCTTAGAGGTCCTGTACCACTACACTCACACACTGCCTTTGCAGGCTGCGTGTTTTGGTGTAGAACAAAGTGAAGAGTCGACATGGCACACATCCCTGTGTGCCATGCCTACAACCCACTGCCCTGGCATAGATCAGTCACCCCTCTAGCTGGGTGCACTATACCAGTGGTGAGGGTACAGGTGCATGAGCCCTGTACCCCTACAGTGTCTAAGTCCATTTTTAGACATTGTAAGTGCAGTGCTGCCATTAAGAGTATATGGTGCTGGGAGTTTGTCATTACGAACTCCACAGCACCATAATGGCTACACTGAAAACTGAGAAGTTTGGTATCAAACTTCTCAGCACAAACCCACACTGATGCCAGAGTGGGATTTAATGAAAAATGCACACAGAGGGCATCTTAGAGACGCCCCCTGAAAACTAACCCACCTCTAGTGTCCTGGCTGAGTGGCTGCTTTCAGCCGCCACCACCAGACATGTTTCTAGACCCCTGGGTCGAGAGCCTGCTGCTCTCTGGGGCCTGAAACAATGCACATCCTGGGACGAGGTGCCAAGCCTCCTCCCCCAGGATGGGCAGGGTTCACGAAGGGGAAGCTTCAAAGGCTTGCCGCCTTTGTGAGCTTCCCCAGGCCACTTGCTGCCCTCAGCAACTGGTCCCCACTGGTTCCGACCCCCACTTTGGGCGGGAGAACCGGCAGGAAGATACCCACTGACTTGGCCCCAGGCCTACCGGCCTGTCTCCCCTTCAAACCTGCTCCTGCGAAATCCCGGTGTGTCCTGCAGCCAGCAACCTCAAAAACCCCGGAGGACCTGCCTGCCTTCACTTCCAAAGACTGCTTCTCCCGTGAACACCGGATTTCTTCAACTGCAACCTCTGGCTCCGGCCGGATACCGCGGATCCGCCCCACTCTGCACCCGCCGTCCACGGTCCGAGCGGGCAAACACCACGAGGAGGTCACCCCGGCGATTCTGAACCGAGATCCGGCGACCCCTGACCTGCCTCAAGCCTCCAGCTGACACCTGCAGCCTAAATCCAGAAGGCCCCCCCTAACCGCGACCAGGAGCTGGTAAGAAGATCCGACCCCAAAAGGCACCCCTGCACCCGACGCCCCACGGCCTTGTGTGCCCAAACGGACGGTGCCTAACCAACCACTAACTTCCCAACTTACCTCTCAAAGTGGTGGTCGCACCCAGAAGTCCTTCGTCTCCCTGCCTGCAGTGCTTTTACAAACCGGAGGTTCTCCATTGGAAACAACAGGGCATCCGACCTTGAAACAGCACCCTGCACCCGGCCGCCCTAGTGCCGCTGAGGGTGCACCTTCGGTGCTAATCTGTTTCCCCATTTGCCCTGAGCTAAAGTCCAGGAGCTTTGCTCCCACAACCCAGTGGCCTGCTTGCCAGCAGCTACCAACCGGAGGCCCCCTATCCCCCATTGGATAACATTGGGCCTCAACACTCTGCGCCGCTAGTGGTACTGTCTTTGTGCTCTTCGGTGGCCCCTCCAGTGTGGATCTCAACTCCCAGGGTCTATGTCCCTGACCAGCAGGTACTTAGTGTAGGAAGCTGGCTCTGTATACACTATACCAAAGTAAGGTAGGAACCCCAAAGGTAGGCAGAGGTAATAGTAGATAATACCTTACACTCTTTGTGGTAGTGTGGGCGAGCAGTAAGGCGCTATCATTTATTGTACTCACTCAATCAGCAAATGATGTCACACACTAAAAGACTGAACTGAGACCAATTTTGTTTGTATAAAAATATTATTAAGTTATTTTATTCTAGAACCAAGCCAAGCCTGGCACAGGTAAGTGAAATAAATGCTTTGCAAAAGATTATGCAGTGTTCACAAGTGAATGCAAGTTCAAATGCAGTTGTTTGAGATACAGGTAAGTCAAAGTATTGAAGTTACTGTACAGATTACTTTTTAAATTACTTTTTCTACACAGTGTGATATGCCTAGATATCACACTGGGACATTTCCTAGAGAAAAGTTGAGTAAAATCAGTTTTGCACAATTGTTATTTTTCAGGTTTCCATACAAATCAACTCCACACTTAGAACATTTTTCAGAGAAAATCAGTCAATAGGTTCCTATGGAGAGAAATGAAGTTAACGGTTACCCGGTAAGTACTGTCTTTGGGAATGAGTTTCTGGGGTTAGAATAAGGGTTCCCCCAGGGTCAAGGATGCACTCTTGTTACACCCTCAGTGGCACTAGGGCGGCCGGGTGCAGAGTGCTGAGGCACAGTGTTACCCAATGAGGGATAGGGGGCCTCCGGTTGGTGGCTGCTTACGAGCAGGCCACTGGGTTGTGGGAGCCAAGCTCCTGGTGTTAGGCTCAGGGCAAAGGGGGATCTGGTTTAGCACCCAAAGTGCATCAGCAGCGGCGCAGGGGCGGCTGGGTGCAGGGTGCTGGTTTGGTGTCTGGTGCCCTGTTGTTTTCAATGGAGATTTTCAGTTTTGGTTTTGGCTGCAGGCTCGGTCCAGGAAGACCTCTGGGAGGAACCAACAACTGGGCAGGTAAGTTGGAGGGCTCGGGGACGTAGGTGCACCTCGGGTTCTTTTCTCAAGGGCGCAGGGCGGCTGGATGCAGGGGTGTCTTTTGAGGCCGGATTTCACCTTAGTGGGCCACTCTCGGTTGGGGGGGGGGGGTCTCCATGCAGAGGCTGCAGGCGACATCGGGGAGTCCTGGAGGGGTCAACCCACTGTGGACTCGGACTCTGGAGTGCTGCGGGACCTCCCTGAGACCGGTGGGCCACTCAAACTCGGGCCGTAGGTGACGGGTGCAGTGGTAGTTCCAGGCGTCGGGTTTCTTTGTCCTTAGCAGGCTTAGAGTCTTGCTTTGGAGATTCTTTTGACCGGAGCTGCTGTTCAAGGAGATCCAGTCTTTGTTGAAGGCAGTCAGTCCTCCCAGGGGTTCTGGAGGTTGCTGGCTGTGGGACAAGGCGATTTTTGGCGCAGGATCTCTGGAAACTGCAGACGGGCCGGTAGGAATGAGGCCAAGTCAGTTGTTCTCTGCAGTCTCCTCTGCTGGGCGTCTTCTTTCGTCCTTTTTCTTCTCAAGTTGCGGGAATCTGAGTTCTTGGTTCAGGGCTGCCCACTAAATACTGTATTTAGGGGGTGTTTTAGGGTTCTCGAGGTCAGTTGCCAATGGGCTACTGACCTTAGGGTGACTACACCCTTGGTGTGCTCACCCCACGTGGGGGTGTGCGCACAATCCCTAATCCTGATTGGGGAGTGCCTGCTGTAGGAAAGTGGGTTTCTGTTGCAGTAACCCCCCCACGTTTTGCCAGACTACTGATGCACTTTTTCTTGGTGTGCCCTGGGTCCCTGCCAATCAGGTTCCCAGGGCCTGTGTTCTTTCCCCAAAACAAACCCAATTGGCATCTCTGGCCACAGGTCAGCCGCTGGTAAATGGTACCACAGGTACCCAGGGCACTGTGACCAGGGAAGGCCTCTAAGGGCTGCAGCACGTATTGTGCCACCCTTAAAGGTCCTTGGTATCAAACTTCTCAGCACATTAAACCCACACTGATGCCAGTGTGGGATTTAATGTAAAATGCACAACAGAGGGCATCTTAGAGATTCCCCCTGAAACTCGACCAACTTCTAGTGACCTGACTGAGTGGCTGCTTAGGCTGTCACCAACAGACATGTTTCTGGACCCCTGGGTCGAGAGCCTGCTGCTCTTGGGGGCCTGAAACAATGCACATCCTGGGACAAGGTGCCAAGCCTCCTCCCCCAGGATGGGCAGGGTTCACGAAGGGGAAGCTTCAAAGGCATGCCACCTTTGTGAGCCTCCCCAGACCATTTGCTGCTTTCAGCAACTGGTCCCCACTGGTTCTACCCCCCACTTTGGGCGGGAGAACAGGCGGGAAAAACAAGTGAGGGAAAGAGGTGTGCCCACCTCTGCCAACTCCACCCCTCAGGTGGGGGAGGTGAGGTGAAGCACAACTTCGAGTCCCCGCCATCTTGAGGATGGGGGGACCCAACCGACCAGGGACAGGCTCCTGCCCCCCTCCCACTGGAGGGTGGCACGATAAGGGGTGTACCCACCCCAGGGAAGGGACCCATTGGTCCCTGCCCTTTACCTTCCTGTAATGCCCCTAAATCTAGTATTTAGGGGGCACCCTGAAACTTGCTTCCTGAGATCCAGACAAGAAACAAGAAGAAAAGAAGGACGAAGAGCCATGCAGAGCTAACAAGAGGACGACGCCCACTGACTTGGCCCCAGCCCTACAGGCCTGTCTCCCTCGAACCTGCTCCTGCAAAATCCCGGTGTGTCCTGCAGCCAGCCACCTCAAAAACCCCGGAGGACCTGCCTGCCTTCACTTCCAAGCCTGCTTCTCCTGTGAACACCGGACTTGTTCAAACTGCAGCTTCTGGCTCCGGCCGGATACCGCGAATCCAGCCCACTCTGCACCTGCCGAACCCGGCCCGAGCTAGAGTAGAAAAACACCACGAGGAGGTCACCCCGGCGATCCTGACCCGAGAACCGGCGACTCCTGACCTGCCTCAAGCCTCCAATCGATGCCTGCAGCCTCAATCCAGAGGATCCCCTCTACCGCGACCAGAGCGGGTAAGGCACCCCTGCACCCGACGCCCCACCGCCTTGTGTGCCCAAACCAACGGTGCCTAACCAACCCAAGACATCCCAACTTACCCCTCGAAGTGGTGGTCGCACCCAGAAGATCCTCGTCCCCGAGCCTGCAGTGTTTCTTCTAACCGGAGGCGCTCCATTGAAAACAACAGGGCACCCGACCTCAAAACAGCACCCGGCCGCCCTAGTGCCGCTGAGGGTACACCTTTGGTGCTAATTTGGTTCCCTATTTGCCCTGACCTAAAACCCTAGGAGCTTTGCTCCCACAACCCAGTGGCCTGCTTGCCAGCAGCCACCAACCGGAGACCCCCTATCCTCCATAGGATAACATTGGGCCTCAACACTCTGCACCCGGCCGCTGAGGGTGCAACAACAGTGCATCACTGACCCTGGTGGACCCCTGAGTCTAACCCCAGAACCTTAACTCCCACAGTCGATTACTTACCTACAAACCGATAACCTGTTTTTCCTCCATAGGATAATATTGACACTTTTTCTCCAAAAAGTTTCTAAGTGTGGAGTTTTGAAATCTGAAAATATTCTTTAAAAATCGCACGAATAACCAAAACGTATTTACTTACCTAGGTATCCAGCACTGAGTTAGAAAAGTAACGTAAAAAGTAACTTACCTGCAATTTACTGAAAAAGCCTATTCATTCCAATGTACTGTATTTGCTAAGTGTTGCAACCTACTGCATTCCCTGTAAAGCAAACAAAGTACAAATTCTATTGCATTTTCAAACTGTTCTTTATTTAGCAACTTATTACTGCAAAGTATTTTTATGCTTACCTGTGCCAGGCTGGCTTGGTTCACAACAGTATATTTTCTATACAAAAACAATTGGCCTAGATTCAGTTCTTGAGTGTGTGAATTCATTTGCTGACTGAGTGTGTACATCAAATGCTTAACACTGTCCTCTGATACTGCCTTACTGCTCGACCACTCTACCACAAATAGAGAGTAAGGTTCTATCTAACTTTAACCTCTGCCTATCTCTGGGGTCACCTGGACTCTATACACACTATACCTCATTTTGGTGTAGTATATATAGAACCAGTTTCCTACACCTGCCATCTGCAAGATGGCAGACACTGAAGAGTGGGCTTCACCTCGCCTACCCCACCTGAGGGGTGGGGTTGGCAGAGGTGGGCACACCTTCTGGGCTGGCTAATTGTTCCCGCCTGTCTTTCCGCAGAAAAGGAGGGGAGACAAGAAGGGGGCCTGCTCCTGATAGCAGGAGAGGCTGGGGGTCGCATTACAAAGGCTGCCAGGCCTTTGAAGCTCCCCTGCCACAGATGGCTCTTCCTGGCCTGGGGGAGGTGTGAACACCTCCGCCCAGGAAAGGCTTTGTTTCTGGGCTCAGGGAGCGAAGGCTCCCACCCTAGGGATCCAGAAACATGTCCCGTAGTGGCAGGCTGGTGTGTACCAGTCAGGGAACCCACCAGAGGCTGGTGGTTTTTCAGGGGGCATCTCTAAGATGCCCCATGTGTGCATTTTTCATTAAATCCCACACTGGCATCAGTGTGGGTTTAATGTGCTGAGAAGTTTGATACCAAACTTCTCCGTTTTCAGTGTAGCCATTATGGTGCTGTGGAGTTCGTAATGACAAGCTCCCAGCACCATATACTCCTAATGGCAGCACTGCACTTACACTGTCTAAGAATGGACTTGGACACTGTAGGGGTACAGGGCTCATGCACCTGTACTCTCACCACTGGTATAGGGCACCCAGCTAGAGAGGTGACTGATCTATAACAGGGCAGTGGGTTGTAGGCATGGCACACAGGGATGTGTGCCATGTCGACTCTTCACTTTGTTCTGCACCAAAAAACGCAGCCTGCAAAGGCAGTGTGTGTGAGAAAAGGTACAGGGCCTCTAAGGGTGGCACAGTAAGTGCTGCAGCTGTTTGTTAGTCGATGATGCAGCAGCCCACAGTCAGAGGTTACTGAACAACCTCGACGTCTCACTTGAATTATTGAAGAATTGTGGACCTATCTGAGAGCCCGCGAGGCCCAGCTGTTTGTACTTTCTTCTGGTGCTCACTCTTAACTCTTATCCCCGTCCTGAGGAAGACCCCACTCACAAGGCATCAAACCAGCTGTTTATGTTAGGGGTCGAAACGTTGACGTTGTTTCTTTCTTGTGTTCAGACACTGATGACAGAGATTCATTATCTGCATCGGATACTTTGTGTTATGTTTTTCAAATTTATAATTGCCAGACATCTGGTTGGTTAGGTTGTATATATGGATCAATGATGTCACATATGCACACCACCTTCCCTTTTCACTTCACTTCCACAAACACTCCCTTTTCCTTGCACTTTTCCCTCTTGTCACCAGACTTGAATTAAATGCTTCATATTGATACATGTCATTTATATTCGGGCTATTATGCAACTCTGTGATGTAATAAAATCATAACCATTTTTGGTGAATGATTCAAATGGTGGCGTTTAATTAATTTAAAGTAATAATGTTTTCCTTTGTTTGGCATAACATGTAAATGCAGTCCACTGTGACATTACTCTTTTGTACCATAAACTACCCGGGTCCAGTGGCCTTTCGGGTTACCCCATTATTGTATTACTCTGTTTTGTAAGTAAGCAGCAAGGGCTGCGAGGTGCAGACGTATGGATGAGTATGCAAGATTACATCTTTGCAAATGTAGCAAATAGCAAATGATGTTTTGCGTAGAGGCTTGTAATGGTTGGATGTTATTAGTGCAGTAAATAGCGAATCTTTTCCATTTAGCTGCATAGCAGGCTCTGGTAGTTGGGCGTCTAGCTTCTTTTATAACGTCCATGCAGTCTGGGGGTAGGTTAAGGTAACCGAATTCTAGGACTTCAGGAGCCAAATTGCAAGGTTCAGCTGAGATGGATCTGGGTGCATTATCTCTCCATGGCTCTGCGTTAGCATTGTTGGGGAGAGGTGTAGTCTTTGGTATGGGACTACTGATAGCTCCAGTAGTGTGGTGAACCACGGTTGGCGTGCCCATGTAGGGGCTACTAGTATCATTTTGAGAGACTGTTGTCGAAGCTTGCGTACTACAAGTGGGATGAGTGGGAGCGGTGGAAAAGCGTACACAAATCTGCCGGACCAGTTCATCCATATCGCATTGCCCTTGGACTGCGGGTGTGGAAACCTGGCGGCGAAGGTTGGGCATTTGGCGTTTTGGTGTGTGGCGAACAGATCTAAGTCTGGCTGGCCCCACATCTGGAAGAAAGGTAGAAGAACTTGTGGATGTAGTTCCCACTCGTGAATCTGTTGTGTCTGTCGACTTAACAGATCTGCAATCTGATTGTGAACCCCTGGTAGGTGTTCTGCTAGAAGGTATATGTTTTGTGGAATGGCCCACCTCCAAATGTCCTGTGCTAGTTGGGACAGTTGTGGAGAGTGTGTCCCCCCTGTTTTTGTATATAGTACATAGCTGTGATGTTGTCTGTTCGGATCAGGACAGCTTTGTTTTGTACGTGGAGTTGAAAGGACTTGAGAGCTAGGAATATAGCTAGTAACTCTAGGTGGTTGATGTGGAGCAGCTTCTGCTGAGTGGTCCACTTGCCTTGTGTTGTATGATGTAACAGGTGTGCTCCCCATCCTGTAAGGGATGCGTCCGTGGTTAGTACTACTTGTGGAACCGGCTCTAGGAACGGCCGCCCCTTGGACAAATTGTTGGTGTTCCACCACTGCAGAGAGCGATGTGTGCGGCTGTCCACCAACACCAGATCTGTAAGATGTCCATGAGCCTGGTTCCATTGGCGCGCTAGGCACTCTTGTAGAGGACGCATTTGAAGTTTTGCATGAGGGACGATAAAAATGCAGGATGCCATCATGCCGATTAGCTGCATAAACACTCTGGCTGGAAGAGAGTGTTGTATTTGAAACCTGGGGACAAGGGTTTGTATACTGGCTATCCTGGCTGGGCTGGGGTAAGCTAGAGCAGTGGAAGTGTTTATTGTGGCTCCCAGATATTGAAGGACATGGGAGGGCTGAAGGTGGGACTTGGTATAGTTTATTGTGAACCCCAAGTTGTGTAATGTTTGTATCGTTTGGTGAGTGTGTTGGACACACTGGTTGAATGATTTGGCTTTGATAAGCCAGTCGTCCAGGTATGGGAAGACATGTATTTGTTGTCTTCGTAGATGCGCTGCTACTACTGCAAGGCATTTGGTAAACACTCTTGGAGCAGTGGTGACTCCGAATGGGAGTACTTTGAACTGGTAGTGCTGCCCATTGAGAACGAACCTTAGATACTTCCTGTGAGCAGGATGTATGGGAATGTGGAAGTAGGCGTCCTTGAGGTCTAATGTGGCAAGGAAGTCTTGTTGTTGTAGTAAGGGAAGCACTTGTTGGAGAGTGATCATGTGAAAATGATCTGAGTGTATGTATTGATTGAGAGGTCTGAGGTCTAAAATAGGCCTGAGAGTGCCGTCCTTCTTGGGAATGAGGAAGTACAGGGAGTAAACCCCTGTGCCCTGCTGTAGCAGAGGCACTGGCTCTATGGCGTGCTTTTGAAGCAGGGAAAGTACCTCTTGTTGTAAAAGTGTAAGATGGTCTGTGGACATTGGACGCTGCCTGGGTGGTATGGTGGGGGGGGTAGCTGTTAGCTCCAGGCAGTAGCCATGTTGGATAATCTGTCTCACCCACCTGTCTGTTGTAATGGAGTTCCAGACAGGCAGGAACTGTGATAGCCTTCCCCGACAGGGGTGTTGTGGTCGGGGGAAGTGGAGGAAAGTCACTGTTTGGGAGTGGTGGAGGTACGGGTGTTGTTATTATTACCTCGACCTCTGCCCTTAGAGTTGTTGCCTCTGTAACCACCCCTAAAGTATCCTCTATTGGGAGAGGTTTGGGTGTTTGTTCGATAGGAAGAGGAACTGTCTGCGGTGGTGTTCCTGGAGCCCCCTCTGTAAAAGGAGCGGCGAAAGGAGCCACGTTGCTGCGGGGACTGCAATGCTCCCATTGATTTGGCAGTGTCAGTATCCTTCTTCATCTTTTCTAGTGCTGTGTCGACAGCGGGACCAAATAGTTGGTTTTGGTTAAATGGCTGGTTCAGTATGGTAGTCTGGACTTCTGGCTTAAAACCTGAAATGCGAAGCCAGGCGTGTCGTCTAATAAGCACGCTAGTGTTAACTGACCTAGCGGCGGTGTCGGCTGCGTCTAAGGCGCACTTAATGGAGGCATTTGAAATAAGTTTGCCTTCCTGAATGAGGTCAGTGGCTTGTGTTTTGTATTGATCAGGTAGATGTTGGAGGAGGGTTTCTAGCTGATCGTAGTGTGCCCTGTCGTACCTAGCTAGTAGAGCTTGGGTGTTAGCGATGCGCCAGATGTTGGTGGCTTGCGCAGCTACGCGTTTGCCAGAGGAATCTAACAATTTGGATTCTTTATCAGGGGGCGGAGCATCCCCTGAAGTTTGGGAATTGGCGCGTTTTCTGGCATTAGAAACGACCAGTGAGTCAAGGGGGAGCTGACCTTTGATGTAGGTGGGGTCATCGGGGGCAGGTCTATACTTTTTATCCACTCTAGGTTTAAGGATTCTGGCTCTGACTGGGTCGTTAAAAATTTCAGGTGCGTGTTTAATGACACCCTTGATCATGGGCAAAGTTTGAACAGTTTTTGAGACCGTTCAAAGGTGTCTAGAAGAAAGTCTTCTTCTGGTTGGTCGGTGTGAATATGCACCCCATGAAAAACGGCCGCCCTATGTATGAGTTGCCCAAAACCTATGTGATCATCTGGTGGAGATGGTTTTGTGGGATAAGGTGGAGGGCTGGGGAGGTCTGTAGGGTCTGCGGGGTCATTATAACCCCAGTCATCCTGTGGTGGATTATCTGGATCCAGAAATAAATTATGAGGGTCATCCCCGTACCCCATGTTGTCCTCATACTCATGTGGGGGAGAATCCGCAGGTTGAGGAGGTGTGATAGGGATGTGGAGAGGAGGGGTGTTAGAGAGAGGTATAGGGGAAGAAGGAGGCATAGGGGAAGTGGAAGAGTCCTTCTTTGGAGGGACAGGCTTGTGACGTGGCACAGAGGAAATGTGTCCTGTTTTGGGATTGATATAAAGCTTGTGTTGATTAGGATCGATGGGATCCGGTGTAAACAGCTCCTCCCCTTGAATATTAGTTTTCGGCGCCGACTTTTTCGGTTCCGAACGCGGTGATGGCTTCTTTAAATGTTCCTTTGCTTTAGAAGGCGTCGAGGCGTCCTTCGGCTTAGCTACAGGCTCGACCGGCTTTAGTTTAGGGGGTGTGTCGAGTAGCTTCGGTTTCGGTGCCGAGGGATCCGCGTGCTTGGAGGCGGATTTGGGGACCGAACTGGATTTCGGCGCCGGGTGGTCTTTGTGTTTCGGCGCCGAAGGTGCCGGTGTAACGGGCACATGTGGTTTGGTCGGTGCCGAGGAACTAGAAGGCTTAGTTTTCTTCTTCGGTGCCGAGCCCGGAGGCGGGGCGTCCGAAGCACGTTTACGGTCTCGACTGGGGCCCGTAGGCGAAGTGCTGACCGGTGCCTTCGATTTTGCAGGGAGGGTTGGGGCAGGGGCAGTAGTACTCACACGCTGCCCTGGAGGGATGGAACCGTCGGAGTCCTCTGCCTCGGAGATGATAGCGAGGTCTTCGGAGTCTTCTTCCGAAACATCGGGACCCTCATCGAAGATGTTGACGGGTTCCGGAGCGGACCTTTGCGCCATGATGTGCCTTCGGGCTCGACGATCGCGGATGGTCTTCTTGGAGCGGAAGGAGGCGCAGGCCGGACAAGTGGCCTCGTTATGGTCTGGTGAGAGGCACCGATTACAGACCTGGTGGTGGTCACTGTGAGGAAACTTTGCTCCACACTGGGGGCATTTTCGGAATGGCGTCCTTTCCATGGGCAGTAGGCCTTACGGCGTCGATGGGCCCAACGGCCCGCGTCGACGGCTGGAAAGGAGATCGAGGAAGGGACGTCGAGATGTCGATGTCGGTATCAGGTGTTGAAAAGTGAAAAACGTTGCAAAAAACAAGTTTCGAACCGGAGTGTCGAAGTTGCATCCGAACCCGATGGCGGAAAAAAACAATCTGAGGATGGAGTCGATGCCCATGCGCACTATTGTCCAAAGGAGGAGTCACCTATCACATGACTACAAAGACTTCTTCGAAGACAACAACAAAGTGCAAGCATCCGAGCCCAACACCAGATGGCGATCTAATGCACAGTGTGAGCTCTGCAGCTCACATGCCTCGAACCTAGGATTACAGGTAAGTAACTTATCCTTCTCTTCCAGGGGATACTCATCAATAGTCATAAGCACTGAATAGAGTAGCAAGCCCATACCCACTTCCGTGCGGACGAGCAAAAAACAGAGAACTAAATTGACGTACACATATTAAACAGTATTTGCAAACAAGTTTCTCAGCGAGGCTTGCCCAACCTGGGCATCTGCCTGCGTGTCAGCATCTAAACAGTAGTGGCGAGTAAAGGTATGAACTGATCGCCATGTAGCTGCTTTACAAATCTCTGCCATGGGGACATTCCTCAGGAGAGCCGTGGTAGAAGCTTTCCCCCTAGTGGAATGGGCCTTAGGCTTCCCCGGAAGGGATTTGTTGGCCAATTGGAATGACAGTCGAATACAAGAAACTATCCATCTAGAAATGGATCTCTTGGACGCTGCAGAACCTGTGTTAACAGGACCATAGTTAATAAACAAACGTTCTGAGTTCCTCAGTGTCTTTGTTCTGTCCAAATAAAACTTCAGAACCCTCTTGAGATCTAGGGAGTGAAGAGATCTTTCCGGAGGATTCGGAAAAAAGGTAGGTAAAGTGATAGTCTGGTTAATATGGAAGTCCGAGACTACTTTAGGCAAAAAGCTAGGATGTGTTCTGAGAACTACTCTGTTAGCGTGAAACACAGTATAAGGTTCCTTACAGCAAAGAGCCTGGATCTCACTGACCCTGCAAGCAGATGTAATGGCCACCAGGAACGCGGCTTTCCATGTTAAATGCTGTAAGGAAGCTTTATGAATAGGCTCGAAAGGAGACCCCATCAACTTTGTTAACACAATGTTAAGCTCCGATGGAGGAGAGGGAGACCTGACTGGTGGGTAAACATTTTTCAAGCCCTCAAGAAAATCCTTTACCACCGGAATTCTAAACAAAGAAGTCTGGTGGGGGAACTTCCTATAGGCTGTGATTGCTGCAAGGTGGACTTTGATAGAAGGGAACTGAAGACCAGATCTATCCAAATGCAGCAAATAGGGTACAATCACCTGTTCCTGACCCCGGATGGGATCATGTCCATTGTCCACACACCATAGGAAGAACCGCTTCCACTTGAAGGCATATGATTTCCTCGTGGAAGGTCTTTTCGCTTCTTTGAGAATAGCCATACAGTCTGGATTCAATTGTAGGTGTCCATATTGTATGACTTCAGGAGCCATGCTGTCAACCGGAGGGAGGACAGGTTGGGGTGGAATACTCTCCCTGCCTGTTTGGATAGGAGATCCGGGCGGCATGGCAACCTCTTGTGTGGCACTTCCGATAGTTGAAGGAGGTCCGGAAACCACCACTGGCGAGGCCTCTCCGGGGCTATTAAGATCATCCTGGAGGTGGTCCTGTACAGCTTGTTGATTACAACTGGTATCAACGGAATCGGTGGAAAAGCGTACCGTAAGCTCTGAGACCATTCGATCAAAAGGGCATTCCCTTGAGATCCTTGTTGGGGAAACCTGGATGCGAAGACGGGGCATTTTGCGTTTACCGCGTCTGCAAACAGGTCGATGTCTGGCGTTCCCCATTCTCGAAAGATACTGTGAGCGACTTCGTTGTTGAGAACCCAATCGTGGGCTTCGACGAAGTCTCGGCTGACGAAGTCCGCCTGGGAGTTGAGAGAGCCCGGTAGATGAATGGCTACTATTGACAGGTCTCTCGCTAGAAGCCAGTTCCATATGGTTTGAGACTCTATGGAGAGTGTTCTTGATCGGGTACCTCCCTGTTTGTTCAAATAATACATCGTCGTTGTATTGTCCGTTTGGATCAGAATGGAGCGAGACTTGAACGATGGAACCAGGGACTTGAGAGCTAGATGTACGGCTCTCAGCTCTAGCAGGTTGATGTGGTAGCTCTTTTCGGAGTCGGACCATAGACCTTGTACTTGTAGAGGGCCCATATGAGCACCCCAACCCTGGAGAGAAGCGTCCGTGACTAAAGTCTGGGTAGGAGGGTCCTGGTGGAAAGGGACTCCCTTCATCAGGTGCGATCGCTTCATCCACCACCGGATGGAGTCTTTGGCTGATTGATGGAGAATTACCTGATCCTCCCAGCGCCCTGATACTTGCATCCACTGGTCCTCCAAACATTGTTGTAGTGGACGCATGTGTAATCGTGCGTTTGGTACTATAAAGATGCACGACGCCATCGATCCCAGTAGTGATGAAACCTGTCGAACTGTCGGTAGATGCGTGTGAAGAAGGGTCAGGCATTTTCCTTGGATTGATGACAACCTCTCCTCCGAAGGACACACGCTTGCTTTTTCGGTGTCCAGGAAGGAGCCTAGGTAATGGATCTTTTGCGTTGGATTTAGTATGGATTTCTTGAAATTGACGTGAAGGCCCAAGTTGTGGAGAAGCTGAAGGCAGCACGTGAGATGATCCTGCAGCAGAGTTGGAGATGAGCTCTTCAGGAGCCAGTCGTCCAGGTAAGGATATATGAATATTTTCTGCTTGCGGAGAAAAGCGGCCACCACAGCCATACATTTGGAGAATGTTCGGGAGCTGATTTGAGCCCGAACGGGAGAACTGAGTACTGGTAATGTTGAAAAGACACTCGAAAGCGTAGAAATTTGCGATGTTTCTTTGAGATTGGTACGTGGAAGTATGCGTCCTGTAAGTCGATGGAGCACATCCAATCCCCTTGGTGAAGCTGTGGGAAAATTTGATGAAGTGCCAACATTCGAAATTTCTCTCTGCGAATGTATTTGTTCAACAGTCTCAAGTCCAGAATAGGTCTGTATTCTGTGGTGGGGCCTCTTCTTTGCACAAGGAAATAACGAGAGTAGACTCCTTGATTTGAGGAGCGGGGACTTTTTCTATAGCTCCTTTCTTCAATAAGGTGTTTACCTCCCTTTGTAACAATCGTTGGTCGCGGTGAGAAATGCCTCTCGGAGGTATAGATGGAGGAGGAGTTATGAACTTGAGAAGATAGCCATTCTGAACAATGTTGATGACCCATTTGTCTTTTGTTATACGTTTCCACTCCTCCAGATGTAATGAAACACTTCCTCCCACCGGAGTGGACAGCAGCTTTGGAGGAAGACACCTCATTGTTTTTGTGGCTGCTTTGGTGCTGTTGACTGCTGTTTGTTTCCACCTCTGCCACGTCCTGGTCTACGTTGTTGGAACTGGGACCTTTGTTGCGAATGACCTTGGTTCTGCGATGACCAGTTAGATGATTGACCTCGCTGTTGAAAAGAGCGTGTCATAGGGACGAAAACGACGACGAAATTCCTTCTTCTTTTCGAGGCCTACAGCCTTGAGAGTATCCAACTCAGTTTTCATTTTTGCCATTTCGTCGTCCGCATGTGAACCAAACAACGATGATCCATTAAAGGGCAGATTAACTATCTTTCTTTGAGCATCGGGCTTGAGACCCGTGAGTCGAAGCCAGGCTGATCTTCGCAAACAAATGCCATGTGCGTATCCGTGAGCTGCCAAATCTGCAGAGTCGGCGCTGTACTAATGATCTGATTAGCAACCAGGCCACCTTCCTGCACAATCTCTAGAAAATCCTTTTGATCTTCTTTGGGTAATTTGTCTGTCAATCTTGTTAAAGAGTCCCATAAAGACCGGTCATATCGTCCCAGTAGAGCGGCTGCACTAGCCATTCTCATAACGGATCCTGACGTATTGCACATTCGCCGTCCCAAAGAATCCATGTTTTTGCTGTCCTTCTCTGGAGGAGCAGATGACAGAGGTATTGGAATGCGTTTTCCTGGCAGCGGCGACTATAAGAGAATCCGGTGGCGGGTCAGACCTCAGAAACAAAGGATCTTGGTCTGGGGCCTTATACTTTTTGAAATTCTTGCGGGACCCGAGCCCACTGTGGCAGGTGTCAAAAAAGTCTTCATCGCAGGCTCTAACAATCCTGGCACCAAAGGTAGAAGAGGCTTTGCCGAAGCTCGATGGTGCAAAGTTTCAAATATAACGGATGTAGTCACCTGAGGCACAGTCATGGTTATATTCAACTTGCTGGCACCTCTACAGAGCACCTCGTTGAATGTCCCCATATCATCAACAGGGGAAACCCTGGATGGCGGAGTTGAAGATATAGTAGGGGAATAGTCTCTATACGATGACCTTGTTGATGAGGTCGTTGTAGGAGACCTCTGTCTTCTCCTTGGCGTATGCGATCGGCGGGACCTTGAGCGCTCTTTTGAGCGTGAGCGCTGTCTTAATGGAGATCTGGAACGCCTCGGGGACCTACCAGCGGAAGGCCTTGCGGATTCCGTGGGAGGAGGTCTCTCAGTAGGTCTGGGTTGGATCTTCTAATGCCTAATGTCCTCCAACCATCTGGGTGACATGTTGATGGGAGGAGATTTGTTTCCACTCGCTGGAGAGCCCTCCGGTGTAACTTGGATAATAGTTATACCAGGCGAGGAAGAAGCTTCCCTGGACGTCGAGCACCGTGATCTCGACGATGGTCTTTCTAATCCTTCAGCAGGAATAACTTGCTTGTCCCTCGACGTCGAACGCCTCGACGTCGAACCAGAATGAGCCACCATCGACGACGACCGTGGAGGTGAAACTCTTGACGGTGGAGATCTATGGGACGAAGCCCTCGACGTCGGTCTCTTCGACGTCGACCGCTGGTGTTCATGCGGTATCTTCGACGTCGACCCTGCCCTCGACGTAGACCGCTGACGGGTCCGAGAGGGTGAATCGGAGTGTCTCGACGCCGACCTTCGAGAAGGGGGCGGAGATGTCGACCTCTGTATTAATGTCGACGGACGTTTCGACGTCGACCGAGGTCTATCATGCTTCGAGCCCGAAGCATGTCTCGACGTCGACTTACTTTTCGACGGCGATCTTGTCCTCGACGTCGCTCTCACTTGCTTAGTAGGTCTCGACGTCGGTCTCGCTTGCGTCATAGGTCTCGACGTCGACTTACTTCTCGACGGCGATCTTGTCTTCAACGTCGACCTTACTTGTTTGGTTGGTCTCGACGTCGACTACATGCTAAGATGTTTTTTCTTACTTCTAGCTTCTGGTGATGTAGATCTTCGCCGTTTTCTCGGAGAGGAGGGCCCTCCAGATGGATGATGACTTTCTGGGCCACTTTTCTTTCCTCTCACCATCAAGCCTAGAAGTCTGATCTTCTCTCTGTCTTTCAATGTTCTACTTGAAAGTTGACGACAGTGGTAGCATGTCTCTGTGTCGTGAGAAGAAGGTAGACACACGACGCAGACCGAATGAGGATCGGATTTGGCCATCTTCTCCCCACAGGAAGGACATTTATCAAATAAAGGTGGCATATCTGACTAAAAAGAATGACCAATTAGTCAGAAAAAGACTGGTAATTACAACCAGTAAAAAGAAATATTGGAAAAAAAATAGTTGGAATATAAATTCTGACTGGAAAAAGTCAAAATCAGTTAAGCTCAAGCTCCAGGTTCCTCACGGAAGGAGCCGGAAAAAAGAACTGACCTGTCACCTGTGGTGCATGATGGGAGCAGGGTTCTCCTGGAGGCCTTAAAGGCAAAGTGCTCAGGGTCTCTGAGGCCTTAAAGGCGAGGTGCCAGTTTCCTTTTCTGTACAGGGATGTTATTTATTTATGCAGCCTTCTTTGGGCTAATTGCCTGGCATTAACTGTTTTCTTTGATGAAAATAAAAGGTTTTTTGCGGAATGCTCTTACTGTACATGTCCTTCTCTTACATTATATGTTTATATGGTATTTTCATACTAGAGAAATACATGTAATTCTGGCTTCTTAGCCTATTGGATATGTTTGGGGCTGCATATTTTTTATGTTATACATGTATATGTGTGTGTTTATTTCGTACTATGTACTCTTTCTACTACATACACATATATATGTATTTTTGTATATGCTCCGGGTTCCCGCACGTGGGCGGAGATAATTCAGTGCTTACGACTATTGATGAGTATCCCCTGGAAGAGAAATAATCTTGGTCAAATCTTGATTACGGTGAAGTCTGACGAAATCAGAGTAAAAATGTTTATGAAGAAAACATTTCTTAGTTGTGCATGGATTTTCCACATTTAATACTTCTCAGATAACTAAACGTTTGGAAAGTACCACAGAGTGCCTACCCCAATCTGTATCAGAAAGTAAGTGTGTAGAAACATCAGAAAAAAGGGGAATAACTGGCCACTTCGCACTATCTCTTATAGGGCAGCGCAGGGGCGGGGGGGACGTGGGGGAGGGTGGATGTAGCATTTTTTAAGTGCGTTGATATCCTTGAGGAATGTGTGCGGGCGTAGGGATGTGTTATTGAGATGAAAACCTTGATCAAAGAACAGGAAAGTTTGGAGAGATGTGGGCGCCGGGACAGAACATTTCAATTAGTATGCCCCCTAAATATACTTGATGTTAAAAATAAATGTGGTGATTGGTCTGATGTACATTCTCATTATTTAAGACACTGGACTAAGAATCATTAATATTTTTCACCAAATCTGTGCTCTGTTCACCCCAAAGAAATGTGAAAATATTTCTGCAGATGTTTACATTTTCCCCTTCAGATTGGAAAGGCATGTTCAATGATCTACTGGATCAGATATCCTTTGTTTTACTAGAATGGGATGCAGATGGTATCAGTCCTCATCCAATGGTACTGCAGTGGCCTCTTTCTTGAGGACTGGACAAACTATTCTTTCAAGAACAGATCAGTGCTTCTAGATCCAATCACTTGCATTTACATCTGCTAGGTCTAAACTAGAATTCACAATGATGAAACAAAGCTGAAAACAACTTCTTGTTTACCACCTCCGACAACTTCTCTCTGCTCTAGGTACAGACATTAAATGTAATGCTCGTCTTAGCTGAGGGGGCTCTTGCATGCATATGTGCCCACTTCTTTCTCATGAAACGTTTTGTGTCACATTGCTCTTCCCACAGATATATACATTACTTACTATTCCAGGTCCGTTCCAAGTTTCACAGCAATATCCTCATACTCCTGCCTGTTTTTTGCAATTAGTTCTGGACAACCAAGGCAGGTGAGCTGTGATGCAGCTACTCTGGATGCAAGCGTTTCTCCTAAAAATAAAGGTAAATTACTTGTACCAAAATGAACCATATATACACACAACTTCAAACAAAACATTTCATTAAATCAAGTGGAAAACAGTGGAGAAAGAGCAAACGTAGAGATACACACTGAAAACACTGTCCACGTGTACTACAGAAAACAGATCTTTGCTGAAAAGAACACCAATCCTGTCCATAACAGTGTTTGAAACGCATGCTGCGGTAAAAACATGCTCCGACCCCAGTAATCTAAATCCATCCATGTGCAAGTTCTGATGTGTGAATGACCCTGACCCAAAATCAATAATCTGTCACTTCTGAGATAAAGGTGAACTAGACCACACCACCACATAAAGATGCAAACTGCATGCTTCAGCGCTGTCTCAGGTATGCTTGGTTTGAAAACCACTTCCACTCCATCTATCTTTCACTTATGGCACACCCTCAGGTGTTTAGTCATGCATACAGACTGCAAGGTCCCCAGTCTCCTCAAATGGCCTAGAAGGCAAGAAGAAAAGGAGAACTTGACACGCTGTATAGTAAACGTAAGACCTCTAAATTCAGCAGTAAGCATTGAGAGAACACTTACAGTGGGGAGCTAAAGGGGGCTGTATGCGATTTCATGGAAGAACGATTTCATGTAATCCTATTACTGAGTAATCATTTCCCCTAAACTGTTACATGGAAATTTGCAGGATGAATGGCATTTACCATTTCACAGAAACCAATTCACAGAATGTCATTTTTGGAATTTTGTCTTTTGCATGTTTATTTTTTTTAAGGCGTAAAAGCAAAGGGTGCAGGTCTTGCTTTCAGAAACATTTTTGTCTGAGGTACTTATTTCAATGCTTTCAAGTGGCATTTTTGGGTTAATATTTTTACACTATCAAACAATTACGTTGGATGCAATTAATTCGCTCACCTCTCAATACACAACACCATCTATCCCTGACCCCTAAACGTACCCATCCGTGACCCCTAAACGTACCCATCCGTGACCCCTAACCTCCAACCTTTCTACCCCTACACTCCACTCATCCCTGAACCCTAGAATGGTTTCTGGAAATAAACTCCACATATCCAACTCCTAAAACCAGTCACCACCTCTAAACTTTACTCGTCATTAAACCTTAAAAATCCTCACCAGCCCTAAATTCCACCCATTGCTAAATCCTATAAACTCCTCAGCACCGCTAAACTTTATTCATACGGGAATGCTAAAAACTCCTCACCAGCTCTATGCTCTATCCATTGCTGATCAGTAAAAAACTCACCACCCTTAAACTCCACCCGTCCCTGACCCCTAAAAATCCCTTTCTGCACCTCAACTCCAACCATTTGCTGATCCCTAAAACCCCATCACCCCGAAACATCATCCATTCCTGAACCCAAAAACCTCTTAAACTACACCCAAGTTTAATGTAATTTTTTATTTTCCTTGAAGGATTATGTTACTTACCCTGTAAGCATCTGTTCTTGGCATTTCAGTGCTGTAGATTCACATGGTTTGCATAAGTCCGCCATCTAGTGTTGGGCTCGGATGATTACAAGTTGTTTTTGTTCCAAGAGTTTTTCTTCGAGTCATGAGGCTGTGACACTCCTCTTGGGAATACTGCGCATGGTCATAGACACCATCTTCAGATTGATTTGCCATGGGTAGGTGAGAATATAAGAATGCTGTGTATGTAAGCACTGAGATGGCCATGCATTACCATGAAATAAAGTGTATGAACTGCAACCTACACAACAATTATTGGTGAGGAGGGTTGGCGCATGTTAATCTACAGCACTAAATGCCAAGAACCGATGCTTACAGGCTAATTAACCTAATCCGTCGAGGCATGTGTGCTGTAAATACACATGCTTTCCATAGACTGTAAAGCAGTCCCTCTCCCTAGGTAGTGGTTAACTTGTGGGGGTTACAGTTGTCTGAAAAAGAGTTTTAAGTACTGCCTGACCAACACTGGCTTGTTGTCGTGCAAATCCATCCACGCAATAATGTTTTGTGACGGTGTGTGGAGTAGACCATGTTGGTGCTTTGCAAATATCAGCAATAGGAATGTTCCCTAAGAAGCCACGGAAGCTCCAATTTTTCTAGTGGAGTGTGCTTTTGGGGGAACAGGTAAAAGTTGTTTAGCTTATGCATAGCGTGTTTGGATGCATTTAACTATCCATCTTGAAATGCCCGATTTAGAAATTGTTTTCCCTAAACGAGGAGGTACAAAGGCAACAAACAATTGTTTAGTTTTTCTAAACGATTTAGTCCTATCGATGTAATACATTAATGCCCTTGTTACATCTAAAGTGTGTAATGCCCTTTCTGCAACTGTGTCTGGCTGTGGGAAAAACACAGGTAAATCAATTGACTGATTAATATGGAAACTACTTTTGGTAGGAATTTAGTGTTAGTTCTAAGCACTACCCTGTCCTTGTGTAGTTGAAAGAAAGGCTCTTCCAGGGTTAACACCTGCATTTTACTGACTCTTCTAAGATAAGTAATGGCAATTAAAAAGGCAAGTTTCCATGAAAGATATTGCAACTGACAAGAAGGTAATGGCTCGAAAGGAGGGCCCATTAATTTTGTTACAACAATGTTTAAATTCCATGCTGGAGCAGGTGGAAGTTTAGGGGGAATTATTCTTTTAAGTCCCTCCATGAAAGCTTTTATAACAGGAACTTTAAACACTGATTTGTTGTATATTTTGGAGATATGCTCCAATAGCTGGAAGATGTAATCTTATAGAAATATATGCTAATCCTGTAGTTTGTAAATGCTATAGGTATAAGATAAGTGTTTGTACCTTTCCCTGAAGAGGGTTAACTTTTTGTTTGTGACAGAACATAACAAATAGTTTCCATTTTGCTGCATAACATTGCCTTGTAGTTGGTTTACGAGCCTCTAAGAATATTCATACAGCCTTTCGGCAAATTTAATATCCAAACTTTAAGACTTCAGGAGCCAAATTGCAAGATTAATTTCTTTGGGATTAGGATGTCAATGTTCCATGGTTCAGCGTGAGAAGGTCCGGGTTCAGGTGTAGCTTCTCGCATGGGACTTGAGATAGTTCTATGAGTGTTGAGAACCATGGTTGTCAAGCCCATGTGGGAACTATTAGTATAATGATGAGCGATGTTTGCCAGAGTTTCCTGACCACTAACAGAAGTACTGGGAGAGGTAAAAAAGCATATGCAAATATCCCTGACCAGTTCATCCATAGAGCATTGCCTTTGGATTGATGGTGTTGATATCTGCTTGCGAAGTGTGGGCATTTCGCGTTTTCTTTTGTTGTAAACGGGTCTATCTCTGGGAATCCCCATTTGCGAAAGTATGGTTGAAGAACATTGGGGTGAATCTCCCATTCGTGGACTTGTTGTGACCTGCTCAGAAAGTCCGCAATCTGATTATTTGTCCCTGGAACATGTTCTGCTAACAGATGAATAATGTTGTGTATTGCTAACTTCCATATTTTCTGAGCTAAGTGAGATAATTGAGAGTGTGCCCCCCCCCCGTTTTTGTAAATACATAGTTGTCATATTGTTTGTTCGAGTAAGGACAACTTTGTGCTGTAGGTGAATTAGGAAGGCTTTGATCGCTAGATGAACAGCTTGCAGCTCTAGGTGATTGATATGGAGATACTTCTGTTTGGAATCCCATAGTACCTGAATGGTGAGGTTGTGGAGATGTGCTCCCCAACCTGCTAGGGATGAATCTGTTAGAATTATTTGTGGAACTAGGTCTTGAAACGGCCACCTTTTGATAGATTTTGTGGATTCCACCATTGCAGAGAGTGATACGTGTGGCTGTTTACCAACACTAGATCGTGAAGTTGGCCCAATGACCAAGTCGACTGCTGGGAGAGACACGGTTGTAGAAGTCTCATATTTAGTCTGGCATGTGGGACAATGTAAATATAAGTTACCATCATGCCCAGAAGTCTGAGAAATGTTTTGGCTGGAATGTGAGTTCCCGTTTGAAATTGTTGAATTAATGTTAGTATATTAAGTATTCGGTCTGTGTTCAGGAATGCTAACGCTAGATTTGTGTTGAGCATGGTCCTTAGAAACGCTTGAGTAGTAGCTGGCTGTAGATCAGATTGTGGGTTGACGGTGAACCCTATTTGATGTAGTAAATCTAGAGTCTTTTGAGTGTTTTGTTTGCAAAGTGTGAATGTGTTTTCTTTAATTAGCCAGTCGTCTAGATTAGCAGAGACATGAATGTTTTCTCTGCACAGATGTGCTGCCACAACTGCTAAACACTGAATACTCTTGGTGCTGTAGTGATCCCAAAGGAAAGAACTTTGAACTAATAATATTTTCCCTGAAACAGAAACCAGAGGTATTTTCTGTGTGCCGGAGGAATGGGTATATGGAAATAGGAGTCCTTTAGAATGAAATGGTTACCCACCAGTACAAGTAGTTTTGCAGCTTGAAGAGTTGTCTGGATTGACATGCTTTGCATCATTCTGCCATCTAGTGATTGGGTCTGGAATAGTCTGTTTAGTTTTTTTTCGTTTTGGGGGTCGTCGACCACCATTTGGTGCCAGGTACGTCCCCTGTGTGACATCAGACGGCGCGCTGGAGGTTGTTGTGCGTGGTAGCCATATTCGGATTCTTTTTCTTTGTTTTAGTCTCTAGTCCTTTAGATGGTCCTCTAGTGAATTTTTAGAAATATGATTTCCCACCTGTTTGTATTCCTTGTAGGGGAGGCCGGGTGGGTCACATGTGAACCCAGAAAACTCTTCAAACTGCAAAACTACTCCTACTTGTAAGTAGTTTTGCAGCGTGAATCGTTTTCTGGATTCACATGCTATGCATCAGATTACGTAGCGGTTTCTGCCTTCTTGGGGAGGCTGTGGTAAGAGGTAGACTTTGCGAACAGGTGTTGAAGTACCTATTGTCCTATTTCTGCTTCCTTATTTATTTGTACGTCCACACAGTAATGTTAGGTGAAGGTGTGTGGTGTTGCTCATGTAGCTGCTGCACATATAGTGTCTATGGGCACATTGGCCATAAATGTCAGTCTCGCTCCCTTCTTCCTAGTTGAGCGAGCTGTTGGTTGCACCGTTAGTTCTTTGTTTGCGGTGGTATAGCATTGTTGCATGAATTGGACTATCCATCGTGCAATTATTGCCTTTGTGACAGGCATCCCTGTGTTAGTATGTGAATAGGCAACAAATAACTGTTTTGTTTTGCGAGTTTGCTCTGTTTTCTGTAGATAGTACAGTAGTGCCCTCCTTACATCCAGGTTATGGAGGCTTCTTTCCCCTCTTGCTTTTGGGTCCTTGAGGACCGGAAGGAGAATACTTTGATTTAAGTGATATTTGGATATCACTTTTGGTAGGAATTGTGGGTTAGTTTTTAAAATAACATTGTCCTTATGGATTTGCATGTATGGTTCTTGTATGGTTAGCACTTGTAACTCACTCTTCGTAAGGATGCGATGGCAATAAGAAATGCTGTCTTTAAAGCGATGTGTTTGAGGTCTGCCTTATGCATGGGCTCAAATGGTTTTGTCATACGTTGTGTGAGCACTGTATTTAAACTCCACATGGGGACTGAAGCTGTTCTAGGGTGCGCAATTCTTTTACACCCCTCTAGGAACCGTTTTATGACAGGTCTTCTGAAAAACATTTGCATGATTTTTCTCTGGTGTAAGCTACGATGGCAGCAAGGTGTACCTTTATTTTTGTTTAAATCTTTTTTATTAACGTTTTTGCACATTTTTAAGACATACGATCAGAGCAGCGTTTACACAGCAGTTAAGAAGGCATAGATAAGTGACGATCAATTATATATTGCGCAGTACTCAATTATAACAGAAACTGGTAAGTGGTTCACAGCAATCATGCAGAAGTCTTAAAGCAATACCCTAAACAGGGTGGATCAGCGTGCCAGTGAGTGACATATAAAAGAACCAAATGTGGTGCAGTCTGAATTCTAACGGGGAGATAGGGTACAACAAAATGAGGACAACTTAAGCTAAGGAGGGAGACTAGAGTCGCTTGAGACCTGCTGCCTCAGCCAGTGCAGCCGGGAGGACCAGGATCTAGAGTCTAAAGGTGAAGGAGGTGCCGAAACAGGAGGGGAAAAAAAAATCCGTCCAGAGGGTAGCATTACTCTATGTTTCTATCGGTGAGGGATGGATCCTGAGTGTCAGCCCCAGATACAGCATTCGCGTCCCCCGCGTTAGTGACCACCTCCTGAAGCCTGGAAACCATTGTATCCCATTGAGGTGCTAGGGGAAATTTACGGATGCCGAGCAGATCTTCCCTACGCAGCGATGCGCCCTCTGCCTTAGTCCAGTTAAGTAGGGACCGACCCCAGGCAAGCGGGTGAGGTGATAGAGGGGATTTCCAACGCCGAGTGATCAGTCGCTTGGTCACTATTAGACCCAAATCCTGAAATCGTATGGCAGCTCTATATTTTTTGTTCCTACTGAAAAGATGTAATATATGTGCCTCCCAGCCAGGGGGTATAGTGCGGGCAGTGCAAGTAATCAAGATGATCTTCGCATTGCTCCAGTAGTCAGTTAAGACCGGGCAGTGCCAGAGCATATGAAGGATGTCAGCATCTAACTGCTGGCATCGGGGGCAAGCCGCATCTACGCGGAGGAAGTACCTATTAATTTGGGCTGGGGAGAGGTAGGCCCGATGTAGTATGAAGAATTGAATTTGTTTGAACCGTTGGTTACGCGGAACATCAGCAAGGTGTACCTTTATGCTTGAGTAGTTGATGTGACTGTCAAAAGGTGAGTTAGATATATGATCACTGTTTTTTGTGAATTGATTTGAGTTCATTTGGTTGTTAGCTGTGCACCAAGTGGTGTACCGCTTCCATTTTAGGGCATAGCATTGTCTTGTAGTTTGTTTTCTTGCCTCCTTTAGAATTTCTATTGTTCGCTGAGGCAAGTTGAGGTGGCCAAACTATGTATTCAGGTGCCAGGCCGCTAGGCGTAGCGTCGCAGGCTCTGGGTGGAAGATTTGGCCTGGTTTAATTGTTAGTAGGTCCTTGTCCGCTCTGATTTTGATTATCTGTCCCTTGGACAGTTCTAGCAGACTCGAGTACCATGTTTGTCTGGTCCATTGTGGAGCAATGAGAATTAGGTGTCCCTGGTTGTCTTGCTTTTTCCAGAATTCTTTGGATTAGAGGTATTGGTGGAAAAGCGCATGCAAATGTCCCTGACCAATTTAGTGACAGTTGTAAGAAACTGGCTCTATATATACTACACCAAAATGAGGTATAGTGTGTATAGGGTCCAGGTGACTCCAGAGGTAGGCAGAGGTTAAAGTTAGATAGAACCTTACTCTCTAATAGTGGTAGCTTGGTCGAGCAGTAAGGCAGTATCAGAGGACAGTGTTAAGCATTTGATGTACACACTCAGTCAGCAAATGAATTCACACACTCAAGAACTGAACTCTAGGCCAATTGTTTTTGTATAAAAATATACTGTTGTTTATTTTAGAACCAAGTAAGCCTGGCACAGGTAAGCATAAAATACTTTGTAGTAATAAGTTACTGAATGTCGAACAGTTTGAAAATGCAATGGAAATTGTACTTTGTTTGATTTACAGGGGAGCAGTAGCATGCAACACTTAGCAAATGCAGTACATTGGAATGAATAGGCTTTTTCAGTAAATTGCAGGTAAGTTACTTTTACGTTACTTTTTCGAACTCAGTGCTGGATACCTAGATTCAGCACTGGGACATGTCCTGCAAACAGGTAAGAAAACACGTTTTGGTTAATTGTACGATTTTGAAAGAATATCTTTAGTTTTCAAAACTCCACACTTAGTCGTTTTTTCGAAGAAAAATTGTCAATGTTATCCTACGGTGGAAAAACAGGTTATCGGTTTGCAGGTAAGTAAATGACTGTGGGAGTTAAGGTTCTGGGGTTAGAACAAGGGTTCCCCCAGGGTCAGTGATGCACTGTTGCACCCTCAGCGGCACTAGGGCGGCCGGGTGCAGAGTGTGGAGGCCCAATGTTATCCTATGGAGGATAGGGGGTCTCCGGTTGGTGGCTGCTGGCAAGCAGGCCACTGGGTTGAGGGAGCAAAGCTCCAAGGGTTTAGGTCAGGGCAAATGGGGAAACAAGTAGGCACAAAAGGTGCACCCTCAGCGGCACTGGGGCGGCCGGGTGCAGAGTGCTGTTTCGACGTCGGACGCCCTGTTTTCTATGGAGAGCCTCCGGTTTGGAGAAGCACTGCAGGCTCGGGGACGAGGACCTTCTGGGTGCGACCACCACTTCGAGGAGTAAGTTGGGATGTCTTGGGTTGGTTAGGCACCGTTGGTTTGGGCACACAAGGCCAAGCCTCCTCCCCCAGGATGGGCAGGGTTCACGAAGGAGAAGCTTCAAAGTCATGCCGCCTTTGGGAGCCTCTCCAGACCATTTGCTGCTTTCAGCAACTGGTCCCCACTGGTTCTATCCCCCACTTTGGGCGGGAGAACCGGCGGGAAAAACAAGTGAGGAAGGGAGGTGTGCCCACCTCTGCCAACTCCACCTCTGCCAACTCCACCCCTCAGGTGGGGGAGGCAAGGTGAAGCACAACCTCGAGTCCCCGCCATCTTGAGGATGGGGGGGACCCAGCCAACCAGGGACAGGCTCCTGCCCCCCTCCCACTGGAGAGTGGCAGAATAGGGGGTGTACCCACCCCAGGGAAGGGACCCATTGGTCCCTGCCCTTTACCTACCTGTAACGCCCCTAAATTCAGTATTTAGGGGGCACCCTGAACCTTACTTCCTCAGATCCAGCTTACCTACAAGAGGAAAAGAAGAAGAAGGACGAAGAGCCGTTCAGAGCTAACAAGAGGACGACGCCCACTGACTTGGCCCCAGCCCTACAGGCCTGTGTCCCCTCGAACCTGCTCCTGCGAAATCCCGGCGTGTCCAGCAGCCAGCAACCTCACAAACCCCGGAGGACCTGCCTGCCTTCACTTCCAAGACTGTTTCTCCCGTGAACACCGGTCGTGTTTAAACTGCAGCTTCTGGCTCCGGCCGGACACCGCAAATCCAGCCCACTCTGCACCCGCCGAATCCGGCCCGAGCTCGAGTGGAAAAACACCACGAGGAGGTCACCCCGGCGATCCTGACCCGAGATCCGGCGACTCCTGACCTGCCTCCAGGCGACGCCTGCAGCCTCAATCCAGAGGATCCCCTCTACCGCGACCAGAGCGGGTAAGAAAATCCGACCCTAAAAGGCACCCCTGCACCCGACGCCCCACGGCCTTGTGTGCCCAAACCAACGGTGCCTAACCAACCCAAGACATCCCAACTTACCCCTCGAAGTGGTGGTTGTAAGAAAGTGGCTCTGTATATACTGAACCAAAGTAAGGTTCAGTGTGCACAGAGTCCACAGTCCCCAGAGGTTTGGCAGAGGCTAAAGTTAGATATAACCTTACTCTCTAAAGTGGTAGCTTGGTCGAGCAGTAAGGCAGTATCAGAGGACAGTGTAAAGCATTTGTTGTACACACTCAGTCAGCAAATGAAGCCACACACTCAAGAACTGAACTCTAGGCCAATGGTTTGTATATAAAAATATATGCTTGTTTTATTTTAGAACCAACAATAGGTATCAAAATATACTTTCTCAGAATGAGATGCTTTGTTCAAACACTTTACAAATAGGCAATAGACTTTTTGATGACTGTAGTCACAGTTGTTGCAAGAGGCAACACAATTTCAAACACAATGCAACATTGAGCTCAATGGAAAGTTTTGGTTAAATGCAATTAATTACTTTGTAGATTACTTTTCTAACCACAGGACTGGATCTTGGATTCAGTCCCGGGACACTTCCTGTAAACAGGTGAGAAAAAGCGTTTTGGTTATAGTAGTGATTTTTGAGGAATATTACTGTATTTCAAAAGTTGACACTTAGAAACTTTTCTGGGTAAAATTACCAATGTTATCCTATGGAAGGAAATGCAGTTTGCAAGCAAAGTACGTTTACGTTGCTTTTGTAATCCAGTGCTGGACTCCTAGATTCAGCACTGGGCCATTTACTTAAAACAGGTAAGTAATTACGTTTTTGTAGTTTGTACGATTTTTAAAGAATATTTGTAAGATTCAGAAATAGACACTTAGAAACTTTTTCAACAAAAAGCAGGCAATGATATCCTATGAGAGGAATTTCCAGTTACTGGTAAGTACGGTAAAAATTACTTTTCATGGTCGGTACTGGACTAAAAGATGCAGTACTGAGGTCTCTCCTGATAGTAGGTGAGTAATTCGGAATTCGTTACTGTTGTGATTTTTAAGCAATATTTTGGTATTTCAAAAGTGGACACTTAGAAGAAATTTCACAGAAAACCAGTCAATGGATCCCTATGGAAGAAAATTCAATTAGCCGGTAAGTTACTTTAACGTTACTTTTGTAATCCAGTGCTGGACTCCTAGATTTAGCACTGGGACATTTACTTAAAACAGGTAAGTAATTACGTTTTTGTAGTTTGTACGATTTTTAAAGAATATTCTTGTATTTCAAAAGTTGACACTTCGAAACTTTTTCACAAAGAACCACCAATGTTATCCTATGGAAGGAAATTCAATTCACAGGTAAGTTAATTTTTAATTACTTTTGTTACTCAGTGCTGGACACCTAGGTTCAGCACTGGGACCTTTCCTGCAAACAGTTGAGAAAATTCGGTTAGGTTATTTGTGCGATTTTTAAGGAATATTCTTAGTTTTCAAAAGTCGACACTTGGAAACTTTTTGGGAGAAAAAGTGTCCATGTTATCCTATGAGGAAAAATGAGTTATCGGTTTTGAGGTAAGTAATCGGTCTTTTGAGTTAGGGTTTTGGGGTTAGACTCAGGGGTCTCCCAGGGTGAGTGATGCACTGTGGTTGCACCCTCAGCGGCACTAGGGCGGCCGGGTGCAGAGTGTTGAGGCCCAATGTTATCCTATGGAGGATAGGGGGACTCCGGTGGGTGGCAGCTGGCAAGCAGGCCACGGGGTTGTGAGAGCAAAGCTCCTAGGGTTAAGCTCAGGGCACATTGGGGACCAAGTTAGCACCAAAGAGGCACCCTCAGCGGCACTAGGGCGGCCGGGTGCAGAGTGCTGTTTTGAGGTCGGGTGCCCTGTTGATTTCAATGGAGATTTTCGGTTTTCAGCTGCAGGCTCGGTCCAGGAAGACTTCCAGGAGGAACCAACAGCTGGGCAGGTAAGTTGGAGGGCTCGGGGACCTAGATGCACCTCGGGTTCCTTTCTCCAGGGCGCAGGGCAGCTGGATGCAGGGGTGTCTTTTGAGGTTGGATTTCACCTTACCGGGCCACTCGCGGTTGGGGGGGTCTCCGTGCAGAGGCTGCAGGCGACGTCGGTGAGTCCTGGAGGGGTCAACCCACGGTGGACTCGGACTCTGGAGCGCTGGGGGACCTCGCTGGGACCGGTGGGCCACTTGAACTCGGGCTGTAGGCGACGGGTGCAGTGGTGGTTCCAGGCGTCGGGTTTCTTTTTCCTCAGCAGGCTCTGAGTCTTTGTTTGATGTTTCTTTTGAACAGAGCTGCTGTTCACAGGAGATCCGGTCTTTGTTGAAGGCAGTCAGTCCTCCCCGGGGTTCTGGAGGTCGCTGGCTGCAGGACAAGACGATTTTTGGCGCAAGATCTCTGGAAACTGCAGACGGGCCGGTAGGGCTGGGGCCAAGTCAGTTGTTCTCTGCAGTCTCCTCTGCTGGGCGTCTTCTTTCGTCCTTTTTCTTCTTAGGTTGCGGGAATCTAAGGAAGGAAAGTTCAGGGTGCCCCTAAATACTAGATTTAGGGGCGTTACAGGTAGGTAAAGGGCAGGGACCAATGGGTCCCTGCCCTGGGGTGGGTACACCCCCTATCCTGCCACTCTCCTGTGGGAGGGGGCAGGAGCCTAGTCCTGATTGGGCAGGGCTCCCCATCTTCAAGATGGCGAGAGCCCGGAGATGTGCTTCACCTCGCCTCCCCCACCTGAGGGGTGGGGTTGGCAGAGGCTGGCACACCCCTTTCCTCCCTTGGTGTTTCCCGCCAGTCTTCCCGCCAGGATGGGGAGGAACCGGTGGGGACCAGTTGCTGAGTACAGCAAGTGGTCTGGGGAAGCTCACAAAGGCGGAATGCCTTTGAAGCTTCCCCCTGCCAATCCTGGGGGAGGAGGCCTAGCACCCCGCCCAGGACGTGCATTGTTGCAGGCCCAGGAGAGCAGATGGCTCTCTACCCAGGGGTCCAGCAACATGTCTGCTGTGTGGCAGCCTAGGCAGCCCCTCAGACAAGACGTGGATTGTAGGTTAGGTTCAGGGGGCAACTCTAAGTTGCCCTCTGTTGTGCATTTTACAGTAAATCCCACACTGGCATCAGTGTGGGTTTACTGTGCTGAGAAGTTTGATACCAAACTTCTCAGTCTTCAGTGCAGCCATCATGGTGCTGTGGAGTTCGTGCTGACGACCTCCCAGCACCATATACTTGAAATGGCAGCACTGCACATACAGTGTCCAGGAATGGACCTGGGTACTGTAGGGGCACAGGGCTCCTGCACCTGTACCCTCACCACTGGCATAGGGCACCCAGCTAGAGGGGTGACTGAGGTATGCCAGGGCAGTGTGTTTGTGGGCATGGCACACAGGGGTGTGTGCCATGTCGACTGTTTTGTTCTGCACCAAGACACTCAGCCTGCAAGGGCAGTGTGTGTGTGTGTCAGGGTACAGGGCCTCCAAGGGTGGCACAATAAGTGCTGCAGCCCTTAGAGGCCTTCTCTGGTCACAGTGCCCTGGGTACCTTGGGTACCATTTACCAGGGGCTTACCTGTGGCCAGAGAGGCCAATTGGGTTTAGGCTGTAATGCAGTTTTAGGGAAGGAACACAGGCCCTGGGTACCTGATTGGCAGGGACCCAGAGCACACCAAGGAAAAGTGCATCAGTTATCAGGCAAAAAGTGGGGGGGTTACTGCAACAGAAACCCACTTTCCTACAGTGGTCGCACCCAGAAGGTCCTCGTCCCCGAGCCTGCAGTGCTTCTTCAAACCGGAGGCTCTCCATAGAAAACAACAGGGCGTCCGACGTCAAGACCCCTAAAACGCCCCCTAAATACAGTATTTTGGGGGCAGCCCTGAACCAAGAAGGCAGATTCCCGCAACCTAAGAAGAAAAAGGACGAAAGAAGACGACCAGCAGAGGAGACTGCAGAGAACAACTGACTTGGCCCCAGCACTACCGGCCCGTCTGCAGTTTCCAGAGATCCTGCGCCAAAAATCGTCTTGTCCTGCAGCCAGCGACCTCCAGAACCCCTGGAAGGACTGACTGCCTTCCACAAAGACTGGATCTCCTGTGAACAGCAGCTCTGTTCAGAAGAAACACCAAAGAAAGACTGAGCCTGATGAGGAAAAAAGAAACCCGACGCCTGGAACCACCACTGCATCTGTCGCCTACGGCCCGAGTTTGAGTGGCCCACCGGTCCCAGCGAGGTCCCCCAGGGCTCCAGAGTCCGAGTCCACCGTTGGTTGACCCCTCCAGGACTCCCTGATGTCACCTGCAGCCTCTGCACCGAGACCCCCCCCCTACCACGAGTGGCCCGGTAAGGTGAAATCCGATCTCAAAAGACACCCCTGCATCCAGCCGCCCTGCGCCCTGGAGAAGAGAACCCGAGGTGCACCTACGTCCACGAGCCCTCCAACTTACCTGCCCAGCTATTGGTTCCTCCTTGAAGTCTTCCTGGACTGAGCCTGCAGCTGAAAACCAAAACACCCCATTGAAAACAACAGGGCACCCAACGCCAAACCAGCACCCTGTACCCAGCCACCCCTGCGGGTGCACTTTTTGTGCTAAACAGGATCCCCTTTTGCCCTGAGCCTAACACCAGGAGCCTGGCTCCCACAACCTTGTGGCCTGCTCGCCAGCAGCCACCAACCGGAGGCCCCCTATCCCTCATTGGGTAACACTGTGCCTCAGCACTCTGCACCCGGCCGCCTTAGTGCCGCTGAGGGTGTAACTAGAGTGCATCCTTGACCCTGGGGGACCCCTGAGTCTACCCCCAGAACCTCAACTCCCACCACCAAATACTTGCCTCAAAACCGATAACACTATTTTCCTCCATAGGATAACATTGACTGTTTTTCTTGGAAAGTTTCTAAGTGTGGAGATTGAAAACCTAAAGAAATTCTTTAAAATTGTACTATTTAACCAAAACGATTTTACTTACCTGTTTACAGGAAATGTCCCAGAGTAGTATCCAGGTATAGTACTCGGAGTAAGAAAAGTAATCTAAAAAGTAACTTACCTGGTATTTTACTGAAAAGCCCATTCAAGTTTATGTACTGTATTTACAAAGTATTGCATTTCTCTGCAACCATACTGTAAGTCAAAACAAAGTGCACATACAATTACAATTCAAACTGTTTACAAACTGCATTACTACTGTAAAGTATTTATTGCTTACCTGTGCCAGGCTTGCTTGGTTCTAGAAAATAAAATAACTAAAATAATATTTTTATACAAAAACAATTAGTCTGAAGTTCAGTCTTTGAGTGTGTGAATTCATTTGCTGACTGAGTGTGCACAACAAATGCTTAGCACTGTCCTCTGATACTGCCTTACTGCTCGACCACACTACCACAAATAGAGAGTGAGGTGCTATCTACCTTTACGTCTGCCTACCTTTGGGGTTCCACTGGACTCTGTGCACACTATACCTCACTTTGGTATAGTATATACAGAGCCAGCTTCCTACACCCGGAGACAAGCACAAGTTGCACACTTCATGATTCGGTGCGCGGATACTTGGCGTGGCACTGTGGGAAGAATTTGAATGGAGTCCGCTCCATTGACTGCGAAGTGGACCGACGCGGTTAGGCAGGATGGCCTTCCTGAAGATCTTCGATCGAAATAGAGGTTTTCGTCGACTGATACGATACGTGGAGAAGTGGGATATGCTTTCGAAACAATACCGACGCTGGTAGAGTGGATTGCGCACCGAGGGGAACCCGAAGAAACGGTTTCGAAGCGGAGCACAGCAATACACGTCCGAACCCAATGGAGGAAAAAAACAATCTAACAATGGAGTCGATGCCCATGCGCACTATCGCCGAAAGGAGTCACCTACTCCTGGGAAGACCTCTTAAGAAGAAAAACAACTTGCAAACATCCGGACCCAACACTAGATGGCAGACTTATGCAAACCATGTGATCTACAGCTCACAAGCCTCGAACACTCACTTTCCTACAAGCCTCTGCTATACCTCTGGGGATCCTAGAGGGAACCAACAACTAGAAGATGAAATTGAAGAGTTGCTGGGCACCATCTGTCGGGCACCTCAGGACTCTGGGGCTGCGGGTGCATGGGTGTCTTTTCGTGTCGGGTTCTCCTCACTGGTTCCGCTCTCCTGTCAGGGGGACCCTTAAGGATGAGGCTGAAGGCGTCGAGAAGGTCAGGGGAGGTCGTCCAACACTGGAACACAGGATTGCCAGGGGGACATGACTGGGGTGTTGGGCCACTCAGGCCATGGGCGTCTGGTGCAGAGTGGCGAGTAATCGTCGATCTGGCTGGATCTGGACTCCTGGTTTGGGTTTGTGTAGGAAAGTGCCCCTTTTGGCAAGGGTACCCCCTAACATTATGCCAAATACCTGCTGCCAACTTGACTGAGTGTGGGCTGGGATGCTGCTAACCAGGCCCCAGCACCTGTGTTCTTTCCTAAAACTGTACCTTTGTTACCCACAATTGGCACAACTCTGGGCCACGTGTAAATGCCTTGTAAAAGGTACCAAGAGCCTTATGACCAGAGAGGTCTCCGAGGGCTGTAGCATGTATTATGCCACCTTCAGAGGCCCTCACCTTAACACCCACATTGCCAGAGCAGGCTGCGTGTTTTGGTGCAGACCAAACTGAAGAGTTGACATGGCACACAGCCCTGTGTGCCATGCCCACCAACACTGCCTGTGGCATGGGTAAGTTAACCCTCTAACACGCCCTACAGCCTTAAAGGCAGGGTGCATCATACCACAGGTGAGGGCATAGCTGCATGAGCACTATGCCCCTACAGTGTCTGTGCCATTCACAGACATTGTAAGTGCAGTGGAGCCATTTTGAGTTCATGGGCTGGGAGTTTGTCAACACGAACTCCACAGCTTCCTGATGGCTTTACTGAAACAGAGGTGTGCCAATTGTGGAGTCAAAGGTATAGTTTTGGGAAAGAACAGGCACTGGGAACCTGATTGGCAGGGACCCAGGGCACACTCAGTCAAGTTGGCATTGGGTATCTGGGAAAAGGTTAGGGGGTAACCATGCAAAAAGGGGCACTTTCCTACAGCATTGCAAATTCCATCTCAGATAAGATACAGTATATAAGGACGACCACTTAGTTGGGAGAGAAACCTCACCCAGGTCACAGATGTACATCGCAGATTCAGATGAGCAGAGTACCAGACTCCATCTCGACCGAAAAAGCCTCCAACAAGACTGTCCGAGGCTCTGCGACGCATTCCATTCTGCTTTTATTACTGGTGCTAGGATTGTGTTCTGGCAAAGACGCAATCTCCTACTTCTTGGCCTGGTGCTTGAAAAAGCTCACAAGCTATTCCAGACAACGAACCCTGCTGACAAGGTATACGCACCATATCCGAAACTCAGGCTTATTTATTCATCTGCTAGAACTAGCATAGCGCTTAGAGATAGTGCAGTGAGGGTTTAAGGGCTATAAATTGTGATGTTATGATTTCCCCCTGTTTTCACTGTTAATGAAAGGCCTAGCTGCTTTTTATTTTCTGTGATGTTACCAATATTATGTGCACTAGATTGTAGCATTTTAAAATAACTACTGTAAAGAAAATGTGTTGAAATACATATTCTGTTTCTAGTGATGGTGTGTAAATCATTAATGAACAATGCCTTTGATTACCCTCTTCTCCCTGTTAGCAACCTAAAAGCATTGACACCACCTCATTTATGTGCTGGGTGGAGTCCTGCGGGGCAACAATAACCTGTTTTTCACTTTCAGTGCCGGTGCACTGAACTAAGTTCACTTGTGTAACCCGCGGGTGTGAAAACAAACTTTTAGAACTCAGCCAGTTTATGCATCAATATAGACCATCAATGGAATAATGAACGGTAAGTAAACTGTCCACCCTCTACTCATCAGTGTTATGGGAAAACTTTGCATACTCTGACCCACATCAGGGTCTAACCCAAATAATGCCTTTTGCCTCCGATAGTCGAGGCAGATTAAGGATCTGGTTACAAACTGACTGGCTGCGGTTTTGTAATCTTGTAGCAAGACATAGGCTTGGAGTGGTTGCATGACTGCTCATTATCAAAGACAGGCGCTGGAATCCGGTCTGGAGTAGTCTGCATCTGTACTGGCAGAGAAAGGATTGGGCTGTATCCAGGGCCCAGAGTGGGAGTGTGAACCAGTGTCCGAACAGGACAAAGAATGGGTCCCACAGGGTCAATCTGTATCAAGGAAGGGCCTGCCAGTGGTCTCCTTGCAGTCTGTGGGGCTCACGGGCATGCCAGAGAGCCATAAGCATCTGAAGGAGCTAAGCCATGGCCTCCTTGAAGGTAGCCATTTGCAGCAGGGTCTAACATGGCTAGGGAAATTTGGGGTGTGCCAGGACCACTTGCAGGACCGGTTTCAGAAGACTATTTTGGGTATGATCTTTTGATTGTTGCCCTTGTCCCTGCTCACATGATTTCAAGTGATGGGATTGGGTAAACTCTCCCTAAGCTTTCTTGCCCTTATGGCGCATCTCCAACTTCCTGAAGACTTGGAGTGAGAATAGAAGTTCACGCTGGACTGGCTTCTTGAACAGCATCACAAGTGGCTTTCTTAGGTTCAGCAACGTAGAGTTTTGCCTCCTGTTCTAAGCTCACCTTTGGGAGCATGAGGGGGCATTTACTGCTATGCTCAAGTCATGAGTGGAGCTCCAAGCACGAAAGCGACACATTGTGCGGGTTTACGACAGACATCTGATCATGAAGTTGTGGCACAGCTTGAAGACATTCCTGGCACAGTCTAGGTAAATTTTGAAACTGCTGGAAGACAGAGTTGGGAGCAACACTCCGTCAATGGGCATGGAAAGAAAGAACCTGATGTCAGTGTACAGGAGTGGTACTTATATGGAGCTCTGCTGTGCTATCTTCTGGGGTAGTACAGTCTCTCTACAGAGTCAGCACTCGATGGTGCATTGCTGTGAAATTCTCTGGATCCAGTGTGGTGCCCGAGGATGTTCTAAGGGTTTAGGAACCTGTGATTAGATGTAGCCATCAGAAATGAAAGTGAAAAAAGTAATTCTGCTTTTTATGGCTTCCTTTTTGAGTGCTGATAAGAGCATGAACTTGGTTGAGTCACACCCTTGCTAAAGCGTCCTAATATACAGCTACCTCGTACCTTCTACTATTGCTGATGCTTGGACATTGTACTGATCAAACCCCTGGCATTATATCATCCCCACTCTACAAAGTTGCGTTAATCGTAGGCTGGTACGGTAAGCTTTGAATCGTGCAACACATTGTAAATGAACACCTTGTGTACAGGTATGTGATTAACTACAAACCCAAATAATATTCCCCTAAGAGATAGGCATGGGTATGGAAACTGTTTTCAAGTCAACTACTGAGCTAGTGTACAAGGCACACTTAACCAGAGTCCCTCGCTTGGATTAGATTCAGAAAGAGCTAAAAGTCATATGAAACAACTTGCCTCACAGAATTAAAAGTATCTGACCATGTTGCCAGCAGTAAGGGCTGGACAGGACCCTGTTCCATGCAGTTAATGATACAAAACTCCACAACAATGGAAAGGTGGAAGGAAAATGCTACTTACCAGTATGCATCTGTTCTTGGCATGTAGAGCTGTAGATCTGTATACTTGTGCATAGATCGCCATCTGGTGTTGGGCTCGGATGTTTGCAGTTTGTTTTGGTCTTGGAAGAGTCTTTGTAGTCACGACATAGGTGACTCCTCCTCAGGACGATAGTGCGCATGGGCATTGACTCCATCTCCAGATTGTTTTCGCCATGAAGTGTTGTGATGGAGTTAGATAGAAATATAAATAATAATAGTAATAGAAAAAAGATGCCCATGAATAGTTATCGAAGTAAGATAATACTGGAACATTTACAGGCAACCGGGGAGGAGGGTGGGCGTATACAGATCTACAGCTCTACATGCCAAGAACAGATGCATACTGGTAAGTAGCATTTTCCGTTCGAGGCATATGAGCTGTAGATTGTATACTTGTGCATAGACTACACAGCAGTTATCTCCTTAGTGGTGGCCACCTGTATCTGTTGCAGTAGTTTGAAAAAGTGTTTTTAATAGAGCCTGGCCCACAGTAGCTTGTTGTTTTGCTTGCACATCTACACAATAGTGCTTTGTGAAGGTGTGTGGTGTAGACCATGTTGCTGCTTTACAGATGTCATCTATGGGGATGTTTCCTAAGAATGCCATAGAAGCCCCTAGTTTGCGTGTGGAGTGCGCTCTAGGAGGAACAGATAAAGTACGCTTTGCCTTTAGGTAGCATATCTGGATGCATTTAACAATCCACTTGGCAAGTCCTGATTTTGATATGGAGTTGCCCTTATGTGGTGGTGAGAAGGCTACGAAAAGTTGTTTGGTTTTCCTGAAAGTTTTTGTCCTTTCAATGTAGTAAAGGATAGCTCTTTTGACATCCAGTGTATGAAGAGCCCTCTCTGCCACTCAGTCTGGTTGAGGGAAAAAGACTGGTAGCTCAACAGACTGGTTAAGGTGGAAGGGAGAGAGAGGACTTATGGTAAGAATTTAGGGTTTGTCCTAAGAATTACCTTGTTGTGATGTATTTGCAAGAAGGGTTCTTGTATGGTTAAGGCCTGGAGCTCACTAACTCTTCTGAGAGATGTGATTGCTACGAGGAAAGCTACTTTCCATGTGAGAAACTGTAGCTCGCTCCTATGCAAAGGTTCAAATGGGGGGCCCCTGAGCCTAGTAAGGACAATGTTTAGATTCCACGAAGGAGCTGGTGGAGTTCTGGGAGGAATTATTCTTTTAAGGCCTTCCATAAAAGCCTCGCTAGCAGGTACCTTAAACGACAAATGTTGTCTATTTTGTAGGTAAGCAGCTATGGCTGCGAGGTGTAACCGTATGGATGTGAATGCTAGATTACAGTTTTGTAGATGCAAAAGGTAACAAATGATGTTCTGAATCGACGCATCTAAAGGATCGAGTGCATCGTTATTGCAGTAGATCACAAATCTTTTCCATTTGGCTGCATAGCAGGCTCTAGTGGTAGGACGTCTAACCTCCTTAATAATATTCATACATTGTGGAGGTAGATTAAGGTATCCAAACTCTAAGACTTCAGGAGCCAGATTGCTAGGTTCAATTGAGCTGGATTTGGGTGTCTTATTTCTCCATGGTTCTGCGTGAGAAGTTCTGGAGAAAGGTACAACTTTTGATGTGGGACTAGTGAAAGTTCCAGCAGGGTTGTGAACCATGGTTGTCGAGCCCATGTTGGAGCAACCAGGATCATTGTGAGCGACTGTTGTCTGAGTTTTCGAACCACTAATGGAAGGAGTGGGAGAGGCGGAAAAGCGTACGCAAATTTGCCTGACCAGTTCATCCATATCGCATTGCCTTTGGACAATGGGTGTGGGTACCTGGAGGCGAAGTTTGGGCATTTTGCGTTTAAGTGTGTGGCGAACAGATCTATGTCTGGGTGGCCCCACTTGTGGAAGAATGGATGAAGAACTTGTGGATGAAGTTCCCATTCGTGAATCTGTTGTGTCTGACGACTGAGTAGATCCCCAATTTGATTGTGTAGCCCTGGTAGGTGTTCTGCTAACAGGTATATTTTTTGCGGAATGGCCCATCTCCATATGGTTTGCGCTAGGCGGGAAAACTGCGAGTGTCCCCCCCCTGTTTTTGTATGTAGTACATTGCAGTCATATTGTCTGTCCTGACTAGGACTGCTTTGTGTACTAGATGTACCTGGAATCATTTTAACGCAAGGAAAATTGCCAGTAACTCCAAATGATTGATGTGGAGTAATTTTTGCCGAGGGGTCCATATGCCCTGAATGCTATAATGTAAGAGATGCGCTCCCCAGCCGGTGAGCGATGCGTCCGTTGTTAGCACAATCTGTGGAACTGGGTCTATGAACTGCCGCCCCTTGGATAGGTTTTGTGTGTTCCACCACTGCAGAGAGCGATGTGTGCGGCTGTCCACCAACACCAGATCTGTAAGCTGGCCCTGAGCCTGGTTCCACTGATGTGCCAGACATTCCTGTAATGGGCGCATTTGGAGTCTTGCGTAAGGCACTATGAAAATGCAAGAGGCCATCATTCCTATTAGTTGCATGAACACACGAGCTGGGAGTGAGTGTTGAGGTTGAAATCTTTTTATGAGAGCCTGCATGCTGTGTATCCTGAGTGGATTGGGATACGCGATGGCTTTTGAAGTAACTAGTTTAGCGCCCAGATACTGTTGTATGTGGGATGGCTGCAGGTGTGACTTGGTGAGATTTATTGTGAATCCCAAGTCGTGCAGGAGCTGAACTGTTTTGTGTGTGTGTTGAACACAGTGGTTGTGTGAGCTGGCTGTTATGAGCCAGTCGTCTAGATAAGGGAACACATGAATGTGTTGTCTTCGCAAGTGTGCTGCTACTACTACTGCGAGGCACTTTGTGAATACCCTGGGTGCTGTAGTTACTCCGAATGGGAGGACTTTGAACTGGTAGTGCTGACCATCCAGCACAAACCGTAGATATTTCCTGTGAGCAGGGTGAATGGGGATGTGAAAGTAGGTGTCCTTGAGATCTAGAGTGGAAAGGAAATCGCTCTGTTGGAGCAGTGGGAGGACCTGTTACAGGGTGACCATATGGAAGTGGTCGGACTGTATGTACAGGTTTAGTAATCTGAGGTCTAATATTGGCCTCAGAGTATCGTCCTTTTTTGGAATGAGAAAGTGAAGGGAGTAGACCCCTGAGCCTTTCTGATGTAGGGGGACTGGTTCTATTGCTTGCTTTTGTAAAAGGGAGGCAATCTCCTGTTTGAGAAGTGTTAGATGTTCCGTGGACATCAGCCGATGCCTGGGATGCACGTTTGGTGAAGTAGAAGTGAGCTCCAGGCAGTAACCATACTGGATAATTTGTCTCACCCACCTGTCTGTGGTGATGGAAAGCCACACAGGTAGGAACTGTGATAGTCTTCCCCCGACCGGTGTGGAATGGTCTGGGGGGAGTGTAGGGAAGTCACTGCTTTGAGGCGGGGGAGGTGCGGGTATTGTTACCGCGACCTCTTCCTTTGTTATTATTACCCCTGTAGCCCCCTCTAAAATATCCTCTGCTAGGGGAAGATTGAGTGGGACTTTTGTATGTAGAGGTGTTGCCTGTGTCAGTGGTTTTGGAGGCGCCCCTATAAGTGGATCGACGAAAAGACCCTCTATTTGCCGGAAATTGTAAGGCCCCCATGGACTTGGCTGTTTCTGTGTCCTTTTTCATTTTCTCTAATGATGTGTCTACAGAAGGGCCAAATAGATGTTGCTGGTCAAATGGCTGGTTAAGAATTTGGGACTGCACCTCCTGTTTAAAGCCAGAGATGCGCAGCCATGCATGCCTGAGCAGCAGAACGCTTGTATTGACTGCTCTGGATGCTGTACCTGCTGCATCCAAAGCACATTTGATGGAGGTATTAGTGATGGTTTTTCCCTCCTTTATAAGGTCGTTGGCTTTGGCCCTATACTAGTCTGGAAGGTGCTGCATAAGTGTCTCCAGCTCATCATAATGCGCCCTGTCATACCTGGCGAGTAAAGCCTGGGGGTTGGCAATGCGCCAGTAATTGGCTGCTTGAGACGCGACTCGTTTGCCAGATGCGTCCAGCAGTTTTGACTCCTTGTCTGGAGGAGGGGCCTCCCCTGTGGATTGAGAATTAGCCCGTTTACGGGCATTTGACACTACGAGGGAGTCTAGAGGGAGTTGTCCTTTAATATAAGCTGGGTCGTTTGGGGCTGGCTTATATTTTTTTGTCAATGTGTGGGTTGATTATCCTAGCCCTGACTGGGTCTTTGAAGATTTCCGGGGCATGTTTAATCATGCCTTTTAACATTGGCAAGGTAGTGGACGACTTTTGAGAGTGAGTAAAAGTTTCCATTAAGAAAACTTCTTCCGCAGGTTCTGAGTGTAACTCTACCTGGTGGTACTTGGCTGCCCTGTCTATCAGTTGTGCAAAGCCAATGTTGTCATCTGGTGGGGATGGTTTGGATGGGTATGAGTCTGGCTCAGGTATATCTGGGATATCATGATAATCATCCCAAAGGTCTTGTGGTGGGATGTTATGTATGTTATCATCATCCTCTTGGAAATGCCCATCGCTGTGGTCATCCCCACCCCCAAAGTCCTGTTCATCCTGTTGAAGGGCAGGTGAAGGAGATAGGGAAGAAGTAGGAGAAAGATGTATAGGTGGAAGGTTTTGAATGGGAGAGATAGGTCTAAGAGGAGAAGTAGCAATGTTTTTCCTCTTTAAAGGTATCTCAGGTGGGTCTGGAACGGCCAATGTCCTCTTTTTTGGTGGAACTGTGGTCACCTGACCTGTATGAGGGTCAATGCACAGAGTTTTCTGCTTTGGATTCAATGGATCTGGCCGAAATAGTTCTTCGGAGTCGACCGGTTTTTTCGGCACCGAGGGTTTTGGGTCAGAGTGGTGCTTCGACTTAGCTTTGGGAGTGGTAGAACTGTCCTTAAGCTTTGTCGGAGTCTTTAGTTGTGTAGCAGTTTTCGGCTCCGAAGGAGTATGGTGTTTCTTCGGATCCGAGGACTTGTCTTTGTGCTGCTTCGGTGCCGAAGTCGTGGGCGTGGAGGTCGACTTCGGTGCCGATATAACAGGGCGTGGCCCTGTGCTTGACTTTGATTTTCTTTCGGTGCCGAGGAGTGTTTTTCGGCACCGGTACGTGGCTGACTCGGTCCCGAGCCGCCTGAAGGCTTTTCTTTCAGCTTTGGAGCCGGGCCCGAGGGCGGGGCATCCGAAGACTTATCTCGGTGTTTGCCTGAGCCCGAAGGCGAAGGTGTCACCGAAGCCTTTTGTGTTTTTACTGGGAGAGGAGCGTCGAGTTCAGTACTCACAGTTCGTTGTCCTGGAGTAATGGGCTGATCCTCGGCCTCGGAGTCGTCTGCCTCGGAGACGCTGATGTTTCCCTTTTTGGATTCCTGTTGGATTTTGGCATCGAAGATGTCGTCCGGCGTCGAGGAAGTTGATCGAGCCATCGTGTGACGTCGAGCCCGGCGATCACGTATGGTCTTCTTCGATCGAAAGGAATCGCAGGCCTGGCAATCCCTGTCCTCGTGCTCTGGAGACAAGCAAAGGTTACAGACCTCGTGGAGATCTGTGTGTGGAAATTTAGCACCACACAAAGGACATTTCTTAAATGGAGTTCTTTCCATTTACTGCAGGGCCTGATGGCGCAGGTAGGCCCAACGGCCCGCGTCGACGACCGGAATCGAAGGTCTTGGTGGATATTCCTTGGATGCGCGTCGAAGGGGAACTCGAGTGAAACAATACCGTCGAGCGGTGAAGGATTGCGCGTCGAAGGGGGATCGAATACGACACCGACCCGGAGCGCAACGTTTCACATCCGAACCCGATGGCGGAAAAAAACAATCTGGAGATGGAGTCGATGCCCATGCGCACTATCGTCCTGAGGAGGAGTCACCTATCTCGTGACTACAAAGACTCTTCCAAGACAAAAACAAACTGCAAACATCCAAGCCCAACACCAGATGGCGATCTATGCACAAGTATACAATCTACTTCTCATATGCCTCGAACATACCCTTCTCAAATAATGGGTAACACTCCATAGGCAGAAAAAGAAGGTACTGCCAGTGAGATGTGGGTGAGACTGAACTACAGTGATGCACACTATCAGCAAAAGGCATTCTGCATGTTTAAAGCACACTGATCTCATACTGTGAGCCAAACCTGGTTTCTGCACAGCCTCAGATTCAGTACAAGACAATCCCGCCCCTTTACAACACCCTGTAGTATGTATGTGTGAGAAAGTGCCATCTTTCTTACATGGTATGCCCCCACTTTTTGCTGAATGGCTGATGTACTTTGACTGAGTGTGCCCTGGGCTCCTGCCAACCAGGTACCCAGGGCCTGTGTTCCTTCCCTAAAATTGCATTGATACCTACACCCAATTGACATCCCTGGCCACAGGTCAGCCCCTGGTAAATGGTACCATGGGTACCCAGGGCACTGTGACCAGGGAAGGCCCCTAAGGGCTGCAGCACTTGTTGTGCCACCCTTAGGGACCCTGCACCTTTACACACACACACTGCCTTTGCAGGCTGCGTGTCTTGGTGCAGAACAAAAGTGAAGAGTCGACATGGCTCACATCCCTGTGTGCCATGCCTACAAGCCACTGCCCTGGCCTAGGTCAGCCACCCCTCTAGCTGGGTGCACTATGCCAGTGGTGAGGGCATAGAGGCATGAGCCCTGTGCCCCTACAGTGCCCAAGTCCATTCTTGGGCATTGTAAGTGCAGTGCTGCCATTAAGAGTATATGGTGCTGGGAGTCTGTCATTACGAACTCCACAGCACCATAATGGCCCCACTGAAGACTAAGAAGTTTGGTATCAAACTTCTCAGCACATTAAACCCCCACTGATGCCAGTGTGGGATTTAATGTAAAACGCACTCCAGAGGGCATCTTAGAGATGCCCCTGAAACCAACCCGACCTCCAGTGTCCGGACTGAGTGGCTGCCCAGGCTGCCACCACCAGACATGTTTCTGGACCCCTGGGTCGAGAGCCTCTGCTCTCAGGGGCCTGAAACAATGCACATCCCGGGACGAGGTGCCAAAGCCTCCTCCCCAGGATGGGCAGGGGAGCTTCAAAGGCCTGCCGCCTTTGGAGTTTCCCCAGACCATTTGCTGCTTCCAGCAAACTGGTCCCCACTGGTTCTACCCCCACTCCTGGCGGGAGAACCGGCGGGAAAACCAGAAGCAGGAAATGGGTTGTGCCCACCTCTGCCAACTCCACCCCTAAGGTGGGGAGGCGAGGTGAAGCACAAACTCGAGTCCCCGCCATCTTGAGGATGGGGGACCTGGCCAACCAGGGACAGGCTCCTGCCCCCTCCCACTGGAGAGGAACAGAATAGGGGGTGTACCCACCCCAGGGAAGGGACCCATTGGTCCCTGCCCTTACCTACCTGTAACCACCCCTAAATCTAGTATTTAGGGGCTCCCTGAACCTTCCTTCCGGAGTTCCCAAATCCGAAAACAAGAAGAGAAGACGAAGCAAGAAGACCAGCCGTGCAGCTGCTAAAAAGGAGGCGACAACAACTGACTTGGCCCCAGCCCTACCGGCCTGTCGACCTCTGAACCTGCTCCTGCGGAATCCCGGCCTCAGCAACCTCACAAACCCCGGAGGACCTGACTTCTGTGCTACAGCCTTCGACCCAGGGACTCCCACGAGCAGTGGTACTGCTCAAAAGAAAACCTACCAAAGACCCGGCCCTGGCACGGAGCCGCGAAACCTGCACACTCTGCACCCGCCGAGTCCAGCCTGTGCCTGAGTGACCCAAGACCTCGAGGACGTCCCCCAGGCGATTCTGACCTGGAATCCAGTGGCCAAGGACCCTCCTCGACGACCCAGACGACGCCTGCAGCCTCAGGACAAGGGACCCCTCCAACCGCGACCAGCAGGGGGTAAGATTTCCCGACCTCAAAAGACACCCCTGCACCCGGCGCCCCACGGCCCCCTGTGCCCAACTCCTGGGTGTCTACCTATCCTCCAAGACCCCAACTTACCTCCTGAAGTGTTGGTCGTCCCTGAAGAATCACCGTCCCCGAGCCTGCAGCCTTTCTTCACCTTTCACGACCTCTATTGTTTAACATTGAGCGCCCGACGGCTCAAAGCACCCTGCACCCAGCCGCCCGAGTGCCCCTGGAAGTGCAACCTCTATCCTAACCTACTTCCCTACTTGCCCTGAGCAAGTGACCAGGAGCCCAGCTCCCACCGTCGCGTGGCCTGCTTGCCAGCAGCCACCAACCCGGGGCCCCCGCCTGCCATAGGATAACATTGGGCCTTCTCACTCTGCACCCGGCCGCCCCTGTGCCGCTGAGGGTGTAAAAACTGTACTTACCTGATCCTGGGGGACCCCTGAGTCTTACCCAGAACCTTAACCCTGCCAGTCAAGTACTTACCCGAAATCCGATAACTCACTTTTCTTCCATAGGGTTCCATTGACTGGTTTTCTGCGAAATTTCTTCTAAGTGTGGAGTTCTGAAACTTTAGAATATTCACCAAAAATCAACCGAGTCACGAAAACGAAAATACTCACCTAGTATTAGGAGGGGCCTCAGTGCTGGACCCGAGTGCCCAACACTGGCCCTAAAAAGTAATCGCAACGTTACTTACCGTTAACTCACTTTTCTTTCATAGGGATCCATTGACTGGTTTTCTGTGAAATTTCTTCTAAGTGTCGATTTCTGTATTTTACAAATATTCTTTAAAAATCGAACAAACTACAAAAACGTAATTACTTACCTGTTTTAAGTAAATGTCCCAGTGCTGAACCTAGGAGTCCAGCACTGGATTACAAAAGTAACGTAAACATACTTTGCTTGCACACTGTATTTCCTTTCATAGGATAACATTGGTAATTTTACCCAGAAAAGTTTCTAAGTGTCAGCTTTTGAAATATAGTAATATTCTTCAAAAATCACTACAATAACCAAAACGCTTTTTCTTACCTGTTTACAGGAAGTGTCCCAGGACTGAATCCAGGATCCAGTCCTGTGGTTAGAAAAGTGCTCTGCAAAGTAATCAATTGTAATTAAGTATAATTTTCCATTGAGCTCAATGTTGCATTGAATTTGACCCTGTGTTGCCTCTTGCACCAACTGTGATAACCACTATCAAAAAAGTCTACTGCCTATCTGTAAGGTGAATAACCAAAGCATCTCATACTGAGAAAGTATATTTTGATCCTATTGTTGGTTCTAAAATAAAACAAGCATATATTTTTTATATACAAACCATTGGCCTAGAGTTCAGTTCTTGAGTGTGTGGCTTCATTTGCTGACTGAGTGTGTACAACAAATGCTTTACACTGTCCTCTGATACTGCCTTACTGCTCGACCAAGCTACCACTTTGGAGAGTAAGGTTATATCTAACTTTAGCCTCTGTCAACCCTCTGGGGACTGTGGACTCTGTACACCCTGAACCTTACTTGGGTACAGTATATACAGAGCCACTTTCCTACATTGGTGGATCAGCGGTGGGATACAAACTTGCATTTGTTGGACTACTTGGTTACCATCTGATCACACGACAGAACTCTTAAATTGCCTTTAGAATTCTGATTTTTTTAATTGGCATTTTTTTTACCAAATTACTAAAAGTCTTGTTAGGGCCTTGCTTAAGTCCCTGTAGCATCTTAGAAAATAAAAAGTCACTATAGCCAAGGTTAGAGGGGTTAGAATTTTTTTTTAAAAAAATGTCTCAAGACAAGAACCCAGCTACTAGTGAAGATAATAATGACATACAGGAACTGGTTGAGGAGCTCGACCTCACCCCTTATCTTCATTTGTCTTTCAAAGAGATAAGGTCCTTATGCAAACTTAAAGATATACCAATGGGCCAGCATCCAACCAAACAAGGGCTCCAGGAGCTCCTGGCTGAGTATGCTAAAGCCCACCCCTCTGAGCATGGTGATGACCCAACAGAGGAGGAAAGGAATGAGGAGGATGGGGATGGTAACCCACCTCCATCACTTCCTAGGGAAGATAGGGTCCCTGCACCCTTAACTCCAAGAATAGACCTCTGGGGACCTAGGGGCCACCTAGGTGGTCCTGGTCCCAGAGAGGACACTGAGGATACCCTCAGTGAGGAGGACAACTTGTTAGCCAGGTTGGCCAAACGACTGGACCTAGAGACCAGACTCCTGGCTCTAGAGAAGGAAAGACAGGAGATGGGTTTAGCACCCATCAATGGTGGCAGCAATACTAAAAATAAGGATAGGGAGGAAACTTCTGAACCTAAAATCCCCAAAGGGATTGTCCCTAAGTTTGAGGAAGGTGATGACATCACCAAATGGTTCACAGCCTTTGAGAGGGCTTGTGAAATAAGAAGAGTAAAGAAACCTCTGTGGGGGCACTCCTGTGGGAACTGTTCTCTGGTAACTGCAGAGACAGGCTTCTGACCCTCTCTGGGCCAGATGCAGGGTCCTATGACCTCATGAAGAGTACTCTGATTGAGGGATTTGGGCTCACTACTGAGGAGTATAGAATTAGATTCAGGGGGGCTCACAAAACCCAGACCCAGTCCTGGATTGACTTCGTGGACTACTCAGTAAAGACACTGGATGGCTGGTTAGCTGGACATAATGTGCATGATTTTTCTGGACTTTACAATTTGTTTATGAAGGAACACATACTAAGTAATTGCACAAATGAAAAGTTGCATCAGCATTTGGTAGACCTAGGTCTAATTTCTCCCCAAGAATTGGGAAAGAAGGCAGACCACTGGGTCAAGACTAGGGTGACAAGGACAACCACTGGGGGTGACCAAAAGAAGGTGGTCACCAAACCCCCCAGGGGAAAGGTGGTGAGAATCCCCAAGATAAAAAGTCTGAGTCTTCCAAAGGGCCCCAAAAACCTGTTCAGGGGGTGGGTCCCAAACTACTCCCTATGTGCCTCAACCCTATAGGGGGAAGAACTTTGATCCCTTGAAGGCCTGGTGTAATAACTGTAAGAAGTCAGGACACCTCACTGTAGACAAAACTTGCCCCCACAACAAAGCCCCTAAGGCACCCAGTACAGCTACTCCTGGGGCAGCAAGTTTACAGATGGGATCAGAAGTGTACCCTGAGCAAATCTGGGAACCCACTGAGGCAAGTCTGGTCTCCCTAGGGGAAGTGGAATTTGCCACTGTAGCTGTGTGGCCACCCAACTTAAAGAAGTATTTGCAATACCCCTGGGTGAATGGAACTAGAGTAGAGGCTCTGAGGGATACAGGTGCCAGTGTCACTATGGTGAGGGACACACTGGTTTCCCCTGAGCAATACTTGATTGGGAAAACTTACCCAGTCACCAATGCTGACAGTGTCACCACTAGTCATCCCATGGCCCTGGTGACATTAGGCTGGGGGGGTTACTGGCCTGAAGCAGGTAGTGGTCTCTCCGAAGTTACCAGCTGCATGTCTGCTAGGAAATGATCTGGAAACCTCAGCCTGGGCAGAGGTAGAGCTAAAGGCCCATGCAGCCATGCTGGGCATCCCTGAATTGGTGTGTGTAAAAACAAGAGCACAGAGCAAAAGGCAGGGTGAAGAAATAGTGTTGGAGCCTGGAATGATGGCCCAGCCTACCAAGAGAAAAGGAAAGAAGACTGGCGGACCAGCTTCTACACAGTCACAAGAGCAGGACCCCTCTCCTCAGGGAGAGAACCTGGAAGCCCCAGAGGGAACTGAGCCCCTAGAGCTTGACCCTTACCAGGTTGAACTCTTGGGCCCAGGGGGACCCTCTAGGGAAGAGCTGTGCCAGGGACAGCAAGACTGTCCCACTCTTGAAAGCCTGAGGCAGCAAGCTGTTTCAGAAGCCAAGGGAGATGTCAGTGGTACCCACAGAGTCTATTGGGAAGAGGGATTACTGTACACTGAGGCAAAAGACCCCAACCCTGGAACCACCAGGAGAGTGGTAGTGCCCCAGAAGTACAGGGAGTTCCTCCTAACTTTGGCTCATGACATCCCCCTAGCTGGACATCTGGGCCAAACCAAAACTTGGGAAAGGCTAGTTAGCCACTTTTACTGGCCCCAGATGCACCAAAAGGTGAAGGAGTTTGTCAGCTCCTGTGTTACCTGTCAAGCCAGTGGCAAGACAGGTGGCCATCCAAAGGCCCCCTGATACCACTACCTGTGGTGGGGGTTCCCTTTGAAAGGGTAGGTGTGGACATAGTGGGTCCACTGGAACCTCCCACAGCCTCAGGGAACAAATTCATACTGGTGGTAGTGGATCATGCCACTAGGTATCCTGAGGCTATTCCCCTTAGGACTACTACAGCTCCTGCAGTAGCCAAAGCCCTCATTGGTGTCTTCACCAGGGTAGGGTTTCCTAAGGAGGTGGTTTCAGACAGAGGTTCCAACTTCATGTCTGCTTACCTGACCCACATGTGGAAGGAGTGTGGGGTGCAGTACAAGTTTACTACACCCTACCATCCACAAACCAATGGCCTTGTTGAGAGGTTCAACAAGACATTGAAAGGCATGATCATGGGGCTCCCTGAAAAACTCAAAAGGAGATGTGATGTCCTACTACCATGCCTGCTTTTCGCTTACAGAGAAGTGCCACAGAAGGGGGTAGGTTTCTCACCCTTTGAACTTCTGTTTGGCCATCCTGTGAGGGGACCACTCTGTCTTGTAAAGGAGGGCTGGGAGAGACCTCTCCAAGAACCCAAACAAGATATAGTGGACTATGTGCTTGGCCTAAGGTCCAGAATGGCTGAGTACATGGAAAAGGCATCCAAGAACCTTGAGGCCAGCCAGGAGCTTCAGAAGCACTGGTATGACCAAAAAGCTGCACTGGTTGAATTCCAACCTGGGCAACAGGTATGGGTTTTGGAGCCAGTGGCACCAAGGGCCCTCCAGGACAGATGGAGTGGCCCTTACCCTATCCTAGAGAAAAAGAGTGAGGTCACCTACCTGGTTGACCTGGGCACCAGCAGGACACCCAAAAGGGTTATCCATGTGAACCGCCTAAAACTCTACAATGACAGGGCTGACATCACCATGCTGATGGTGACAGATGAGGAACAGGAAGCTGAGAGTGAACCTCTCCCTGATCTCCTCTCCCACAGCCCAAAAGATGGGTCAGTAGATGGAGTTGTCTTTTCAGACACCCTCACTGCCCAACAGCAGACTGACTGCAAGCAAGTCTTGCAGCAGTATGCTGGGCTCTTTTCCTTGACCCCTGGTCTGACAAACTGGTGTACCCATGATGTGGACACTGGTGACAGTGCACCTGTCAAAAACAAGATCTATCGTCAGTCAGACCAAGTTAAGGAAAGCATCAGAGCTGAAGTCAGCAAGATGCTGGAGCTAGGGGTTATTGAGCCCTCTGAGAGCCCCTGGGCTAGCCCAGTGGTTCTGGTCCCCAAACCTCATCAAAAGGGTGAAAAGAGAGAGATGAGGTTTTGTGTGGACTATAGGGGTCTCAACTCTGTCACCAAGACAGATGCACACCCTATCCCAAGAGCTGATGAACTGATAGACAGATTGGGTGCAGCCAAATACCTGAGTACCTTTGACTTAACTGCAGGGTACTGGCAGATTGGCATGGCCCCAGGAGCCAAACAGAAAACAGCATTCTCCACACCTGATGGGCATTTTCAGTTCACTGTTATGCCCTTTGGTTTAAAGAATGCCCCTGCCACCTTCCAGAGGTTGGTGAATCAAGTCCTTGCTGGGTTGGAGTCCTTTAGTGCAGCTTATCTTGATGATATTGCTGTCTTCAGTTCCACCTGGCAGGATCACCTGGTCCACCTTGGGAAGGTTTTAAAGGCCCTGCAAACTGCAGGCCTAACTATCAAGGCATCCAAATGCCAGATAGGGCAGGGCACTGTGGTGTACTTGGGCCACCTGGTTGGTGGAGGCCAGGTACAACCCTTACAGCCCAAGATCCAGGCTATCCTGGACTGGGTAGCTCCAACAACTCAGACCCAAGTCAGGGCATTCCTTGGCTTGACTGGGTACTACAGGAGGTTTGTGAAGGGATATGGGTCCATTGTGACTCCCCTCACAGAACTCACCTCCAAGAAGATGCCAAAGAAAGTAAACTGGACAGTCTGTTGCCAAAAGGCTTTTGACACTCTGAAAGAAGCAATGTGCTCAGCACCAATTCTAAAAGCACCAGATTATGCCAAGCAGTTCATTGTGCAGACTGATGCCTCTGAGCTAGGGATAGGAGCGGTCCTATCCCAGACCAATGATGAAGGCCAAGACCAACCTGTTGCTTTTATAAGCAGAAGGCTTCTCCCCAGGGAGCAGCGTTGGAGTGCCATTGAGAGGGAGGCCTTTGCTGTGGTCTGGTCCCTGAAGAAGCTGAGGCCCTACCTGTTTGGAACTCACTTCCTAGTTCAAACTGACCACAGACCTCTCAGGTGGCTAATGCAAATGAAAGGAGAAAACCCAAAACTGTTGAGGTGGTCCATCTCCCTACAGGGAATGGACTTTGAAGTGGAACACAGACCTGGCACTGCCCATGCCAATGCAGATGGCCTTTCCAGGTTCTTCCACTTAGACAATGAAGACTCCATAGGGCAAGGTTAGTCTCATCATCTTTCGTTTGGGGGGAGTTGTGTGAGAAAGTGCCATCTTTCTTACATGGTATGCCCCCACTTTTTGCTGAATGGCTGATGTACTTTGACTGAGTGTGCCCTGGGCTCCTGCCAACCAGGTACCCAGGGCCTGTGTTCCTTCCCTAAAATTGCATTGATACCTACACCCAATTGACATCCCTGGCCACAGGTCAGCCCCTGGTAAATGGTACCATGGGTACCCAGGGCACTGTGACCAGGGAAGGCCCCTAAGGGCTGCAGCACTTGTTGTGCCACCCTTAGGGACCCTGCACCTTTACACACACACACTGCCTTTGCAGGCTGCGTGTCTTGGTGCAGAACAAAAGTGAAGAGTCGACATGGCTCACATCCCTGTGTGCCATGCCTACAAGCCACTGCCCTGGCCTAGGTCAGCCACCCCTCTAGCTGGGTGCACTATGCCAGTGGTGAGGGCATAGAGGCATGAGCCCTGTGCCCCTACAGTGCCCAAGTCCATTCTTGGGCATTGTAAGTGCAGTGCTGCCATTAAGAGTATATGGTGCTGGGAGTCTGTCATTACGAACTCCACAGCACCATAATGGCCCCACTGAAGACTAAGAAGTTTGGTATCAAACTTCTCAGCACATTAAACCCCCACTGATGCCAGTGTGGGATTTAATGTAAAACGCACTCAGAGGGCATCTTAGAGATGCCCCCTGAAACCAACCCGACCTCCAGTGTCCGGACTGAGTGGCTGCCCAGGCTGCCACCACCAGACATGTTTCTGGACCCCTGGGTCGAGAGCCTCTGCTCTCAGGGGCCTGAAACAATGCACATCCCGGGACGAGGTGCCAAAGCCTCCTCCCCCAGGATGGGCAGGGGGAGCTTCAAAGGCCTGCCGCCTTTGGAGTTTCCCCAGACCATTTGCTGCTTCCAGCAAACTGGTCCCCACTGGTTCTACCCCCACTCCTGGCGGGAGAACCGGCGGGAAAACCAGAAGCAGGAAATGGGTTGTGCCCACCTCTGCCAACTCCACCCCTAAGGTGGGGGAGGCGAGGTGAAGCACAAACTCGAGTCCCCGCCATCTTGAGGATGGGGGGACCTGGCCAACCAGGGACAGGCTCCTGCCCCCTCCCACTGGAGAGGAACAGAATAGGGGGTGTACCCACCCCAGGGAAGGGACCCATTGGTCCCTGCCCTTACCTACCTGTAACCACCCCTAAATCTAGTATTTAGGGGATCCCTGAACCTTCCTTCCGGAGTTCCCAAATCCGAAAACAAGAAGAGAAGACGAAGCAAGAAGACCAGCCGTGCAGCTGCTAAAAAGGAGGCGACAACAACTGACTTGGCCCCAGCCCTACCGGCCTGTCGACCTCTGAACCTGCTCCTGCGGAATCCCGGCCTCAGCAACCTCACAAACCCCGGAGGACCTGACTTCTGTGCTACAGCCTTCGACCCAGGGACTCCCACGAGCAGTGGTACTGCTCAAAAGAAAACCTACCAAAGACCCGGCCCTGGCACGGAGCCGCGAAACCTGCACACTCTGCACCCGCCGAGTCCAGCCTGTGCCTGAGTGACCCAAGACCTCGAGGACGTCCCCCGGCGATTCTGACCTGGAATCCAGTGGCCAAGGACCCTCCTCGACGACCCAGACGACGCCTGCAGCCTCAGGACAAGGGACCCCTCCAACCGCGACCAGCAGGGGGTAAGATTTCCCGACCTCAAAAGACACCCCTGCACCCGGCGCCCCACGGCCCCCTGTGCCCAACTCCTGGGTGTCTACCTATCCTCCAAGACCCCAACTTACCTCCTGAAGTGTTGGTCGTCCCTGAAGAATCACCGTCCCCGAGCCTGCAGCCTTTCTTCACCTTTCACGACCTCTATTGTTTAACATTGAGCGCCCGACGGCTCAAAAGCACCCTGCACCCAGCCGCCCGAGTGCCCCTGGAAGTGCAACCTCTATCCTAACCTACTTCCCTACTTGCCCTGAGCAAGTGACCAGGAGCCCAGCTCCCACCGTCGCGTGGCCTGCTTGCCAGCAGCCACCAACCCGGGGCCCCCGCCTGCCATAGGATAACATTGGGCCTTCTCACTCTGCACCCGGCCGCCCCTGTGCCGCTGAGGGTGTAAAAACTGTACTTACCTGATCCTGGGGGACCCCTGAGTCTTACCCAGAACCTTAACCCTGCCAGTCAAGTACTTACCCGAAATCCGATAACTCACTTTTCTTCCATAGGGTTCCATTGACTGGTTTTCTGCGAAATTTCTTCTAAGTGTGGAGTTCTGAAACTTTAGAATATTCACCAAAAATCAACCGAGTCACGAAAACGAAAATACTCACCTAGTATTAGGAGGGGCCTCAGTGCTGGACCCGAGTGCCCAACACTGGCCCTAAAAAGTAATCGCAACGTTACTTACCGTTAACTCACTTTTCTTTCATAGGGATCCATTGACTGGTTTTCTGTGAAATTTCTTCTAAGTGTCGATTTCTGTATTTTACAAATATTCTTTAAAAATCGAACAAACTACAAAAACGTAATTACTTACCTGTTTTAGGTAAATGTCCCAGTGCTGAACCTAGGAGTCCAGCACTGGATTACAAAAGTAACGTAAACATACTTTGCTTGCACACTGTATTTCCTTTCATAGGATAACATTGGTAATTTTACCCAGAAAAGTTTCTAAGTGTCAGCTTTTGAAATATAGTAATATTCTTCAAAAATCACTACAATAACCAAAACGCTTTTTCTTACCTGTTTACAGGAAGTGTCCCAGGACTGAATCCAGGATCCAGTCCTGTGGTTAGAAAAGTGCTCTGCAAAGTAATCAATTGTAATTAAGTATAATTTTCCATTGAGCTCAATGTTGCATTGAATTTGACCCTGTGTTGCCTCTTGCACCAACTGTGATAACCACTATCAAAAAAGTCTACTGCCTATCTGTAAGGTGAATAACCAAAGCATCTCATACTGAGAAAGTATATTTTGATCCTATTGTTGGTTCTAAAATAAAACAAGCATATATTTTTTTATATACAAACCATTGGCCTAGAGTTCAGTTCTTGAGTGTGTGGCCCCATTTGCTGACTGAGTGTGTACAACAAATGCTTTACACTGTCCTCTGATACTGCCTTACTGCTCGACCAAGCTACCACTTTGGAGAGTAAGGTTATATCTAACTTTAGCCTCTGTCAACCCTCTGGGGACTGTGGACTCTGTACACCCTGAACCTTACTTGGGTACAGTATATACAGAGCCACTTTCCTACAGTATGCCTGCGCAAGTCAGGTACCATGACACCTGGAATATGCCCCTTTACAACACCCTGTAGTACATATGCCTGCGCAAGTCAGGTACCATGACACTGTAGAATTAGATGGTAGCTATACTGGGCCCTATGAATTCCATGTATTAAACAGATCGACCCTCCCAATTCCTTACGCTGAACAAGCACAACACTAAATAGACTAACATGCAGAAACTCAAGCAAGAGAAGTATTCCCTGGCACCCAAGAAGCCAAAAACATCAAGGCATAAAACAAATTAACGTCACTTTGTTTCAGACAGTCTTACAGAGGGACAACAAGTGAAACACACAAATGAAATCCTAATTGAAATCAAAGTAATAAAAAGTCAAATTACCTGAAGAACAACCCCTGTTGAGCACAACTAAGCTTTCCGTTGGTTCCTTACCTGGCATAGTGACCATGGGCGTTCCTGCCCAGAGCACATCCATGCCAGTGGTGTGCCCGTTACAGAGGGGGGTGTCCAGACAAACATCGGCCAACTGGCCTCTCCTCACGTGTTCCTCCTTTGGGGCAACAGGAGAAAAGATAATTCTGCTCTGAGGAAGGCCCATGCTTTGGGCATACTGCTGTATATTTGGTTCTCCCACAGCTGGAAACCGTAGTAGCCACAGTACGCTGTTCGGGACACGCTTTAGAATCTACAAAAGAAAAAGTAAAGATTACATTCAAACTTGGCGAAGTCCTAAGATTAAAAAAAAATTCAATGAACTTAGATGTCTGCTGGGTTTTAGACTTCAAAAGCCATATATTTTACAGTAGTGAGTAGAAAAGCAAACATTTATACTTGAGACATTACCCTTGCCGCGTCCACCAGACCATCACAGGGTAACCTTCTCATGATAATCTACACACTACACCAACCCATCCTCTGTTAAAAAACCCATACTGCCCAGCGCCATGACAATCTACACTACAGCCCCCATTTTACAATAATCACTACACAGCCCCACAGCCCTATTCACTGATGCATCACATTGCACAAGACTATGAAACCAGTTACTCAGTTATAAAGGTTAAGCAGCTTGAAGCTCTTATACATTCAAATACTCCGCTCTACTCTGCTATTTCGTGGCAGGGTCGAGTAGGGCTTGTACAGAAAACTTTACTGTGAGTGGGTGTCAACATAAGTGGAGTTTGCATGCGACATCGACCATAAACCCACAATGCCCCTCCACATGCCCATTATTTTAGATTTGTTTTCAATATATATATATTTATTCTGAACTTTATACTACCCTACTTCAACAGGAAAGTTGGAGGGCTTTATGTGTACCTAGAGGAGCATCGAGCTTCAAAACCACTATTACAGGTAAAGAACTGGTTTGTTTTGCAGTCTGAAATCTATTTAAGATTCACATGCTCTGCATTGATTATGAAGTCTTATTTCCTCCAGTAGAGAAGAGGGTTAGAAGAGAAAATGGATGTGAACAGATGTTTTTCTAAAATTAATTGTCAAACTGCAACCTCGTCTCTCTACTTACAAAATGGTGTTTTCAGTAAGTGCGTTGTTAGGACCATGTGGCTGTCCTACAGATATCTTGCATTGAGATATTGGCTATGAATGCTTAGCTGGCCTTTCTTTCTGGTAGGTAAACTGTTCTCCAGGCCTGGCTTAAAATGTTGTATTAGCCAATAGATCGCAAAGCTTAATTTTTTTAAAACTATTCATCTGGCGATTGTGTTCTTGGTTAGTTCTGTGCTAGGAGCATCTGGTGAATACCGTCCAAAGCAATGCTTTTAATGTGGTGTGTAAAAACGATCTAACTCGGGTGTCCTGACTGAGTGGCTGCTCACCAGCTGCCACCACCAGACATGTTTCTGGACCATTGGGTCGAGAGCCTGCTGCTCTCGGGGGCCTGAAACAAAGCACATCCCAGGACGAGGTGCCAAGCCTCCTCCCCCAGGATGGGCAGGGTTCACGAAGGGGAAGCTTCAAAAGCTTGCCGCCTTTGTAAGCTTCCCCAGGCCACTTGCTGCTCTCAGCAACTGGTCCCCACTGGTTCTGACCCCCACTTTGGGCGGGAGAACCAGCGGGAAAAACAAGTGAGGAAGAGAGGTGTGCCCACCTCTGCCAACTCCACCCCTCAGGTGGGGGAGGCGAGGTGAAGCACAACTCTCAGTCCACGCCATCTTGAAGATGGGGGGACTCAGCCAAACAGGGACAGGCTCATGCCCCCCTCCCACTGGAGGGTGGCATAATAGGGGGTGTACCCACCCCAGGGAAGGGACCCATTGGTCCCTGCCTTTTACCTACCTGTAACGCCCCTAAATCTAGTATTTAGGGGCACCCCTGAACCTTGCTTCCTCAGACAAGAACCTGCAACAAGAAGAAGGACCGAACAGCCGTGCAGCAGCTAACAAGAGGAAGACGCCCACTAACTTGGCCCCAGCCCTACCAGCCTGTCTCCCCCTCGAACCTGCTCCTGCGAAATCCCGGTGTGTCCTGCAGCCAGCAACCTCGAAAACCCCGGACGACCTGCCTGCCTTTAAGCACAAAGACTTTGTCTCCAGTGAACACCGGATTTGTTCATCTGCAACCTCTGGCTCCGGCCGGAAGCCGCGGATCCGCCCCACTCTGCACCCACCGTCCACAGCCCGAGCTCGAGTGGGCAAACATCACGAGGAGGTCCCACCGGCGATCCTGACCCAAGATCCGGTGACCCCTGACCTGCCTCAAGCCTCCAGCCGGCGCCTGCAACCTAAATCCAGAAGGCCCCCCCTAATCGCGACCAGGAGCTGGTAAGAAGATCTGACCCCAAAAGGCACCCCTGCACCCGAGGCCCCAAGGCATGTGTGCCCAAACCGACAGTGCCTTTCCAACCCCTAACTTCCCAACTTACCTCTCGAAGTGGTGGTCGCACCCAGAAGACCTTCGTCCCCCAGCCTGCAGTGTCTTTCCAAACCGGAGGTTCTCCATTGAAAACAGGGAAGTCCGACGTTGAAACAGCACTCTGCACCCGGCCGCCCTAGTGCCGCTTAGGGTGCACCTTTGGTGCTACTTTGTTTCCCCATTTGCCCTGAGCTAAAGTCCAGGAGCTTTGCTCCCACAGCCAAGTGGCCTGCTAGTCAGCAGCCACCAACCGGAGGCCCCCTATCACCCATTGGATAACATTGGGCCTCAGCACCCGGCCACCCTAGTGCAGCTGAGGGTGTAACTAGAGTGCATCCTTGACCCTGGAGGACCCCTGTGTAAGGAAGTGGGTTTCTGTTGCAGTAACCCCCCCACTTTTCGCCAGACGACTGATGCACTTTGACTTGATGTGCCCTGGGTCCCTGCCAATCAGGTTCCCAGGGCCTGTGTTCTTTCCCCAAAACTGTACCCAATTTGCATCTCTGGCCACAGGTCAGCCCCTGGTAAATGGTACCACAGGTACCCAGGGCACTGTGACCAGGGAAGACCTCCAAGGGCTGCAGCACTTATTGTGCCACCCTTAGAGGCCCTGCACCTTTACACACACACACACTGCCTTTGCAGGCTGCGTGTTTTGGTGCAGAACAAAGTGAAGAGTCGACATGGCACACACCTCTGTGCCATGCCTACAACCCACTGCCCTAGCATAGGTCAGTCACCCCTCTAGCTGGGTGCACTATACCAGTGGTGAGGGTACAGGTGCATGAGCCCTGTACCCCTACAGTGTCCAAGTCCATTCTTAGACATTGTAAGTGCAGTGCTGCCATTAAGAGTATATGGTGCTGGGAGTTTGTCATTACGAACTCCACAGCACCATAATGGCTGCACTGAAAACAGAGAAGTTTGGTATCAAACTTCTCAGCACATTAAACCCACACGGATGCCAGTGTGGGATTTAATGAAAAATGCACACAGAGGGCATCTTAGAAGATGCCACCATGAAACCTAACCCACCTCTAGTGACCAGGCCGAGTGGCTGCTTCAGCTGCCACCACCAGACATGTTTCTGGACCCCTGGGTCGAGAGCCTGCTGCTCTCGGGGGCCTGAAACAATGCACATCCTGGGACGAGGTGCCAAGCATCCTCCCCCAGGATGGGCAGGGTTCACGAAGGGGAAGCTTCAAAGGCATGCTGCCTTTGTGAGCCTCCCCAGACCATTTGCTGCTTTCAGCAACTGATCCCCACTGGTTCTACCCCCCACTTTGGGCGGGAGAACCGGCGGGAAAAACAAGTGAGGGAAAGAGGTGCGCCCACCTCTGCCAACTCCACCCCTCAGGTGGGGGAGGAGAGGTGAAGCATGTAAGGAAGTGGGTTTCTGTTGCAGTAACCCCCCCCCTTTTTGCCAGACTACTGATGCACTTTTTCTTGGTGTGCCCTGGGTCCCTGCCAATCAGGTTCCCAGGGCCTGTGTTCTTTCCCCAAAACTAGCCCAATTGGCATCTCTGGCCACAGGTCAGCCCCTGGTAAATGGTACCACAGGTACCCAGGGCCCTGTGACCAGGGAAGACCTCTAAGGGCTGCAGCACTTATTGTGCCACCCTTAGAGGCCCTGCACCTTTTCACACACACACTGCCTTTGCAGGCTGCGTCTTGGTGCAGAACAAAGTGAAGAGTCGACAGGGCACACATCCCTGTGTGCCCTGCCTAAACAACCCACTGCCCTGGCCTAGGACGGTCACCCCTCCAGCTGGGTGCACTATGCCAGTGGTGAGGGTACAGGTGCAGGAGCCCTGTACCCCTACAGTGCCCAAGTCCATTCTTGGGCATTGTAAGTGCAGTGCTGCCATTAAGAGTATATGGTGCTGGGAGTTTGTCATTACAAACTCCACAGCACCATAATGGCTACACTGAAAACTGAGAAGTTTGGTATCAAACTTTTAGCACATTAAACCCACACTGCCAGTGTGGGATTTAATGAAAAATGCACACAGAGGGCATCTTAGAGATCCCCCTGAAAACTAACCCACCTCTAGTGTCCTGGCTGAGTGGCTGCTTTCAGCTGCCGCCACCAGACATGTTTCTGGACCCCTGGGTCGAGAGCCTGCTGCTCTCTGGGGCCTGAAACAATGCACATCCTGGGACGAGGTGTCAAGCCTCTTCCCCCAGGATGGGCAGGGTTCACGAAGGGGAAGCTTCAAAGGCTTGCCGCCTTTGTGAGCTTCTCCAGGCCACTTGCTGCTTTCAGCAACTGGTCCCCACTGGTTCTGACCCCCACTTTGGGCGGGAGAACCGGCGGGAAAAACAAGTGAGGAAGAGAGGTGTAGCACAACTCCCAGTCCCCACCATCTTGCAGATGGGGGGACTCAGCCAACCAGGGACAGGCTCATGCCCCACTCCCACTGGGGAGTGGCAGGATAGGGGGTGTACCCACCCCAGGGAAGGGACCCATTGGTCCCTGCCTTTTACCTACCTGTAACGCCCCTAAATCTATTATTTAGGGGCACCCCTGAACCTTGCTTCCTCAGACAAGAAGAAACTACAACAAGAAGAAGGACCGAACAGCCGTGCAGCAGCTAACAAGAGGAAGACACCCACTGACTTGGCCCCAGCCCTACCGGCCAGTCTCCACCTGGAACCTGCTCCTGCGAAATCCCGGTGTGTCCTGCAGCCAGCAACCTCGAAAACCCCGGAGGACCTGCCTGCCTTCAACCCCAAAGACTTTGTCTCCCGTGAACACCGAATTTGTTCATCTGCAACCTCTGCCTCTGGCCGGACACCGCAAATCCGCCCCACTCTGCACCCGCTGTAGGAAGGAAAATGCTACTTACCCAGTATGCATCTGTTCTTGGCATGTAGAGCTGTAGAATCTCATGCTTTGCATAAGATCGCCATCTAGTGTTAGGTCCGGATGTTTGCACTTTGTTTTTCTGGAAGAAGTTGTCCCTACTCACGAGGTAGGGGACTCCTCCCTTAGGTGATAGTGTGCATGGTCATCGGCTCCATCTTCAGATTGTTTTCCGCAGAGGGTAAGAGAATGGAGTAGTAGTAAAGAGTAGAGATGTCCATGCGTAAGTATGTGTAGTAAGACACAGAACTACAGCAGTTACAGGTACCCGGGGAGGTGGGTGGGCGCATGAGATTCTACAGCTCTACATGCCAAGAACAGATGCATACAGGTTAAGTAGCATTTTCCGTTCGAGGCATGTGAGCTGTAGATCACATGCTTTGCATAGACTATACAGCAGTCTCCCCAAAGCGGTGGCTATCCCGTAACTGTTGGAGTTGTCTGAAATAACGTGTTAAGTACTGCTTGACCCACATTAGCTTGTTGTCTTGCTAACACATCTACACAATAGTGTTTGGTGAATGTGTGTGGTGTGGACCATGTTGCAGCTTTGCAGATATCAGCAATAGGGATATTCCCTAAGAAAGCCATAGTAGTCCCTAACTTGCGAGTGGAATGTGCTCTAGGGGAGAGCCCTTTTGGCTTTTTGGTAACAAATCTGAATACACTTGACAATCCACCTAGCAATTCCGGATTTGGAGATAGGATTGCCTTTGTGAGGTGGTGCAAAAGCTACAAAGTCGTTTGGTTTTACGAAATGATTTTGTTCTTTCAGTGTAATACAAAAGAGCTCTTCTGACATCTAAGGTATGTAAAGCTCGTTCTGCAACAGAGACAGGTTGAGGGAAGAATACAGGTAATTCAACCGACTGATTGATGTGAAATGCAGATACAACCTTAGGTAGGAATTTAGGGTTGGTACGAAGAACTACTTTATCTTTATGTAACTGGAAAAAGGGTTCTTCTATGGTTAGTGCCTGTAGTTCACCCACTCTCCTCGATGAAGTGATTGCAATGAGGAAAGCTGTTTTCCAAGTAAGGAACTGTAGTTCACATTTGTGCATGGGTTCAAATGGCGGACCGATTGGCCTTGTGAGGACTATGTTAAGATTCCATACTGGGGTAGGTGGGAGTCCTGGTGGTATTACCCTTTTTAGCCCTTCCATGAATGCTTTGATGACGGGCACACTAAATAGCGATAAATGTTGCCTATTTTGAAGGTAAGCTGCTATGGCAGCAAGATGCAGTCTGATGGATGTATAGGCCAATGCTGACTGCTGTAAATGTAATAGGTAGCACAGTATGTTCTGTATGGAAGCATCAAGAGGGTTGATATGATTGTTATTGCAATAAATAACAAAATGCTTCCATTTGGCTGCGTAACAGGCCCTTGTGGTAGGCTTTCTGGCCTCTTTAATAATGTTCATACAGTCTGCTGGAAGGTTGAGATAACCAAACTCTATGACTTCAGGAGCCAGATCGCAAGGTTCAGCTGTTTGTGATCTGGGTGTTTGATTTCTCCATGGCTCTGTGTGAGGAGACTGGGAGTTGAATGTAATTTTTGGTGTGGTACCAGAGCATTCCAACAGGGTTGTGAACCAGGGTTGACGTGCCCATGTTGGAGCTACTAGTATTAGCGTGAGGGATGTTTGCCTGAGTTTCCGAACCACTGATGGAATGAGTGGGAGAGGCAGAAAAGCGTAGGCAAATATTCCTGACCAGTTCATCCATAGAGCATTGCCTTTGGACATTGGGTGTGGATACCTGGAGGCGAAGCTTTGGCATTTTGAGTTTTCGGATGTTGCGAACAGGTCTATGTGAGGGACTCCCCAAGCTTGGACGTATGGGTGGAGAACTTGAGGGTGAAGTTCCCACTCGTATATTTGATACCTCTGCCTGCTGAGGTCTGCAATCTGATTGTTGACTCCTGGGAGGTGTTCCGCTAGGAGATAAATATTGTGGTGAATAGCCCCCTTCCAGATATCCTGGGCTAAGTGGGACAGTTGGAGAGAGTGTGTCCCCCCCCCTTTTTTGTATGTAATACATAGCTGTCATGTTGTCGGTTCGGACTAACACAGCTTTGCCAGACAGGTGATCTTGAAAGGCTTTGAGAGTTAGAAAGATTGCCATGAGCTCTAAGTGATTGATGTGGAGCATCTTTTGCTGGCGACTCCACAGTCCTTGCACTGGGTTACTGTTGAAGATGAGCTCCCCAGCCAGTAAGGGATGCGTCCGCTGTTAACACTGTCTGTGGAATCGGGTCTATGAACGGCCGCCCTTTTGATAGGTTTTGTGTGTTCCACCACTGCCGAGAGCGATGAGTAAGGCCGCTTACCAACACTAGATCGGTTAATAGACCTTGAGACTGGTTCCACTGACTGGCTAAACACTCTTGAAGTGGACGCATGTGTAGCCTGGCGTGGGAAACGATCATGATGCAAGATGCCATCATTCCTAGCAGTTGCATAAACACTCGAGCTGGAAGTGACTGAGTGGGTTGAAATTTGAGAATGAGCGCCTGAATGTTTCGAATTCTGGCTGCATTGGGATACGCTAGAGCCTTGTGAGTATCTAGAGTGGCTCCTAGGTAATCCTGAACTTTGTTTGGCTGAAGATGTGATTTCAACACATTGACTGAGAACCCCAGCTGTTGAAGGAGCTGAATGGTTAGTGAAGTGTGCTTGCGACATTGCTGGTATGTGCTGGCTTTGATGAGCCAGTCGTCCAGATAGGGAAAGACATGTATGCTTTGTCTTCTGAGATGCACAGCTACTACCGCCAGACATTTTGTGAAGACTCTGGGGGCAGTGGTGACTCCGAATGGTAGCACTTTGAATTGGTAGTGTTGACCTGCTACTACAAACCTGAGAAATTTGCAGTGAGCCGGATGGATTGGAATATGAAAGTAGGCGTCCTTTAAATCTAGAGTAGAAAGAAAATCGCCTTTTTGCAAAAGAGGCAGTATTTGCTGCAGTGTTACCATGTGGAAGTGGTCTGACTGTATGTAAAGGTTAAGTTCTCTGAGATCCAGTATGGGTCTGAGAGAGCCGTCCTTTTTTGGAATTAGAAAGTTAAAGGAGTACACGCCCGACCCTTTTGTGTTGAGGTGGTACAGGCTCTATTGCTTGTTTTAGTAGCAGGGATTGGACTTCTTGTTTGAGAAGGTCTAGGTGATCCGGTGGAAGTCTGAGCGACTTTGGGGGAATGTTTGGAGGAGTGTTGATGAACTCCAGGCAGTAACCAGAATGGATAATTTGGAGAACCCATTTGTCTGTTGTTACTGAATGCCACTTTGGTAGAAATTGTGACAGTCTTCCCCCTACAGGTGTTAAGTGGTCGGGGAGAATTATGGGCAAGTCACTTTTGTATTGGATGGTGAGGTACGTGTGTTAGAACCTCTACCTCTGCCCTTGCCGTTGTTTTCTCTGTAATTGCCTCGGTACGAACCCTTGGAACCTGAGGGCTGGTTATTGCCCTTATAGGTGGACGCGGTGTCTGAGGAGGAAAATGCTACTTACCAGTATGCATCTGTTCTTGGCATGTAGAGCTGCAGAGTTGTACACTATGCATAGATCGCCATCTGGTGTTGGGCTCAGATGCTTGCACTTTGTTGTTGTCTTGGAAGAGTCTTTTGTAGTCACGAGATAGGTGACTCCTCCTTTGGACGATAGTGCGCATGGGCATCGACTCCATCCTCAGATTGTTTTTCGCCATGATGGGAAATGATGGAGTGAGTAAGAAATAAAGAGATGTCCATGTGAATGTATCTAATTAAGATAATACTGGAACAGATACAGGTTCCGGGGAGGCGGGTGGGCGTGTACAACTCTGCAGCTCTACATGCCAAGAACAGATGCATACTGGTAAGTAGCATTTTCCGTTCGAGGCATATGAGCTGCAGATTGTACACTATGCATAGACTGTACAGCAGTGTCTCCCCTAGCGGTGGTCACCTGTATCTGTTGCAGTGGTTTGAAAAAGTGTTTTAAGAACAGCTTGGCCTACAGAAGCTTGTTGCTTAGCCTGCACGTCAACACAATAGTGTTTGGTGAAGGTGTGTGGTGTAGACCATGTTGCTGCTTTACAGATGTCATCTAAGGGAATGTTCCCTAAGAATGCCATGGAAGCCCCTAGTTTGCGTGTTGAGTGCGCTCTAGGGGGAATTGTTAATGTGCGTTTAGCCTTTTGGTAGCATATTTGAATGCATTTTACTATCCACCTAGCGATCCCAGCTTTGGAGATGGGGTTACCTTTATGAGGTGGTGCGAAGGCTACAAACAGTTTTGTCTTTCTAAAGGGCTTAGTCCTGCCCATGTAATAAAGTAGGGCTCTTTTGACGTCCAGTGTGTGAAGAGCCCTCTCTGCTACAGAGTCTGGGTTTTGGAAAAACACTGGTAACTCAACTGATTGGTTAAGATGAAAAGCAGAGATTACTTTGGGAAGGAATTTTGGATTTGTTCTAAGAACCACCTTGATACGATGTATTTGTAAGAATGATTCTTGTATGGTTAAAGCCTGGATCTCACTAACCCTCCTGAGAGAGGTAATTGCGACAAGGAAAGCTACTTTCCATGTGAGGAACTGTAGTTCGCATTTGTGTAGAGGTTCAAATGGGGGACCCATGAGCCTGGTAAGAACAATGTTTAAATTCCACACTGGAGAGGGTGGCAGTCTGGGGGGAATTATCCTTTTAAGGCCCTCCATAAAGGCTTTAATTGCAGGTACTCTAATTAGTGACAAGTGTTGTCTGTTTTGCAAATAAGCGGCAAGTGCCGCTAGATGTAATCTCATGGATGAATATGCTACATTACACCTTTGTAAGTGTAGCAAATAGCAAATGATGTCCTGGATTGAAGCGTCCAGCGGATTGATTTTATTGTTGTTGCAGTAAATGACAAATCTTTTCCATTTTGCTGCATAGCAAGCTCTAGTAGTAGGGCGTCTGGCTTCCTTAATGATGTTCATACAGTCCGGTGGAAGGTTAAGATAACCAAACTCTAGGACTTCAGGAGCCAGATCGCTAGATTCAGTTGACCTGGATCGGGGTGCCTTATCTCTCCATGGTTCTGCGTTAGCAACGTTGGGGAGAGACGTAGCTTTTGGTGTGGAACTACTGAAAGTTCCAGTAGTGTTGTGAACCACGGTTGCCGTGCCCATGTGGGAGCTACCAGGATCATCCTGAGAGACTGTTGTCTGAGCTTGCGTACTACTTAGGGAATCAGTGGGAGTGGCGGAAAAGCGTACGCAAATCTGCCTGACCAGTTCATCCATATCGCATTGCCTTTGGACAACGGGTGTGGAAACCTGGCGGCGAAGGTTGGGCATTTTGCATTTGCGTGTGTGGCGAACAGATCTATGTCTGGTTGACCCCACATTTGGAAAAATGGTTGAAGAACTTGGGGATGAAGTTCTGTAAGAAACTGGCTCTATATATACTGCACCAAAGTGAGGTACAGTGTGTATAGAGTCCAAGGGTCTCCAGAGGTTTGGCAGAGGTTAAAGTTAGATAGAACCTTACTCTCTAAAGTGGTAGCTTGGTCGAGCAGTAAGGCAGTATCAGAGGACAGTGTTAAGCATTTGATGTACACACTCAGTCAGCAAATGAATTCACACACTCAAGAACTGAACTCTAGGCCAATTGTTTTTGTATAAAAAATTATACTGTTATTTTATTTTAGAACCAAGCAAGCCTGATACAGGTAAGCATTCAATTCTTTTCAGTAATAAGTTACTTGTTGTACACAGTTTTAAAAAGAAATGAAGATTGTACTTGATTTGATTTATAGGGGATGCAGTAGGTTGCAATACTTAGTAAATGCAGTACATTGAAATGAATGGCTTTTTAAGGTAAATGCAGGTAAAATTACTTTTGCGTTACTTTTGTAATCCAGTGCTGGACTCCTAGATTCAGCACTGGGACATTTACTTAAAACAGGTAAGTAATTACGTTTTTGTAGTTTGTACGATTTTTAGAGAATATTTTCAGATTTCAAAAGTCCACACTTAGAAACTTTTTGGACCAGTACATTGAAATACATAGACTTTTCCTGTAAATTGCAGGTAAGTTACTTTTCTGATTACTTTTTCTAACAGTGCTGGATCCTAGATTCAGCACTGGGACATTTCCTGACAACAGTTGAGAAAATGCGTTTTAGTTAGATGTACGATTTTTAAAGAATATTCTTGTATTTCAAAAGTTGACACTTGGAAACTTTTTCACATAGAACCACCAATGTTATCCTATGGAAGGAAATTCAATTCACAGGTAAGTTACTTTTACGTTACTTTTCCTACTCAGTGCTGGATACCTAGATTCAGCACTGGGACCTTTCCTGCAAATAGTTGAGAAAATTCGTTTAGGTTATTTGTGCGATTTTTAAGGAATATTCTTAGTTTTCAAAAGTCGACACTTAGAAACTTTTTGGGAGAAAAAAGTATCAATGTTATCCTATGAGGAAAAATGAGTTATCGGTTTTGAGGTAAGTAATCGGTCTTTTGAGTTAGGGTTCTGGGGTAAGACTCAGGGGTCTCCCAGGGTCAGTGATGCACTGTCGTTGCACCCTCAGCGGCACTAGGGCGGCCGGGGGCAGAGTGTTGAGGCCCAATGTTTTCCTATGGAGGATAGGGGGACTCCGGTTGGTGGCTGCTGGCAAGCAGGCCACGGGGTTGTGGGAGCAAAGCTCCTAGGGTTAAGCTCAGGGCACGTTGGGGACCAAGTTAGCACCAAAGGGGCACCCTCAGCGGCACTAGGGCGGCCGGGTGCAGGGTGCTGTTTTGAGGTTGGGTGCCCTGTTGATTTCAATGGAGATTCTCCGGGACAAAGAAACACTGCAGGCTCGGGGACGAGGATCTTCCAGGAGCTACCACCACTTCGAGGGGTAAGTTGGGATGTAGAGGGTTGGTTAGGCACCGCTGAGTTGCGCACACAAGGCCGTGGGCCGTCGGGTGCAGGGGTGCCTTGGGACGTCGGATTTTCTTACCCGCTCTGGTCGCGGTAGGGGGGGTCCTCTGGATTGAGGCTGAAGGCGTCATCAGGAGGCTTGAGGCAGGTCAGGGGTCGCTGGATCTCGGGTCAGGATCGCCGGGGGGACCTCCTCTGGGTATTTGCCCACTCGAGCTCGGGCCGGATTCGGCGGGTGCAGAGTGAGCGGGATTCGCGGTTCCTGGCTGGCACCAGAAGCTGCAGTTCAAACACGTCCGGTGTTCACGGGAGAAACAGCTTGGAAAGTGAAGGCAGGCAGGTCCTCCGGGGTTTTTGAGGTTGCTGGCCGCTGGACACGCCGGGGTTTTGCAGGAGCAGGTTCGAAGGGAGACAGGCCTGTAGGGCTGGGGCCAAGTCAGTGGGCATCGTCCTCTTGTCAGCTCTGCACAGCTTCTCGTCCTTCTTCCTTTTCTTGTTGTTGCTGGATCTGCCTTCCTGGTTCAGGGCTGCCCCCTAAATACTGTATTTAGGGGCGTTTAAGGGTCTTGAGGTCAGTAGCCAATGGGCTACTGACCTTAGGCTGACTACACCCTTGGTGTGCTCACCCCACGTGGGGAGTGAGCACAATCCCTAGTCCTGATTGGGGAGTGCCTGCCATCTGCAAGATGGCGAGCACTGGAGAGTGGGCTTCACCTCGCCTCCCCACCTGAGGGGTGGAGTTGGCAGAGGTGGGCACACCTCCTGGGCTGGCTAGTTTTTCCCGCCTGTCTTCCTGCCGAAAGGGAGGGGAGACAGGAAGGGGGCCTGCTCCTGATAGCAGGAGAGGCTGGGGGGTCGCATTACAAAGGCTGCCAGGCCTTTGAAGCTCCCCTGCCACAGATGGCTCTTCCTGGCCTGGGGGAGGTGTGTACACCTCTGTGAGAAAGTGCCATCTTTCTTGCATGGTATGCCCCCACTTTTTGCTGAATTGCTGATGTACTTTGAGTGTGCCCTGGGCTCCTGCCAATCAGGTGCCCTGGGCCTGTGTTCCTTCCCTAAAACTGCATTGTAGCCTAAACCCAATTGGCATCTCTGGCCACGTCAGCCCATGGTAAATGGTACCCTAGGTACCCAGGGCACTGTGACCAGAGAAGGCCTCTAAGGGCTGCAGCACTTATTGTGCCACCCTTAGAGGCCCTGTACCCTGACACACACACACACTGCCTTTGCAGGCGGAGTGTCTTGGTGCAGAACAAAACAGAGTCGACATGGCACACATCCCTGTGTGCCATGCCCACAAACACACTGCCCTGGCATACCTCAGCCACCCCTCTAGCTGGGTGCACTATGCCAGTGGTGAGGGTACAGGTGCATGAGCCCTGTACCCCTACAGTACCCAGGTCCATTCCTGGGCACTGTAAGTGCAGTGCTGCCATTAAGAGTATATGGTGCTGGGAGGTCGTCATCACGAACTCCACAGCACCATGATGGCTACACTGAAGACTGAGAAGTTTGGTATCAAACTTCTCAGCACATTAAACCCACACTGATGCCAGTGTGGGATTTAATGTCAGATGCACGACAGAGGGCAACTTAGAGTTGACCCCTGAACCTAACCGACAATCGACGTCCTGCCTGAGAGGCTGCCTAGGCTGCCACCCAGCAGACGTGTTGCTGGACCCCTGAGTAGAGAGCCATCCGCTCTCCCGGGCCTGCAACAATGCACGTCCTGGGCGAGGTGCTAGGTCTCCTCCCCCAGGATGGGCAGGGGGAAGCTTCAAAGGCATGCCGCTTTGGTGAGCTTCCCCAGACCACTTGCTGTACTCAGCAACTGGTCCCCCAACGTTTCTAGCCCCCACTCTGGCGGGAAGACTGGCGGGAAACCACAAGTGAGGAAAGGGGGTGTAAGAAAGTGGCTCTGTATATACTGTTCCCAAATAGGTACAGTGTGCACAGAGTCCACAGTCCCCAGAGGTTTGGCAGAGGCTAAAGTTAGATATAACCTTACTCTCTAAAGTGGTAGCTTGGTCGAGCATAAAGGCAGTATCAGAGGACAGTGTAAAGCATTTGTTGTACACACTCAGTCAGCAAATGGTCTCACACACTCAAGAACTGAACTCTAGGCCAATGGTTTTGTATCAAAATATATAGTTGTTTTATTTTAGAACCAACAATAGGTATCAAAATATTCTCTCTCAGAATGAGTTACTTTAGTTAAATACTTTTCAAATAGGCAATAGACTTTTGAATACAATAGTTACAGTTGTTGTAATAGGCAACACAATTTCAAACAATAATACATTGAGCTCAATGGGAATTTCTAGTTAAATGCAATAGATTACTTTTTGGATTACTTTTCTTACCACAGGACTGGATCCTAGATTCAGTCCTGGGACATCTCCTGTAAACAGTTGAGTAAAAACGTTTTGGTTACAGTTGTGATTTTTAAGGAATATTATTGTATTTTAAAAGTTGACAAACTTTTTCCCATAGAATCACCAATGTTATCCTATGGGAGGAAATTCACTTAGCAGGTAAGTGGGGTTATTGTTACTTTTTCTAACTCAGTGTTGGATCCTGGATCCAGCACTGGTGCATCTCCTGTAAACAGTTGAAAGAATGTGTTTTTGTTATACAGGCGATTTTTAACGAGTATTTGTAAGTTTGCAAAATCGACACTTAGAAACTTTTTCAGCAAAAACCAGGCAATGTTATCCTATGGAAGGAAATTCAAGTTACCGGTAAGTACAGTGATGATTACTTTTCAGGGTCAGTGCTGGGCACCAAGATCCAGCACTGGGATCTCTCCTGATAACAGGTGAGTAAATTCGTTTTCGTAATTCGGCTGATTTTAGATGAATATTTTAAAGTTTAGAAACTCCACACTTAGAAGAATTTCCAAGTGAAACCAGTCAATGTTACCCTATAGAAGAAAAGTGGGTTATCGGCTTTCGGGTAAGTACTCGACTGGCAGAGTTAAGGTTCTGGGCATAGACTCAGGGGTCTCCCAGTGTCAGGTAAGTACAGTTGTTACACCCTCAGCGGCACAGGGGCAGCCGGGTGCAGAGTGAGTTAGGCCCAATGTTATCCTATGGGAGGCAGGGGGCCTTTGGTTGGTGGCTGCTGGCTAGCAGGCCACGCGGCTGTGGGAGCTGGGCTCCTGGTCACTTGCTCAGGGCAAATGGGGAAGTAGCTTAGAGTAGAGGTTGCACTGCCAGGGGCACTCGGGCGGCTGGGTGCAGGGTGCTTTTGAGCCGTCGGGCGCTCAATGGATTTCAATGGAGAAGCTCAAGAACGAACAAAGGCTGCAAGCTCGGGGACGAAGATTCTTCAGGTGCGACCACCACTTCGAGAGGTAAGTTGGGTAGTTGGAGGATAGGTAGGCACCCAGGAGTTGGGCACAGGGGGCCGCAGGGCGCCGGGGTGCCTTTTGGCGTCGGGAAACTTACCCTCAGCTGGTCGCGGTTGGAGGGGTCCCTGGTTCTGAGGCTGCAGGCGTCGTCAGGAGCGTCAAGGTGGGTCCTTGGGTGCTGGATTCGGGGTCACAGTCGCCGGGGGGGACGTCCTCGAGGTCTTTGTTCACTCCAGCACAGGCCAGGCTTGGCGGGTGCAGAGTGTGCAGGGTTCGCGGTTTCTGGCTGATGCCAGGGGCTTGTTACTTGCTTTGAGCAGTACCACTGCTCGTGGGAGTCCCAGGTAGTTAGAGTCACAAGGCAGTCAGGTCCTCCGGGGTTTTTGAGGTTGCTGACCACTGGAGACGTCGGGGTTTAGCAGGAGCAGGTTCGACGGTCGACAGGCCGGTAGGGCTGGGGCCAAATCAGTTGGTGTCTTCCTCTTGTTAGCAGCTGCACGGCAGGTCTTCTTGTTTCTTGTTCTTCTTTCTTGTTTCGGAATCTGGATCTGAGGAAGGAAGGTTCAGGGTGCCCCTAAATACAAGATTTAGGGGCGTTACAGGTAGGTAAAGGGCAGGGACCAATGGGTCCCTTCCCTGGGGTGGGTACACCCCCTATCCTGCCACTCCCCAGTGGGAGGGGGGCAGGAGCCTAGTCTTGATTGGGCAGGGCTCCCCATCTCCAAGATGGCGAGAGCCCGGAGATGTGCTTCACCTCGCCTCCCCCACCTGAGGGGTGGGGTTGGCAGAGGCTGGCACACCCCCTTTCCTCACTTGGGTTTTCCCGCCGGTCTTCCCGTCAGAGTGGGGGCTAGAACCGGTGGGGACCAGTTGCTGAGTACAGCAAGTGGTCTGGGGAGGCTCACAAAGGCGGCATGCCTTTGAAGCTTCCCTCTGCCCATCCTGGGGGAGGAGACCTAGCACCTCGCCCAGGACGTGCATTGTTGCAGGCCCAGGAGAGCGGATGGCTCTCTACCCAGGGATCTAGCAACATGTCTGCTGGGTGGCAGCCTCTCAGGTAGGACGTGGATAGTGGGTTAGGTTCAGGGGGCAACTCTAAGTTGCCCTCTGTCGTGCATCTTACATTAAATCCCACGCTGGCATCAGTGTGGGTTTAATGTGCTGAGAAGTTTGATACCAAACTTCCCAGTCTTCAGTGTAGCCATTATGGTGCTGTGGAGTTCGTAATGACAAACTCCCAGCACCATATACTCTTAATGGCAGCACTGCACTTACAGTGCCCAGGAATGGACCTGGGTACTGTAGGGGTACAGGGCTCATGCACCTGTACCCTCACCACTGGCATAGGGCACCCAGCTAGAGGGGTGACTGATGTATGCCAGGGCAGTGGGTTGTAGGCATGGCCCACAGAGGTGTGTGCCATGTCGACTCTTCACTTTGTTCTGCACCAAAACACGCAGCCTGCAAAGGCAGTGTGTGTGTGTAAAGGTACAGGGCCTCTAAGGGTGGCACAATAAGTGCTGCAGCCCTTAGAGGTCTTCCCTGGTCACAGTGCCATGGGTACCTGTGGTACCATTTACCAGGGGCTGACCTGTGGCCAGAGATGCCAATTGGGTACAGTTTTGGGGAAAGAACACAGGCCCTGGGAACCTGATTGGCAGGGTCCCAGGGCACATCAAGTCAAAGTGCATCAGTGGTCTGGCAAAAAGTGGGGGGTTTACTGCAACAGAAACCCACATCCTTACAAAAAGGCAGAAAGAGACAAAAAGCAGAGTAGCAGCATAGCAGAGATGGAGTAGTTTCTTACCTGTAACTCCAGTTCTGTAGTAGGGGTATCTCTGTGTATAGTCATAATCATGTGAATAGTCCCGCCCATGTGCGTGGACCCCGGAGCACTTCAATAGATCTAGTTTCTTAAGCGGTCTTCTTCTGCAGTCCTGCATAGACACTTAAGAGAATAAAAGACAATAATGCAGCCTGAAAACACTAGGCTACTCTGGCCATTACTTCATCCTGAAGTGAAAAAGCTAGCCAGGTAACAGTTAAATTTAACAATTTTACTAGGTTTCCCACATAGAGAAACTACCCTTCACAAAATCCCTTTTTTTTTTCTTTTTTTTTTCATGATAGAGATGAAGGGAGGACAGACAAGCCCCATAGGCTGCCATTATCTGTCTGTAAATGGATACCGTGCCTTTAAGAATCCCTCCAGAGACCCTCGGTATCCCAAGATGCACAGCCAAAGACCAGTTACTTTCAGTTCTTTTTGAAGGCGCATAAGGAAAGGCCTGTTGCATTCAGGACATCATTGTTTCATCCACCGGGGAGGAGGGCGGGTTGCTTATGACTATCACAGAGATACCCCTACTACAGAACTGGAGTTACAGGTAAGAAACTACTCCTTCTGTAGTAGGGGATCTCTGTGTATAGTCATAATCATGTGAATAGAATGGCAAGCCCATCCCCAAAAAACAACCTTAGCGGTGGAAAAAACAAACACACCCACTATGGTGCAAAGAGATTCCTCAGCGAAGCCTGCCCAACCTGAGCATCTGCCCTGGCATCAGAGTCCAGGCAGTAGTGTTTAGTAAAGGTATGGACTGACTTCCAAGTGGCAGCCTTACAGATTTCTGCAATAGGGACGTTACGTAGTAAAGCCGCTGTAGCAGCCTTACCTCTCGTAGAGTGAGCCTTAGGTTTACTACCTACAGTCTTGTTGGCTTTCTGGTAACACAACTGAATACAGGACACGATCCACCTAGAGATGGATAGCTTAGATGTAGCAAGACCAGTCCTGACAGAGCCATAGTTAACAAACAACTGATCCGATCTACGGATCTCCTAAGTCTTGTCTAAGTAGAATTTCAACACCCTCCGAACATCGAGAGAATGAAGAGATCTCTCAGCAGGAGAGGAAGGATGCTGAAAAACGTGGGTAAGGAAATCGTTTGATTCACATGGAAGTCTGACACCACTTTTGGAAGGAATTTAGGGTGAGTGCGCATGACTACCTTAGAGGAATGAAAGACAGTGTAAGGCTCTTGACAACAGAGAGCTTGGATTTCACTCACCCTGCGAGCCGATGTTATGGCTACAAGGAATGCCGCCTTCCAGGACAGATGTTGAAGAGAGGCCTTATGAATGGGCTCAAAAGGCTCTCTCATCAGTCTAGAAAGCACCACATTAAGCTCCCATGGGGGTGAAGGATGCCTAATGGGAGGAAACACCTTCTTCAAACCTTCCAGAAAATCTTTGATGACAGGGATTTGGAAAAAGGAAGATTGTGAAGGGCATTTCCTATACGCAGTTAAAGCTGCTAGGTGGACTTTAATGGAATGAAAATTAAGGCCAGATTGCACTAAATGCAGCAAGTAAGGGAGAATGACATCCTCCTTGCAGGAGGTAGGATCTGCATCCTTGGAGGCACACCAGATGCAAAATCTCTTCCATTTATATGCGTAGGAAGTCCTTTCGCTTCCTTTAGTATCTCCATGCAGTTCTGAGGGAGATTTAAATGTCCATACTGCACTAGCTCAGGAGCCTCTCAACGACGAGAGGTTGGGATGCACCATCTGCCCTCCGAACTTCGTGAGAAGGTCCGGCCGACACGGAAGCCGCAGGTGCGGCAGGAGAGACCGGTGTAATAGGTCGGTGAACCACCACTGCCGAGGCCACTCCGGAGCAATGAGGATCATCTTGGCCTGTGATTGAGCAAGTTTGATCAACACTGCCGGGATCAGGGGAATGGGTGGAAAAGCGTAGAGAAAGCTGTTCGACCAGTTGATCCACAGTGCATTCCCCAGCGTCCCTGGTTGGTAAAATCTGGAGGCGAAGTCTCGGCATTTTCTGTTTTCTGCGGTGGCAAACAGATCGATCTCTTGAGTGCCCCATCTTCCGAAGATTTCTCTTACCACTTCGTCGTTTAAGACCCATTCGTGATTTTCGTTAACGAGTCTGCTGAGAGCGTCCGCCTGAGCATTCTGCACACCTGGCAGATGCGTCGCCGTTATGGTCAGGTCCCTGGCCAGCAGCCAGTTCCAGATTGTCTGCGCTTCCCGAGACAATGTGCGTGATCTTGAACCCCCCTGCTTGTTGAGATAGTACATCGTTGTTGTGTTGTCCGTCTGTACAAGCAGGGAGCTGGTTTGAAAGGACGGCTGGAAGGCCTTCAGAGCCAGGTGAACCGCTCGGAGTGCCAGGAAGTTGATGTGATACGTGGCCTCCTTCTGGGACCACGTGCCTTGTATCTGAAGGTGGTCTGAATGCGCTCCCCATCCGTGGAGAGATGCATCTGTCACAATGGTCTGCGTTGGTATCTCCTTGTGGAACGGAATCCCTCGGAGGAGATTGCGGGCCGAGCACCACCACTTGATGGACTGGAGGGCTTGCTGCGACAGCTGGATCCTGTCCTCCCAATTCCCTCGTCTCTGGTCCCACTGATCCTCCAAACATTCCTGCAGAGGACGCATGTGAAGGCGTGCATGTGGAGTGAGGAAGATGCAAGATGCCATGGAACCCAGGAGAGAAGATACCGTCCTCACCGTCGGCGAGAGAATGGTCATGAGAGCCTGAGCCTTCCGAAGGATGGATAAGCGTCTCTCCTCCGAAGGACACACGCTTGCCTTGCGTGTATCGATGGAGGCTCCCAGATACTGCAGACACTGTACAGGAGTCGGGACAGACTTCACCAGATTGATGTGTAGCCCCAAGCGACCCAGCAGAGCGGAGGTCCTGTTGAAATGCAGTTGTGCCTCCTGAAACATGGTCGCCTTGATCAGCCAGTCGTCCAGGTACGGATAGACGAACACCTTGTTCTTCCGTAGGTGTGCTGCGACTACTGCCATGCATTTTGAAAAAGTCCTGGGCGCTGACTTCAGGCCGAAGGGAAGCACTGCATATTGATAGTGATTGGTTCCGACCAAGAACCGTAGGAACTTTCGGTGTTTCCTTGCTATGGGCACATGAAAATATGCGTCTTGCAGATCTATTGCGCATAGCCAGTCTCCTTGATGCAGCTGAGGGTAGATCTGATGCAGGGATAGCATGCAGAACTTTTCTCTGCGGATCCATTTGTTTGCTTGTCGTAAATCGAGAATGGGTCTGAATTTGTTCTTGTCCTTCTTGCGTACGAGAAAGAACCTGGAATATAGACCTTGTCCCTTCTGGGCAGGAGGAACCAGTTCTATCGCCCTTTTTCTTAACAGGATATCGGCCTCCACCTGAAGTTCGCACAACTGGTACTGCGAACGAACCGGTGGTATCGATGGAGGAGGGCTGGTGAAACGTAGACAGTATCCATTGCGAACAATATTCAGCACCCAATTGTCCTGAGTTATGTTTTTCCACTCTGCCAGATAATATTGAATGCTTCCCCCCACCGGAGTGTGCAACAGAAGAGGGGGAAGTGACTTTTCAGGGCTTGGAACCCGCAGGAGCCTTATTCCCTGGTGTCGACTGCTGGCGAGCCCTCCCTCTAGACTGGCGTCTCTGAAACGGCTGAAAAGACCGTTGAAACTGTTGCTGCTGTCCAGGCTGACGGCCCTGGCCACGCTGGAATTGTTGCGAGGAATAGCGCTGCTGGAAAGGGCGGAAATTCCTACGCTGCTCCTTAGGCTTTTCCAAGCCGACTGCTTTGAGAGTCTCAACCTCAGCCTTCATGCGGGCCATTTCGTCGTCTGCATGGGAACGAAAGAGGGTGGTACCTGAGAAAGGTAGGTTTGCGATACGCCGCTGAGCCTCCGGTTTTAAGGAGGTGAGACGCAACCAGGAATGTCGGAGAGCCACGCCATGGCAATACCCATGGGCTGCCAGGAGAGAGGTGTCCGCTGCCGCGCTGATAATCTGATTAGAGACCATCAGTCCCTCGTTGAGTATCTCCTGGAAATCCTCACGTTTGTCCCTAGGTAGGAGGTCCATGAACTGGTGAAGAGACTCCCACAAGGAACGGTCGTAACGGCCCAGTAGGGCAGTAGAACTAGCTGCCTTCATAGATGTGGCTGCAGAGTTGCAGACCTTCCTCCCCGCAGAGTCCAGCTTACGGCTTTCCTTGTCCGGAGGGACTGTAGATGAAGGGGCAGTAGCATGCTGCTTCTTCGCCGCCACCACGATGACGGAATCCGGTAGTGGATCAGTCCGAAGGAATGCCGGGTCAGAGTCCGGGGGACGGTATTTTTTCTGGGGCCTGGAAGGCGCCGATTTCACCGAGGCAGGCGTAAGGAACAATTCCATCACCGGTTCCTCCAACCCAGCCACCAAAGGAAGCAGAGGGCGCGAGGATTGCCTCTGTTGTAGAGTCTCAAAGATCACAGAGGTAGTAGGAGTAGGCACAGACAGCCCAATGCCTAGTTTCGCCGCTCCCCGCACCAGAACCTCCTGAAATGTGTAAATGTCATCGACAGGGGACACTCTCGGAGGTGGCGAGTCCGACAATGTGGGCGAGTATCTCCCTCTACTCGAGGACGCTGTATCCCTAGTATATCGGGAACAGGATCTCTCGCGGTGATGGCGCCGGCGAGACCTTGTAGAGGAGCAGTGCCTGCTACGAGAGCGATGTCTTGGCCTGGACCTTGATCTTGGCCGCCTTGGTTCTGCAGGGGCCACGGGTACGGGAGGTGGAGGCGGAGGAGGAGGCGGCGGAGGAGTAGGAGTCCCGGGCCGCACAGGCGACGGACGTGGAGACTCAGTAGGTTCCAGTGGCCCAGTGGGAGAATAGGTCCTGGAATACTCAGAGTCCGAGGTAGCCGCTACTCTTCTCCGTTTGGAGGCTGGCCTTGAAGAGGAAGCCCTGCTACCGCCATGCATTTGATGCAGTGCCTCTCGACGGCGAGCGCCGACGTAGTCGTGATCTAGAGCTCCCAGACGTGGAGATGATGACCACAGAGGGAGACCGTCTTGACGTCGAGCTATGATGGCACCTCCTTGACGTCGACCGTCCACTTCTTGACGTCCAACCTCTACGTGACGTCGAACCTCTCCTCGACATCGAACTCCTTCCTGAGGTCTAGCTTCTCCTTGACGTCGACTTATGTCTTCTCGACGACGACCTTCGCGTCGACGTCTACCGGCGGTGTCGCCGCGACGGCGAGCGCCGATGTCTCTCTGACCCAGATCGACGACGATGATGTGTCGCCGTCGACTGCGATGTTCTCGACGTCGACCTCGGCGGAGGTCTTGACGTCATTCCCCTCGACGGCGACCTTCGACGTCGCTTAGACTCAGAGCCCTGAGTCGACGGGGAGCATATGGCGGTCATACCTGGTCTCGACGTCGACCGGCGTCGTTTTTGAGCCTTCTTCTGACTGGGGAGCCCCCCAGAGGCCGACGCATGGGTCTTAGAGGAGGACTGACTCTCTCCTTGCCCAGACGTCCTACCTGCAGCCTGTTGTCTTCTCAATCAATCAATCAATCATGTCACTTATAAAGCGCACTACATACCCGCGAGGGTCTCAAGGCGCTGGGGGAAGAGGGGGGTGGTGCTGCTACTGATCGAAGAGCCAGGTCTTGAGGAGTCTTCTGAAGGCCAGTAGGTCTTGGGTCTGTCGGAGGTTGGTGGGGAGGGTGTTCCAGGTCTTGGCGGCGAGGTGGGAGAAGGATCTGCCGCCGGCGGTCGTTTTCCGGATGCGGGGGACTGTGGCGAGGGCGAGGCTGGTCGAGCGGAGCTGGCGGGTGGGGGTGTACAAGCTGAGTCGTCTGTTGAGGTAGGCTGGTCTGGAGTTGTGGAGTGCTTTGTGTGCGTGGGTGAGGAGCTTGAAGGTTATCCTCTTGTTGACAGGGAGCCAGTGCAGGTCTCTCAGGTGGGGTGTGATGTGGCTGCGTCGGGGGATGTCGAGGATAAGACGTGCAGAGGCGTTCTGGATGCGTTGCAGCCGTCTCAGGAGCTTAGCCGTCGTTCCTGCGTAGAGGGCGTTTCCGTAGTCAAGCCTGCTGGTGACGAGGGCCTGGGTGACTGTTTTTCTTGTTTCGGTGGGGATCCACTTGAAGATCCTGCGGAGCATTCGGAGGATGTTGAAGCAGGATGAGGAAACAGCGTTTACCTGCTTAGTCATGGAGAGAGTGGGGTCGAGGATGACCCCTAGGTTGCGTACGTGGTCGGTGGGTGGCGGGGCTGTTCCCAGTGATGTTGGCCACCAGGAGTCGTCCCAGGCTGAAGGGTTGGAACCAAGGATGAGGACCTCCGTCTTGTCCGAGTTCAGCTTCAGGCGGCTGGTCCTCATCCATTCGGCGACGGCCTTCATTCCTTCGTGGAGGTGGGCTTTGGCGGTGTGAGGGTCTTTGGTGAGGGAGAGGATCAGCTGGGTGTCGTCGGCGTAGGAGATGATGTTGAGGTTGTGCTGTCGGGCGACGTGGGGTGCCATGTAGATGTTGAACAGCGTTGGGCTGAGGGAGGAGCCTTGGGGTACGCCGCAGATGATCTTGGTGGCCTTGGATCGGAAGGGGCGAGGCGGACGCTTTGTGTTCTGCCGGAAAGGAAGGATGTGGTCCAGTCCAGGGCCTTCTCTTGGATCCCGGCGTCGTGAAGGCGTGTTCGTAGTGTGTGGTGGCAGACCGTGTCGAAGGCGGCTGATAGGTCCAGGAGGATGAGGGCTGCTGTTTCTCCGTTGTCTAGCAGGGTCCTGATGTCATCGGTGGCGGCGATGAGGGCGGTTTCGGTGCTGTGGTTGCTGCGGAAGCCGGACTGGGAAGGGTCCAGGATGTTGTTCTCCTCGAGGTAGCGGGTCAGTTGTTTGTTGACGATTTTCTCGGTGACCTTCGCGGGGAACGGGAGCAGAGAGATGGGTCGGAAGTTCTTGAGGACCTTGGGGTCTGCCTTGGGTTTCTTGAGTAAGGCGGTGATCTTGGCGTGCTTCCAGCTTTCCGGGAAGGTTGCTGTCTCGAAGGAGATGTTGATTATTTTCCGGAGATGGGGCGCGATGGCTGTACTGGCTTTGTTGAAGATGTGGTGAGGGCACGGGTCTAGCGGTGAACCGGAGTGGATGGTGTTCATGATCTCGCTGGTGTCCTCGTCGTTGATGTTGGTCCAGGAGAGCAGGCGGTTGGTGGTTGTGGGGGCAGTGGTCTCGGTGGTTGCCGGGGCGGTCGTGGTGTTGAAGCTGTCGTGGATGTCGGCGATTTTGCGGTGGAAGGAGGTGGCCAGTGAGTCGCACAGGTCTTGCGACGGCTGGATGTCGTTGGTGTTGGAGCTGGGGTTGGAGAGTTCCTTCACGATGTTGAAGAGCTCTTTGCTGTTGTGTGCGTTGTTGTCTAGGCGGTCTTTGAGTGAGGCCCTTTTGGCGGATCTGATGAGGTGATGGTGATTGCGGGTGGCGCTCTTGTGGGCGGCGTAGCTGTCCGCTGTCCGTTCGTGGAGCCAGATCTTCTCCAGTTTTCGGCATGTTCGTTTGGAGGCCTGGAGGTCTTCGGTGAACCAGGTGGCTTTCTTGCTGGTGTGGCTGTTGGGCGGATTCTTGAGCGGGGCGAGGGTGTTGGCGCAGTCGTCGATCCACTGTCTGAGGTTGCGGGCGGCGGTGTTGGGGTCGGAGGGTTCAGCGGGTGGGCTCAGGGCGAGGGTTGTGGTTAGCTGGTCTTCCGTGACTCTGCTCCAGCAGCGGCGAGGCATTTGTTCGGTGCGGTGGTGCGTGGTGGGCTTCCTGTAGGTGAAGTGGATGCAGTGGTGGTCAGTCCAGTGGGGTTCGGAGGTGTGGTTGAAGGAGACGTGTGGGCTTGCGGAAAAGATGGAGTCTAGCGTGTGGCCGGCGGCGTGGGTGTAGTCACGAGCTGTCTGAGTCCGAGGGTGGCGAGGTTGTCGATCAGGGTGGTGGAGTTGGTGTCCTTGTTGTTCTCGAGGTGGAAGTTCAGGTCCCCGAGGAGGATGTAGTCCGTGGAGGCGATGGCGTGTGTGCTGACGAAGTCAGCGATGGAGTCGCTGAACTGTGGTCGGGGTCCGGGGGGTCTGTAGAGGAGGGTTCCTCTGAGGGTGGTGTTGGGATCGGTGTGGATCTGGAAGTGCATGTGTTCGGCGGTGCGGAGGGTGTCGTCGGTGTTGGTTGAGACTCTGAGGGTGTTCCTGTGGACGATGGCGATGCCTCCTCCGACTCCGTTGGTGCGGTCCCTGCGGGTGATCTTGTATCCGTCCGGGATGGCAATGGCGATGTCGGGGGCTGAAGCGGGATTCAGCCAGGTCTCCGTCAGGAATGCGACGTCTGGGGAGGTTGAGTCGAGAAGGTCCCAGAGTTCGATGGCGTGTTTGCGGGCGGAGCGGGTGTTGAGGAGGATGCATCTGAGGTAGTTGGGTTCTTTCCTGGGCGGTGGTTTGGCGGGGCGGGTGCTGGCGAAGCTGCAGTTCCGGCAGGTGAAGGGCCCTTGGGTGCGCTTCGGGGTGGCCTGGTAGCAGGCGTGATCTTTTCCGGGGTTGAGTGCGTGGAGGGTGCTGGCGTCGTATCGGCGTCTGTTGATGTGGCGGGCGCGGGGGTGCCCGGACCAGGGGGTCTGGCGCTGGGCGCGGCCACGGCGCGGACGGGCGCAGACGGGCTTGCCTTAGGCGCGCCTTCGGCGCGCCAGCGGCGCGCCAGCGGCGCGTCCGCGCAGCGGCCGCCATAAATGGGGAGGTGGGAGGGAGGAGCAGGGAATGGGGCAGCGAATGGGCAGTGAGGGGCGGGGCCGCAGGCGCAGCGGCGGGAAACAGGCACAGAAAGGAAAAACGATCACAATCAGGGGCAGCAAGGGGGCACAGAAAGGAAAAACGATCACAATCAGGGGCAGCAAGGGGGCACAGAAAGGAAAAACGATCACAATCAGGGGCAGCAAGGGGGCACAGAAAGGAAAAAACGATCACAATCAGGGGCAGCAAGGGGGCACAGAAAGGAAAAACGAGCACAATCAGGGGCAGCAAGGGGGCACAAAAAGGAAAAACGAGCACAATCAGGGGCAGCAAGGGGGCACAAAAAGGAAAAACGAGCACAATCAGGGGCAGCAAGGGGGCACAGAAAGGAAAAACGATCACAATCAGGGGCAGCAAGGGGGCACAGAAGGAAAAACGATCACAATCAGGGGCAGCAAGGGGGCACAGAAAGGAAAAACGATCACAATCAGGGGCAGCAAGGGGGCACAGAAAGGAAAAAAACGAGCACAATCAGGGGCAGCAGCAGGGCACACAGACGGAGCTGTGTGGTGGGGGAGCGACCTACCAGTCAAGGTCAGGTCGCTCCCCCACAGGCCTTGAAGACGAATCTTCTCCCTGTCACGCAGGGTCCTCCTGGAGAAGGTCTTACAGATGGCGCAGTATTCAGGAACATGTGAAGAAGATAGACAGAGAATACAAACTCTGTGGGAGTCCGACTTGGCCTTCTTCCTGCCACACTCAGGGCACTTGTCAAATAAAGATGGCATTTTGACAAGAAAAAAGTGGGCAAACTGCCCAAAAAAGTCAGCAAAGGGAAGGGAAAGGCCAAAGACGTCGAGTGAAACACTCAAATTCACTTTAAAGCTCTAAAATTTGAAAGATAAACCACTAAAGGTAGAGCTCAATGCTCCAGGGTCCTGCTAGCAGGAGCCGCAAAAAACCCTGAAAGTAACTGGTCTTTGGCTGTGCATCTTGGGATACCGAGGGTCTCTGGAGGGATTCTTAAAGGCACTGTATCCATTTACAGACAGATAATGGCAGCCTATGGGGCTTGTCTGTCCTCCCTTCATCATGAAAAAAAGGGATTTTGTGAAGGGTAGTTTCTCTATGTGGGAAACCTAGTAAAATTGTTAAATTTAACTGTTACCTGGCTAGCTTTTTCACTTCAGGATGAAGTAATGGCCAGAGTAGCCTAGTGTTTTCAGGCTGCATTATTGTCTTTTATTCTCTTAAGTGTCTATGCAGGACTGCAGAAGAAGACCGCTTAAGAAACTATATCTATTGAAGTGCTCCGGGGTCCACGCACATGGGCGGGACTATTCACATGATTATGACTATACACAGAGATCCCCTACTACAGAAACTCCCACTGGACCACCAGGGATGAAGAGGAGGAGGCGGGCGCCTGCTGGTGGAGGAGGGCCTCGAGTTCGCAGACCTGCAAGGGTCATGGGCAGCAGCTACCAGGCGGAGGTGTGCGGAAAGGGAAGCAGTTCACTGACTAGTACATTGTGGGTTTCCGGACAGAAAAGAATCCGTGATAGTACTCTGCTTTAATTTACTGGTCAAACTAAACAGTTAAGCAAGTTAAGGAGTATTAGAGTATGATCTCAAAGGAAGCAGATGAATTATTAGCGAATAATAAGATACACTGACAGTAAGGGAGCAACTTTACCTGTTTGCTAGTTCTCAGCATTGCAAAATTAAATGTGCGGGATCATGTACAGTAAATCTGATGAAGATGATCGAACTTTCTAGCAAAAGATTCTCCTGCTTTAAAAATACAACATACAGTTGTAAGGTGTTCTCTCTAAATTAAAAAGGCATGCATAAAAGCAATGATCTGGACAATCCACCCTCGCTTCCCCATTCATTGCCCCTGCAAGTAAGTGCAGCTGCTTTCTGAGGCAGCATTAGGAAGTAAGGAACACAGAATTAAACCCAAATGCCAAGTTATCACAGAGGTAGTTTATCCTGTTACTTACATTGGCCCACATCTGCAGTGTAGAGGGGTCGATCTTGTAGAGTTGGTTGAAGTTACAGTACACCACAGCATCTTCTGGCAGACCATACTGTGAACGAGTAGTGACTATTATCGTGCGGGGTACTTCCTCACCAGTCGCAGCCTTATTGTTGATCTGGAAAAAAAGGATGAATAAGTATTTAATTCAACTGAGTTATCGTAGTAAGGAATTCATCCTTTAGGTATATTTTGGCAACCTAGTGTAGGAAAGTGCCCCTTTTTGGATGGTTGCCCCCCCAGTTTTTGGATGATGATTGATGCTCCTTGACCAAGTGTGTCCTGGGTTCCTGCTAATCAGGTACCCAGGGCCTATGTTCTTTCCCCAAAACTGTACCTTTGATCCCACCGCCGCCATAAAGGTAGGAAGCTGGCTCTGTATACAGTGTACCAAAGTAAGGTATAGTGTGCACAGAGTCCAGTGGAACCCCAAATGAAGGCAGAGGTAAAAGTACTAATACCTTACTCTTGGGCAAGCCACGGGGTTCAGGGAGCAAAGCTCACGGCAAAGGGGGATCCGAGTTAGCACACGAGGTGCACCCACAGCAGCACAGGGGCGGCCAGGTGTAGGGTGCTGATTTGGGATCGGGTGCCCCGTTTTCAATGGGAGATCTCCGGTTGGAACAAACACTGCAAGTTTGGGCAGGGAGGCTTCATGGAGGCAACCACCAGTTGGAGAGATAAGTTGAGATGCAGGGGGATGCCTGGACATCGTCGGTTGGGCCACCCAAGGCCGTGGGGCGTCTGGTTCAGGGGTGTCCTTAGGCATCTGGTGCAGGTGTGTCTTTAGACATTCGCCTTCCTTACCAGCTCCGGTCGGTGGGTCCTCCAGATGGAGGCTGCAGGCGTCGTTGGGAGGCTTGAGGTAGGTCAGGTTCACTAGGGGGGGGGCCTCATGGTGTTCGGCTACTCGTGCAGACTTGCGAATTTGGACAGAGCCAAAGTCTGGTTCTTGAGCAAGTCCAGTGCTCACAGGAGATAGTCTTTGTACAGAAGGCAGGGCAGGTCCTTCGAAATTCAACTAGAGCGGGTCTAGGACAGGCCGGTAGGGCTGGGGTCAAGACAGTTTGTGTCCTCCTCTCTTCCGTCAGCACGACTCTTTGGTCCTTATTCTAGCTTGTCTGAGGCGGCAAGGTTCGGGGTCGCCCCTAAATACTAAATTTAGGGGTGTTTCAGGTAGGTACAGGTCGGGACCAATGGGTCCCTTCTTTGGGGTGGGTACACCCCCCATTATGCCACCCTCCAGTTAGAGGGGGGCATATGCCTCTCGCTGGTTGGCTTGGTCCCCCCCATCTTCAAGATGGTGGGGACAGAGTTGTGCTTCACCTTGCCTCCGTCACCTGAGTGGTGGAGTTGGCAAAGGTGGGCACACCTCTACGCCTATCTTGGTTTTCCCGCCGATTCTCCCGCCAAAGTGGGGGTTACAACCGGTGGGGGCCAGTTGCTGGGAGCAACAAGAGGCAGGGTCAGATAAAGGCGGCAAGCCTTTGAAGCTTCCCCTTCGTAGACCGTTCCCATCCTGGGGGAGGAGGCTTGGCACCTCTGCACAGGATGTGCTTTGTTTCAGGACCCCGAGAGTGGGAGGCTCTCGGCCCAGGGGTCCAGACGCATGTCTGGGGGTGGCAGCTGGCGAGCAGCCACTCAGCCAGGACACTATAGTTAGGTCTTTTTTCAGGGGGCATCTCTAAAATGCCCTGAGTGAATTTGGCATTAAATCCCATACTGGCATCAGTGTGGGTTTAATGTGCTGAGAGGTTTGATACCAAACTTCAGTCTTCAGTAAAGCCATCATGGAGCTGTGCAGTTCGGAGTGCCAAACTACGAGCCTATGGTCTAAAATGGCTTCAGTGGACTCCCAATACCTGTGAATGGCACAGGTACAGTTGGGGCCCAGGGCTCATGCCACTGCCCTCACCTGTGGTATAGTGCACCCTGCCTTAGGGCTGTAAGGCCTGCTAGAGGGGTGTAGGAAGCTGGCTCTGTATATACTATACCAAAGTGAGGTATATTGTGCACAGAGCCCAGTGGAACCCCAAAGGTAGGCAGAGGTAAAAGTAGATAGCACCTTACACTATTTGTGGTAGTGTGGTCGAGCAGTAAGGCAGTATCAAAGGACAGTGTTAAGCATTTGTTGTACACACTCAGTCAGCAAATGAATTCACACACTCAAGAACTGAACTTCAGACCAATTGTTTTTGTGTAAAAATATTATTTAGTTGTATTTATTTCCTAGAACCAAGCAAGCCTGGCACAGGTAAGTGTAAATGGTACTTTTCAAGGCAGGTTGAAGAATACAAGCAAGCTGCATGAAAATGACTGTTACAGTTTTGTAAATGCTTTCAATACAGTGGAAATTACTGTTAGATTACTTTGAATTATTTTGCAGATTACTTTCTGGATTACTTTTTCTACTCAGTGCGATACACCTAGATATCACACTGGGACATTTCCTAGAGAAAAGGTAAGTAAGCAATTTTTAGTTCTTTGCAGTTTTTCAAAGTTCCATACAAAACCAATGTGAGAAGTTGGCCTGGTATATGCTGTCCACTAATTAAAGTGGGCACCTTGCACCATTCCAAACGACCCTGATTGATGTCTAGGTTAAAGACAACCTTTATAGAAAGCTATACTAGTGGTAGCTGTGGAGAGCAGCCTTCAGGCTAAGTCTTGAAGGAATGTAAAGCAGCTTGTTTTACCAGTATATAACCTCCTGAATGACCAAATGAAAGGAGAACCACACCAGGTGTATATAAAATATATGTATTTATTACTAAACACTCTCTACTAACCTCTTTATGAGATTAGAGAACAAGACACAATATTAAATCACTAGAACGACAGTAAATAGCACAATACACAGCGGGCTCCAGGGGGAGACCGAACCATATACTAAGAAAGTGGTATAAGAACCACGACTTGACTAGACAGTGCCTAGAGCACGTAGAATCGCTGGGACCCCAAGGAACCACCCAAGGTAGTGACACAGGAGACCCACGGAGGACGGGTGCAGTGTGGGAACACAGACGCGAGCTCCGTACAACTCTATGGGAAAGTCACGGTTGGAATTTTAAAGATTTAGGAGAGGACTTCAAGCAAACCCAGCTAAACATAGAAGGTTCTAAGGCCAGCACCCTTGAGAGTACAGAGGTACCCGTGTTACCTATCCCAGAGGAGCCGGGTGCATAGGGGTCAAGTGGTGTCGGAAACCCTCGTCGTTTTCAATGGCGTGATGCGAGAAAGTACTGCTGCCGCGGAGAAGAAAAGTGTCCGGTGTGATCCAAGCCTGGATCGGAGATCAGAAGAACCTGAAATCAGAGGGGACAAAGTCTGGGTCACTTCACGTGACCAGGAGCGGAGCAATCGAATGACCACCGATGTCGGGTGCTTCAGGTGCGATGAGGTGAAGCTTGACTCTGCAGCCACGGGGACCAGGAGACGTCTGCGACGACCGCAGTCCGGATTCGAGCTGTCCCACGAAGGATGTCGAGTGCTGGGGGGTCAGTGTCCGGATTGAACACCAACAAGCCTTGGCAACTGGAACCCACGCGGTCAGAGGAAAGATGCTTCTGCGAGGACCAGCAAGGTCCTGGGGACTCCCCAAGCGATGGAGAGTCAGGGCACGTCTGGAGCAACCAGGGAAGCCCACTGAAAGTTAAAGTTGCCTTCTCAGGGACCCACAGGCCAACGGACCAGGGATCGGGAAGGGACCTCGAGCTGAATCACCAAATACCAGCCCACGGAACACTCGTGGAGTGTAGGCCAGTAATCTTCGGTGGAATTGCTGCTCGGGGTCAGGACTACAAGTAGCCCAAAGCACAGCTTCAGGGGTCGCCGAAAAGCATATGCTGCTGCAAATGTACACGGTGCCCAGGGGTACGGGTTTCACTGTCCCCACGAGGGATACGGGCCTCAGAATTGCTGAGAGCGCAGATCGACCTCGGGAACCCACCTCCTGTGTTGCAGAAATCTTCGGAGTCCTTCGGGAGCTTCGTAGATGCAAACCGGTCAGATGCGTTTAGGTGCCTGCTCAGCAGGGGAGTAACTCCTTTACTCCAAGGGAGATTCTTCAGTCGTCCAGCAAAGCGTAGATCGTTGAAGTTTACTTGGTTTCTGTAGCAGAGTTTAGTCCAGGTAATATCCAAAGTCCTGTAGCCAGGGGTTCCTACTTTATACCCAAGGAAGGGGTGGGACAAACTCTGGGGACCCACCTATGGGAGGGTCAGGACAGAGGGGGAGCAAATTGCTCCTGCAACCGATTTGAGCTGGACTATGCACAGGGACACCAAATGTGCCCCCAGTGCAGACATCAAAGCACTCTGAGAGTGCACCCACCCAGCCCCAATACACTAAAGCCTGTCTGGGAGGTGGTCACACCTCCCTGTGACAGGAAACCTATTGTCAAGCCTTCCCCTGCCGGAGTTTCGTCCAGCAGCAGGAGGGCAGACTCGTGTCTGTGGCTGGCAGCATCCATTTTGTGATGCCAGGGTTCTGTGAAGCTGGTACCGGGTGTACCGGTGTTGTCATATTTGTCCCTCTAGGAGGGTGGAATCATACCTCCCACACCAGTTACTGGTGTGGAGGTATGATTCCAAGGTGTTTGACACCAAACACGACATGTTTCCATGCAGCCATATTAAAGTTAGCATTTACCGCGAGGTTATAATGCACTTAAGTATATATGGTTGGCTGCATCACAAACAACCCCGGAGAATAGGTTCCGAAGGCTGCAGAGGGGCTCTGCTCATGCATGGGCACCCTCTCACATAAAACCCAGCACCCTGCCTCCAGGATTGGTAAGGCCTGCCATAAGGGTGACTGATAGGTTTATATGTGCAGTGATTAGGATAGATATAGTGAACCTATATCTAAGTAAGGGGTGCATGCACCACCTTACACAGGCTGCAGTAGCAGACCTGTGGTGTCATTTTAAATGGTCTCTCAGGGGTGGCATAATACATGCTGCAGCCCCTGGGAGGCCTCTGGGGTACCTATGCCCTGGGTACATAGTATACCATATACTAGGGACTTATAAGGGTACCCCAGAATCCAATCTGGAGTGTACCTAAAGTACATACAATCAATTTAGAGGAGAAAGCAGAGAGACTGCGGTCCTGAATAGCAGGATCCCAGCCAGACTAAGTCGAAAACAGTGAAACATCAGCAAAAAGAGGGGGTAACTATAAGAAGCAGATCCTACTCTCCTACAACCAACTCCACACGTAGGAACATTTTTCAAGGAAAAACAGTCAATGTATTCCTATGGAAGAAAGGATAATGTTACTTACCCAGTAAGCATCTGTCCTTGGCATGTAGAGCTGTAGATTCACATGCTTTGCATACTCCTGACATCTAGTGTTGGGTCTGGATGTTTGCACTTTGTTTTTGTTCGAAGAAGTCTTTCCAGTCAGGAGGTAGGTGACTCCTCCTTTCGGTGATAGTGCGCATGGGCATCAACTCCATTGTTAGATTGTTTGCCGAAGAGGGTGAGAATGGAGTAGTAGTAAAGAATAGGGATGTCCATGCGTATGTATGTAAATTAAATAGAGAACTACAGCAGATACAGGTATACGCGGAGGCGGGTGGGTGTATGTGAATCTACAGCTCTACATGCCAAGAACAGATGCTTACTGGGTAAGGAAAATGCTACTTACCAGTATGCATCTGTTCTTGGCATGTAGAGCTGCAGAGATTTACACTTGGTGCATAGATCGCCATCTGGTGTTGGGCTCGGATGCTTGCACCTTGTTGTTGTCTTGGAAGAAGTCTTTTGTAGTCACGAGATAGGTGACTCCTCCCTTGGACGATAGTGTGCATGGGCACCGACTCCATCCTCAGATTGTTTTTCGCCATGAAGGGAAATGATGGAGTTTGTAATAAACAGAAAGATGTCCATGAGAATGTATCTAAGTAAGATAACACTGGAACAGATGCAGGTTCCGGGGAGGTGGGTGGGCGTGCGAATCTCTGCAGCTCTACATGCCAAGAACAGATGCATACTGGTAAGTAGCATTTTCCGTTCGAGGCATATGAGCTGCAGAATTCACACTTTGTGCATAGACTGTACAGCAGTGTCTCCCTAGCGGTGGTCGCCTGTATCGGTTGCAGTGGTTTGAAAAAGTGTCTTAAGAACAGCTTGGCCTACAGAAGCTTGTTGCTTTGCCTGCACATCTACACAATAGTGTTTGGTGAAGGTGTGTGGTAGACCATGTTGCTAGCTTACAAATGTCTTCTAGGGGAATGTTCTCTACGAATGCCATGGAAGCGTGTGCGTGTTGAATGCGCTCTAGGGGGAATTGTTAACGTACGTTTTGCTTTGTGATAGCATATTTGAATACATTTTACTATCCACCTGGCAATTCCAGCTTTGGAAATAGGATTGTCTTTATGAGGTGGAGAGAAAGCTACAAATAGTTGCTTTGTTTTCCTAAAGGCTTTAGTCCTGTCTATATAGTAAAGTAAAGCTATGGGGAAGTCGAACAGGGTAGTTGGTGCACCCTCAGCGGCACTGGGGCGGCCGGGTGCAGTGGGCTTTTGGGCCGTCGGGCGCCCAATGGTTTTCAATGGGAAAGCTGCGTGACGAACAAAGACTGCAAGCTCGGGGACGGTGATTCTTCAGGTGCGACCACCACTTCGAGAGGTAAGTTGGGAAGCTGTGGGAAGGGTAGGCACCCAGGAGTTGGGCACAGGAGGCCGTGGGGCATCGGGTGCCGGGGTGTCTTTAGGCGTCGGAAATCTTACCCTCGGCTGGTCGCGGTTGGAGGGGTCCCGGGTTCTGAGGCTGCAGGCGTCGTCAGGAGCGTCGAGGAGGGCCCTTGGGTGCTGGATTCTGGGTCACAGTCGCCGGGGGGACGTCCTCTTGGTATTTGCCCACTCAGGCACAGGCCGGGCTCGGCAGGTGCAGAGGGTGCAGGATTCGCGGTTCCCGGTTGGCACCAGGGGTTGATTGCTTGCTTTGAGCAGTACCACTGCTCTTGGGAGTCCCAGGTAGATAGAGTCACAAGGCAGTCAGGTCCCCCGGGGTTTGTGAGGTTGCTGACCACTGGAGACGCCGGGGTTTAGCAGGAGCAGGTTCGAGGGTCGACAGGCCGGTAGGGCTGGGGCCAAATCAGTTGGTGTCTTCCTCTTGTGAGCAGCTGCACGGCAGGTCTTCTTGTTTCTTGTTCTTCTTTCTTGTTTCGGAATCTGGAACTGAGGAAGGAAGGTTCAGGGAGCCCCTAAATACTGAATTTAGGGGTGGTTACAGGTAGGTAAGGGCAGGGACCAATGGGTCCCTTCCCTGGGGTGGGTACACCCCTATTCTGCCACTCTCCAGTGGGAGGGGGCAGGAGCCTGTCCCTGGTTGGCTGGGTCCCCCCATCTCCAAGATGGCGGGGACTCGAGTTTGTGCTTCACCTCGCCTCCCCCACCTTAGGGGTGGAGTTGGCAGAGGTGGGCACAACCCATTTCCTGCCTCTGGTTTTCCCGCCGGTTCTCCCGCCAGAAGTGGGGGTAGAACCAGTGGGGACCAGTTTGCTGGGAGCAGCAAATGGTCTGGGGAAGCTCAAAGGCGGCAGGCCTTTGAAGCTTCCCCTGCCCATCCTGGGGGAGGAGGCTTTGGCACCTCGCCCCAGGATGCGCATTGTTTCAGGCCCCTGAGAGCAGAGGCTCTCGACCCATGGGTCCAGAAACATGTCTGGTGGTGGCAGCCTGGGCTGCCACTCAGTCCGGACACTGGAGGTCGGGTTGGTTTCAGGGGGCATCTCTAAGATGACCTCTGGAGTGCGTTTTACATTAAATCCCACACTGGCATCAGTGTGGGTTTAATGTGCTGAGAAGTTTGATACCAAACTTCTCAGTTTTCAGTGGGGCTATTATGGTGCTGTGGAGTTCGTAATGACAGACTCCCAGCACCATATACTCTTAATGGCAGCACTGCACTTACAATGCCCGAGAATGGACTTCGGCACTGTAGGGGCACAGGGCTCATTCCTCTGTGCCCTCACCACTGGCATAGTGCACCCAGCTAGAGGGGTGGCTGACCTAGGCCAGGGCAGTGGTTTGTAGGCATGGCACACAGGGATGTGTGCCATGTCGACTCTTCACTTTTGTTCTGCACCAAGACACGCAGCCTGCAAGGGCAGGGTGTGTGTGTAAAGGTACAGGGTCCCTAAGGGTGGCACAACAAGTGTTGCAGCCCTTAGGGGCCTTCCCTGGTCACAGTGCCCTGGGTACCCATGGTACCATTTACCAGGGGCTGACCTGTGGCCAGGGATGCCAATTGGGTGTAGGCATTAATGCAGTTTTAGGGAAGGAACACAGGCCCTGGGTACCTGGTTGGCAGGAGCCCAGGGCACACTCAGTCAAAGCACATCAGCAATTCAGCAAAAAGTGGGGGCATACCATGCAAGAAAGATGGCACTTTCTCACACTGACCAAAACCAATATTGTCATCTGGGGGAGATGGCTTTGTCGGGTATGCATGGGGATCAGGAAGGTCTGGAGGATCTACTGGGTCATCATAATCATCCCAATCGTCCTGTGGTTCGTCTGTGTCGTCGCACAAGTTACTAACTTGTGTAACGATATATCTGTAAGAGACAGTAGTTAGCGACAGATTCCTTACCTTAGAATATCCCCAGGCGTCAGGCTGGATCCGGAAAGTTTTTGCGTAGCAGTACCCTTGCGCGTCGGTAGGCGGCGTCTTGCGTCTCCGCGTCCGTCGTCGGGACCGCCGGGATGACGTCGCGGGCAGTACTTAGACGCCGCTCCTGCGTGCTGACGTCAGTTCTGTACACGACTTTCCGCGCCAGGAACGCAGAGCCATGCAAGAAGCTGACATAGGTGTCTGAAAAATACTAGGGCCCTGAAAGGGATGTCCTTAACCCTAGAAATCAGTTCGCAGAACGGGGAGGATGGGTGGGGCGGTAAGGAATCTGTCACTAACTACTGTCTCTTACAGATATATCGTTACACAAGTTAGTAACTTGTGCATCTGAAAGAGACACGTTAGTGACAGATTCCTTACCTTAGAATAGATACCCCAGCAATACCAACCCCGGTGGTGGGTCTGCGAACAAAGATCAGACAAGGAAGTCCCGGAGGACAGAACGGCCAAAGAAGCCGTCCCTCCGGACTTGGCTGTCAAGGCAGTAATGTTTGGTAAACGTGTGCAGCGAGGCCCACGTAGCTGCCTGACATATATCCTGTAACGGAACCACGCAGCCTAAAGCCGTGGTAGCCGCCGTTGCCCTGGTGGAATGGGCTCGCAGCCCAACAGGAGGCTCCTTCTTAGCCAAAGAATAGCAGGCTTTGATACACATAGTGACCCAGCGGGAGATGGTCCTTTTATGTACCGCCCAACCTTTTTTGGTGCCCACGTAGCCAACAAAGAGCTGGTCATCCACCCGGAACTGGTGTGTGCGGTTGATGTAAAAAGAAAGCGCACGTTTTGGGTCCAGACGGTGGAGCCTCTCTTCCTCTCTGGAAGGATGCGGAGGAGGAAAGAAGGTGGGCAAAGTAATGGTCTGCCCAATATGGAAGGCAGTAACCACCTTTGGCAAGAAGGACGGACGCGTCCTAAGAACAACCTTGTCCGGATGAACAGACAGAAAGGGAGGTTTGCATGAAAGAGCCTGGAGCTCACTCACCCGCCGAGCAGAGGTGATGGCCACCAGGAATGCTGTCTTCAGAGTAAGAAGACGAAGAGGACAATTATGTAGAGGCTCAAAGGGAGCGCACATTAAGAAGGTAAGAACCAAGTTCAAGTCCCACTGAGGCATTACAAACGGACCAGGAGGAAAGAGGTGTGTAATGCCTTTAAGAAACCTGTTAACCACAGGGGACTTGAAAAGGGAGGGCTGATCAGGTAGCCTGAGGAAGGCCGATATCGCACAAAGATAGCCCTTGATGGTACCCAGGGCAGAACCCTGTTGGGCCAGAGAAAGAAGGAACAGAAGAACCTCAGAAAGAGGATTCACAGCCTTTGCTGTGCACCATGCCACAAACTTATTCCACCTGCAGGCGTATAGCACCTTCGTGGAGGGACGCCTGGCTGCCAGAATCACATCACAAACTTCGGGAGGCAAGTCGAAAGGAATCAACTGCCGCCGCTCAATCTCCACGCAAGCAGATGTAGACTGGACAGGTTCGGGTGGAGGACCGTCCCCTGCTGCTGCGACAGAAGATCCTCCCGAAGAGGCAGACGGATCGGGGGATCATACTGAGTAGCTCGGGATACCAAACTCTTCGAGCCCAGTCCGGAGCCACAAGAATGACTTGGGCCCGGTCGCGCCGAATCTTCTTCAACACTCTGGGTAGAAGTGGTATAGGCGGAAAGGCGTACAACAGACCGCAACTCCACTCGCGACGAAAAGCGTCGCCGAGCGAGTGCCGCCTTGGAAATTCCAACGCGCAGAACTGCTGACATTGCGCGTTCTCGTTGGTGGCGAACAGATCTAACCAAGGCTCTCCCCACTGCTGAAAGAGACCTTGCGCCACCTCCGAGTGAAGACGCCATTCGTGATCCATCATGCACCTGCGGCTGAGTTCGTCCGCCCTGGCGTTCAGGGAACCTGCCAGGTGTTGAACCATCAGGAATATGCCCTGATGTTCCAGCCATGTCCAGAGGCGCAGAGCCTCCTGATATAGGGTCCACGACCCCACCCCGCCCTGTTTGTTGCAATACCACATGGCGGTGGTGTTGTCTGTGAACACCTGCACTACCGTCCCTTTGACAGAGGGAAGGAATGCCTTGAGTGCAAGTCGGATCGCCCGGAGCTCCAGAAGGTTGATATGGAGCCGGGACTCCGCGGGAGACCAGAGGCCTCTGATCTCCGCCTCTCCCATGTGACCGCCCCATCCCAGAAGGGACGCGTCCGTCACAACTGTGTGCTCTGGCTGGGGAAGGGAGAGGGATCTGCCCATGACCCATTGCCGGTTCTAGAGCCACCACTGCAACTGTTTTGCAGTCCCCTCCGAGATCTGGACGTGATCGGACAGGTTGCCCTGGTGCTGCGCCCACTGGAACTTCAGGTCCCACTGCAGAGCCCGCATATGCCATCTGGCATGATCGACCAGCAGGATGCAGGAGGCCATGAGGCCCAGCAGCCTCAGGGTCATCCGTACCGAAACCCAGGATAAAGGCCGAAAGATCGGAATCATAGCCTGAATATCCCGGACTCGCCGTTCGGGAGGATAAACCCGAAACTGCGTCGTGTCCAGAACTGCTCCGATGAAAAGGAGCTGTGGAGAAGGAATCAGGTGCGACTTCGGCACGTTGATGGAGAACCCCAGCGAGTGCAGGAGTTCGGCCGTTGTCTGGAGGTCTGGAGACGACTGCCTGGGACGAGCCCGCCTTCAGCAGCCAGTCGTCGAGGTAGGGGAAGACTAGAACCCCTGCCCGGCGCAGATGTGCTGCGACCACCACCATGACTTTCGTGAACACCCGAGGGGCGCTGGTAAGGCCAAAAGGGAGCACAGTGAACTGAAAATGCTCGAGGCCTACCGTGAACCGCAGGTAATGCCGGTGGGCCGGCAGGACGGGGATGTGGAAATATGCGTCCTGCAAGTCCAACGCTACCATCCAGTCTCCAGGGTCGAGAGCAGTCAAGACCTGAGCTAGGGTGAGCATCTTGAACTTCTCCTTCCGGAGGAAGCGATTGACGTTCCGGAGGTCCAAGATAGGACGCATGTCCTCCTTGTCCTTTTGGGCACCAGAAAGTAGTGGGAGTAGCAACCACGTCCTACTTCTGGGGTCAGAACGCGCTCGATGGCCCTCTTGGCCAAGAGGGCCGCAACTTCCTTTTGAAGAAGCACCAAGTGATCCCCTGACATGCGGTGGAATTGAGGTGGCATGGCTGGGGGATGGTCACGAAGGGGAGGGAGTAGCCCCTTCGGACAATGTCCAAGACCCACCTGTCCGAGGTGATGGCACGCCAGTGGTGAAGGTGATGGCGGACCCTGCCCCCTACTGGCGTGCTGTGCACCTGAAAGGAAGGACTAGGAGGGCTTGGAGGCCGCGGACGGGGCGGGGTTTGTGGCCTGACCCGCCACGGCGGGAGCCACGTCCTCGACCACGCGAAGACGCTTGCTGCGCGGGCCGGTGGCTGGGCAGCGGACGTGACTGGGCGCCCCTTCCGTGTCCACGAAAGGGGCGAAAAGCAGATGGCTGCGGAGGGCGTACAGCAGAAAGGCCCAGGGACTTAGCCGTAGCCCGAGAGTCCTTAAAACGCTCCAGCGCATGGTCTGCCTTGTTCCCAAAAAGACCGATCCCATCAAAGGGCATGTCCATAAGAGTGTTTTGGACATCACCCGAGAAACCAGTGGTTCTCAGCCAGGCGTGACGGCGCAGCGCCACTGTCGTCGCAAGCGATCTGCTTAGCGAGTCGGCGGTATCAAGGCCACATCTAATGGTGTACTTTGCCGCATCTCTACCCTCAGCAATGACGCGGGTAAGCAGTGTCTGGACCTCCTCAGAACACTGGGGCAGAACTTGCGCCACCGAGTCCCAAAAGGAGTGGGAATATCGGCCCAAGAGGCAAGTGGTATTGACGGACCGCAAGCCAGCACTGGAGGAAGAAAAGACCTTCTTCCCAAATTGATCCAGGCATTTGGATTCCCTATCCGGGGGAGCGGTAGGGAAGGCGCTTTGGGAAGCAGAGGCTTGGACCACCAAGCTCTCAGGGGTGGGGTGTTGGGAGAGGAATAGGGGGTCGCCCAGAGCAGGGCGATGGCGTCGGGCCACGTTCCTATCCACAGGAGCCCCTGTGGTGGGCTTGGACCAGGTGCCCAAAAGAACGTCGGAAAGCGCCTCGTTAAACGGCAGTAGTGGCTCCGAGGAGGTAGCCGCCGGCTGAAGCACTTCCGTCAGGATGTTAGTCCTGACAGCCACTGTAGGCAACTGGAGGTGTAAGGCCCCAGCTGCTCTACGCAACACCGTTGCAAAGTTAGCTCCCTCCTCCGTTGCCACGGAAGGAGGAGACAGCATGCCAGGGTCAGGGGAGGTGTCCAAACCACTGGCATCCCCAAGCTCCTCAGCCCAGTCCTGATCAAACTCACACTGCTGTGTGAGAGGGTCTTCAGACCCCTCCCAGTCCTCTACGTCCTCCAATTCAGGTTCAAAATATGGAGGAGGGACATGCGGGACCCAAGGTCCCATCGGCGTCGGAGCCGGCGTCGAGTGACGCCGGTCCGGCGCCATGTCCGGATCCGGAGAGAACCGGGGAACAACGTCGCCCGGAGCCCCGGGCGGCGTCTTGAACGGCACCGGAGAGATCGGCGCCGGTGGAGGTGTCGTCAGGTCAGCCGGCGTCGATCGGGGTTGTGGCAGCACGGGAGCCGGGGTCGGAACCGGGGCTGGTGTTGCTGGCGGCGCCGGGACCGGAGTCGCCGGCGGCGCCGTAGGAACCCCACTAGGGCCCGAAGGCGCACCGGGGGGACCTTGAGGCCCGAAGAGGCGGGCCATGGCCGACAGGAACTCCTGTATCTCGGCCGGAGTCGCCCCCGAACCCGGGAAGGACGGGTAATGCGGGGGCGGCTCCATAGGCACTCCAGGCGCCGCGGGGACGGTGCCGACAGGACCCTCAGCCGAGTCGCGAGACCGGCGAGTTGAAGTCGTCGAGCGATGACGCTTCTTAGACTTCTTATGCTTCGACTTACCGGAGGAGTGCGAAGACTTGGATCCCGACGACCGATGAGGACTCCGCGAACGGCCCCTCGACCTCTCACGTGACCGGGGCTTGGCGCGGAGTCGACTGCCGGACCTCGAGGAGCTTTCGAGACCGCTCTCGCAAAGCCTTCGGGTGCAAGCCCGGCAGTCGGGGCACGACTTTGTGTCGTGGTCGCGGCCGAGGCAGTAAAGACACTCTAGATGCGGGTCTGTGATCGACATCATTCAACCACAGGCGTCGCATGGCTTGAAGCCGGGCATCCCTACTGACATCGTCGGAGTCGAGAGACTTCGAGAAAAACAGTGAAAAAATTCACCAAAAAGTTAGTCAAAAAATGACTAGGGCACTGCTCTTCCCGGATCTGCGCTTACTGGCGCGGAAAAAGAAAGAACTGACTTCAGCGCACAGGGGCGGCGTCTAAGTACTGCCCGCGACGTCATCCCGGCGGTCCCGACGACGGACGCGGAGCCGCACGACGCCGCCTACCGACGCGCAAGGGTACTGCTACGCAAAAACTTTCCGGATCCAGCCTGACGCCTGGGGATATTCTAAGGTAAGGAATCTGTCACTAACGTGTCTCTTTCAGATATCAGGGTCAGTGAAAGGGTCATTGTTCCCTCCCCCACCCCCTAAATCATCATCATCCTGTGGTGGTGGTGAGTATGTTGGAAGTATGGGAGAATTTGGAGGAAAGAAAGGTTTAGTAGAAAGAACAGGAGAAGAGGGTCGTAAAGGTGAAGTGGCACAGTCTCTTTTCTTTAAAGGCACCTCAGGGATGTGTGGGGTGTCCAATTTCCTCTTGTGGTCAATGTTCCACACAACATGTCCTGTTTTGGGGTCCACTTGGAGAGTTTTTTGTTGCGGATCGATAGGATCCGGTAGAAAAAGTTCTTCCTGTTCGGTAATCGCTTACGGCGCCGATTTTTTCAGGTCCGAGCGGGGTTTAGATTTCTGCTCTGGAGCCTTCGAAGGGGTTTTTGGATCCTTCGGCTTCGATGTGGAGTCGGAAATCTTTTTTGGTTCAGAAGGTTTTGGTTTCGGATCCGAGGCCTTTTACTTCGGCGCCGAGGTGCTCGGTGCCGATCGCTTTTTGGGGACTGCGGGAGTAGGATGCGCTCCCGGCTTCGGTGCCGATGGTGCCTGCGGGGCACTGATATGGGGCTTGGTCGGTCCGGAGCCGCCGGAAAGCTTCTGCTTTGTCTTCGGAGCCGGGCCCGGGGGCGGGGCTTCTGAAGCTTTCTTTCGGTCGCGACTGGGGCCAGCAGGCGAAGTCTGGACCGGAGCCTTCTTTTTTTGAGGTGGGGTTGGGGTAGGGGCAGTTGTACTCACTCGTTGACCTGGAGTGATGTGGTCGTCTTGAGTCCGAGTCGTCTGCCTCGGAATCGATTTCCAGATCCTCCGAATCCTCCTCCGGGACATCGGGGCCTTCGTTGAAGATGTCCTCCGGCACCGGAACTGCTCGTTGCGCCATAACCTGTCGTCGGGCCCGGCGATCAAGGATAGTCTTTTTGGATCGAAAGGAGGCGCAGGCCTGGCAATTCTCCTCATGCTCGGGCGAGAGACAGAGGTTACAGACCTTGTGTTGGTCGCTGTGTGGGAATTTAGCTCCACACTGGGGGCATTTTTTAAATGGAGTCCTTTCCATTAGCCGTAGGCCCGAATGGCGTCGATGGGCCCAGCGGCCCGCGTCGACTGGAATCGGGTATTTGAGGAGCGCGTCGAAGAGCACGCGAACGAAAACAATACTGTCGAGTTTTTGATGGTTTGCGCGTCGAAAAGGTTTGGATAATAGTACGGAACCGGAGCGCAGAAGTTACATCCGAAGCCGATGGCAGAAAAAAACAATCTGAGGATGGAGTCGATGCCCATGCGCACTATCGTCCAAGGGAGGAGTCACCTATCTCGTGACTACAAAAGACTTCTTCCAAGACAACAACAAGGTGCAAGCATCCGAGCCCAACACCAGATGGTGATCTATGCACAAAGTGTGAATTCTGCAGCTCATATGCCTCGAACGTAACATTATCCGTTCGAGGCATGTGAGCTGTAGATCACATGCTGTGCATAGACTATATAGCAGTATCCTCCCAAAGCGGTGGCTAACCTGTAGCTGTTGTCTGAAATAGTGTCTTAAGTACTGCTTGACCTACACTGGCTTGTTGTCTCGCTAACACATCTACACAATAGTGTTTAGTGAATGTGTGTGGTGTAGACCACGTTGCAGCTTTGCAAATGTCAAGTATGGGAATGTTTCCCAAAAAAGCCATAGTGGCCCCTAGCTTGCGAGTGGAATGTGCCCTAGGGGGTACAGTTAGAGTTCTCTTTGCTTTCGCATAGCACGTTTGAATGCAAGCAACAATCCACCTTGCAATACCGGATTTTGAAATAGGATTGCCCTTGTGTTGTGGCGCAAAAGCAACAAAGAGTTGTTTTGTTTACGAAAAGATTTTGTCCTTTCAATGTAGTACAAGAGTGCTCTTCTAACATCTAAGGTGTGTAAAGCTCGTTCTGCCACTGAATCAGGTTGAGGGAAGAATACAGGTAATTCTACCGACTGATTTATGTGAAATGCAGATACTACCTTAGGTAAAAATTTAGGATTGGTACGAAGAACCACTTTGTCTCTGTGTAGTTGGAAAAATGGTTCTTGCATGGTTAATGCCTGTAATTCACTCACTCTCCTTAAAGAAGTGATTGCAATGAGCAAAGCGGTTTTCCAGGAGAGGAACTGTGGTTCGCATTTGTGCATGGGTTCAAAAGGTAGGCCCATTAATCTTGTGAGGACTATGTTAAGATTCCACACTGGAGCAGGTGGAAGTTTAGGTGGTATGACTCGTTTAGGAATTCCATGAAAGCTTTGATCACTGGTACTCTAAACAACGACAAATGCTGTCTATTTTGTAGGTATGCAACTACTGCCGCTAGGTGTAGTCTGATGGAGGTGTAAGCCAACGCTGACTGCTGCAAGTGTAACAGATAGCAGATGATGTTTTGTATGGAAGCATCAAGAGGGTTGATATGATTGTTACCACAATAAACAACAAATCGCTTCCACTTAGCTGCGTAGCAGGCCCTTGTAGTAGGTCTTCTAGCTTCCCTAATGATAGTCATACATTCTGGTGGAAGGTTCAAGTAACCAAACTCTAAGATTTCAGGAGCCAGATCGCAAGGTTCAGCTGTTTGGGATATGGGTGTCTGATTTCTCCATGGCGCTGTGTGAGGAGACTGGAGGTTAAATGCAGCTTTTGATGCGGAACCAGAGATAGCTCCAACAGGGTTGTGAACCAAGGTTGACGTGCCCATGTGGGAGTTACTAGGATTAGTGTGAGACGTTTGCCTGAGCTTGTGAACCACTAATGGAATGAGTGGGAGAGGCAGAAAAGTGTAGGCAAATATCCCTGACCAGTTCATACATAGTGCATTGCCCTTGGATTGCGGGTACCTGGAGGCGAAGCTTTGGCATTTTGGTATATGGCGAACAGGTCTATGTGAGGGACTCTTCAACTTTGAAAGTATAGGAGGAGAACTTGAGGGTGGAGTTCCCATTCGTGTATTTGCTGCCTCTGCCTGCTGAGGAGATATGCAATCTGGTTGTTCACTCCTGGGAGGTGTTCCACTAGAAGATTACGTTTGTGGTGAATGGCCCACCTTCAGATGTCTTGGGCTAAGTGGGACAGTTGGAGAGAGTGTGTCCACCCCTGTTTTTGTATGTAATACATAGCTGTCATGTTGTCTGCACAAACCAAGACAGCTTTGCCCTCCAGGTGAGTTTGAAACGCCTTGAGGGCTAGAAAGATTGCAAGCAGCTCTAGATGATTGATGTGGAGCAACTTCTGCTGTTGACTCTACAGGCCTTGCACTGTGTGATGTTGTAGATGAGCTCCCCAGCCAGTAAGGTACGCGTCCGCAGTCAGAAATATCTGTGGAACCGGGTCTATGAACGGCCGCCCTTTTGACAAATTGTGTGTTCTCCACCACTGCAGAGAGCGATGAGTACGCCCGCTTACCAACACTAGATCGGTCAATAGACCCTGTGACTGGTTCCACTGACTGGCTAAGCATTCTTGAAGTGGAAGCATGTGCAGCCTGGCATGGGGGACGTTTATGATGCAAGATGCCATCATTCCCAGCAGTTGCATATAAACCAGAGCTGGAATCCAATGATTGGGTTGAAACTGGAGAACTAAAGCCTGAATATTTCGAATTCTGGCTGCGCTGGGGAAGGCCAGAGCTTTTTGAGTATCTAGCGTGGCTCCTGGTAGTCCTGAATATTGGCTGGTTGGAGATGTGATTTTGTCACATTGATTATGAACCCTAGTTGATGTAGTAACTGAATCGTTCTGAAAGTGTGCTGAAGACATTGCTGGTACGTGCTGGCTTTGATGAGCCAGTCGTCCAAGTATGGGAAGACATGGATGGTTTGTCTTAGGTGAGCAGCTACTACCGCCAGACATTTTGTGAAGACTTTGGGGCCGTGGTGACTCGGAATGGGAGTACCTTGAACTGGAAGTGTTGACCCACTACCACAAAACTGAAGAATTTGCGATGAGAGGGGAGGATTGGAATATGAAAATAGGCGTCTTTTAAATCTAGAGTAGACAGAAAGTCGCCTTTCTTCAGCAGAGGAAGGACTTGTTGAAGTGTTACCATGTGGAAATGATCTGACTGAAAGTAAAGCTCGAGTTCTCTTAGATCTAATATTGGTCTGAGAGAACCATCTTCTTTGGGTATTAGGAAGTAAAAGGAGTACACACCCGACCCGTGATGTTGGGTGGTACGGGCTCTATAGCCCCTTTTAGAAGTAGAGACTGAACCTCTTGTTTGAGGAGGTGTAGGTGATCTGGTGAAAGTTTGTGTGAGTTTGGTGGAATGTTTGGAGGAGTGTTGATGAACTCCAGGCAGTAACTAGAACGAATAATTTGTAGTACCCAATTGTCTGTTGTTATTGACTGCCAGATTGGTTGGAAATCTGACAGTCTTCCCCCGACAGGTGTTAAGTGGTCGGGGGGAAGTGGAGGCAAGTAACTGCTTTGTATTGGCGGGGGAGGCGCGTGTGTTTGAACCCCTGCCTTTGCAGTTACCTCTGTAACCCCCTCTGAAGTAACCCCTAGATGGCAACGGTTGGTTAGTGCCCTTATAGGTGGAGGTGGTCTCCGAGGAGGTATTTTTAGAACCTCCGCGGTACGAGGAGCACCGAAAGGAACCACAGCATTGTGTTGACTGAAGGGCTCCCATGGATTTGGCCACTTCAGTGTCTCTTCATTTTCTCTAGTGAAGAATCTACCACTGGGCCAAATAGATGTTCCCTATCAAAGGGTGTATTTAATATGGAGGTTTGAACCTCCGGTTTGAACCCAGATATGCGAAGCCAGGAATGCCTCCTTAAGAGGACACTGGTGTTTATAGGTCTAGGAGCAGTGTCTGCAGCATCTAGGGAACATCTTATTGCATTGTTAGAAATAAGTTGTCCTTCACGCACCAGGTCTTGTGCTTTAGATCTGTGTTCCTGGGGCAAATATTGGATCAATTGCTCCATCTCGTCCCAGTGCGTACGGTCATATCGTGCTGGCAATGCCTGAGTGTTGGAGACACGCCAGAAGTTCGCTACTAAGAAGCCACCCTTTTCCCCGAAGCATTAATAAGTTTGGATTCTTTATCAGGGGGTGGAGCATCTCCTGTTTGGGAGTTGGCTCTTTTCCTTGCAATGGACACAACCAGGGAGTCTAGTGGTAACTGTCCCCTTGTATATACTGGGTCCGATGGTGCTGGCTTGTACTTCTGGGCTACTCTAGGGGTAAGAATACGAGCTCTGACCGGGTCATTAAAGAGGTCATCTACATGCCTGGTCATCCCTTTGAGCATGGGTAGTGTGTGTGATGACTTCTGCGTGGTACTGGGGGTTTCAAAGAGGAAATCCTCTTCTAAGGATTTTTTTTTTTTTTTTTTTTAATTGGAGAAGATATATTTACAAATACCAAATTCAAATTCATAAACATACTCAAATTCATACATTACAAACATAAAGAAATAAGAACACAGGAAAACAAAAGAAAGTTATACATACGATCTTGTTTGAAACATATGGCACATAAATGAAAAGGAATGGAGGCCAACCATTAAAAAAAAAAAAAAAAGGAAAAACAAAAAAAGAAAAAGGAATACATTTCCTATACATAAAATCATAATACAATAAGCAAAAAGAAGACCCTAATTTAACATGGCCCCTTAATTCCCCCCCCTCCCCTTCGCCCCAATTAGATAAAGAGCCCCATAATTTCGCACCCCATTAGACTGCGATCTAATGGCATGCGATGTAATGCATGCGTAGTAAAGGTTGTTTCCCGTCCCTGCCAATCAGGTTCCCAGGGCCTGGGTTCTTTCCTCAAAACTGTCCCTTATTGGCATCTCTGGCCACATGTCAGCCCCTGGTAAATGGTATCACAGGTACCCAGGGCACTGTGACCAGGGAAGACCTGTAAGGGCTGCAGCACTTATTGTGCCACCCTTAGAGGCCCTGTACCTTTTCACACACACACCGCCTTTGCAGGCTGCATGTTTTGGTGCAGAACAAAGTGAAGAGTCGACATGCATGCCTACAACCCACTGCCCTGGCATAGATCAGTCACCTCGCTAGCTGGGTGCCCTATGCCAGTGGTGAGGGTACAGGTGCATGAGCCCTGTACCCCTACAGTGTCTAAGTCCATTCTTAGACATTGTAAGTGCAGTGCTGCCATTAAGAGTATATGGTGCTGGGAGCTTGTCATTACGAACTCCACAGCACCATAATGGCTACCCTGAAAACTGAGAAGTTTGGTATCAAACTTCTCAGCAGATTAAACTCACACTGATGCCAGTGTGGGATTTAATGAAAAATGCACACAGAGGGCATCTTTGAGATGCCCCCTGAAAAACGACCAGCCTCTGGTGGGTTCCCTGACTGGTACACACCAGCCTGCCACCACCAGACATGTTTCTGGACCCCTAGGGTGGGAGCCTACGCTCCCTGAGCCCAGAAACAAAGCCTTTCCTGGGCAGAGGTGTTCACACCTCCCCCAGGCCAGGAAGAGCCATCTGTGGCAGGGGAGCTTCAAAGGCCTGGCAGCCTTTGTAATGCGACCCCCAGCCTCTCCTGCTATCAGGAGCAGGCCCTCTTCCTGTCTCCCTCCCTTTCGGCGGGAAGACAGGCGGGAAAAACTAGCCAGCCCAGGAGGTGTGCCCACCTCTGCCAACTCCACCCCTCAGGTGGGGGAGGGGAGGTGAAGCCCACTCTCCAGTGCTCGCCATCTTGCAGATGGCAGGCACTCCCCAATCAGGACTAGGGATTGTGCTCAATCCCCCACGTAGGGTGAGCACACCAAGGGTGTAGTCACCCTAAGGTCTGTAGCCCATTGGCTACTGACCTCAAGACCCCTAAAACGCCCCCTAAATACAGTATTTAGGGGGCAGCCCTGAACCAAGAACTCAGATCCAGCTTACCTACAAGAAGAAAAGAAGGACTAAGAGCCGTGCAGAGCTAACGAGGACGACGCCCACTGACTTGGCCCCAGCCCTACAGGCCTGTCTCCCCTCGAACCTGCTCCTGCGAAATCCCAGCGTGTCCAGCAGCCAGCAACCTCACAAACCCCGGAGGACCTGCCTGCCTTCACTTCCAAGACTGTTTCTCCCGTGAACACCGGTCGTGTTTAAACTGCAGCTTCTGGCTCCGGCCGGACACCGCGAATCCAGCCCACTCTGCACCCGCCGAACCCGGCCCGCGCTCGAGTGGAAAAACACCACGAGGAGGTCACCCCGGCGATCCTGACCCGAGATCCGGCGACTCCTGACCTGCCTCAAGCCTCCAGACGACGCCTGCAGCCTCAATCCAGAGGATCCCCTCTACCGCGACCAGAGCGGGTAAGAAAATCCGATCCTAAAAGGCACCCCTGCACCTGGCGCCCCACGGCCTTGTGTCCCAAACCAATGGTGCCTAACCAACCCAAGACATCCCAACTTACCCCTCGAAGTGGTGGTCGCACCCAGAAGATCCTCGTCCCCGAGCCTGCAGTGCTTCTTCAAACCGGAGGTTCTCCGTAGAAAACAGGGCGTCCGACGCCGAAACAACACTCTGCACCCGGCCGCCCTAGTGCCGCTGAGGGTGCAACAACAGTGCTTCACTGACCCTGGGGGAACCCTTGTTCTAACCCCAGAACCTTAACTCCCACTGTCGATAACTTACCTATGAACCGATAACCTACTTTCCTCCATAGGATAATATTGACACTTTTTCTTCCAAAAAACGACTGTGTGTGGAGTTTTGAAAACTAAAGATATTCTTTAAAAATCATACAAGTAACCAAAACGTAATTACTTACCTGTTTGCAGGAAATGTCCCAGTGCTGAATCTAGGTATCCAGCACAGAGTTAGAAAAGCAACGTAAAAAGTAACTTACCTTCAATTTACAGAAAAAGCCTATTCATTTCAATGCACTGTTTTTCTTCCAAAAAACGACTAAGTGTTGAGTTTTGAAATCTGAAAATATTCCTTAAAAATCATATGATTAACCAAAACGTATTTACTTACCTGTTTGCAGGAAATGTCCCAGTGCTGAATCCAGGCATCCAGCACTGAGTTAGAAAAGTAACTTGAAAAGTAACTTACCTGCAATTTACTGAAAAAGCCTATACTGCATTTGCTACACCATCTCCATCTGAGAAATCACCCTCCAAAGCTACACTGGCAACCCCTGGAGCTACACTATGGGCTTTGTTTTTAGGACTGCTAGGGTCCTTGGTGTGGTGTCCTGCCTTTTGACAGTTGTGACACCATACCTTGTTGGGATCCCAATTCTTACCTTGGTACCTAGTTTTGGTTTGTGAGGTGTCTTTGGGCCCACCCACCTGGACAGGTTTTTGGGGGGCTACCTGGGACTCCTTACTTTTATCTTTAAGAGGTTCACTGTCTTTCCTCTGGGGAGGTTTTGTAACCCCTTTCCTTTGGTCATTCCCAGTGGACGTCCTAGTCACCTTGTCTTGATCCAATGGTCCGCCTTCTTTCCCAATTCTGGTGGAGAAATTGGACCTAGGTCTAACAGATACTGATGCAACTTTTCGTCAATGCAATTACTTAATGTGTGTTCTTTCATAAACAAATTATTAAGACCATCATAATCTTGCACTTTACTTCCAGTCAACCAGCCACCTAGTGTTTTCATTGAGTAGTCTACAAATTCCAACCAGGGCTGACTGGGTTTTCTGAGCCCCCCTTGAATCTAATTCTACACTCTTCCTTTGTGAGTCCAAATCCCTCAATCAAGGTGCCCTTCATGAGTTCATAGGACTCTGCTTCTGCCCCAATAAGGGTCAGAAGTCTGTCTCTGCACTTACCAGACAACAGTTCCCAAAGGAGCGCTCCTCAGTGAGTTTTCTTCACCCTTCTGGCTTCACAAGCTCTCTCAAAGGCTGTGAACCACTTGGTGATATCATCACCATCCTCAAATTTAGGGACAATCCCTTTGGGGATTTTGGGATCATAGGATCCTTTTTCTACATTTTTTTAATTGCTGCCGCCATTGATGGGTCCTAGGCCCATCTCTGCTCTTTCTTTTTTTAGAGCCAGGAGTCTGGTCTCTAGGTCTAGTCTTTTGGTCAACCTGGCTGGCAGGATGTCCTCTTCATTGAGGCTGCCCTTAATGTCCTCAGTAGCACCTGATCCACCTGTGTGGGCTCTAGGTGCTGAGAGGTTAATTCTTGGAGTCAGGGCCACTGGGGCGCTTCTCTCCCTATGAAGTGTGGGTGGGGGGGGTTGGTAGTTATCCTCATCCCCTCCCTCCACTTCATCTAGTTACCTGATAAAGCACTTTAAATGGCATATCCCTGGACGTACACTTCGGTCGACTTCACTGAAGTTAGTAACGGAGCCTACGTTCCGTCTTCAGAGATGGGGTGGTAAAAGTTTCTTCAGCATTACTACAAGATGATGGAATAAGCTACCATTTTATTTGAGGAATGCTTCTGAGTTGCTGTCTTTTAGGAAGGGACTAAAGACCTGGCTCTTTACTCTGTAACCCTGCGTAAGGACTGGAAATATGACATCTAGTGTACACTGTGTGCCGATTCTTCAAGCGCCTAGACGCCCTCGGGTAGCAGTGCGCTATATAAATACTTAAATAATAATAATAATAATTCTCAGAAGGATGGTCCTTAGCATACCCTGCCAACAGTTCCTGGAGCTTTTGTTTGGAGGGATGGGACCCCATGATTATATTTTTAGGTTTGCATAGAGACCTTAACTCCCTAAATTCTAAGTGGAGATAAGGGGTGAGGTCGAGCTCCTCAACCTGCTTCTCTATGCCATTGTGGTTGTCTTCACTAACAGCTGGGTTCTTGTTAAGAGACATTTAAAAAAAAAAAAAAAACTTGTAACCCCTCTTACACCCAACTAAAGTGATTTTTTATTTTTCTAAACATCTAAAGGGACTTAACCAAGGCCCTAACAAGACTTTTAGTAATTTGGAAAAGATTGTCAATTCAAAAATCAGAATTCTAAAGACAATTTAAAAGTTCTGTTGTGTGATCAGGTGTTGTAGGAAGCTGGCTCTGTATATACTATACCAAAGTGAGGTATAGTGTGCACAGAGTCCAGTGGATCCCCAAAGGTAGGCAGAGGTAAAGTTAGATAGCACCTCACTCTCTATTTGTGGTAGTGTGGTCGAGCAGTAAGGCAGTATCAGAGGACAGTGTTAAGCATTTGTTGTACACACTCAGTCAGCAAATGAATTCACACACTCAGACTGAACTTCAGACCAATTGTTTTTGTATGAAAAATATTCTTTTAGTTGTATTTTCTAGAACCAAGCAAGCCTGGCACAGGTAAGTGATAAGTACTTTGCAGTAAATATACAGTTGTAATACAGTTTGGATTTGTAATAGTATGTGCACTTTGTTTTGACTTACAGTATGGTTTCAGAGAAATGCAATACTTTGTAAATGCAGTACATAGACTTGAATGGGCTTTTCAGTAAAATTACAGGTAAGTTACTCTTGAGATTACTTTTCTTACTCAGAGTAGTATACCTGGATACTACTCTGGGACATTTCCTGCAATTTTGTTAGTGCAATTTTAAAGAATTTCTTTAGGTTTTCAAACTCCACACTTAGAAACTTTTCCAAGAAAAACAATCAATGTTATCCTATGGAGGAAAATCGTGTTATCGGTTTTAAGGTAAGTATTTGGTAGTGGGAGTTGAGATTCTGGGGGTAGACTCAGGGGTCCCCCAGGGTCAAGGATGCACTCTAGTTACACCCTCAGCGGCACAAGGGCGGCCGGGTGCAGAGTGCTTAGGCCCAATGTTATCCGATAGGGGGCCTCCGGTTGGTGGCTGCTGGCAAGCAGGCCACGTGGCTGTGGGAGCAAAGCTTCTGGACTTTAGCTCAGGGCAAATGGGGAAACAAAGTAGAACCAAAGGTGCACCCTCAGCGGCACTAGGGCGGCCGGGTGCAGAGTGCTGTTTCGACGTCGGATGCCCTGTTTTCAATGGAGGACCTCCGGTTTGGAAAGACACTGCAGGCTTGGGGACGAAGGTCTTCTGGGTGTGGCCACCACTTCGAGAGGTAAGTTGGGAAGTTAGGGGTTGGTTAGGCACCGTCTGTATGGGCACACAAGGCCGTGGGGCGTTGGGTGCAGGGGTGCCTTTTGTGCTCGGATCTTCTTACCAGCTCCTGGTCGGGGTTGGGGGGGACCTTCTGGATTTAGGCTGCAGGCGTAGGCTGGAGGCTTGAGGCAGGTATGGGGTCGCCGGATCTCGAGTCAGAATCGCCGGGGTGACCTCCTCGTGGTGGTTGCCAACACGAGCTCGGGCCGTGGACAGCGGGTGCAGAGTGGGGCGGATTAGCGGTGTCCGGCCGGAGCCAGAGGTTGCAGATTAACAAATCCAGTGTTCACAGGAGACACAGTCTTTGGGGTTGAAGGCAGGCAGGTCCTCCGGGGTTTTCGATGTCGCTGGCTGCAGGACACACCGGGATTTCGCAGGAGCAGGTTCAAGGTGGAGATAGGCCGGTAGGGCTGAGGCCAAGTCAGTGGGCTTCTTCCTCTTATTAGCTGCTGCACGGCTGTTCGGTCCTTCTTGTTGCAGGTTCTTATCTGAGGAAGCAAGGTTCAGGGGTGCCCCTAAATACTAGATTTAGGGGCGTTACAGATAGGTAAAAGGCAGGGACCAATGGGTCCCTTCCCTGGGGTGGGTACACCCCCTATTAAGCACCCTCCAGTGGGAGGGGGGCATGAGCCTGTCCGTGGTTGGCTGAGTCCCCCCATCTTCAAGATGGCAGGGACTGGGAGTTGTGCTACACCTCTCTTCCTCACTTGTTTTTCCCGCCGGTTCTCCTGCCCAAAGTGGGGGTCAGAACCAGTGGGGACCAGTTGCTGAGAGCAGCAAGTGGCCTGGGGAAGCTCACAAAGGTGGCAAGCCTTTGAAGCTTCCCCTTCGTGAACCCTGCCCATCCTGGGGGAGAAGGCTTGGCACCTCGCCCCAGGATGTGCATTGTTTCAGGCCCCAGAGAGCAGCAGGCTCTCGACCCAGGGGTCCAGAAACATGTCTGGTGGTGGCAGCTGAAAGCAGCCACTCAGCCTGGACACTAGTGGTAGGTTAGGGTTCAAGGGGCATCTGCAAGATGCCCTCTGTGTGCATTTTTCATTAAATCCCACACTGGCATCAGTGTGGGTTTAATGTGCTGAGAAGTTGGATACCAAACTTCTCAGTTTTCAGTGTAGCCGTTATGGTGCTGTGGAGTTCGTAATGACAAACTCCCAGCACCCTATACTCTTAATGGCAGCACTGCACTTACAGTGCCCAGGAATGGACCTGGGTACTGTAGGGGTACAGGGCTCATGCACCTGTACCCTCACCACTGGCATAGGGCACCCAGCTAGAGGGGTGACTGATGGATGCCAGGGCAGTGATTTGTGTGCCATGTCGACTCTTCACTTTATTCTGCACCAAAACACGCATCCTGCAAAGGCAGTGTGTGTGTGTGTGTAAAGGTACATGGCCTTTAAGGGTGGCACAATAAGTGCTGCAGCCCTTAGAGGCCTTCTCTGGTCACAGTGCCCTGGTTACCTGTGGTACCATTTACCAGGGGCTAACCTGTGGCCAGAGATGCCAATTGGGTTTAGGCTTCAATGCAGTTTTAGGGAAATAACATAGGCCCTGGGTACCTGATTGGCAGGAGCCCAGGGCACACTCAGTCAAAGCACATCAGCAATTCAGCAAAAAGTGGGGGCAACCATGCAGAAAGAGGGCACTTTCTCACAACGACTCCTCCCCCTGCTCTGGCATTCCTGTGCAACAGGACCCTGCCCTCCCAGCAGAGCTGTTCAACCCTAGGGTCTCTTTATCACCTTTTCAAATAAGTCTGGCTAATCCCCTTAACTCTGTCCAATCAGGACAGACCACTGGAAGGCTGAATTTGGACTTACAAACAAGAAAGTCTTATAACGTCTTGTATGAACATTTTAGGAGAAATTCAACAATATATTGTTGGATTTATTAATACTATTCTGGAAAGTCTTTGAATGGTACTTTTGGCCTTCTCCTAGCAAGAGTTATTAGTTAATAACTTTCTCCCATGTTAACCTATGTGGCAGGGGGTTTGCAATGGGAAAATGGCTTGGGCCATTTTTCCAGCACCAGGGCTTATAAAAACATATTTTATAAGTACTCTGCCTATATCTACAGGACCCCCACCCCTGGTATACCTAGGAGAGACTTTAGGGCTCGTGAATATGCAGAAATATTGCAGATCCTCCCTCCACAGTGCTCCTACCACCAAAGTCAATTTTGGGCAGCACTTTATCACAATGTGGGGAGTGAAATGTGCAATTTCACTTTACCCAGGGCATATAAAACTCATTTTATAAGGGTCCACCTTATAGATACCCGACCCCCCACCCCTGGGACACCTAGGGGCGACCGTGGGGGTACCTAATATGCCCAAACATTGTAGGTTATCCATTTTTAAGTGCCCCAAACACAAAAGTCTAGTCTGGGCAATATTTACTTTTTAAAAGCAGTCCTGCAGCACAGGGCTACTTTTAAACTGACCTCAGGCTCAGCAGTGCACACATGCAAGTGAAGAAAAGGGCTGCTGGCCTCTAAATTACCATGCCCTATTATATACAAGGGACTGAGAGGTAGTTTCAATCCCCCTGCCCTATTATGTAATAGGGCCCTATGGGGTAGGTCATGCCAATCACAGGGGTACCCCAACCCTTAGTGTACCCTAGTGTATGTAGGCGTTTTCACTGTATTCTAAGTGTTTTCAGCATAGCACTGGCCCTGGTTAGGCAGAGCCCAGGGTCAGTCAGTCAGAGTCAGTTACCACCAGTACCAGTCAGCAAAAAGTTGGGTGTGCCCAGGGCACAGGATGACTTTGCAACACTTGTGGCACCACATTGCCCTATTTATATACACAAGATAAAACAGATTATCTATGTGCACAGCATATAAACAAAAGCAAATGTCACTTAAGTTCTCCAAAGTTCCCATTTCTGGTAGCATTTTATACTTTCATATGCTTTTCACATCCAAAACCCACGCATCCCCCTACGGGGTACCACAGGGCTCTATCCTTAGCCCTTTATTATTTAATATTTATGTGAAACCTCTGGCGGATATTGCCGCTGAGGCGGGGTTGTCGATCTTTTCCTACGCTGACGACACCCAAATAATCTTCCCTTTCTGTTGATGGAGCGTCCAAACCCTCATCCCTTCAAACAGGGTTACGTAAAATTGCGTGGTGGATGCAAGCCAATTCACTAAAACTTAACAGGGAGAAGACCGAGGTGTTGATACTGGGGAATAATAAAGAGCTTTGGGGTCCCCAACACTGGCCACCTGAACTGGGCGCCCTTCCTCAGCCTACCCACCAAGCCCGTAATCTGGGTTTCATTATGGATGACCAGCTCTCTATGAAACACCAGGCGGTAAAGGTGGCTGCAACCTGCTTCTGCATCCTTAGATGGCTCAGGAAAATGTTGTGGCTGCTGCCAGTTTCTACTCAAAGAACTGTAGTCCAGGCTCTTGTCACCTCTCGCCTGGACTATGGCAACATCCTCTTTCTAGGAGCCAATAAGGATGTGATACACAAGTTGCAGGTTGTACAAAATGCCGCAGCCCGCCTACTTTGCCGCATTCCGAGAACTGATTCTATCTCAAGCTCTCTCCGTGAACTTCACTGGCTTAAAGTTGAGAACCGCATCAAATTTAAAACTTTAACCTATGTTCAAGATTAAAACTGGCAAGGCCCTGGAATACTTGAATACTATTGTCCACCAATATGTCCAGTCACGTCCCCTTCGCTCATCCACTCAAGTTAAATTTACGGTTCCTAGGCACAGATTGTCACGCATGGGTGGCAGATCCTTTTCTTGCCTGGGCCCCGCTTTGTGGAACTCCCTCCCTCTGTCATTAAGGAAAGAGACCATCTTTGCCTACTTTCGTAAGTCATTGAAAACTTGGCTGTTCAATCAATACATTTCTTCCTTTTCTCTCTTTGGTCCCTGTCAGGCGGCGCCGGGAAACCCTTGGGTAGCTGTGCGCCTTATAAATTCGAAATAACATAACATCAAAGACCTTATCTTGGTTACGGCTGCACTGCTCTCAACTCTTAAGGCGCGTCTTGCACTGGCTGCTGGTCTCTACATATCTTTAGATAATCTTTTCACAAAATGCCGGACACGGCCAAACCACTCATCAGATCACTTCAGCACCTTTACATGACTCGCAGGCTATGGATGGAACCAGCTCCACTACAATCATCTACAGCTGTAGCAGCTAGCAGGGGAATATTCTTGTCCCAACAGAGCATATTCACCACATAATATCCAATGAAGGGTTTATTTCCTTTTACCTGTGTAGTTGCCAATCCATTGCTGATATTGAAGCCGTTAATGGTTATCTGAATCTGTCCACGGTTGATCATTTCAATTATTGCCTCAGCAATGGTGTTCATGGGGATGACTGGCATGCTGAGAGCAGAGTTGCTGTCTGAATTGTCACCACCATCGGGGCATTTCATCTGAGGAATGGAATGTGAGGATTAGAGAGTGCTCATGAATCTGTACTTGTCTCTGAAAATGAGCAGCTCATACAGAGGTGACTTACCTTCACCATTTTCACATCTGGCAAGCTGTCCAGGAATACCTTCAGGTCGATGCCATTTAGAACGATGCGGTTGTCATAAATATGGCCATTAGATTTGAAATCGATGACTGCCTTTTTCTGCAAATTGAGACATCAGCCCAAGATTAACCTTCCAGTCAGTAAACACCAGCCAATGATGCATGCACTGCTTTAGCTCCTGCACCCTACAACACCCAGCCCAGATGATTCCCTCATGGAGACTACCTTTAGATGTGGAAACATGTTGGCATGGTCACCAATGAAGAAGGTGTTGGGCATGTACGCCAGCTTCTCAGAATACTGCTCGGCCACTTCAATGGGTGACGTCTCCTTGTCAGTGATGATGTAATCCATGAAAGGAGCCCCACTGGTTCCTGGGTAACCCAACCACATGGCCTGCAAGGAAAGGAAATAATGGGTGGGTCTGTAAGGTGTGCAGAACTGGAGAAAATCAAAAGAGGAATATCACGACCAGAAAGTAGAGTCTCAGAGTGACACCTTGAATGTGCAACACCTGCAGGTGGAAGGCACATTGTATGATAAAGAAATGCTTACATTGCGGGCAAAAGGGCACAACCCAAGCTATCTATTTTTAATCAGTTCTCCAGCATTGGATCTTTCACAGATTCACATGCAACATTGAGCTTTGATTTGTTTCTCAGCAACAGATGTCAATGCTTTAAAGTTTCCCTCCAAGATTGCCAGGGCTTGTCCTTTCCCTGTCGTAGTTGACAATGTTAGATAAATATCACATTTCTTCGGATTCTGTCCAGGTGGAAGCAGTAAAAGGCATTTTATATGTGTACTTTAAACATACATCTTCCCCTTCCCATAAAATGGAGATATTAAAGAGACTCCTCTTAAATGCTGTAGGAAACTGATTCTGCATATATTATACCAAAGTAAACTAGAGTGTGCACAGAGTCCAGTGGAACCCCAGAGGTATAGCAGAGGCTAAAGTAGAAAATACCTTGCTCTCTTTTGTGCTAGTGTAGTTGAGCAGTCAGGCTTATCAGAGGGTAATGTTAAGCACTTGTTGTACAAACTCAGGCAAGAAATGTCACACACTCAAAGACTGAATCCAGACCAATTGTTGGTATAAAAAGTTATTTTGTTGTTTAATTTCTAGAACCAAGATTTACTTAGTTGCAGTTAAGTTAAACTCTTCATACAATGTTACTTTTCAAAGCTAGTGAATACTGGTTTGGTAGGAACATTTAGATTACTTTTGCAGTTGAGAAAACAATTGGTGAACTGTTCAAAACACTTGAAATTACGGTTTGATTACTTCAAGATTACTTTTCTGGTTTGGCCTGAAACACTCCCAACACAGTTGAAGCAACACAGGACATTTGTAAGCAGATGAACTCTTGAAACGGCAATAGGTTACTTTTGTTGTAGTACAAGACAGTTCAACAATTAAGAGAAAACCCACCGTTCAGTCCTATTGAGAGAAACAAAGTTGTAGGAAGCTGGCTCTGTATATACTATACCAAAGTGAGGTATAGTGTGCACAGAGTCCAGTGGATCCCCAAAGGTAGGCAGAGGTAAAGTTAGATAGCACCTCACTCTCTATTTGTGGTAGTGTGGTCGAGCAGTAAGGCAGTATCAGAGGACAGTGTTAAGCATTTGTTGTACACACTCAGTCAGCAAATGAATTCACACACTCAAAGACTGAACTTCAGACCAATTGTTTTTGTATAAAAAATATTTTATTTTCTAGAACCAAGCAAGCCTGGCACAGATAAGCAATAAATACTTTACAGTAGGAATGCAGTTTGCAAACAGTTTGAATTGTAATTATATATGCACTTTGATTTAACTTACAGTATGGTTGCAGAAAAATGCAATACTTTGTAAATACAGTACATAGACTTGAATAACAAGTTACTTACCTTCGGTAACGCTTTTTCTGGTGGATTACAGTATCTGCCTGTGGATTCCTCACCTTTTGAATTCTCCCCTGCGCCAGCATTCCACAGAAAGTTTTTTCTAGCTCTCCCACGTTGACGAGGACGTCAAAATGGCACGGCTCCGCTCGCGACTCCGTATGACGTCACCGGAGCCACAAGTAGACCTCCTCGGCGTGCTGACGACAGTTCCACCCAATTTTTTCCCGTGCCTCTGAGGCGAACGGGTGGACCGACAACATAATTGGAGTATACAATATAAACACAAATATACACACAGTATAAAGAAAAATAGGAAAAGTTAAAGAAATAAAGCATTTCCTATAAACCAATAGCAAGGCAATCAAAAGACATAGGGAAACAACCATGTCAAATAACCAATAAGTCCTTTGGCATACGAAGGTGGACAACGGGGAGGCAGGTGGGTCAATGAGGAATCCACAGGCAGATACTGTATCCACCAGAAAAAGCGTTACCGAAGGTAAGTAACTTGTTCTTCTGATGGATACATCTGCCTGTGGATTCCTCACCTTTTGAATTGAATCCCACAGCAGTCCCACTCCCGGAGGAGGGTGTCCACCTACTCATACCAAAAAATCCTGAAGCACAGAGCGTGCAAAATGGCCATCCCTCCTAACCTCCGAATCCAAGCAGTAATGCTTCACAATGGTGTGGAGGGAGGCCCAAGTTGCTGCCTTACAAATGTCAACAACAGGAACACCTCTAGCCAAAGCAGAAGACTTAGCTCTGGTGGAATGAGCTCTAATACCTTCAGGCGGTTTCTTCTTGGCTAAGGCGTAGCAGATCTTGATGCACAAGATGATCCACCTGGAGAGTGTTCGCTTGTGGACAGCCTTGCCTTTCATTCGTCCAATGTAGCCCACGAAGAGCTGATCGTCCAGTCTCAGATCTTTGGTTCTGTCCAGATAGAAACTGACAGCTCTCTTAGGATCCAGGCGAGGAAGTCTCTCCTCCTCCTTGGAAGGGTGAGGGGGAGGTTAGAAGGTAGGTAAGATAATGGATTGCCCAAGATGGAAAGGAGTGACCACCTTAGGCAGGAAAGCAGCCCTGGTCCTGAGAACCATCTTTTCTGCATGAATGGTCAAAAACGGAGGTTTGGAACTAAGAGCCTGAAGCTCACTTACCCTCCTAGCCGAGGTAATAGCTATCAGAAAGACCGTTTTGAAAGACAGAAGCCTCAATGGACAACTATGAAGAGGCTCAAACGGAGAACCCATAAGGAAAGTGAGTACAAGATTTAAATCCCACTGAGGCATAATAAAGGGAATATGAGGAAACCTATTGGTGAGGCCCTTAATGAACCTCATAACAACTGGAGACTTAAACAAAGACGGCTGGTCCGGCAAAACAAAGGAAAGCCGACAAATAACCTTTAACTGTAGCCACAGCACAACCCTGCTGGGCCAAGGAAAGAGAAACACAGCACATCAGACAAACGTGCCTTCAAAGGATCAATAGACCTCTCTCCACACCATTTCACAAATTTGGACCACCTGGAGGAATAAATAGATTTGGTGGAGTGTTTATGTTATGTTATAAAAGGAAAATGCTACTTACCCAGTATGCATCTGTTCTTGGCATATACAGCTGTAGATTCATATGCGTTAGCATAGATCGCCATCTGTTGTTGGGGCCGGATGTTTGCACTTTGTTTTTCTTCGAAGAAGGCTTTGTAGTCACGAGGTAGGTGACTCCTCCTTTCGGTGATAGTGCGCATGGGCATCGACTCCATCCTTAGATTGTTTTGCCGTAAAGGTGATGATGGAGTTAGTAAGAGTAGAAAGTGATGTCCATGTATAGTGTATCTAAATAAGATAATACTGCAACAGGTAAAGGTACCCGGGGAGGCGGGTGGGTGCATATGAATCTACAGCTGTATATGCCAAGAACAGATGCATACTGGGTAAGTAGCATTTTCCGTTCAAGGCATATGAGCTGTAGATCATATGAGTTAGCATAGACTATATAGCAGTTCTTTCCCAAGCGGTGGCTAACCTGTATCTGTTGCAGTGGTCTGAAATAGTGTTCTTAAAACAGCTTGGCCCACACTAGCTTGTTGTTTTGCTAACACATCTACACAATAGTGTTTTGTGAATGTGTGTGGTGTAGAACATGTTGCAGCTTTGCAAATGTCACTTAAGGGTATGTTTCCTAAAAATACCATGGAAGCCCCTATCTTGCGTGTAGAATGCACTTTAGGGGGAACTGTTAAGGTGCGTTTAGCTTTGAGGTAGCATATTTGTATGCACTTAACTATCCAGCGTGCAATACCTGCCCTTATGTGGTGGCGAGAAAGCAACGAAGAGTTGTTTTGTCTTCCTAAAAGGTTTGGTTCTTTCAATGTAATACAGTATCGCTCTTTTTACATCTGTGTGAAGAGCACGTTCTGCTACTGAGTCTGGTTGAGGAAAAAAGACGGGTAACTTAACAGACTGGTTGAGATGAAAAGCAGAAACGACTTTGGGTAAAAATTTTGGGTTAGTCCTAAGAACCACTTTATTTTGGTGAATTTGTAAAAATGGTTCTTGTATGGTTAATGCCTGGAGCTCACCAACTCTCCTAAGAGATGTGATGGCTATAAGGAAGGCTACTATCCAAGATAGAAATTGTAATTCGCATCTGTGCATAGGCTCAAATGGTGGGCCCATGAGTCTTGTAAGGACTATATTAAGATTCCACACGGGAGAAGGTGGAAGTCTAGGAGGAATAATTCTTTTGAGTCCTTCCATAAAGGCTTTGATAGCGGGTACTCGAAACAAAGACAAGTGTTGTCTGTTTTGTAGGTAAGCCGCGATAGCGGCAAGATGTAATCCGTATAGACGTATATGCTAAGTTAGCACGTTGTAGGTGTAACAGATAGCAAATGATGTTTTGAGTTGAGGCATCTAACGGATTGATTTGGTTTTTAGTACAATAAATTGCAAATCGTTTCCATTTTGCTGCATGGCATGCTCTTGTGGTAGGACGTCTAGCCTCCTTAATGACGTTCATGCAGTCTGATGGGAGGTTAAGGTGGCCAAATTTTAAGACTTCAGGTGCCAGATGGCAAGGTTGAGTTGACTGGGATCTGGATGTCTTATCTCTCCATGGTTCTGAGTGAGAAGCTTGGGGGAGAGGTGTAATTTTTGGTGAGGAACTATTGATAGTTCCAACAGGGCTGTGAACCATGGTTGTCGAGCCCATGTGGGAGCAACTAGGATCATTGTGAGGGATTATTGAGTGAGCTTCCGAACCACTAATGGAACTAGCGGGAGAGGTGGAAAAGCGTAAGCAAATTTCCCTGACCAATTCATCCATAGCTCAGTTTGGGCATTTTGCGTTGTGGTGTGTGGCGAACAGATCTATTTCTGGGTAGCCCCACATTTGGAAGAATGGGAGGAATACTTGTGAACGTAGTTCCCATTCGTGGATCTGTCTCGGACGACTGAGTAGATCTGCAATCTGATTGTCTACTCCTGGGAGATGTTGTGCAAGGAGGTATATGTTTTGAAGAATGGCCCACCTCCAAATGCTTTGAGCTAGGTGTGAAAGTTGTAGAGAGTGTGCCCCTCCCTGTTTTTGTATGTAGTACATTGCTGTCATGTCTGTACGAACTAGGACAGCTTTGCCTACTAGATGTGTCTGAAAAGCTTTTAGTGCTAGAAAAATTGCAAGCAGCTCCAGATGGTTTATGTGGAGCTGTTTTTGTTGTAGAGTCCACATGCCCTGAATGGTATGTGTTTGAAGATGAGCTCACCAACCCGTAAGGGATGCGTCTGCTGTTAGCACTATCTGTGGAACCGGATCGATGAATTGCCGCCCCTTGGAAAGGTTTTGTGTATTCCACCACTGCAGAGAGCGATGAGTGCGGCCGTCCACCAATACCAGATCGTTTAAGTGACCTTGAGCCTGGTTTCACTGACGTGCTAAGCATTCCTGTAGGGGACGCATTTGGAGTCTTGCGTAAGGAACAATTAGAATGCAAGACGCCATCATTCCGATCAACTGCATAAACACTCGGGCTGGTAATGAGCGTTGCGGTTGAAATTGTGATATTAGTGTTTGCATGTTGCGTATTCTGACTGGGTTGGGGTACGCTAGAGCTTTTCGGGTGTCTATTGTAGCTCCTAGATACGCTTGCGTGTTGGAGGGATGCAGATGAGACTTGGTGAGGTTGACAGTGAATCCCAAGTCGTGAAGTAGTTGAACTGTTTTGTGAGTGTGGTGTAGGCAGCTGTGTTGCGACTTGGCTTTTATTAGCCAGTCGTCTAAGTAAGGGAAGACGTGAATTTGTTGTCTTCTTAAATGAGCTGCTACTACTGCTAGGCACTTGGTGAATACTCTTGGTGCTGTAGTGACCTCGAATGGGAGGACTTTGAATTGGTAGTGTTGTCCGTCCACCACGAACCTGAGATATTTCCTGTGAGCGGGGTGAATGGGAATATGAAAATAGGCGTCCTTTAAATCTAGAGTGGAAAGAAAGTCGCCTTGCTGTTGTACGTTGACCATGTGGAAGTGGTCTGAGTGAATGTAGAGGTTTAGCAGTCTGAGGTCCAGTATGGGCCTGAGAGAGCCGTCCTTTTTGGGAATTAAAAAGTAAAGGGAGTACACTCCTGACGCTTGGTGATGTAAGGGGACTGGTTCTATTGCAGGTTTGCGTAACAGAGAGGACTTCTTGTTTTAACAAGGTGAGATGTTCTGGTGACATTGCCCGCTCTCTCGGAAGGATTGTTGGTGGAGTGCTGGTAAGTTCCAGGCAATAACCATTTTGGATAATTTGTATTACCCACTTGTCTGAGGTGATTGAATTCCACACAGGTAGGAACTGTGAGAGACGTCCCCCGATGGGAGTGGAATGGTCGGGGGGTAGTGGGGGGATGTCACGGTTTGTTGGCAGGGGAAGTGCGGGTGGAGTTGCCTCTTCCTCTGCCCTTGTTATTGTTTCTTCTGTAACCTCCTCGAAAATAGCCTCTGGAGGGGCTAGATTGGTTGTTCCCCTTGTAAGAGGAGGAGGGATTCTCCGACGACATTGTTTTTGAGCCACCCCTGTAGAAGGAGCGACGAAAGGAACCCCTGTTAGAAGGTAATTGTAGGGCTCCCATGGATTTAGCAGTGTCAGTATCTTTCTTCATTTTTTCTAATGAAGTATCCACGGTTGGCCGAAAAAGATGTTCTTTATCGAAGGGCTGATTAAGTATGGCGGCTTGTACCTATTGCTTGAATCCAGAGATTCGAAGCCAAGCATGTCTCCGCAGGAGTATGCTGGTGTTAATAGCACATGAAGCTGTGTCTGAAGCATCTAGGGCGCATTTTATGGAAGTGTTCGTGATGAGCTTCCCTTCCTGAATGAGGTAGTTAGCTTTGGCCTTATGTTCTTCTGGCAAATATTGTAGAAGTTTTTCTAATTCGTCATAATGTGCCCTGTCGTAGCGTGCCAATAGAGCTTGAGCATTGGCAATACGCCAAGTGTTGGCGGCCTGGGAAGCTACCCTTTTGCCCGAGGCATCGATAAGTTTTGACACCTTATCAGGAGGAGGAGCGTCACCTGTTTGAGAGTTAGCTCTCTTGCGGGCATTAGACACCACAAGAGAGTCCAGTGGTAACTGACCTTTTATGTAATATAGGGTCTGTAGGAGTAGCCTTGTATTTTTTATCTACCCGAGTGTAGGAAAGTGGCTCTGTATATACTGTACCCAAGTAAGGTTCAGGGTGTACAGAGTCCACAGTCCCCAGAGGGTTGACAGAGGCTAAAGTTAGATATAACCTTACTCTCCAAAGTGGTAGCTTGGTCGAGCAGTAAGGCAGTATCAGAGGACAGTGTAAAGCATTTGTTGTACACACTCAGTCAGCAAATGGAGCCACACACTCAAGAACTGAACTCTAGGCCAATGGTTTGTATATAAAAAAATATATGCTTGTTTTATTTTAGAACCAACAATAGGATCAAAATATAGTTTCTCAGTATGAGATGCTTTGGTTATTCACCTTACAGATAGGCAGTAGACTTTTTTGATAGTGGTTATCACAGTTGGTGCAAGAGGCAACACAGGGTCAAATTCAATGCAACATTGAGCTCAATGGAAAATTATACTTAATTACAATTGATTACTTTGCAGAGCACTTTTCTAACCACAGGACTGGATCCTGGATTCAGTCCTGGGACACTTCCTGTAAACAGGTAAGAAAAAGCGTTTTGGTTATTGTAGTGATTTTTGAAGAATATTACTATATTTCAAAAGCTGACACTTAGAAACTTTTCTGGGTAAAATTACCAATGTTATCCTATGAAAGGAAATACAGTGTGCAAGCAAAGTATGTTTACGTTACTTTTGTAATCCAGTGCTGGACTCCTAGGTTCAGCACTGGGACATTTACTTAAAACAGGTAAGTAATTACGTTTTTGTAGTTTGTTCGATTTTTAAAGAATATTTGTAAAATACAGAAATCGACACTTAGAAGAAATTTCACAGAAAACCAGTCAATGGATCCCTATGAAAGAAAAGTGAGTTAACGGTAAGTAACGTTGCGATTACTTTTTAGGGCCAGTGTTGGGCACTCGGGTCCAGCACTGAGGCCCCTCCTAATACTAGGTGAGTATTTTCGTTTTCGTGACTCGGTTGATTTTTGGTGAATATTCTAAAGTTTCAGAACTCCACACTTAGAAGAAATTTCGCAGAAAACCAGTCAATGGAACCCTATGGAAGAAAAGTGAGTTATCGGATTTCGGGTAAGTACTTGACTGGCAGGGTTAAGGTTCTGGGTAAGACTCAGGGGTCCCCCAGGATCAGGTAAGTACAGTTTTTACACCCTCAGCGGCACAGGGGCGGCCGGGTGCAGAGTGAGAAGGCCCAATGTTATCCTATGGCAGGCGGGGGGCCCCGGGTTGGTGGCTGCTGGCCAGCAGGCCACGCGACTGTGGGAGCTGGGCTCCTGGTCACTTGCTCAGGGCAAGTAGGGAAGTAGGTTAGGATAGAGGTTGCACTTCCAGGGGCACTCGGGCGGCTGGGTGCAGGGTGCTTTTGAGCCGTCGGGCGCTCAATGTTAAACAATAGAGGTCGTGAAAGGTGAAGAAAGGCTGCAGGCTCGGGGACGGTGATTCTTCAGGGACGACCAACACTTCAGGAGGTAAGTTGGGGTCTTGGAGGATAGGTTGACACCCAGGAGTTGGGCACAGGGGGCCGTGGGGCGCCGGGTGCAGGGGTGTCTTTGAGGTCGGGAAATCTTACCCCTGCTGGTCGCGGTTGGAGGGGTCCCTTGTCCTGAGGCTGCAGGCGTCGTCTGGGTCGTCGAGGAGGGTCCTTGGCCACTGGATTCCAGGTCAGAATCGCCGGGGGACGTCCTCGAGGTCTTTGGTCACTCAGGCACAGGCTGGACTCGGCGGGTGCAGAGTGTGCAGGTTTCGCGGCTCCGTGCCAGGGCCGGGTCTTTGGTAGGTTTTCTTTTGAGCAGTACCACTGCTCGTGGGAGTCCCTGGGTCGAAGGCTGTAGCACAGAAGTCAGGTCCTCCGGGGTTTGTGAGGTTGCTGAGGCCGGGATTCCGCAGGAGCAGGTTCAGAGGTCGACAGGCCGGTAGGGCTGGGGCCAAGTCAGTTGTTGTCGCCTCCTTTTTAGCAGCTGCACGGCTGGTCTTCTTGCTTCGTCTTCTCTTCTTGTTTTCGGATTTGGGAACTCCGGAAGGAAGGTTCAGGGAGCCCCTAAATACTAAATTTAGGGGTGGTTACAGGTAGGTAAGGGCAGGGACCAATGGGTCCCTTCCCTGGGGTGGGTACACCCCTATTCTGTTCCTCTCCAGTGGGAGGGGGCAGGAGCCTGTCCCTGGTTGGCCAGGTCCCCCATCCTCAAGATGGCGGGGACTCGAGTTTGTGCTTCACCTCGCCTCCCCCACCTTAGGGGTGGAGTTGGCAGAGGCGGGCACAACCCATTTCCTGCTTCTGGTTTTCCCGCCGGTTCTCCCGCCAGGAGTGGGGGTAGAACCAGTGGGGACCAGTTTGCTGGAAGCAGCAAATGGTCTGGGGAAACTCCAAAGGCGGCAGGCCTTTGAAGCTCCCCCTGCCCATCCTGGGGAGGAGGCTTTGGCACCTCGTCCCGGGATGTGCATTGTTTCAGGCCCCTGAGAGCAGAGGCTCTCGACCCAGGGGTCCAGAAACATGTCTGGTGGTGGCAGCCTGGGCAGCCACTCAGTCCGGACACTGGAGGTCGGGTTGGTTTCAGGGGGCATCTCTAAGATGCCCCCTGGAGTGCGTTTTACATTAAATCCCACACTGGCATCAGTGGGGGTTTAATGTGCTGAGAAGTTTGATACCAAACTTCTTAGTCTTCAGTGGGGCCATTATGGTGCTGTGGAGTTCGTAATGACAGACTCCCAGCACCATATACTCTTAATGGCAGCACTGCACTTACAATGCCCAAGAATGGACTTGGGCACTGTAGGGGCACAGGGCTCATGCCTCTATGCCCTCACCACTGGCATAGTGCACCCAGCTAGAGGGGTGGCTGACCTAGGCCAGGGCAGTGGCTTGTAGGCATGGCACACAGGGATGTGAGCCATGTCGACTCTTCACTTTTGTTCTGCACCAAGACACGCAGCCTGCAAAGGCAGTGTGTGTGTGTAAAGGTGCAGGGTCCCTAAGGGTGGCACAACAAGTGCTGCAGCCCTTAGGGGCCTTCCCTGGTCACAGTGCCCTGGGTACCCATGGTACCATTTACCAGGGGCTGACCTGTGGCCAGGGATGTCAATTGGGTGTAGGTATCAATGCAATTTTAGGGAAGGAACACAGGCCCTGGGTACCTGGTTGGCAGGAGCCCAGGGCACACTCAGTCAAAGTACATCAGCCATTCAGCAAAAAGTGGGGGCATACCATGTAAGAAAGATGGCACTTTCTCACACAACTCCCCCCAAACGAAAGATGATGAGACTAACCTTGCCCTATGGAGTCTTCATTGTCTAAGTGGAAGAACCTGGAAAGGCCATCTGCATTGGCATGGGCAGTGCCAGGTCTGTGTTCCACTTCAAAGTCCATTCCCTGTAGGGAGATGGACCACCTCAACAGTTTTGGGTTTTCTCCTTTCATTTGCATTAGCCACCTGAGAGGTCTGTGGTCAGTTTGAACTAGGAAGTGAGTTCCAAACAGGTAGGGCCTCAGCTTCTTCAGGGACCAGACCACAGCAAAGGCCTCCCTCTCAATGGCACTCCAACGCTGCTCCCTGGGGAGAAGCCTTCTGCTTATAAAAGCAACAGGTTGGTCTTGGCCTTCATCATTGGTCTGGGATAGGACCGCTCCTATCCCTAGCTCAGAGGCATCAGTCTGCACAATGAACTGCTTGGCATAATCTGGTGCTTTTAGAATTGGTGCTGAGCACATTGCTTCTTTCAGAGTGTCAAAAGCCTTTTGGCAACAGACTGTCCAGTTTACTTTCTTTGGCATCTTCTTGGAGGTGAGTTCTGTGAGGGGAGTCACAATGGACCCATATCCCTTCACAAACCTCCTGTAGTACCCAGTCAAGCCAAGGAATGCCCTGACTTGGGTCTGAGTTGTTGGAGCTACCCAGTCCAGGATAGCCTGGATCTTGGGCTGTAAGGGTTGTACCTGGCCTCCACCAACCAGGTGGCCCAAGTACACCACAGTGCCCTGCCCTATCTGGCATTTGGATGCCTTGATAGTTAGGCCTGCAGTTTGCAGGGCCTTTAAAACCTTCCCAAGGTGGACCAGGTGATCCTGCCAGGTGGAACTGAAGACAGCAATATCATCAAGATAAGCTGCACTAAAGGACTCCAACCCAGCAAGGACTTGATTCACCAACCTCTGGAAGGTGGCAGGGGCATTCTTTAAACCAAAGGGCATAACAGTGAACTGAAAATGCCCATCAGGTGTGGAGAATGCTGTTTTCTGTTTGGCTCCTGGGGCCATGCCAATCTGCCAGTACCCTGCAGTTAAGTCAAAGGTACTCAGGTATTTGGCTGCACCCAATCTGTCTATCAGTTCATCAGCTCTTGGGATAGGGTGTGCATCTGTCTTGGTGACAGAGTTGAGACCCCTATAGTCCACACAAAACCTCATCTCTCTCTTTTCACCCTTTTGATGAGGTTTGGGGACCAGAACCACTGGGCTAGCCCAGGGGCTCTCAGAGGGCTCAATAACCCCTAGCTCCAGCATCTTGCTGACTTCAGCTCTGATGCTTTCCTTAACTTGGTCTGACTGACGATAGATCTTGTTTTTGACAGGTGCACTGTCACCAGTGTCCACATCATGGGTACACCAGTTTGTCAGACCAGGGGTCAAGGAAAAGAGCCCAGCATACTGCTGCAAGACTTGCTTGCAGTCAGTCTGCTGTTGGGCAGTGAGGGTGTCTGAAAAGACAACTCCATCTACTGACCCATCTTTTGGGCTGTGGGAGAGGAGATCAGGGAGAGGTTCACTCTCAGCTTCCTGTTCCTCATCTGTCACCATCAGCATGGTGATGTCAGCCCTGTCATTGTAGAGTTTTAGGCGGTTCACATGGATAACCCTTTTGGGTGTCCTGCTGGTGCCCAGGTCAACCAGGTAGGTGACCTCACTCTTTTTCTCTAGGATAGGGTAAGGGCCACTCCATCTGTCCTGGAGGGCCCTTGGTGCCACTGGCTCCAAAACCCATACCTGTTGCCCAGGTTGGAATTCAACCAGTGCAGCTTTTTGGTCATACCAGTGCTTCTGAAGCTCCTGGCTGGCCTCAAGGTTCTTGGATGCCTTTTCCATGTACTCAGCCATTCTGGACCTTAGGCCAAGCACATAGTCCACTATATCTTGTTTGGGTTCTTGGAGAGGTCTCTCCCAGCCCTCCTTTACAAGACAGAGTGGTCCCCTCACAGGATGGCCAAACAGAAGTTCAAAGGGTGAGAAACCTACCCCCTTCTGTGGCACTTCTCTGTAAGCGAAAAGCAGGCATGGTAGTAGGACATCCCATCTCCTTTTGAGTTTTTCAGGGAGCCCCATGATCATGCCTTTCAATGTCTTGTTGAACCTCTCAACAAGGCCATTGGTTTGTGGATGGTAGGGTGTAGTAAACTTGTACTGCACCCCACACTCCTTCCACATGTGGGTCAGGTAAGCAGACATGAAGTTGGAACCTCTGTCTGAAACCACCTCCTTAGGAAACCCTACCCTGGTGAAGACACCAATGAGGGCTTTGGCTACTGCAGGAGCTGTAGTAGTCCTAAGGGGAATAGCCTCAGGATACCTAGTGGCATGATCCACTACCACCAGTATGAATTTGTTCCCTGAGGCTGTGGGAGGTTCCAGTGGACCCACTATGTCCACACCTACCCTTTCAAAGGGAACCCCCACCACAGGTAGTGGTATCAGGGGGCCTTTGGATGGCCACCTGTCTTGCCACTGGCTTGACAGGTAACACAGGAGCTGACAAACTCCTTCACCTTTTGGTGCATCTGGGGCCAGTAAAAGTGGCTAACTAGCCTTTCCCAAGTTTTGGTTTGGCCCAGATGTCCAGCTAGGGGATGTCATGAGCCAAAGTTAGGAGGAACTCCCTGTACTTCTGGGGCACTACCACTCTCCTGGTGGTTCCAGGGTTGGGGTCTTTTGCCTCAGTGTACAGTAATCCCTCTTCCCAATAGACTCTGTGGGTACCACTGACATCTCCCTTGGCTTCTGAAACAGCTTGCTGCCTCAGGCTTTCAAGAGTGGGACAGTCTTGCTGTCCCTGGCACAGCTCTTCCCTAGAGGGTCCCCCTGGGCCCAAGAGTTCAACCTGGTAAGGGTCAAGCTCTAGGGGCTCAGTTCCCTCTGGGGCTTCCAGGTTCTCTCCCTGAGGAGAGGGGTCCTGCTCTTGTGACTGTGTAGAAGCTGGTCCGCCAGTCTTCTTTCCTTTTCTCTTGGTAGGCTGGGCCATCATCCCAGGCTCCAACACTATTTCTTCACCCTGCCTTTTGCTCTGTGCTCTTGTTTTTACACACACCAATTCAGGGATGCCCAGCATGGCTGCATGGGCCTTTAGCTCCACCTCTGCCCAGGCTGAGGTTTCCAGATCATTTCCTAGCAGACATGCAGCTGGTAACTTCGGAGAGACCACTACCTGCTTCAGGCCAGTAACCCCCCAGCCTAATGTCACCAGGGCCATGGGATGACTAGTGGTGACACTGTCAGCATTGGTGACTGGGTAAGTTTTCCCAATCAAGTATTGCTCAGGGGAAACCAGTGTGTCCCTCACCATAGTGACACTGGCACCTGTATCCCTCAGAGCCTCTACTCTAGTTCCATTCACCCAGGGGTATTGCAAATACTTCTTTAAGTTGGGTGGCCACACAGCTACAGTGGCAAATTCCACTTCCCCTAGGGAGACCAGACTTGCCTCAGTGGGTTCCCAGATTTGCTCAGGGTACACTTCTGATCCCATCTGTAAACTTGCTGCCCCAGGAGTAGCTGTACTGGGTGCCTTAGGGGCTTTGTTGTGGGGGCAAGTTTTGTCTACAGTGAGGTGTCCTGACTTCTTACAGTTATTACACCAGGCCTTCAAGGGATCAAAGTTCTTCCCCTATAGGGTTGAGGCACATAGGGAGTAGTTTGGGACCCACCCCCTGAACAGGTTTTTGGGGCCCTTTGGAAGACTCAGACTTTTTATCTTGGGGATTCTCACCACCTTTCCCTGGGGGGTTTGGTGACCACCTTCTTTTGGTCACCCCCAGTGGTTGTCCTTGTCACCCTAGTCTTGACCCAGTGGTCTGCCTTCTTTCCCAATTCTTGGGGAGAAATTAGACCTAGGTCTACCAAATGCTGATGCAACTTTTCATTTGTGCAATTACTTAGTATGTGTTCCTTCATAAACAAATTGTAAAGTCCAGAAAAATCATGCACATTATGTCCAGCTAACCAGCCATCCAGTGTCTTTACTGAGTAGTCCACGAAGTCAATCCAGGACTGGGTCTGGGTTTTGTGAGCCCCCTGAATCTAATTCTATACTCCTCAGTAGTGAGCCCAAATCCCTCAATCAGAGTACTCTTCATGAGGTCATAGGACCCTGCATCTGGCCCAGAGAGGGTCAGAAGCCTGTCTCTGCAGTTACCAGAGAACAGTTCCCACAGGAGTGCCCCCACAGAGGTTTCTTTACTCTTCTTATTTCACAAGCCCTCTCAAAGGCTGTGAACCATTTGGTGATGTCATCACCTTCCTCAAACTTAGGGACAATCCCTTTGGGGATTTTAGGTTCAGAAGTTTCCTCCCTATCCTTATTTTTAGTATTGCTGCCACCATTGATGGGTGCTAAACCCATCTCCTGTCTTTCCTTCTCTAGAGCCAGGAGTCTGGTCTCTAGGTCCAGTCGTTTGGCCAACCTGGCTAACAAGTTGTCCTCCTCACTGAGGGTATCCTCAGTGTCCTCTCTGGGACCAGGACCACCTAGGTGGCCCCTAGGTCCCCAGAGGTCTATTCTTGGAGTTAAGGGTGCAGGGACCCTATCTTCCCTAGGAAGTGATGGAGGTGGGTTACCATCCCCATCCTCCTCATTCCTTTCCTCCTCTGTTGGGTCATCACCATGCTCAGAGGGGTGGGCTTTAGCATACTCAGCCAGGAGCTCCTGGAGCCCTTGTTTGGTTGGATGCTGGCCCATTGGTATATCTTTAAGTTTGCATAAGGACCTTATCTCTTTGAAAGACAAATGAAGATAAGGGGTGAGGTCGAGCTCCTCAACCAGTTCCTGTATGTCATTATTATCTTCACTAGTAGCTGGGTTCTTGTCTTGAGACATTTTTTAAAAAAAAATTCTAACCCCTCTAACCTTGGCTATAGTGACTTTTTATTTTCTAAGATGCTACAGGGACTTAAGCAAGGCCCTAACAAGACTTTTAGTAATTTGGTAAAAAAATGCCAATTAAAAAAATCAGAATTCTAAAGGCAATTTAAGAGTTCTGTCGTGTGATCAGATGGTAACCAAGTAGTCCAACAAATGCAAGTTTGTATCCCACCGCTGATCCACCAATGTAGGAAAGTGGCTCTGTATATACTGTACCCAAGTAAGGTTCAGGGTGTACAGAGTCCACAGTCCCCAGAGGGTTGACAGAGGCTAAAGTTAGATATAACCTTACTCTCCAAAGTGGTAGCTTGGTCGAGCAGTAAGGCAGTATCAGAGGACAGTGTAAAGCATTTGTTGTACACACTCAGTCAGCAAATGGGGCCACACACTCAAGAACTGAACTCTAGGCCAATGGTTTGTATATAAAAAATATATGCTTGTTTTATTTTAGAACCAACAATAGGATCAAAATATACTTTCTCAGTATGAGATGCTTTGGTTATTCACCTTACAGATAGGCAGTAGACTTTTTTGATAGTGGTTATCACAGTTGGTGCAAGAGGCAACACAGGGTCAAATTCAATGCAACATTGAGCTCAATGGAAAATTATACTTAATTACAATTGATTACTTTGCAGAGCACTTTTCTAACCACAGGACTGGATCCTGGATTCAGTCCTGGGACACTTCCTGTAAACAGGTAAGAAAAAGCGTTTTGGTTATTGTAGTGATTTTTGAAGAATATTACTATATTTCAAAAGCTGACACTTAGAAACTTTTCTGGGTAAAATTACCAATGTTATCCTATGAAAGGAAATACAGTGTGCAAGCAAAGTATGTTTACGTTACTTTTGTAATCCAGTGCTTGACTCCTAGGTTCAGCACTGGGACATTTACTTAAAACAGGTAAGTAATTACGTTTTTGTAGTTTGTTCGATTTTTAAAGAATATTTGTAAAATACAGAAATCGACACTTAGAAGAAATTTCACAGAAAACCAGTCAATGGATCCCTATGAAAGAAAAGTGAGTTAACGGTAAGTAACGTTGCGATTACTTTTAGGGCCAGTGTTGGGCACTCGGGTCCAGCACTGAGGCCCCTCCTAATACTAGGTGAGTATTTTCGTTTTCGTGACTCGGTTGATTTTTGGTAAATATTCTAAAGTTTCAGAACTCCACACTTAGAAGAAATTTCGCAGAAAACCAGTCAATGGAACCCTATGGAAGAAAAGTGAGTTATCGGATTTCGGGTAAGTACTTGACTGGCAGGGTTAAGGTTCTGGGTAAGACTCAGGGGTCCCCAGGATCAGGTAAGTACAGTTTTTACACCCTCAGCGGCACAGGGGCGGCCGGGTGCAGAGTGAGAAGGCCCAATGTTATCCTATGGCAGGCGGGGGCCCCGGGTTGGTGGCTGCTGGCAAGCAGGCCACGCGACGGTGGGAGCTGGGCTCCTGGTCACTTGCTCAGGGCAAGTAGGGAAGTAGGTTAGGATAGAGGTTGCACTTCCAGGGGCACTCGGGCGGCTGGGTGCAGGGTGCTTTGAGCCGTCGGGCGCTCAATGTTAAACAATAGAGGTCGTGAAAGGTGAAGAAAGGCTGCAGGCTCGGGGACGGTGATTCTTCAGGGACGACCAACACTTCAGGAGGTAAGTTGGGGTCTTGGAGGATAGGTAGACACCCAGGAGTTGGGCACAGGGGGCCGTGGGGCGCCGGGTGCAGGGGTGTCTTTTGAGGTCGGGAAATCTTACCCCCTGCTGGTCGCGGTTGGAGGGGTCCCTTGTCCTGAGGCTGCAGGCGTCGTCTGGGTCGTCGAGGAGGGTCCTTGGCCACTGGATTCCAGGTCAGAATCGCCGGGGGACGTCCTCGAGGTCTTTGGTCACTCAGGCACAGGCTGGACTCGGCGGGTGCAGAGTGTGCAGGTTTCGCGGCTCCGTGCCAGGGCCGGGTCTTTGGTAGGTTTTCTTTTGAGCAGTACCACTGCTCGTGGGAGTCCCTGGGTCGAAGGCTGTAGCACAGAAGTCAGGTCCTCCGGGGTTTGTGAGGTTGCTGAGGCCGGGATTCCGCAGGAGCAGGTTCAGAGGTCGACAGGCCGGTAGGGCTGGGGCCAAGTCAGTTGTTGTCGCCTCCTTTTAGCAGCTGCACGGCTGGTCTTCTTGCTTCGTCTTCTCTTCTTGTTTTCGGATTTGGGAACTCCGGAAGGAAGGTTCAGGGAGCCCCTAAATACTAAATTTAGGGGTGGTTACAGGTAGGTAAGGGCAGGGACCAATGGGTCCCTTCCCTGGGGTGGGTACACCCCTATTCTGTTCCTCTCCAGTGGGAGGGGGCAGGAGCCTGTCCCTGGTTGGCCAGGTCCCCCATCCTCAAGATGGCGGGGACTCGAGTTTGTGCTTCACCTCGCCTCCCCCACCTTAGGGGTGGAGTTGGCAGAGGCGGGCACAACCCATTTCCTGCTTCTGGTTTTCCCGCCGGTTCTCCCGCCAGGAGTGGGGGTAGAACCAGTGGGGACCAGTTTGCTGGAAGCAGCAAATGGTCTGGGGAAACTCCAAAGGCGGCAGGCCTTTGAAGCTCCCCCTGCCCATCCTGGGGAGGAGGCTTTGGCACCTCGTCCCGGGATGTGCATTGTTTCAGGCCCCTGAGAGCAGAGGCTCTCGACCCAGGGGTCCAGAAACATGTCTGGTGGTGGCAGCCTGGGCAGCCACTCAGTCCGGACACTGGAGGTCGGGTTGGTTTCAGGGGCATCTCTAAGATGCCCCTGGAGTGCGTTTTACATTAAATCCCACACTGGCATCAGTGGGGGTTTAATGTGCTGAGAAGTTTGATACCAAACTTCTTAGTCTTCAGTGGGGCCATTATGGTGCTGTGGAGTTCGTAATGACAGACTCCCAGCACCATATACTCTTAATGGCAGCACTGCACTTACAATGCCCAAGAATGGACTTGGGCACTGTAGGGGCACAGGGCTCATGCCTCTATGCCCTCACCACTGGCATAGTGCACCCAGCTAGAGGGGTGGCTGACCTAGGCCAGGGCAGTGGCTTGTAGGCATGGCACACAGGGATGTGAGCCATGTCGACTCTTCACTTTTGTTCTGCACCAAGACACGCAGCCTGCAAAGGCAGTGTGTGTGTGTAAAGGTGCAGGGTCCCTAAGGGTGGCACAACAAGTGCTGCAGCCCTTAGGGGCCTTCCCTGGTCACAGTGCCCTGGGTACCCATGGTACCATTTACCAGGAGCTGACCTGTGGCCAGGGATGTCAATTGGGTGTAGGTATCAATGCAATTTTAGGGAAGGAACACAGGCCCTGGGTACCTGGTTGGCAGGAGCCCAGGGCACACTCAGTCAAAGTACATCAGCCATTCAGCAAAAAGTGGGGGCATACCATGTAAGAAAGATGGCACTTTCTCACACCGAGGTGTTAGCATTCGGGCTCTAACTGGGTCCTTGAATACTTCATTAATATGTTTTAACATGCCTTTTAGCATGGGTAGAGTGTTAGTAGACCTTTGTGAATGTGTGAACGTTTCTACAAGGAAATCCTCTTCTAGAGGGTCACTATGTAGTTCCACCCCGTGATATTGTGCAGCCCTGTTGATGAGTTGCGCAAAGCCAATGTTGTCATCAGGTGGGGAAGGCCTAGAGGGATATAGATCAGGGTCATTTGGTACATCTGGATCCTTATCATAATCATCCCATGGGTCAGTGTCGTGTGGTATGTCAGAGTCTTGCGGGATATGATGATCATCATCCCCATCTTCATCCCCATCATCGAAATAGTCATCCTGTGAGTCAGGTGACCTTGGAGGTGGTGAATTTGATGGTGTGATGTTTGGAATAGGAGGAGGAGATGGAGGTACATAAGGGGGAGAAGGGTTGGTACCCATGTCTCTTTTTTGCTTAAGAGGTATAGGCCCTCTTGTGGGAGGTCTAACTTCCGTTTCTTGGGAAGAGTAGCCATAAGTTGTCCAGTGTTGGGATCAATGCTGAGTTTTTTCTGTTTTGGGTCCAGAGGTGGTTCTTCAGATGGAAATTGTTTGGAAGGAGTCTCTGTTCCCTTTGGAGTGGATTTCAGCATCGAAGATTTTTGTTTAGAGTCTTTGGGTGCCGAGTGTTTGGAATCTAGTTCTTTAGTTTTAGCCGGTTTAGGCTGTGTAGCCTTCGGAGTGGTCTGTTTCGGCTCCAAACTTTTCGGCGCGGAGGTTGTCGGCTCCGAGCTTTTAGGTGTGGAGCGTTTCGGTTACGAGGATTTCGGTTTGGACGACTTCGGATCTGGCTCTTTTGTCTTAGAGGGTCTCGGCTCCGAGGCTTTCGGTGTCGAAGATGTCCTCGGTACTGACAACGTGAGAGGAGTCCCATGTTGGTACTGATGTTTCAGTGCCGAAGTTGTTGGTTCGGCACCGGATTGGGATCGGCTCGAGCCAGAAGGCTTATGTTTGTGTTTCATAGCCGGGCCGGAGGGCGGGGCATCTGAAACTTTTTCACGGTGTCGACCGGAGCCAGAGGGCGAGGGTGATACCGGAGCCTTTCCCTTAGTTTGAGTGGGCACATGGGGGTCTGTACTCACGGTCCACTGAGCCGGAGTGACGCTCAGGTCGTCTTCCATGTCGAGTCGGCTTCAGACACGGAGACCAGTTCTTCTTCTTCGGCTTGTGCGACTGTGTTCTGGTTCGTCGCCGAAGATATCCTGTACGGAGCCACTGCCGCGTTGCATCTCGTGGCGTCGAGCCCGACGATCACGGATGGTCTTCTTCGACCGGAATGATCGACACGCCTCGCAGGATGATTCTTCGTGTTCCGGGGATAGGCACAGGTTACAGACCTTGTGCAGCTCGGTGCGTGGAAATTTAGCACGACACCCGGGACATAGCTTGAACGGAGTCCGTTCCATCGACTGCTGACGTGGTCGGCACGGGTAGGCCCGACGGCCCGCCTCGAAGTTCTTGATCGAAGGTTTCACAGTTTGGACGATACGCGAGGAATGAGAAAGCGCGATCCAAGACAATACCGTCGAGGGTAGAGGATTGCGCGTGGAAGGGGTTCGAGAACGATACCGAACCGGAGCGCAGCAATACACATCCGAACCCAATGGCGGAAAAAAACCAATCTAAGGATGGAGTCGATGCCCATGCGCACTATCACCGAAAGGAGTCACCTACCTCGTGACTACAAAGACTTCTTCGAAGAAAAATAAAGTGCAAACATCCGGGCCCAACACCAGATGGCGATCTATGCTAACGCATATGATCTACAGCTCATATGCCTCGAACTAACGTCCACCACATTCGGTGGGAGAGAGAAAGTACTCAGGTTGCCCCGTTCAATCTCCAGGCATGAAGGTGCAGGCTCTGGAGGTGGGGGTGTAGAACCTGCCCCTGCGACTGCGAGAGGAGATCTGCCCTGAGAAGGAGACTGAGCGGAGGATGCGATGAGAGGTTAAGTAGATCTGTGTACCACACCCTTCTTGGCCAATCCGAGGTGATCAATATGACTTGGGCCCTGTCTTGGCAAATCTTCCTCAGAACTCGAGGAATCAAGGGTATGGGGGAAACGCGTAAAGGAGCTGCGAACTACATTCCAACTGAAACGCGTCCCCCAACACTCCCTGCATCGGAAACTGGAGACTGCAGAACGACGGGCAGTGCGCGTTCTCGCGAGTGGCGAAGAGGTCCAACCGAGGAAATCCCCACATCTTGAAGATGAGATGGACCACCTCCGGATGAAGCCGCTACTCGTGATCGGCCGAAGAGCGCCGACTGAGACTGTCTGCACCAACATTTAACACTCCTGTAAGAAACTGGCTCTATATATACTGCACCAAAGTGAGGTACAGTGTGTATAGAGTCCAAGGGTCTCCAGAGGTTTGGCAGAGTTTAAAGTTAGATAGAACCTTACTCTCTAAAGTGGTAGCTTGGTCGAGCAGTAAGGCAGTATCAGAGGACAGTGTTAAGCATTTGATGTACACACTCAGTCAGCAAATGAATTCACACACTCAAGAACTGAACTCTGGGCCAATTGTTTTTGTATAAAAAATATACTGCTATTTTATTTTAGAACCAAGCAAGCCTGATACAGATAAGCATTCAATTCTTTTCAGTAATAAGTTACTTGTTGTACACAGCTTTAAAAAGCAATGAAGATTGTACTTGATTTGATTTACAGGGGATGCAGTAGGTTGCAATACTTAGTAAATGCAGTACATTGAAATGAATGGCTTTTCAAGGTAAATGCAGGTAAAATTACTTTTGCGTTACTTTTGTAATCCAGTGCTGGACTCCTAGATTCAGCACTGGGACATTTACTTAAAACAGGTAAGTAATTACGTTTTTGTAGTTTGTACGATTTTTAAAGAATATTCTTGTATTTCAAAAGTTGACACTTGAAACTTTTTCACAAAGAACCACCAATGTTATCCTATGGAAGGAAATTCAATTCACAGGTAAGTTACTTTAACGTTACTTTTCTTACTCAGTGCTGGATGCCTAGATTCAGCACTGGGACATTTCCTGAAAACAGTTGAGAAAATGCGTTTTGGTTATTTGTGTGATTTTTAAGGAATATTCTTAGTTTCCAAAAGTCGACACATGGAAACTTTTTGGGAGAAAAAGTGTCAATGTTATTCTATGAGGAAAAACAGGTTATCGGTTTCGAGGTAAGTAATCGGTCTTTTGAGTTAGGGTTCTGGGGTTAGACTCGGGGGTCTCCCAGGGTCAGTGATGCACTGTTGTTGCACCCTCAGCGGCACTAGGGCGGCCGGGTGCAGAGTGTTGAGGCCCAATGTTATCCTATGGAGGATAGGGGGACTCCGGTTGGTGGCTGCTGGCAAGCAGGCCACGGGGTTGTGGGAGCAAAGCTCCTAGGGTTAAGCTCAGGGCAAGTTGGGGACCAAGTTAGCACAAAAGGGCACCCTCAGCGGCACTAGGGCGGCCGGGTGCAGGGTGCTGTTTTGAGGTCGGGTGCGCCCTGTTGATTTCAATGGAGATTCTCCAGGACAAAGAAACACTGCAGGCTCAGGGACGAGGATCTTCCAGGAGTGACCACCACTTCGAGGGGTAAGTTGGGATGTTGAGGGTTGGTTAGGCACCACTGGGTTGGGCACACAAGGCCGTGGGGCGTCGGGTGCAGGGGTGCCTTGGGACGTCGGATTTTCTTACCCGCTCTGGTCGCGGTAGGGGGGTCCTCTGGATTGAGGCTGCAGGTGTCGTCAGGAGGCAGGTCAGGGGTCGCCGGATCTCGGGTCAGGATCGCCGGGGGGACCTCCTCGGGGTATTTGCCCACTCGAGCTCAGGCCGGATTCGGCGGGTGCAGAGTGTGCGGGATTCGCGGTTCCTGGCTGGCACCAGATGCTGCAGTTCAAACACGTCCGGTGTTCACGGGAGAAACAGCTTGGAAAGTGAAGGCAGGCAGGTCCTCCGGGGTTTTTGAGGTTGCTGGCCGCTGGACACGCCGGGGTTTTGCAGGAGCAGGTTCGAGGATAGACCGGCCTGTAGGGCTGGGGCCAAGTCAGTGGGTGTCGTCCTCTTGTTAGCTCTGCACGGCTTCTCGTCCTTCTCTTCTTTTTCTTGTAGTTGCTGGATCTGAGGAAGGAAGGTTCAGGGTGCCCCTAAATACTAAATTTAGGGGCGTTACAGGTAGGTAAAGGGCAGGGACCAATGGGTCCCTTCCTGGGGTGGGTACACCCCTATTCTGCCACTCTCCAGTGGTAGGGGGGCAGGAGCCTGTCCCTGGTTGGCTGGGTCCCCCCATCCTCAAGATGGCGGGGACTCGAGGTTGTGCTTCACCTCGCCTCCCACACCTTAGGGGTGGAGTTGGCAGAGGTGGGCACACCTCTCTTCCTCACTGGTTTTTCCCGCTGGTTCTCCCGCCCAAAGTGGGGGGTAAAACCAGTGGGGACCAGTTGCTGAAAGCAGCAAATGGTCTGGAGAGGCTCACAAAGGCGGCATGCCTTTGAAGCTTCTTCGTGAACCCTGCCCATCCTGGGGGAGGAGGCTTGGCACCACGTCCCAGGATATGCATTGTTTCAGGCCCCCGAGAGCAGCAAGCTCTCGACCCAGGGGTCCAGAAACAAGTCTGTTGGTGGCAGCCTAGGCAGCCACTCAGTCAGGTCACTGGAGGTTGGTCGAGTTTCAGGGGGCATATCTAAGATGCCCTCTGTGGTGCATTTTACATTAAATCCCACACTGGCATCAGTGTGGGTTTAATGTGCTGAGAAGTTTGATACCAAACTTCCCAGTCTTCAGTGTAGCCATTGTGGTGCTGTGGAGTTCGTAATGACAAACTTACAGCACCATATACTCTTAATGGCAGCACTGCACTTACAGTGCCCAGGAATGGACCTGGGTACTGTAGGGGTACAGGGCTCATGCACCTGTACCCTCACCACTGGCATAGGGCACCCAGCTAGAGGGGTTACTGATGTATGCCAGGGCAGTGGTTTGTGGGCATGGCACACAGGGATGTGTGCCATGTCGACTCTTCACTTTGTTCTGCACCAAGACACGCAGCCTGCAAAGGCAGTGTGTGAGTGTTAGGGTACAGGGCCTCTAAGGGTGGCACAATAAGTGCTGCAGCCCTTAGAGGCATTGTCTGGTCACAGTGCCCTGGGTACCTATGGTACCATTTACCAGGGGCTGACATGTGGCCAGAGATGCCAATTGGGTTTAGGCTTCAATGCAGGTTTAGGGAAGGAACATGGGCCCTGGATACCTGATTAGCAGGAGCCCAGGGCACACTCAGTCAAAGAACATCAGCAATTCAGCAAAAAGTGGGGGCATACCATGCAAGAATGTATTACAGTTGTAATACAGTTTGGATTGGTAATTGTATATGCACTTTGTTTTGACTTACAGTATTGTTTCAGAGAAATGCACTGCTTTGTAAATACAGTACATAGACTTGAATGGGCTTTTCAGTAAAATACCAGATAAGTAACTTTTTAGATTACTTTTCTTACTCAGAGTAGTATACCTGGATACTACTCTGGGACATTTCCTGCAAACAGGTAAGTAAAATCGTTTTTGTTAAATAGCACAATTTTAAAGAATTGTCAAACAAGCCTATGCAGACGCTTCTTATACTTTTTATACATTTATACTTCTGTTTCAACATTTCTTCTAAAAATTACTAAAGTATTAGAAGCGTGTGCATAGGCTTGTTTGACAATTGATGGACTCTAGGGTCTTGTTTATGAGGGATAGGGTGTTTCCCTCACCAGCTGCACCACTAGACATATAAGATTTTGCTGTGATAACTAACGCAGAATTGGTAGGCGCCAATTTCTCCCATAAATATAACACCCACCCCTTTTTGATTACAAAACAATTTTAAAGAATTTCTTTAGGTTTTCAAACTCCACACTAGGAAACTTTTCCAAGAAAAACAGTCAATGGTATCCTATGGAGGAAAATAGTGTTATCCGTTTAAAGGTAAGTATTTGGCAGTGGAGTTGAGGTTCTGGGGGTAGACTCAGGGGTCCCCCAGGGTCAGTGATGCACTCTTGTTACACCCTCAGCGGCACTAGGGCGGCCGGGTGCAGAGTGTTGAGGCCCAATGTTATCCAATGGGGATAGGGGGCGTCCGGTTGGTGGCTGCTGACGGGCAGGCCACTTGGTTATGGGAGCCAAGCTCCTGGTGTTAGGCTCAGGGCAAAGGGGGATCCGGTTTAGCACACAAAGTGCACCCGCAGGGGCGGCTGGGTGCAGGGTGCTGTTTTGGCGTCGGGTGCCCTGTTTTCAATGGGGATTTTCGGTTTTGGTTTTTAGCTGCAGGCTCGGTCCAGGAAGACTTCCAGGAGGAACCAACAGCTGGGCAGGTAAGTTGGAGGGCTCGGGGACGTAAGTGCACCTCGGGTTCTTTTCTCCAGGGCGCCTGGATGCAGGGGTGTCTTGAGGTCGGATTTCACTTCTAATTGCTGATTTAGATTGAGATTGAGAGCCAGTCCGTGTTTTCGTTTTCGTTGTTGCCGCAGCGCAGCAGTTCAGCCTTTGACGCCGCCGCCGTCCGGCCGCGGTCGCTCTGAATTCGGCTGCCTAAGCCCCAGGTGCCCGGACTCATCCGCCCAATCCCCCACCTAACCTCCGACCTAAACCCCCGGCGGTTACTCGGACAGGCGGAGGGGCCGATGGTGGCGGTGGCCGGGAGTGGAGTTTTCGGCGCCCGGTGGAGACAGCTGGGGACAGCTGAGAGGCACAGTTGAGGTAACAAGCGGCGGATCTTGGGGGAAGCGCAGCTGAGAGAGAGAACCGCTTGTACCAGTGGGGCCCAGGGGGGACAGTCTGCGGAGACGGCTCGGTTTTGACCGGGTGCGGTTTGAGATGAGCCCCCGGTGAGCCTCTAATTCTCACTTTTACTTGCAAGTTGATTGCCTGACATCCTGGCATACGGTATCCTTTCCTCGCGCCTATTAGCTTTCTGACCCCATTAGTCCTGCCTTCCACTCTTGCATAGATTCGGGTCTTCCGAAAAAGGACTTTGTACCTGAACCTTGCTTCGTGAGACGGACAGGAGAGAGGAGACTTAAGCGAGAGTGGAAAAGTGTGGAGGCCAAGAGGAACCTGCAATTTGAACCTGCACTTGCTCCTCTACATCTAGGCAATCCCATAGGGAATAAGGGCATAAGGGAGATGCCTCCAAAAGTGAAATCACGTGGGGTTAAAAAGGGATTGAAAGCCGATGTACCAAGAAAGCGCAAAAAGGACCAGCATCAAAAGACATTGGAGAATACTAGTATTGAACTCCTAGAAGAAATGACGACACCTAGCAGGCAAGATAGACTGTTACTTCCTGCAGAAGAAGCAAGTGGAACTTCCTTGGGGCAATCTATAAAAAAAATTGTAGGGAAATATAAAAAAAAAAAAATTGGGATGTTAGTGATCATTCCTCCGTGTTAGGTGGATCTCATAATAAAGACTGTACAAGGAGCCAAAGGACTGTAATGAGTGAAATAAATGACTCTATACTACCAGCTTTTGACCAAGTCCTGGGCAAACAAGGGGAGGTAAACGAAGGGGGGTTGTTTTCATTGGAACCTAGGTTATCGTCATCACCCCGCCTTTCCCGTAGTGGAATGGATAGGCCCTCGGTAGATAAGGAAGTATTGCAACAGGCAGCTAATGGGCAGGGGAGGGAGGGAAATGATACTACCCCACAGGGCGCTATTTCCCCAGATACTCCTCAGTCGTCCTTGGCACTTGATATGACAGCAACCTCAGCCTCATCATTACTAGAGGTGATGTTTTTAATGCAAAAGACTCTTCAGGCAATATTAGAAGCTTTAGTAGAGAATAATGGGCAAGGGAAAACCCATAAAACCCAATTGCAACAGATAGCAGAGGAATTAAAACAAATTAATAACTGTATGCCGACTATAGTCCGCCCAGTAGTGGAGATGAGGGATCAGGAGTTATATGTATCACTATGTGCGAAGGAGGATGATGTTACACAGATTGAAAATCCCCCGACAGAATATATCTGAAAATGCCCTATGTTGGTAATTAAAAGGAGACCTTATGGGAGATTTAAGAGGTCTAGACCCGTGCATAAGAACAGAAGGATACAAAAGGGGATGATGGACGGAACGTTTGAGCCAATCAAACACTCACCCCCAGTCAACTGATCTGGGTTTAATCCATCATCATTCTTTAGCTCACTCCACCACCCCCAGTTCAGACATGGCCATCTGCAAATCAGTCTGACCCTGTGCCTCATGGGAACAGTCCAGCCCGAACTGCCAAGCCATGTCTTCCCTGGACCGGAAACAAGCATCCTAGGACCGGTTTCTGGCATTCCAGCCGTTATCAGCCAGGCTTGCTTGAATCCAGTGGCAAAGTGAGCAAGGGACCCACGTCTGGGCATACCCCTTTGTAAGAACAGAAGGAAGCTGCAGACAAAGCTGAAAAAGACAAGGGGTTTACAGTTAGGGGAGAGCAATAAACAAGGTATGGCAATACAGGTTCAAGAGAAGTCATTAAGAGTTGGGGCTAGAAATAAAACGGGCTCAGGAGGGAACCGAAATAGAAAAGCTATAAGGACAGTGATGAGGATGAATACCTTGTGTGGAAGTTTGCAAACCCAAAGCCCGGAGATCCAGAGGAGTAAGGAAAGAACGGGGCGTTGGGCGATCTAACCAGCAGGAGAATAAGGGAGAGCCCTCTCTAGACCAACCCGGGATAAGAGTCTGCCCAAAGCCAGAGTCTGCAACAGTAGTTGGGAGGAACAGTGGGAGCATCAGGAAGTATGATAACAGTGAGCACCTATGGGGGCAAAAGGGGGGGAGAAAGCGGCGAAGGAAAATAAATCCCTTAAATCGCTCCAACCTATTACAAATACTGGTCAAATGTCCCACATTGGGTGGGGTTACTTCTGATGATATCAGACAAATAGGTTTTTATAACTAATCCAGAAGGAAATGAGGTAACAAAGGTGCTTTTTTATTCTGAATTTGTAAAGCAGATGGTGATAAGGGCAGAGGGAGACCTGGAAAAGGAGGGAATAAGTCTTGTGTATGATTGCCAACTTGGTATAGATGAGGGTAATCCCGGGGATTCTGGGACCCTCACCCATCACGCAGGTTTACGCCCTGAGCAAATACAGTATGACATACTAGGTGCCCAATATAGAAGAATACGCACTGATAAAAATCAAGGAGGGCTAAAAGTAACGATAACAAATAGCGTAAAGGGGCCAACCTTGAGTAATCGATTTGATCTATTGTCCGAATCCTCAATAAGTTGGGGGAATAGTATGGACGAAGGGTTGAGCGAGCTGGATTAGGAATTAGGGTCTTCAAACAGCCTACGGACACTATCATGGAATATAGGGGGATACAGAAGACAGCTATCCCAAGACACCTTTAGAGAAATGCTGGGTAGCTATGATATTTTGTGTTTTCAAGAGTCCTGGCTGTGTGAGATACCCGAACCTATAGATGGCTTTTTTATGCTTACTAAAGAGGCAGTACGAATGAATTTAGGGCGTCCCTCAGGGGGGTTGATCACGCTGGTATCATCAAAAAGAGCCAATAAAATAACTAATTTAAAAGCGAAATGTAGGCGGCTATTAGCCCGTCAGGTAGAACTGTACAGTGGTATGCGAGCAAGGGAACAAATAGTAGTGATCAACGTATATATTCAGCCAGGTGCAATAATAGATTATGAAAAGCAACTGGACCTGCTAGAGAAGGATCTAGAGGCTATTAGTACAAAAAAAGCACCATATCTGATGATGATCTTAGGAGATTTTAATCATAAACTAGATCCTTCCCATAGCGATAAACTATTTAAAGACCTTTTAACCATTGCACAAGTACCGGCAGCAAATTTTGCTGGTGCTGGCAATTCCGCACGAGATAAACATTTAGTAAAATTCCTTGGATCCATAGGATTATTTAGTGCCAATGGACGGTTGAATACCGACTGCCCTGCAAGGAAGACCTTCCGCATAGGGAACCAGAATTGCCCAATCGATTATGCTTTTATAAACTCATGGTATTTCAAGGAAGAAGAACGATTTGAAATACTGCAGTGTGAAGGTAGCGACCACTGGCCCTTACAATTACTAGTAAAGATGGAACAAGAGTCGGAAAGAGAAAAAGTGGTCCCCCTACAGATTGAACATCCTAGACGTATAACTACGCGCATAACTGAGGACAGCCTGAAATTGGTTAATAATTTAATAATTGATTACAGGGCTGGGGATGAATTGGCGCAAGGAGATACAATTTTAACCCGGTACGAGCATACAATAGAGCAGGTCGTAAATTGTTTAAGGATACAAGTAAAAGCAGGGCCCACCTTTAAGAAAAAAGAGAGAGCAAATGGTTGGTTTAATAATGAGTGCAGGAAGTTAAAATTGAGGGTACGAAAATGGGAAAGACAGTTAAGGAAAAGATCAGATAAGGGAATTATGGAGAGCCTTCGAGTGGCAAAATTGGAGTATAAAAATAAGTTGAGAGACAGGAAATTAGAATATATGGCCAAAAATTGGGATACAATGTTAGACGTGATAAATACAAATAATATAAGATTATTCTGGCGCCTGGTAAAAGAGGGAAACGTACAAGAGGAAATGCGGTGTTTAGTGGGTGAAGACGACTGGGTTAACCATTTGAGTAATCTGTACAATGGTATAAATAGGGAAAAGACCCTGGAAATAAGGTATGAGGAGACAGAACTACTAGGGCCGCACTTCTCCTTCCAAAACATAAAAGAAACTATTCAATCCCTAAAGCTAACTAAAGCGGCAGGGCCAGACAATCTACCCGCAATCATATTAAAAAATAGTATAGATTGGTGGGCAAGCTTCTTAAATGTGACCTTCCAAAATATTTTAACTTCTGGGGTTTTCCCAGAAAGTTGGAAGGGGGCTATTGTTAGGCCAATTTATAAAAAAGAGGAGGATGCTACATTACCTCAGAATTACCGCCTAATAAGTTTGCTGGATGAGGGGGAGTAAGTTTTTTCTAAGATATTATTAGGCATAGTGAAGACTTGGGCAGAGCAGTATAACTTGATACCAATAGAGGAAGGTGGGTTCAAGGAGGGCCACTCAACCATCGACCATTGCCTTAGTCTATGGGCAATGGCAAAAAAGGCAATTGAAGTGCGAGGTAACCTGTTCTGCTGCTTTGTGGACTTCCGAGCTGCCTTCGATTCAGTAGATCGTAGTCTACTGTGGAGTATGCTGGCAGAGCTCGGAATCAACAAGGCAGTACTTGTTTTAATCCAGGAAATGTACTCAAGGAATTGGGCCAGGGTTATCTTGGATTCCCATGGCACCCTATCTAATAAAAATCAGATAATGAATGGTTTGCGGCAGGGCTGTGTTCTTGCCCCATTGTTATTCTCCCTATTTGTATCCGATTTGCCTAATATATTGAGTAGGGCAGGTGGTGTAAGCCCCAAGATGGGGGGGACCCATATATCTTGTCTGCTATATGCAGATGACTTAGTGATAATGGATATGACAGAGTTGGGCCTGCAAAAAAAACTGGATGCCTTTTATGAATATTTCCTAAAAAATGCCTCACGGTCAACCTAGAAAAGACCAAAATAATGGTATTGGGAAAAAAGAAGAGCTCCCTGTACTGGAAATTGGGAGAGGTTAGAGTCGAAGAAGTGGATAGATATAAATATTTGGGTATGTGGTTCGATAATAAGCTAAACTGGAGGGATCACATACAGTCACTTAAAGCAAAGGCTCTCTCTTCAGTATGGGGCCTTAAACAATTCAAGCAAAAGTATGGAGGCCCCTCTCTGTGGCCAATTCTATCAGCTTTTAATGCATTGGTACGCCCACAGTTCCAATATGGCGTAGAGGTCTTATACATGGGAGGTAAATCGGACTGGAACTTAGAAGAGGGTAAATGCGTTAAACAGCTCCTTGCACTCCCTCGTCAACTATGATACAGGCTGTACGAGTGGAATGCCATCTTACAGCCTGGAATTTTCAGGGTATGCAAGCAGTATTGAATTTTTGGCAGAGAATGAATGGAGAGGGGCCCCTAAAATAGCAAACCTCTGTAAAAAGAAATAGAGGGTAGCAAACTAAATTGGGCGTCCCAAGCTAGAATTAAGCTAGATAAGTTGTGTGTTAAACTTTCCTAGAACCAGACCAATGGAGTTTGGGGTAGCAGATTCCCAAGTCGGTGTTGCGTGCTATTATTAATACGAAGGCCCGAGAGGAAGATTTGGGTTAATTGAGGAATAAATCGTCCTCCCGGTTTTTGATAAAAGGGTGGACCAATGATCAAACATTCCCCTATATAGAGGCCATGCCTAACCCAAAGCTTAGAAATATAATCCTGAAATTTAGAGTTGGCTTGAATCCATGCAACACTGATTGGAAGATAAAATCCGGCATGATGAATGAACAGGGTATGTGCACATGCGGACTACAAGTAAAATGTAACGGCCCACATATTCTGTTGGACTGCTTGTGGTTCTTAGAAAAACGGAAAACATTTTTAAAACCCCGTTTTATTGCCTATGAAATTATTAGTAGGGATCAAGCTCTTAGTTTATCGGTCAATATGAGATTTTTAAATGTGACATGTGCAATGGGAAGATTCTTAATTGCAATACAGGAGTCGTTGAAGGGATTGGTTATATAATTTAAAATGGGCGGGGTAGAAATGCGATCTTACCCATGCTTGGGAATACCCCCAGCTCTTGTTATTTATGGTGGATGTACAAATGTATACCCAACGAATAAGTGATCTCTTCCCCTAGTTGATGATGAATTAGGCACTCCCTATGGTTTGGTAGAGTTCCCTTTGTTTATTTTATCAGGATTTTATTGCGTTTTATACTGTTTTATGGTTACAGTGTTTGTATAATTCATATTTGAATTGTATGTATTGTGGTACTTTCTTTTTATGGCTATATATGCCAAATAAAAATATAATAAACGAACGACCTTCTTGGGCCACTAGCGGTGGGGAGGGGGGTCTCCGTGCAGAGGCTGCAGGCGACGTCGGGAAGTCCTGGAGGGGTCAACCTACGGTGGACTCGGACTCTGGAGCGCTGGGGGACCTCGCTGGGACCGGTGGGCCACTCGGGCCGTAGGCGACGGGTGCAGTGGTAGTTCCAGGCGTCGGGTTTCTTTGTCCTCCGCAAAACTCTGAGTCTGTTTTCGGAGTTTCTTTTGAACAGGGATGCTGTTCACAGGAGATCCGGTCTTTGTTGAAGGCAGTCAGTCCTCCCAGGGGTTCTGGAGGTCGCTGGCTGCAGGACAAGACTATTTTTGGCGCAGGATCTCCGGAAACTGCAGACGGGCCGGTAGGGCTGGGGCCAAGTCAGTTATCTGTCTCCTCTGCTGGGCGTCTTCTTTCATCCTTTTTCTTCTTAGGTTGCAGGAATCTGCTTTCTTGGTTCAGGGCGGTCCCCTAAATACTGTATTTAGGGGGCTTTTAGGGGTCTCGGGGTCAGTAGCCAATGGGCTACTGACCTTAGGGTGACTACACCCTTGGTGGGCTCACCCCACGTGGGGGAGTGAGCACAATCCCTAATCCTGATTGGGGAGTGTCTGCCATCTGCAAGATGGCTGGCACTGAAGAGTGGGCTTCACCTCGCCTCCCCCACCTGAGGGGTGGAGTTGGCAGAGGTGGGCACACCTTCTGGGCTGGCTAGTTTTTCCCGCCTGTCTTCCGGCCGAAAAGGAGGGGAGACAGGAAGCGGGCCTGCTCCTGATAGCAGGAGAGGCTGGGGGTCGCATTACAAAGGCTGCCAGGCCTCTGAAGCTCCCCTGCCACAGATGGCTCTTCCTGGCCTGGGGGAGGTGTGAACACCTCCGCCCAGGAAAGGCTTCGTTTCTTTGCTCAGGGAGCGAAGGCTCCCACCCTAGGTGTCCAGAAACATGTCTTGTGGTTGCAGGCTGGTGTGTACCAGTCAGTAAACCCACCAGAGGCTGGTCGTTTTTCAGGAGGCATCTGGCATCTCTAAGATGCCCTCTGTGTGCATTTTTCATTAAATCTCACACTGGCATCAGTGTGGGTTTAATGTGCTGAGAAGTTTGATACCAAACTTCTCAGTTTTCAGTGCAGCCATTATGGTGCTTTGGAGTTCGTAATGACAAGCTCCCAGCAAGTGGCCTGGGGAAGCTCACAAAGGCGGCAAGCCTTTGAAGCTTCTCCTTCGTGAACCCTGCCCATCCTGGGGAAGGAGGCTTGGCACCTCGTCCCAGGATGTGCATGGTTTCAGGCCCCAGAGAGCAGCAGGCTCTCGACCCAGGGGTCCAGGAACATGTCTAGTGGTGGCAGCTGAAAGCAGCCACTCAGCCAAGACACTAGAGGTGGGTTAGTTTTCAGGGGGCAACTCTAAGATGCCCCCATGGACTTTGCGACCTCTATCTTTTTTCATTTTTTCCAGCGAGGTGTTAACTGCTGGTCCAAGAGATGTTCCTTATCAAAGGGTTGGTTGAGGATGGAGGTTTGCACCTCAGGTTTGAAACCTGAAATTCTCAACCAAGCATGCCTCCGTAAGAGTACACTGGTGTTAATTGTACGGGCTGCTGTGTCTGCCGCATCTAGGGCACACCTGATAGATGTATTTGTAAGGAGCTTACCCTCTTGAATAAGGTCGTTAGCCTTAGTCTTGTGTTCGTCCGGTAAGAACTGCATGAGTTTTTCTAACTCATCATAGTGAGCCCGGTCATAACGAGCCAACAAAGCTTGGGCATTGGCAATACGCCAATGGTTAGCTGCTTCTGAAGCTACTCTTTTGCCTGAGGCGTCAATGAGCTTGGACTCCTTATCTGGAGGAGGAGCTTAACCGGATGATTGGGAGTTGGCTCTCTTGCGAGCATTAGAGACTACAAGAGAGTCTAAAGGTAATTGACCTTTGATGTATGTAGGGTCGGTGGGTGCGGGCTTATATTTTTCTCCACCCTAGGAGTAATAATTCTTGCCCTAACAGGGTCTTTGAAAATGTCCTCAGTATGTTTTAACATGCCTTTGAGCACAGGCAATGTATGAGTGACTCTGTGAGAGGAGCTAAGGGTCTCAAAGAGAAAATCCTGTTCTAATGGCTCTGAATGTAACTCCACCACGTGATATTGAGCAGTCCTATTAAGGAGCTCAACGTACCCAATGTTATCATCTGGTGGGGAGGGTCTGGAGGGGTACAAATCTGGATCATTATCTGGATCTGGATCAGTGTGATAGTCCTGCCAAGGATCAGTGTCCTGTGGGGGATCTTGATTGTCATCCCCATCTCCATCGCTCTCATCTTGTGGGTTAGGTGAAGTTGGTGGTGGTGGTGAATTTTCAGGTGAAATAAGTAAATTAGGATTAGTAGGAGAAGTAGGTGTGATGTAAGGAGAAGGGTTAGTACCCAAACTTTTCTTTTTAGAGGAATGTGGTAGTCCTCTGGTAGGTCTAATTTCCTCTTTTTCGGTAGAGTGGCTTGAATATGCCCTGTATCAGGGTGAATCACCAACTTTATCTGTTTCGGATCCGAAGGTTCTTTGGACGGAGAGTCTTTATCCTTGGTTGCCTGTTTCGGCGCCGAAGGTTTCGGCTCCGAGGCTTTGGGCGCCGTTGGTGTCGGCTTGGACTTGTGTTTCGGTGCCGAAGGTGTTGCGTTGGCACAGAGATGGGGTCAGTTCGAGCCCGAACCGGAAGGCTTTTCTTTATGTTTCGGAGCAGGGCCCGAGGGCGGGGCATCGGAAACTTTCTGTCGGAGCCGACCTTGGCCCGAAGGCAGAGGAGGGACCGGAGCCTTTGTCTTAGGTTGTTGGGGGGGCAAAGGGTTATCTTTACTCAAGGTACGCTGACCCGGAGTAACTTGCTCCCCTTCTTCGATGTCTGAGTCATCTTCGGAAAAGGAGAATTGTCCTTCTTCGGCTCCTTGGGCATGATGTTCGGAGTCTGAATGTTCGCCGAAGATGTCCAGAGCGGAGCCGCCTTGCTGTTGCATCTTGTGACGTTGAGCCCGACGATCACGAAGAGTCTTATTCGATCAGAACGATTGGCACGCGTCGCAGTCTTTCTCGTCGTGTTCCGGGGACAGACAGAGGTTGCACACTTCGTGCAAGTCGGTGCGTGGAAATTTAGCACGACACCCGGGACATAACTTGAAGGGAGTCCGTTCCATCGACTGCTAGAGTGATCGGCGCGGGTAGGCCCGACGGCCTTCCACGAGTTTTCCGTTCGAAGATTTTAAAGTTGAGACGATACGCGTCGAATGGGGAAACGCGATCGATAACAATACCGTCGAGGGTATGGATTGCGCGTCGAAGGGGTCCGAGAAACGGTGCCAAACCGGAGCGCAGCAATACACATCCGAACCCTATAGCGGAAAAAAACAATCTAACAATGGAGTCGATGCCCATGCGCACTATCACTGAAAGGAGGAGTCACCTACCTCGTGACTGGAAAGACTTCTTCGAAGAAAAACAAAGTGCAAACATCCGGACCAAACACTAGATGGCGAGATCTATGCACAAGCATATGATCTACAGCTCATATGCCTCGAACATAGTGTTATCGGGTTTGAGGGAAGTATTTGGTAGTGGGAGTTGAGGTTCTGGGGGTAGACTCAGGGGTCCCCCAGGGTCAAGGATGCACTCTCGTTACACCCTCAGCGGCACTAGGGCGGCCGGTTGCAGAGTGATGAGGCCCCATGTTATCCAATGAGGGATAGGGGACCTCCGGTTCGTGGCTGCTGGCGAGCAGGCCACAAGGTTGTGGGAGCCAACTCCTGGTGTTAGGCAAAAGGGGATCCTGTTTAGCACAAAAAGTGCACCCACAGCAGCGCAGGGGCGGCCGGGTGCAGGTTTGGCGTTGGGTGCTCTGTTTTCAATTGGGTTTTTCGGATTTGGTTTTCAGCTGCAGGCTCGGTACAGGAAGACTTCCAGGAGGAACCAACAGCTGGGCAGGTAAGTTGGAGGGCTCGGGTACGTAGGTGCACCTCTGGTTCTGCTCTCCAGGGCACAGGGCGGCTGGATGCAGGGGTGTCTTTTGAGGTCGGATTTCACCTTACCGGGCCACTCGCAATTGGGGGGAGGTGGGGCAGGGGGAGGGGAGTGGGGGCATCTCCGTGCAGAGGCTGCAGGCGACGTCAGGGAGTCCTGGAGGGGTCAACCCACTGTGGACTCGGACTCTGGAGTGCTGGGGGACCTCACTGGGACCGGTGGGCCACTCGAACGCAGGCTGTAGGCGACGGGTGCAGCGGTGCTTCCAGGCTTCGGGTTTCTTTTTCCTCAGCAGGATCGGAGTCTTTCTTTGGTGTTTCTTCTGAGCAGAGCTGCTGTTCATAGGAGATCCGGTCTTTGTTGAAGGTAGTCAGTCCTCCCAGGGGTTCTGGAGGTCGCAGGCTGCAGGACAAGACTATTTTTGGCACAGGATCTCTGGAAACTGCAGACGGGCCGGCAGGGCTGTGGCCAAGTGAGTTCTCTGCAGTCTCCTCTGCTGGGTGTCTTCTTTTGTCCTTTTAGGTCTCGCGCCTAGCGTTGCAGTGCGCAGCACTGCTCGCGCAGCGAGACCTTAGAAAGGGCTTCTGAAAACGACCTACACGCTCGTGCGTGTGGTTTTGTTTTCAGAAGCCCACATTGGCTGGAGCGTCCGTTTTTTTTATGGGGACGGCACGCGATTGGTCAAAGGCGGGCGCATGTCCCGCCTTTGCCGCGCCCATTCCCAACGGTGGCCAGAACGCGCAGCAGCGCGCGTTCGCGTCGCTGCCGCGCTCCCCCCGCTCCTCTGTGGTGCGCGCACCATTAGTTTCGATTCCCACGTTCGGGTTTCGATTCCGTGCTTTTTACGTGGTCCCAGTTTCCCACAAAAGGCACTGACTGCGTCCCAGTGGGTCTTCCATTCAATTAGCTCCCTGCGTCCGTTGCTCGCTAACGGGGGCCTCTGTGCCTCCTGCACAGGCCTCTGCTCTCCCAGAGGTTTGCCATGGCTTCTAACAGGCATTGACTTGCGTGCGGGAACCCAATCCTTCGTCCACCTTCTCGCGAGATGAGCTCACGCCTCCTATGTCTCCCCCAGGATACGATAAGTCAAGTCCTTGGCCACTGCTGGGGAAGCATCGTCACCGTATGTTTGCCTTCGGGGGGAAGGGAGGCGCATAATGTAGCGCGTGTGGGGGGGTGGGGGTGGGGAATGAGTGCGATGGCATGGGTCATGCCGCGCGTCACCTGGAGGGTAGTCGGGAGGAATTCTTGCTGCAGTACTTTCCTTCTGCGCAGATTGGCAGCTGCTGGAAGCTTCCCTTGGCCTCTTTCCAGACTGATTTTTCTCTGGTTTTTGATTTGTTCACTGTATGTGTACTGTGAGGTGGATGTTAAGAGTGTCACCTCGACAGTGATTGGGGCATGTTAGTCCAGCACTGGTTCCGATCCGTGTACCTAACTTATTCGAACTTCCCGCATGGGACACCCAGCACTCTATAAAGCACGCGTCTCGAGAAAGCGCCTAGGAGTCAAGCCTCTGTGCGGGACACGCAGATAAGACTGATATGGCGGCCTAGACTCTGAATCAAGCATTCAGGAGACACATGGGGATGAAAGATAGTATTAATTTGCCTACTCCAAGCAGAATAAAGCTCGCTCTGTGGGGTACACAGCAGCAGTGCAGGCGCCCTCTGGAGCAGCCTATGGTAAAGAGGTCTGTAGAGTGAAGCCTGGTGCAACACTAGGACAGGGGCTGAAAGTAGCAGATTTGGGAATTCACAGGTGTAGCTCACAAACCCGGTTTCATTTTTATCATTTCAGGAGATAGTCTGCTTTCGAAGCACAGTTTTGTGTGATGGGACTTGTTTAAGGGGAGGCTGAGGCTTTTAAAAGCAACCTTGCTTCTTCCAGCATGGGTGGTGGGCTTGGCAGGCACAGGGTGGGGGCGAGAATCCTACTGTAAAGCCAGAACCGAGGTTAAGTAGTGTTCAGTGCACAGTAGTAGGCAGTGAGTGACGACCTAAAGGCACTTAGTGGGCCTCTGTTGCCCTCGATTATACAGACCCCCCCCACACACTGACTTTAAGCGGACAACGCACTACTAATGCCACTGCTTTCCGGTATTCTGAACTGCACCTTGGTGACGGGTTGCGCCAGCTGTCAAATTAATGCTGTACCTACTCCAGCAGCCAGTTGGCATTCAACACATCTCTGGATGTTTATCCTTTATTTGTGTGGGTGTTTATAGCGCACAGCATGCTAGGGTGAAGCCAGAGTCCTTTGCAGGAAGAGACCAGACATAAAAATGTATGACATAGTACCATTCCTGGTACATACATGTTGTAAATGTACAATATGTGCGTGGCAGAGAATAAGTACATCTTATCAAAAGGTTCTTGAATCATGTGTTCACGAGATAGTGGTTTTGATTCACCAAGTCCTTTTAAGCCACATCTTTACCTAGAATACGACGGGCGCCTGCTGTGCTCCAATCAAGTAATATGGAAACATTCTAGTTTATAGTATGGAGTCAGGATACGATATTTGACTCTTTTTATCGTGGTGAGGCGGAGTTCCGAGTTTGATGTTATTCCATCTTTGGTGTGAAGAGCCGTTGCCATCACATTGTATGGAGGGGTAATAACGCTGCTGTACTTCCCCTCCTACAGCAGTACAACCAGTACCTAACTGCCTCGAAGTCTGTTTTCTCCGTGCGGAACATAGTGCTCTAAAGTGCCCAAGAGGGGGTTATTTTCCATCAGCATCATAAACTAGCACTCGCAGTCTGCACTTGCCCCATGTGTCCTTTTAGCAGGGTCTGACTGGAGCAGAAAGTAGGTCCGGGCACCAAAAAAGTGTCATCATTTGTCAATTACATATAATAAAAAAAGTGGCCCATGTTTTTCAAATTGAGGCGGTTTCGTGTAAAGAGACACTGTATATATGTTTTGCAAAGTATGGAAGATTGCATGGATTTGAGCTTGCTTATTGTTATGTTTATAATATCAGGGAAAATACATAAAAAGAGGCCGCTGTAAGGTGACTATATGTATGCATGCCATGTGCTTAAGCAGCAAAACCTGTGCATGAAATAACTAAGTGTAACTTGTTATTGGTTTGATTGGGACACGTGACCTGTACTGGTATGGCATGAACCTAGCTACACAGCAACACAGCGTGTGCATAATGCTTAATATCCCCATCTCCATTGCCACCCTTAAAGTTGAGAAGATACTTTCTGTGTACCTTACCTGTGTATGGAGCAAAAGAGAACCAATGCCTATACATTTAGCATGCAAGCAGCATGCTTCTCAAGACGTTTATGAAGACGGTATACTGCTGGTTTCCAACAATCTTCACCATCATTGTACATCTTTAGTATGCATTTATATATTTGAACCTTGTATGGATTTTTGAGATTGGCTCATTCAGTTAGAAAGCTTAAAAAGATGGCACTGGCATCTCTGATTTTCCTCTATTTGAATTCAGTGAGAGCATGAAGCAGGGTCATGTGGAAGGCAGGGAGGGCTGGCCTGTTTGCCCGTGTATTGGAACTGGTGCGATTAGCCTTCCTGCCCACATGCTGTTGGTGTTAACAGCCGCTAATTGCCCTTCCCTTTCATTATGCACTCAGACTTTTTGCTCAGGCCATAATTGCGGATGGGCAGTTACTGGTGGCTAATGCACTTTGAAGAGGATCTTAACCATTGTTGAGAATCTGACCAGGTGCAATAAGGCTTAAATAAGTACAGCATTATATTCTTTCATTGTGCCTTGATTTTGACCCTTGCTGTGAAAACTGTATTTTTTGAGTTTGCATTCATTTTGACCTTTGTTGTATATGTTGTTTCATGTTTATTGTCCTGAACATATCCAGCAAACACCACAAGATGATGGATGGAGTGCTAAACTTTTCAATCACTCACCCATAGTCAAGAGATCTGGGTTAAATCCATTGTTCTTTAGCTCACTTCGCCACCCCACTTTGGATCCAGCCATATGCAAATTAGTCTACACCCTGCCCCCCCATGAGAACAGTTCAGCCTGAACTGTCAGCTCAGGTCCTCCTTGGACCGGAAACAAGCATCCTGGGACTGGTTTCGGGGTATCACCCCATATTGTATATAGAGCCAAATGACCATGGCTGGTCAAATCATAATTGAACCACAGTTACAGGGTTTTATGAACATTTCCAGGTGCTCTGCAGGTGCGCATTTGCGAGAGTTTGAGCTATTGGCATTGTAAATACCAATGCCTTTTATTTCTGTATTTTAAAAACCTGCAAGCGGTGCGTAAACAGGCACTTTGTACTTGCAGTCGTTGCTTACGAGAAGCAACGCTGGCAGTAACTATGCCTCTTTTACTGCCAGCCTTCCTTTTCGTAAGCAAGGACTATAAGTACAAAGGGCATGTTTATGCACTGCATACAGCTTTCGAAACACATAAATAAAAGGCATTGTCGTTTACAATGGCAATAGCTCAAACTCTTGCAAATGCAACACCAATAGCTCAAACTTTAATAATGCGAGACCTATTGCATTGCAAATGCTTGTTCTTCTTAGGTTGCGGGAATCTGCTATCTTGGTTCAGAGCTGCCCCCTAAATACTGTATTTACGGGGCGTTTTAGGGGTCTCGAGGTCAGTAGCCAATGGGCTACTGACCTTAGGGCGACTACACCATTGGTGTGCTCACCACACGTGGGGGAGTGAGCACACTCCCTAATCCTGATTGGGGAGTGCCTGTCATCTGCAAGATGGCGGGCACTGAAGAGTGAGCTTCACCTTGCCTCCCCCACCTGAGGGGTGGAGTTGGCAGAGGTGGGCACACCTTCTGGGCTGGCTAGTTTTTCCCACCTGTCTTCCCGCCGAAAAGTAGGGGAGACAGGAAGGGGGCCTGCTCCTGATAGCAGGAGAGGCTGGGGGTCGCATTACAAAGGCTGCCAGGCCTTTGAAGCTCCCCTGCCACAGATGGCTCTTCCTGGCCTGGGGGAGGTGTGAACACCTCCGCCCAGGAAAGGCTTTGTTACTGAGCTCAGGGAGCGAAGGCTCCCACCCTAGGGGTCCAGAAACATGTCTCGTGGTGACAGGCTGGTGTGTACCAGTCAGGGAACCCACCAGAGGCTGGTCGTTTTTCAGGGGGCATCTCTTAGATGCCCTATGTGTGCATTTTTCATTAAATCCCACACTGGCATCAGTGTGGGTTTAATGTGCTGAGAAGTTTGATACCAAACTTCTCAGTTTTCAGTATAGGCCATTATGGTGCTGTGGAGTTCGTAATGACAAACTCCCAGCACCATATACTCTTAATGGCAGCACTGCACTTACAATGTCTAAGAATGGACTTGGACACTGTAGGGGTACAGGGCACATGCCCCTGTACCCTCACCACTGGTATAGTGCACCCAGCTAGAGGGGTGACTGATCTATGCCAGGGCAGTGGGTTGTAGGCATGGCACACAGGGATGTGTGCAATGTCGACTCTTCACTTTGTTCTGCACCAAAACATGCAGCCTGCAAAGGCAGTTTGTGAGTGTAGTGGTACAGGACCTCTAAGGGTGGCACAATAAGTGCTGCAGCCCTTAGGGGCCTTCTCTGGTCACAGTGCCCTGGGTACCTGTGGTACCATTTATCAGGGGCTGACCTGTGGCCAGAGATGCCATTTGGGTTTAGGCTTCAATGCAGTTTTAGGGAAAGAACATAGGCCGTGGGTACCTGATTAGCAGGAGCCTAGGGCACACTCAGTCAAAGCACATCAGCAATTCAGCAAAAAGTGGGGACAACCAAGCAGAAAGAGGGCACTTTCTCACACAACCCCCCCCCCCCCAAACGAAATAGGATGAGACTAACCTTTCCCTAGCGAGTCTGCATTTTCTAAGTGGATGGACCTGGAAAATCCATCTGCATTGGCATGGGCAGTGTCAGGTCTGTGTTCTACTACAAAGTTCATTCCCTGTAGGGAGATGGACCACTTCAACAGTTCAGGATTTTCACCTTTCATTTGCATTAGCCATCTGAGAGGTCTGTGATCAGTTTGAACTAGGAAGTGAGTACCAAACAAGTATGGTCTCAGCTTCTTCAGGGACCAAACCACAGCAAAGGCCTCCCTCTCAATGGCACTCCAACGCTGCTCCCTGGGGAGAAGCCTTCTGCTTATAAAAGCAACAGGTTGGTCTTGGCCTTCATCATTGGTCTGCGATAGGACCGCTCCTATCCCTAGCTCAGAGGCATCAGTCTGCACAATGAACTGCTTGGCATAGTCTGGAGCTTTGAGAATTGGTGCTGAGCACATAGCCTCTTTCAGGGTGTCAAAAGCCTTGTCACAACTAACTGTCCAGTTTACCTTTTTGGGCATCTTCTTGGAGGCGAGTTCTGTGAGGGGAGCCACAATGGACCCATATCCCTTCACAAACCTCCTGTAGTACCCAGTCAACCCAAGGAATGCCCCGACTTGGGTTTGGGTTGTTGGAGCTGCCCGTGTCAAATGGGGCTTTGCTCCTTCCTACATTCAAAGCCTACTCACACTTTGTTACGGCTCGTCAACTGCGCTGATCCAGCCTTTCTTTGTTTTCAGTTCCCAGGTTTCGGCTGGTCCGTATGAGGGGTCGCTCCTTCTGTCTTGAGTCCAGGCTCTGGAATGCCCTTGCGATTGACCTTAGAAACTCTCAGTCCTTGTTGGCCTTCAGTAAGAACTTAAAGACGTTGCTGTTTAGTGACTCGTCTGATCTCTTTTTCTACCTCTGTATTTCTACCCTTTTATCTCTGCTCAGCTGTTTCGGCCCCCACATGTCCAGCGCCGGGAGACCCGGTCGGGTAGCTTTGCGCTTTATAAATGTAAATGTAAATACAGTGCAGGATGGCTGGATCTTGGGCTGTAAGGGTTGTACCTGGCCTCCACCATTAAGGTGGCCCAAGTACACCACAGTTCCCTGTCCTATCTGGCATGCCTTGATAGTTAGACCGATACCAAAGGGGATGATGGACGGAGCGCTAGAGCAAATCAAACACTCACCCCCAGTCAACTGATCTGGGTTTAATCCATCATCATTCTTTAGCTCACTCCACCACCCCAGTTCAGACATGGCCATATGCAAATCAGTCTGACCCTGTGCCTCATGGGAACAGTCCAGCCCGAACTGCCAAGCCATGTCTTCCCTGGACCGGAAACAAGCATCCTGGGACCGGTTTCTGGCTATTCAGCCGTCATCAGCCAGGCTAGCTTGAATCCAGTGGCAAAGTGAGCAAGGGACCCACGTCTGGGCATACCCTGCCAACTTAGGGCGAACAAAGCGATACCAAAGGGGATGTTGGACCGAAACCGGTCCCAGGATGCTTGTTTCCGGTCCAGGGAAGACATGGCTTGGCAGTTCGGGCTGGACTGTTCCCATGAGGCACAGGGTCAGACTGATTTGCATATGGCCATGTCTGAACTGGGGTGGTGGAGTGAGCTAAAGAATGATGGATTAAACCCAGATCAGTTGACTGGGGGTGAGTGTTTGATTGGCTCAAACGCTCCGTCCATCATCCCCTTTGGTATCGCTTTGTTCGCCCTAAGTTGGCAGGGTATGCCCAGACGTGGGTCCCTTGCTCACTTTGCCACTGGATTCAAGCTAGCCTGGCTGATGACGGCTGAATAGCCAGAAACCGGTCCCAGGATGCTTGTTTCCGGTCCAGGGAAGACATGGCTTGGCAGTTCGGGCTGGACTGTTCCCATGAGGCACAGGGTCAGACTGATTTGCATATGGCCATGTCTGAACTGGGGTGGTGGAGTGAGCTAAAGAATGATGATGGATTAAACCCAGATCAGTTGACTGGGGGTGAGTGTTTGATTGGCTCAAACGCTCCGTCCATCATCCCCTTTGGTATCGCTTTAATAGTTAGACCTGCAGTTTGGAGGTGTAAGAAAGTGGCTCTGTATATACTGCACCAAAGTAAGGTTCAGTGTGCACAGGGTCCACAGTCCCCAGAGGTTTGGCAGAGGCTAAAGTTAGATATAACCTTACTTTCTAAAGTGGTAGCTTGGTCGAGCAGTAAGGCAGTATCAGAGGACAGTGTTAAGCATTTGATGTACACACTCAGTCAGCAAATGAATTCACACACTCAAGAACTGAACTCTAGGCCAATTGTTTTTATATAAAAAAATATACTGTTATTTTAGAACCAAGCAAGCCTGATACAGGTAAGCATTCAATTCTTTTCAGTAATAAGTTACTTGTTGTACACAGTTTTAAAAAGCAATGAAGATTGTACTTTATTTGATTTACAGGGGATGCAGTAGGTTGCAATACTTAGTAAATGCAGTACATTGAAATGAATGGCTTTTTAAGGTAAATGCAGGTAAAATTACTTTTGCGTTACTTTTGTAATCCAGTGCTGGACTCCTAGATTCAGCACTGGGACATTTACTTAAAACAGGTAAGTAATTACGTTTTTGTAGTTTGTACGATTTTTAAAGAATATTCTTGTATTTCAAAAGTTGACACTTGGAAACTTTTTCACATAGAACCACCAATGTTATCCTATGGAAGGAAATTCAATTCACAGGTAAGTTACTTTTACGTTACTTTTCCTACTCAGTGCTGGATACCTAGATTCAGCACTGGGACCTTTCCTGCAAATAGTTGAGAAAATTCGGTTAGGTTATTTGTGCGATTTTTAAGGAATATTCTTAGTTTTCAAAAGTCGACACTTAGAAACTTTTTGGGAAGGAAAAGTGTCCATGTTATCCTATGAGGAAAAACGAGTTATCGGTTTCGAGGTAAGTAATCGGTCTTTTGAGTTAGGGTTCTGGGGTTAGACTCAGGGGTCTCCCAGGGTCAGTGATGCACTGTTGTTGCACCCTCAGCGGCACTAGGGCGGCCAGGTGCAGAGTGTTGAGGCCCAATGTTATCCTATGGAGGATAGGGGGACTCCGGTTGGTGGCGGCTGGCAAGCAAGCCACGGGGTTGTGGGAGCAAAGCTCCTAGGGTTAAGCTCAGGGCACGTTGGGGACCAAGTTAGCACAGAAGGGGCACCCTCAGCGGCACTAGGGCGGCCGGGTGCAGGGTGCTGTTTTGAGGTCGGGTGCCCTGTTGATTTCAATGGAGATTTTCGGTTTTGGTTTTCAGCTGCAGGCTCGGTCCAGGAAGACTTCCAGGAGGAACCAACAGCTGGGCAGGTAAGTTGGAGGGCTCGGGGACGTAGGTGCACCTCGGGTTCCTTTCTCCAGGGAGCAGGGCGGCTGGATGCAGAGGTGTCTTTTGAGGTCGGATTTCACCTTACCGGGCCACTAGCGGTTGGGGGTCTCCGTGCAGAGGCTGCAGGCGACGTCGGGGAGTCCTGGAGGGGTCAACCCACGGTGGACTCGGACTCTGGAGAGCTGGGGGACCTCGCTGGGACCGGTGGGCCACTTGAACTCGGGCTGTAGGCGACGGGTGCAGTGGTGGTTCCAGGCGTCGGGTTTCTTTTTCCTCAGCAGGCTCGGAGTCTTTGTTTGGTGTTTCTTTTGAACAGAGCTGCTGTTCACAGGAGATCCGGTCTTTGTTGAAGGCAGTCAGTCCTCCCTGGGGTTCTGGAGGTCGCTGGCTGCAGGACAAGACTATTTTTGGCGCAGGATCTCTGGAAACTGCAGACGGGCCGGTAGGGCTGGGGCCAAGTCAGTTGTTCTCTGCAGTCTCCTCTGCTGGGCGTCTTCTTTCGTCCTTTTTCTTCTTAGGTTCCGGGAATCTGAGGAAGGAAGGTTCAGGGTGCCCCTAAATACTAGATTTAGGGGCGTTACAGGTAGGTAAAGGGCAGGGACCAATGGGTCCCTGCCCTGAGGGTGGGTACACCCCTATCCTGCCACTCTCCTGTGGGAGGGGGCAGGAGCCTAGTCCTGATTGGGCAGGGCTCCCCATCATCAAGATGGCGAGAGCCCGGAGATGTGCTTCACCTCGCCTCCCCCACCTGAGTTGTGGGGTTGGCAGAGGCTGGCACACCCCCTTTCCTCTCTTGGTGTTTCCCGCCAGTCTTCCCGCCAGGATGGGGGGAAGAACCGGTGGGGGCCAGTTGCTGAGTACAGCAAGTGGTCTGGGGAAGCTCAGTAAGGCGGAATGCCTTTGAAGCTTCCCCCTGCCCATCCTGGGGGAGGAGGCCTAGCACCTCGCCCAGGACGTGCATTGTTGCAGGCCCAGGAGAGCGGATGGCTCTCTACCCAGGGGTCCAGCAACATGTCTGCTGTGTGGCAGCCTAGGCAGCCCCTCAGACAAGACGTGGATTGTAGGTTAGGTTCAGGGGGCAACTCTAAGTTGCCCTCTGTCGTGCATTTTGCAGTAAATCCCACACTGGCATCAGTGTGGGTTTACTGTGCTGAGGAATTTGATACCAAACTTCTCAGTCTTCAGTGCAGCCATCATGGTGCTGTGGAGTTCGTGCTGACTACCTCCCAGCACCATATACTCTGAATGGCAGCACTGCACTTACAGTGCCCAGGAATGGACCTGGGTACTGTAGGGGCACAGGGCTCATGCACCTGTACCCTCACCACTGGCATAGGGCACCCAGCTAGTGGGGTGACTGTGGTATGCCTGGGCTGTGTGTTTGTGGGCATGGCACACAGGGATGTGTGCCATGTCGACTCTGTTTTGTTCTGCACCAAGACACTCAGCCTGCAAGGGCAGTGTGTGTGTGTCAGGAGTACAGGGCCTCTAAGGGTGGCACAATAAGTGCTGCAGCCCTTAGGGGTCTTCTCTGGTCACAGTGCCCTGGGTACCTAGGGTACCATTTACCAGGGGCTTACCTGTTGCCAGAGATGCCAATTGGGTTTAGGCTTAGTACAGTTTTTAGGGAAGGAACACAGGCCCTGGGTACCTGATTGGCAGGGATCCAGGGCACACCAAGGAAAAGTGCATCAGTTATCAGGCAAAAAGGTGGGGGGTTACTGCAACAGAAACCCACTTTCCTACAGGAGGGCATTTAAAACCTTCCCAAGGTGGATCAGGTGATCCTGCCAGGTGGAGCTAAAGACAGCAATATCATCAAGATAAGCTGCACTAAAGGACTCCAATCCAGCAAGGACTTGATTCACCAACCTCTGGAAGGTGGCAGGGGCATTCTTTAAACCAAAGGGCATAGCAGTAAACTGATAATGCCCATCCGTTGTGGAGAATACGGTCTTTTCTTTTGCTCCTGGGGCCATGCAAATTTGCCAGTCCCCTGCAGTTAAGTCAAAGGTACTTAGAAATTAGGCTGCACCCAATTTGTCTATCAACTCATCTGCTCTTGGGATAGGGTGAGCATCTGTCTTGGTGACATAGTTGAGCCCTCTATAGTCCGCACAGAACCTCATTTCCCTCTTTCCACACTGTGGATAAGGTTTGAGGACTAGAACCACTGGGCTGGCCCAGGGGCTCTCAGAGGGTTCAATAACCCCTAACTCCAGCATCTTGCGGACTTCAGCTCTGATGCTTTCCTTGACTTGATCAGACGGTCGATAGATTTTGTTTTTGACAGGTGAACTGTCACCAGTGTCCACATCATGTGTACACCAGCTTGTCTGACCAGGGGTCAAGGAAAGAGCTTTGCATACTGCTGCAAGACTTACTTGCAATCAGTCTGCTGTTGGGCAGAGAGGGCGTCTGAAAAGACAACTCAATCCACTGACCCATCTTTTGGGCTGTATGAGAGGAGGTCAGGGAGAGGTTCACTCTCTGTCTCCTGATCCTCATCAGTCACCATCAGCATGGTGATGTCAGCCCTGTCATGGAAGAGCTTAAGGCGGTTCACATGGATAACCCTTTTGGGTGTCCTGCTTGTGCCCAGGTCAACCAAGTAGGTGACCTCACTCTTCTTTTCTAGGATAGGGTAAGGGCCACTCCATCTGTCCTGGAGTGCCCTTGGTGCCACTGGCTCCAAAACCCACACCTTTTGCCCAGGTTGAAATTCAACCAGTGCAGCTTTTTGGTCATACCAGTGCTACTGACGCTCCTGGCTGGCCTCAAGATTTTTGGATGTCTTTCCATGTACTCAGCCATTCTGGACCTTAGGCCAAGCACATAGTCCACAATATCTTGCTTGGGTTCTTGGAGAGGCTTCTCCCAACCCTCTTTTACAAGACAGAGTGGTCCCCTCACAGGATGGCCAAACAGAAGTTCAAAGGAAGAAAACCCTACTCCCTTCTGTGGCACCTCTCTGTAAGCGAAAAGCAGGCATGGTAACAGGACATCCCATCTCCTTTTGAGTTTTTCAGGGAGTCCCATAATCATGCCTTTCAATGTCTTGTTGAATCTCTCAACAAGGCCATTGGTTTGTGGGTGATAGGGTGTAGTAAGGATAAGTTACTTACCTGTAATCCTAGTTCTCTTCCAGGGGTATCCTCATCAAAGTCATAAGCACTGAATATTCCCGCCCATGTGCGGGGACCCCGGAAATAATAAAAAATATATATGAAAAATATATATATACAGCTCTATATATATATACACATATATCATATTTTCTCATATCAATGCAGCCCCCATCTAGGAGGCTAAACAATGCAATAATAAATAACTGCTTCTGCAAACACATAATGTATGTATAAACAACAGGAGGGCAAGTACCACTTGAACTCTGCTTTGAGTAAAACATGAAAAAAACTGCAAAAGAGCAGACATTGTTAGCCTACAGGCTGCATTGTAAACCAATAGCATAGAAAATGAAAGCATTTGCACACAAAAACTGGCACCGTGCCTTTAAGGCAGCCATGACCCCCAGCTTCCCATCATGCCTCAGGGGTGACAGGTCAGTTGTTCTTTGTGTAGACCCGAAGGCCAGGGCACAAAGAATATCGTTTAACAATGAAACAATCTCATTTGCCTGGGGAGGCGGGTGTGTTGCTTATGACTGATGAGGATACCCCTGGAAGAGAACTAGGATTACAGCTAAGTAACTTACCCTTCTCTTCCAGGGGATCCTCAATCGTCATAAGCACTGAATAGAATAGCAAGCCCATCTTCCGCCTGGGGGCAAATGAGAGTGAACGACCCAACTTACAACAACAGCAGTAATCAGCTGTTGAACAGATTCCTCAAGGAGGCCTGCCTACTTGGGTGTCTGCTCTGGTGTCCGAATCTAGACAATAGTGCCTTGTAAATGTATGGACGGACCTACAAGTTGCCGCCTTACAGATCTCAGAGATCGGCACATTATTAAGGAAAGCAGTCGTAGCCGCCTTTCCTCTCGTGGAATGCGCCTTGGGAGTAGGCCCAAGGGGCTTTTGTGCTAATTGATAAGCTAACTTGATACATGAAACTATCCACCTGGAGATGGACCGTTTTGAGGCTGGAAAACCTACTCTGATCGACCCATAGTTAACGAATAGTTGATCAGACTTTCTATTCGACTTGGACCTATCAGATAGAACTTTAAAACTCTTTAGGTCAAGTGAGTGCAAAGCCCTCTCAGCTGGAGTGGAGGGATTGGGGAAAAAGGTCGGAAGTGAAATGGTCCGATTCACATGGAAATCTGACACCTCCTTCGGAAGGAAGGAGGGATGAGTCCTCAAAACCACCCTTTTTAGATGGAAAACAGTGTACGGTTCCTTTGAACAGAGCGCTTGTATTTCGCTCACTCTGCGAGCTGAGGAAAGCTACCTTCCACGTGAGGTGTTGCAAGGTTGCTTTGTGGATAGGTTCGAAAGGTGGACCCATCAACTTTGATAGCACCAGGTTCAGCTCCCAGGGCAGTGAAGGAGGCCGGACCGGAGGGTAGACCTTTTTTAGACCTTGTAAGAAGTCCTTCACAACCTGCAACTGAAAGAAGGAAGGCTGAGAAGGCGAACGCCTATATGCAGTAATGGCTGCTAGGTGCACCTTAATGGAAGGAAACTTTAAGCCTGCCCTAGCTAGGTGAAGCAGGTATGGTAAAATGATTTCCTCCTGTCAATTAGTGGGACTACAATTGTTTTGCACGCACCATAAATAAAAACGCTTCCACTTGCAAGCATATGAGTGCCTTGTAGACGGTCTCCTAGCTTCTTTTAAGATGGTCATGCAGTCTTGTGGCAGTCCTAAATGACCATACTGGAGGACCTCAGGAGCCATGCTGCCAAGTTCAGTGAGGGAAGGTTGGGGTGATGAATCTTCCCGTTCATGTTGGACAGCAGGTCCGTTCTGCACGGCAGCCTCCTGTGTGGGCATTCTGACAGGTGCAGAAGGTCCGGGTACCACCATTGCCTCGGCCAATCCGGAGCAATCGGGATCATCCTCGTGTGCGAGTGTGAGTTTGTTCACCACCTTCGGGATGAGTGGAAGGGGTGGAAAGGCGTACACAAATGCCCCTGACCAGTCTATCAAAAGGGCATTCCCCTTCGACCCTGGCCGGTAGAACCTTGAGGCGAAGTCTCGGCATTTTGTGTTTTTGTCGTCCGCGAAGAGGTCGATGGGACGACCCCACTCCTGGAAAATGCCTTCGACGACCTCTTCGTTGAGCACCCAGTTTTGCTGGTTCTCGAAGTGTCGACTGAGAGCATCCGCTTGTGAGTTCTGCTCCCCCGGCAGGTGCACCGCTGTGATCTATAGGTTCCTTGCTAGGAGCCAATGCCAGAGAGCTTGAGCCTCCAGCGACAAGGTCCGCGAGCGTGTTCCTCCCTGTTTGGTCAGGTAGTACATGGTGGTGGTATTGTCCGTCTGTACTAGAATGGAGTTTGCCTGAATCGAAGGGAGGTAAGCCCCGAGTGCCAGATGAATGACTCTCAGTTCCAACATGTTTAGGTGATATGACCGCTCTTTTGATGACCATTGCCCTTGTGTCTGGAGAGACCCCATGTGAGCTCCCCAGCCTTGGAGGGAGGCGTCCGTGATCAGCGTCTGAGAGGGAGGTGCCTGATGAAATGGAATCCCTACTTGCAGATTCTCCTTCTTCATCCACCATGGTATGGACGCTTTGGCTGCGTTTGAGAGATTTATCTTGTGGTCCCAACGAGCTGTTTGCTGATCCCATTTGTCCTCCAGATCCTGCTGCAAAGGACGCATTCTCAGCCTGGCATTGGGGACCAGGAAAATGCAGGATGCCATCGACCCTAGCAGGGAGGCAATCTGACGAACTGACGGCATTTTGCTGTCCAAAATTTGTCTGCCTTTCTGTGTGATGGATAACTGTCTCTCCTCCGAAGGAAACACTTTTCCTACCTCGGAGTCTACCAGCGCACCCAGATAATGAATTCTCTGTGTGGGTTGCGGAGTTGATTTTTCGAAATTCACGTTAAGGCCCAGCCGGTGACAAAGTTCTAGGCATTGCAGGAAATGATTCCTCACGCTCTGAGGGGAGGGACCCTTCAACAGCCAGTCGTCCAGGTAAGGGTACACAAAGATGCCTCTGCGACGTAGTGCGGCTGCCACCACCGCCAGGCACTTCGTGAACACTCGGGGACCTGACTTCAACCCGAAGGGTAGCACCTTGAATTGGTAGTGGGACGATCCCACCAGAAATCTCAGATATTGCCTGTGATGTTGACTGACCAGAACATGAAAGTAGGCATCTTGCAGATCCAGCAAACACATCCAATCTCCCTGTCGGAGATGTGGATATATTTGATGGAGAGCCAACATGCGAAACTTCTCCTTTTTGATGGACTTGTTGAGTGTTCGCAGATCCAGAATGGGTCTGTATTCCGATTTTCGACCCTTCTTCTTCACCAAGAAGTATCTTGAGTAGACCCCTCGACCTCGTTGTGATTTGGGCACCTTCTCGATGGCTGACTTTCGCAGAAGGGTAGCCACTTCGCTCTGCAGTACCTTCATCTGTTGGCACGATGATGGAACCGGGGGGATTGGATGGCGTCGAAAACATAGAGAGTACCCATTCTGCAGAGTAGCTAACACCCACTGGTCTTTCGTGATAGCTCGCCACTCTTTTAGATGATTTGCAATACTTCCCCCCCACTGGAGTGGTAAACGGCGATGGGGGAAGTGGGCACTCATTGTTTGGTTGGAGTCTTCGCGGAAGTAGTGGACTGACGCTGGTTTCCTTTACCTCTGGAGGAGCGACGGCCTCGGTACTGAGACCTTTGCTGACCTTGTTGGTTCTGATGTTTCTGCCAATAACGGGTTTGAACCCTCTGTTGGAAGGATCGTCGATCGGTTTGAAACGTCGTTGAAACTCTTTTTTCTTTTCTAGACCCATGGTCTTTAGTGTGTCTAGCTCCGTCTTCATCCGGGACATTTCCTCATCTGTGTGAGTGCCGAATAAAGATGAGCCGGAGAAGGGGAGATTGAGGATCCGAGACTTCGCTTCTGGTTAAAGCGCCGTGAGGCGAAGCCAGGAAGATCTCCTAGCGCATATCCCATGGGCATAGGCGTGAGCTGGAAGAGTAGCTCCATCGGCTGCCGCGCTGATCACTTGGTTCGCCACCAAGCTGCCTTCTTGCAAGACTTCTTCAAAGTCCTTACGATATTCCTTGGGCAGTTTTTCCGAAAATTTTTGAAGAGAGTCCCACAAAGACCTGTCGTAGCATCCCAAAAGAGCAGACGCACTTGAGACCTTGAGCATAGAGGCCGATGTGCCGCAGACCTTCCTCCCCCACGAATCTTGTGCTTTGCTCTCCTTATCTGGTGGAACTGTAGAAGAGGAGGCTACTGAGTGTGTCTTTTTAGCCGCAGCGATTATAACAGAATCTGGTGGGGGGTCAGATCTGAGAAATAACGGGTCCTCCTCCGGTATTTCTTTAGAATCCTCGCCGGCCCGGTCTTGCGGGTCGCAGGCTTGAAAAAAAGTCCATGACCGGTTGGAGTAGCCCCGGCACCAATGGTAACAGCGGTCTAGATGCAGCTCTCTGGTGCAAAGTCTCGAAGATTACTGACGAAGAGCTCTGCCAAGTAGGCATAGGGATGTTCAGCTTACTTGCCCCTCTGGAAAGAACATCCTGGAAAGTGCTGTCATCCACCGGAGAGACCCTCGACGGTGGGCTGTCGGTAAGAGTCGGTGAGTAGTCTCTCTTTGACGTATGTGTGGAAGAGGAAGAAGGCGTTGGAGATCTGTGCCTTCTCTCGCTTCTGGATCTGGACCTCCTTCTGGAAGAGTGTGCAGGAGTGCGACTGCGATCTCCGCCTCTCGATGGAGTACGATCCATGTCCACAGCTTGCGCCAGTCGAGCCAACGGAGACCTGTGGAGGGGGCTTGAGTAGTGTTGAGCCCCTGTTGCTTGAGCGGGAGCCCAGTGATGCAGAGGAAGGTTCCATCTAGGTGAGAGATGGATAGAAGGTGACCTTTGCCTCTCATCTCAGGAGAGCGTGCAGGAGGAGATTTTCTTCCCTCTGTTTGTGCAGGCTTGTCCGCTGAATCAGGATGCCCAGTGGACGCAGGACTGCTAGACGTAGAGATCACTACTTCCAGAGATCTAGACGATGATAATCTGTGAGGGGAGCAGCGAGAACCTGTTCTCGACGTCGGTGATGGCGACGGAGAAAAGCTTACTGGACGTGAGTCCCCTCTAGACGGCAGTCTCGACGTCGATCTCGAACGTTCTCTCGGGATAGACTGTTGCCTCGACGTCGAGCGTCGCCCCAGCGACGATGATGCTTGCCTCGACGTCGACCGTCTCCTCTTCGAAGGAGGACTCAGTCTCGAAGTCGATCGTGCTGCACCCGATGGGGACCTGTGCCTCGACGTCGAACGTCTGGCTGACGCCGACGGAGGTCCTTGCTTTGACGTCAGTTGTCTCTGCTCCGACGACCTGTGCCTCGACGTCGAACACCTGGCTGGCGCCGACGGAGGTCCTTGCTTTGACGTCAGTTGTCTCTGCTCCGACGACCGGTGTCTCGACGTCGACCGCTGGTGTGCTGATGTCGACGGAGACTTCTGTTTTGACGTCGGTGACGGAGTCTTGTGTCTCGACGTCGAAGATCTCGGACCCGATCTTGACGGAGACTTGTGCCTCGACGTCGATCGCCGTCTAGATGGCGACGACGGAGTGATCGGTCTCGACGTCGAATGTCTAGCCGTTGACGGAGATTTGCTCCTCGACGTTGAGCATCACCTGGTTGACGACAACGGAAGGCCCTTTACCTTGCTCGACGTTGAGAGCGCCGTCTTCGACTTCGTCGCTTGCACCACCGCAGTCTTCGACGACTGCTTCTGCTTCGCCGCCGGTAACTTCGACGCCGATCCAGACGCCGAAGGAGAACAGGTCGGGACCTTTCCTCTCGACGTCGACCGTGTTCTCTTTTTCTTTTGCCTCACTGGAGACCTACCTCTTTCAGAGAGACCATCCAGTCGAATTCTCTCCCTCTCCTTGATGGTTCTTTTTGACAACTTCTTGCAGTGATAAGTGCCAGAAGAGTGAGAATCAGGGAGGCAGAGTATACACACAGAGTGTGTGTCTGATCTAGCCTTTTTGCCACAGGCAGGGCAAGGGTCAAATAAGGAAGGCATTTTTGACAGAAAAAAACCTTTTCTGGAACTCCAAAAAAGGTTTACCCTTCACTCTAAAGTCAAAAGAGGTCGAGTGAAAGCAAAAAATCCACAAAATACTAGAAAATGTTTGACAGAAAAGTAAAAAAAAGGAAGAGCTGTGAATCCAGGGTCCTGTCTGAAGGAGACGGAAAGAACAACTGACCTAACTGTCACCCCTGAGGCATGATGGGAAGCTGGGGGTCATGGCTGCCTTAATGGCACAGTGCCAGTTTTTGTGTGCAAATGCATTCATTTTCTATGCTATTGGTTTACAATGCAGCCTGTAGGCTAACAATGTCTGCTCTTTTGCAGTTTTTTTCATGAGTTTTACTCATTAAAGCAGAGTTTAAGTGGTACTTGCCCTCCTGTGGTTTATACATACATTATGTGTTTGCAAAAGCAGTTATTTATTATTGCATTGTTTAGCCTCCTAGATGGGGGCTGCATTGATATGAGAAAAAATGATAGATGTGTATATATATATATATATATATATATATATATATATATATATATATATATATTCACTGAAAAAACCATAGGTTTTAGGGAAAGTTATAGTTAGTTGGACATTGCACTCATACAAAACCCGTGAAATTCCCCCGTTATAGTTAGTTCAGCTAACTATAACTCGCTCCCCCGCAATGCACTGCTGATGACGTCACATATTACATCACTCATGACATGGTCAGTGACATCACTGATGACATCACTGACATCATCCAGTGACTGTGTTTCTGTAAAGTTTAAATATGTTTAATATATATAGGGAAAGGCGTATTGAAGAATGAGTGGGTGTATAAGCGTCTGAATGGATGATTTAGTAGGTGCGTGACTGAGTCTATAAGTGAGTGATTAAACGTATCTTACTGGATGCATGGGTGAGTGACTAAACTGTGTGAATGTCTGTATCCGTCTGTCTGTTGTTGTGTAAGCAGCTGCTGGGTTTTCTGGGTTGCTAAATGAGTGTCTATATGGGTTATGGATTGGTTCTCTGAGTATCTGTATGGGTGCCTCAGTGTTTGTGTGGGTGGGGTGTGTGTGACTGTGCATAGATGTGTGAGTGGGTGATTCACTGGGTGCATGGTTTCAAGAGTGCGTCTGTGATGGACTGTATGGGTGGGTGTGTGTATGGGTGGGTTAGTGATTGAATGTATATCTCAGCGGTACATGTGTGAGTAACTACATATGTGAAAGGCAGTATATATGTGTGTTGGAGTATATAAATGGCTATAAGTGAGAGTGTGTGATTGTGAGAGTGGCTATATGGATGAGTGTGTGCTTGCATCAGTGATTGCATAGGAGCGTAAGAATGTGCTAGTATTTTTATGAGTAAGTGAGCTGGTGTGCATAACTGTATAGGTGAGTAAATTGGAGTGTGATTAATTATTTGCATGACTGACTAGGTGTGTGAGTACCTCTATGGATGAGTTGCGTTGTGTGAGTGTTTATATAGGTGTATGAGTGCATATGATAGTCCTGTACTGAGTGACTGTAAGTATGAGTGACTGTACGGGTGAGTGAGTAGATGTGTGTGTGTAGACCTAAGAATCAGTGAGTGGGTATGTACTTATTGGTATTGGAGTGTGTATGGTTTTGAGAATGGCAGTCTGTAATTTAGAGTGGGTGTATCAAAAGTTATATTAGGGTGTGAGAAGATGCATTAAATTCTCACATGGATGATGTCATCAGTGATGTCATCAGTGATGTCACTGACCATGTCATGAGTGATGTAATATGTGACGTCATCAGCAGTGCATTGCGGGGCGCGAGTTATAGTTAGCTGAACTAACTATAACGGGGGAATTTCACGGGTTTTGTATGAGTGCAATGTCCAACTAACTATAACTTTCCCTAAAACCTATGGTTTTTTCAGTGAATTTCAAAGGTTTTTTAAATGCTAAACCCTAACTATAACAGGCCTGAAACCTATGGTTTTTTCAGTGAATTTCAAAGGTTTTTAAAATGCTAATTCCTAACTATAACAAGCCTGAAACCTATGGTTTTTCAGTGAATTTCAAAGGTTTTTTAAATGCTAATTCCTAACTATAACATGTCTGAAACCTATGGTTTTTTTCAGTGAATTTCAAAGGTTTTGTAAATGACAATTTTTAAATGTATTAATTGTTATATTTATTTTTTTTGATACTGATTTACTACATTTTTTTAAACTATTTATTTTTAGATATTTTATTTTTTAAATTACATTGTAATTACATTATACATTACATTACAAAATATACTTTCTCAGAATGAATTACTTTAGTTTAAATACTTTGCAAATAGGCAATAGACTTTTAAGTACAGTAGTTACAGTTGTTGCAATGGGCAACACAATTTCAAACACAATGCAACATTGAGCTCAATGTGAATTTCTAGCTAAATGCAATTAGTTACTTTATGGATTACTTTTCTAACCACAGGACTGGATCCTAGATTCAGTCCTGGGACATCTCCTGTAAACAGTTGAGTAAAAGCGTTTTGGTTACAGTAGTGATTTTTAAGGAATATTATTGTATTTTAAAAGTTGACACTTAGAAACTTTTTCACATAGAATCACCAATGTTATCCTATGGGAGGAAATTCACTTAGCAGGTAAGTAGTGTTATCGTTACTTTTTCTTACTCAGTGGTGGATCCTGGATCCAGCACTGGTGCATCTCCTGTAAATAGTTGAAAGAATGCGTTTAAGTCATACAGGCGATTTTTAAGGAATATTTGTAGTTTGTGAAAATCAACACTTTGAAACTTTTCTGCTGAAAACCAGACAATGGATTCCTATGGAAGGAAATATAAGTAACTGGTAAGTACGGTTAAAATTACTTTTCAGGATCAGTACTGGGCTGAAAGATGCAGCACTGAGGTCTCTCCTGATAACAGGTGAGTAAATCGAAATTCGTATTTCGGCTGATTTTAGAGGAATATTTTAAAGTTCCAAAACTCCACACTTAGAAGAATTTCCAAGTGAAACCAGTCAATGTTAGCCTATGGAAGGAAATTCTAGTTACTGGTAAGTACGGTTTAAATTACTTTTCAGGATCAGTACTGGGCTGAAAGATGCAGCACTGAGGTCTCTCCTGATAACAGGTGAGTAAATCGGAATTCGTAGTTCGGCTGATTTTAGAGGAATATTTGTATGTTTCAAAAATCGACACTTAGAAACTTTTTCAGCAAAAAGCAGACAATGATATCCTATGGAAGGAAATTCAAGTTACTGGTAAGTACGGTTAAAATTACTTTTCAGGATCAGTACTGGGCTGAAAGATGCAGCACTGAGGTCTCTCCTGATAGCAGGTGAGTAAATCGGAATTCGTATTTCGGCTGATTTTAGAGGAATATTTGCACAATGGTGAAGGGAGGGGGCAGGGCCTGAGGTGACATCTGTGCAAACGCGCCCGTGGCGCGTTTTAAGTTGGGGGATTAAGTCCCCTTGAATCATGAGGGTCCCTGGGGTCCAACTAGCCCACCCTGTACCTCCAGTATGCGCCAGGAGCTGCGTTGCAGAGAGGTGTTCAGAGGCCACGCCCCTTTTGCACCTCTCTGCAATGCAGCTCTGTGGCGCTTTCTGGACGTGCCTGTTGGGCTAGTTGGCCTCCAGGGACCCTCAGGATTGAAGGGATTTAATTCCCCATCTTAAAACGCGCCACGGGGCCTGTTTGCACACATGTCACCTGAAGCCCCGCCCCTCCCTTCACCACTGTGCAACGCGCCCCGTGGCGCGTTTTAAGTTGGGGATTAAGTCCCCTTGAATCCTGAGGGTCCCTGGAGTCCAACTAGCCCACCATGTACTTCTAAAAAGCGCCACAGAGCTGCGTTGCAGAGAGTTGTAAAAGGGGCGTGGCCTCTGTACACCTCTCTGCAACGCAGCCCCTGGCACATACTGGAGGTTCCTGGTGGGCTAGTTGGCCCCAGGGACCCCCAGTATTCAAGGGGAATGACTTCCCCTTCTTAAAACGCGCCAGGGGGCGCGTTTGCAGAGTACTGCAGGGAGGGGCGGGGCCTCCGGCACGATGCCGGCCGTTTTTTTTTTTTTAATGGGAGGGGGCTGCGTGGCCCCCTTCCCTTGGCCACTTTTGGCCCCGGGGACCCCATCCCCGGGGCCTGAGCAATTTATTTTTTAAATTTAAAAAAAAGACGGGAAGGGGGCTGCGTGGCCCCCCTTCCCTAGGCCTGTATTGGCCCCGGGGACCCCATCCCCCGGGGCATGCCCTCGATTTTTTTTTTTTTTAAATTTGGAGGGGGGACTGCGTAGCCCCCCTCCTCAGGCCATTTAAGGCCCCGGGGACCCCATCCCCCGGGGCCGGCCTTGCCCTTTTTTTTTATTTTTTATTTGGAGGGGGACTGCGTAGCCCCCTCCTCAGGCCATTTAAGGCCCCGGGGACCCCATCCCCGGGGCCTGGCCTCTGGTTGGGGATTGTGGGGGGTCCCCAATCCCCCACAGTCCCAGCCGGCTCCCCGCGTCCTATGGGAGCCGGCATTGCTTTTCCACATGGGGAGCAGCTAACATGCTGCTCCCCATGTGGAAAAGCAATTGGGTTCCTGCTCTCTCTTTCAAAATGCAAACCAAGTTTGCTATGACAGGACGGGAGCCGGGAGGCTCCCGTCCTGTCATAGCAAACTACAGTGTCCCGGGGGTAGGCACACCGGGACACTGCAGGAGCCGGCCCTGGGGGGTGGCGGTCCCCAGGGCCATCAAGGGCTCCAGGAGGGGGGCCGCGCGGCCCCCCTCCCAACCATTAGTAAAGCCCTGGGGAGGTGGTGGTCCCCGGGGCTTTGGGGGTCCGTAACGGACCCCCATATTCAAATCTTTAGTGCCCCGGGGAGGTGGCGGTCCCCGGGGCGTGTGGGGGGGTTGGAGCCCCCCCACAGAGGTTAACATTTTTTTTTAAAAAGAAGCCCCGTGGGGTGGCGGTCCCCGGGGCTGCGGGAGGGCAAAGAGCCCTCCCGCACCATTATTTTCTAAAGCCCCGGGGGGTGGCGGTCCCCGGGGCTTGGGGGGCCTTAGAGGCCCCCCACATTAAATCTAAACCCCCCCACCATGCCCCCGGGACTTGGCCCACCCGGGGGCAAATAAACATCGAAGCGCGGGAGACCGCGCTCCGATTTTTTTTTTTTCCGGCAGGATCCGCGCACCCTGCCGATTAAAAAACAAATAAAAAATGCTTTTTTCTGCCCAGGGGGTCCTTGTGGGACCCCCTGAGCAGGCCTAGGGGGTCAGGGGGTTTCTACCCTGCCCCCTTTGTGCGTTTAGCGCACTTGTTTCTTTTTTTTTTTCCTCGGCGGGATCTGCGCACCCTAAGCGCATCCTGCCGATTAAAAAAAAAAAAAAATGCTTTTTTCTGCCCAGGGGGTCTTTGTGGGTTCCCCTGAGCAGACCTAGGGGGTCAGGGTGTTTCTACCCTGCCCCCTTTTTGCGCTTTGCGCACTTGTTTCTGTCCCTCGGTTCTACCTCAATAGTTATAAAATCCACAGTGGGTTGCTGTGTGGCACAAGAATTGCTGCTGCACTGTCTTTTCACTGCCGAAACTACACGTTGTTCCATCCGCGCTGTTTAAGTAACGGCGCTGGACCCGCACGTCAGCGGGGGGGGGGTTCTCCGCGACCTGGATGGGCCGCGATACATTCCAAATGAAGAGCACCCACAATTGGAGACCCACGCACAGCGTGTCTTCGAAACTTTATTTCGCCAGGCAGTGCCGCATTCTTGTGCCACACAGCAACCCACTGTGGATTTTATAACTATTGAGGAGAATTGGCAGTAGCACCGAAGTAAGGATACTTGTATCCCCAAACTACTAGTACCAGAAAGCAATGCACTGACACGCCCAGGAGGCGGGGCTTGGAAACAATTAAAAAAGCTACGTGCGTGCTGCCTCTCCCAATTAGCCATCCCTGTGAACAAGGGCCGAAGAAAGCCAGAAACATGTAGGGGAATCGATGGCAGAATCCAGCTATGTCCACGAGTGTGTATGCGGCACTGCCTGGCGAAATAAAGTTTCAAAGACACGCTGTGCGTGGGTCTCCAATTGTGGGTGCTCTTCATTTGGTATGTATCGCGGCCCATCCAGGTCGCGGAGAACCCCCCCCGCTGACGTGCGGGTCCAGCGCTGTTACTCAAACAGCGCGGATGGAACAACGTGCAGTTTCGGCAGTGAAAAGACAGTGCAGCAGCAATTCTTGTGCCACACAGCAACCCACTGTGGATTTTAAAACTACTGAGGAGAATTGGCAGTAACACCGAAGTAAGGATACTTGTATCCCCAAACTACCAGTACCAGAAAGCAATGCATTGACACGCCCAGGAGGCGGGGCTTGGGAACAATTCAAAAAGCTACGTGCGTGCTGCCTCTCCCAATCAGCCATCCCTGTGAACAAGGGCCGAAGAAAGCCAGAAACATGTAGGGGAATTGATGGCAGAATCCAGCTATGTCCACGAGTATGTATGCGGCACTGCCTGGCGAAATAAAGTTTCGAAGACACGCTGTGCGTGGGTCTCCAATTGTGGGTGCTCTTCATTTGGAATGTATCGCGGCCCATCCAGGTCGCCGAGAACCCCCCCCGCTGACGTGCGGGTCCAGCGCCGTTACTTAAACAGCGCGGATGGAACAACGTGTAGTTTCGGCAGTGAAAAGACAGTGCAGCAGCAATTCTTGTGCCACACAGCAACCCACTGTGGATTTTATAACTATTGAGGAGAATTGGCAGTAGCACCGAAGTAAGGATACTTGTATCCCCAAACTACTAGTACCAGAAAGCAATGCACTGACACGCCCAGGAGGCGGGGCTTGGGAACAATTCAAAAAGCTACGTGCGTGCTGCCTCTCCCAATCAGCCATCCCTGTGAACAAGGGCCGAAGAAAGCCAGAAACATGTAGGGGAATTGATGGCAGAATCCAGCTATGTCCACGAGTATGTATGCGGCACTGCCTGGCGAAATAAAGTTTCGAAGACACGCTGTGCGTGGGTCTCCAATTGTGGGTGCTCTTCATTTGGAATATATATATATATATATATATATATATATATATATATATATATATATATATATATGTGGCTCTGTATATACTGAACCAAAGTAAGGTTCAGTGTGCACAGAGTCCACAGTCCCCAGAGGTTTGGCAGAGGCTAAAGTTGGATATAACCTTACTTTCTAAAGTGGTAGCTTGGTCGAGCAGTAAGGCAGTATCAGAGGACAGTGTAAAGCATTTGATGTACACACTCAGTCAGCAAATGAATCCACACACTCAAGAACTGAACTCTAGGCCAATAGTTTTGTATAAAAAATATACTGTTGTTTTATTTCTAGAACCAAGCAAGCCTGGCACAGGTAAGCATAAAAATACTTTTCAGTAGTAAATTACTTGTATGAACACAGTTCAAAATTGCAGTGCAACTTGTACTGGTTTTGGTTACAGTTTTAAGTAAGCAGTTTGCAACACGTTGCAGGTATAGTACATTCAATTGAATGGGCTTTTTAAGTAAAATGCAGTTAATTACTTTTCAGATTACTTTTGCTAACACAGGACTGGATCCTAGATTTAGCCCTGGGACATTTCCTGAAAACAGGTGAGTAAATGCGTTTTGGTTAAAGGTACGATTTTTAGAGAATATTATTGCATTTCAAAAGTTGACACTTAGAAACTTTTTCACATAGAATCACCAATGTTATCCTATGGAAGGAAATTCAATTCACAGGTAAGTTACTTTAATGTTACTTTTGTAATCCAGTGCTGGACTCCTAGATTCAGCACTGGGACATTTACTTAAAACAGGTAAGTAATTACGTTTTAGTAGTTTGTACGATTTTTAAAGAATATTCTTGTATTTCAAAAGTTGACACTTCGAAACTTTTTCACAAAGAACCACCAATGTTATCCTATGGAAGGAAATTCAATTCACAGGTAAGTTACTTTTTAGTTACTTTTCTTACTCAGTGCTGGACACCTAGGTTCAGCACTGGGACCATTCCTGCAAACAGTTGAGAAAATTCGGTTAGGTTATTTGTGCGATTTTTAAGGAATATTCTTAGTTTTCAAAGGCGACACTTAGAAACTTTTTGGGAGAAAAAGTGTCAATGTTATCCTATGAGGAAAAACGAGTTATCGGTTTCGAGGTAAGTAATCGGTCTTTTGAGTTAGGGTTCTGGGGTTAGACTCAGGGGTCTCCCAGGGTCAGTGATGCACGGTTGTTGCACCCTCAGCGGCACTAGGGCGGCCGGGTGCAGAGTGCTGAGGCCCAATGTTATCCTATGGAGGATAGGGGGACTCCGGTTGGTGGCTGCTGGCAAGCAGGCCACTGGGTTGTGGGAGCAAAGCTCCTAGGGTTTAGGTCAGAGCAAATAGGGAACCAAATTAGCACCAAAGGTGCACCCTCAGCGGCACTAGGGCGGCCGGGTGATGTTTTGAGGTCGGGTGCCCTGTTTTCAATGGAGCACCTCCGGTTAGAAGAAACACTGCAGGCTCGGGGACGAGGATCTTCTGGGTGAGAGCACCACTTCGAGGGGTAAGTTGGCATGTCTTGGGTTGGTTAGGCACCGTTGGTTTGGGTACACAAGGCCGTGGGGCGTCGGGTGCAGGGGTGCCTTGGGACGTCGGAAAGTCTTACCCGCTCTGGTCGCGGTAGAGGGGATCCTCTGGATTGATGCTGCAGGTGTCGCTTGGAGGCTTGAGGCAGGTCAGGAGTCGCTGGATCTCGGGTCAGGATCGCCGGGGTGACCTCCTCGTGGTGTTTTTCCACTCGAGCTCGGGCCGGGCGGGTGCAGAGTGGGCTGGATTCGCAGTGTCCGGCCGGAGCCAGAAGCTGCAGTTTGAACAAGTCCGGTGTTCACGGGAGATTCAGTCTTTAAAGTGAAGGCAGGCAGGTCCTCCGGGCTTTTTGAGGTTGCTGGCTGCAGGACACACCAGGATTTCGCAGGAGCAGGTTCGAGGGGAGACAGGCCTGTAGGGCTGGGGCCAAGTCAGTGGGCGTCGTCCTCTTGTTAGCTCTGCACGGCTCTTCGGTCCTTCTTATCTTGTCGTTTCTGGATCTGAGGAAGCAAGGTTCAGGGTACCCCCTAAATACTAAATTTAGGGGTGTTACAGGTAGGTAAAGGGCAGGGACCAATGGGTCCCTTCCCTGGGGTGGGTACACCCCCTATCCTGCCACTCTCCAGTGGGAGGGGGGCAGGAGCCTGTCCCTGGTTGGCTGGGTCCCCCCATCCTCAAGATGGCGGGGACTCGAGGTTGTGCTTCACCTCGCCTCCCCCACCTGAGGGGTGGAGTTGGCAGAGGTGGGCACACCTCCCTTCCTCACTTGTTTTTCCAACCGGTTCTCCCGCCTAAAGTGGGGGGTAGAACCAGTGGGGACCAGTTGCTGAAAGCAGCAAATGGTCTGAAGAGGCTCACAAAGGCGGCATTGCCTTTGAAGCTTCTCCTTGGTGAACCCTGCCCATCCTGGGGGAGTAGGCTTGGCACCTCATTCCAGGATATGCATTGTTTCAGGCCCCCGAGAGCAGCAGGCTCTTGACCCAGGGGTCCAGAAACATGTCTGTTGGTGGCAGCCTAAGCAGCCACTCAGTCAGGTCACTAGAAGTTGGTCGAGTTTCAGGGGGCTTCTCTAAGATGCCCTCTGTGGTGCATTTTACATTAAATCCCACACTGGCATCAGTGTGGGTTTAATGTGCTGAGAAGTTTGATACCAAACTTCCCAGTTTTCAGTGTAGCCATCATGGTGCTGTGGAGTTCCTAATGACAAACTCCCAGCACCATATACTCTTAATGGCAGCACTGCACTTACAATGTCTAAGAATGGAATTGGGCACTGTAGGGGTACAGGGCTCATGCACCTGTACCCTCACCACTGGCATAGGGCACCCAGCTAGAGGGGTGACTGATGTATGCCAGGGCAGTGGTTTGTGGGCATGGCACACAGGGATGTGTGCCATGTTGTAAGAAAGTGGCTCTGTATATACTGCACCAAAGTAAGGTTCAGTGTGCACAGAGTCCACAGTCCCCAGAGGTTTGGCAGAGGCTAAAGTTAGATATAACCTTACTCTCTAAAGTGGTAGCTTGGTCGAGCAGTAAGGCAGTATCAGAGGACAGTGTAAAGCATTTGTTGTACACACTCAGTCAGCAAATGAAGCCACACACTCAAGAACTGAACTCTAGGCCAATGGTTTGTATATAAAAATATAGTTGTTTTATTTTAGAACCAACAATAGGTGTCAAAATATACTTTCTCAGAATGAGATGCTTTAGTTAACTACTGTCCAATTGGCAATAGACTTTTGAATGCAATAGTTACAGTTGTTGCAATATGCAACACAATTTTAAACACAATTATACATTGAGCTCAATGGAAATTTCTGGTTAAATGCAATAGATTACTTTTTGGATTACTTTTCTAACCACAGGACTGGATCTTGGATTCAGTCCCGGGACACTTCCTGTAAACAGGTGAGAAACAGCGTTTTGGTTATAGTAGTGATTTTTGAGGAATATTACTGCATTTCAAAAGTTGACACTTAGAAACTTTTCTGGGTAAAATTACCAATGTTATCCTATGGAAGGAAATACAGTTTGCAAGCAAAGTATGTTTACGTTACTTTTGTAATCCAGTGCTGGACTCCTAGGTTCAGCACTGGGACATTTACTTAAAACAGGTAAGTAATTACGTTTTTGTAGTTTGTACGATTTTTAAAGAATATTTGTATGATTCAGAAATCGACACTTAGAAACGTTTTCAACAAAAAGCAGGCAATGATATCCTATGAGAGGAATTTCCAGTTACTGGTAAGTACGGTAAAAGGTAAATGCTACTTACCAGTATGCATCTGTTCTTGGCATGTAGAGCTGCAGATTCGTACACTGTGCATTAGATCGCCATCTGGTGTTGGGCTCGGATGCTTGCACTTTGTTGTTGTCTTGGAAGAGTCTTTTGTAGTCACGAGATAGGTGACTCCTCCTTTGGACGATAGTGCGCATGGGCATCGACTCCATGGTTAGATTGTTTTTCGCCATGATGGGAAAAGATGGAGTCAGTAAGAAGAAAAAGATGTCCATGTGAATGTATCTAATTAAGATTATGCTGGAACAGATACAGGTCCCGGGGAGGCGGGTGGGCGTGTACGAATCTGCAGCTCTACATGCCAAGAACAGATGCATACTGGTAAGTAGCATTTACCGTTCGAGGCATATGAGCTGCAGATCGTACACTGTGCATAGACTGTATAGCAGTGTCTCCCCTAGCGGTGGTCACCTGTATCCGTTGCAGTAGTTTGAAAAAGTGTTTTAAGAACAGCTTGGCCCACAGCAGCTTGTTGCTTTGCGTGTACATCAACGCAGTAGTGTTTGGTAAAGGTATGTGGTGTAGACCATGTTGCTGCTTTACATATGTCATTTAGGGGATGTTCCCTAAAAATGCCATAGAAGCCCCTAGTTTACGTGTGGAATGTGCCGTAGGGGAATTATTAAGGTGCGTTTAGCCTTTTGGTAGCAAATTTGAATGCATTTGACTATCCATCTAGCAATGCCAGCTTTTGAGATGGGATTACCTTTATGTGGTGGGGAGAAAGCTACAAATAATTGTTTTGTCTTTCTGAAAGGTTTGGTCCTGTCAATGTAGTAAAGTAGGGCTCTTCTGACATCTAGTGTGTGGAGAGCTCTTTCTGCTACAGAGTCTGGGTCTTGGAAAAAGACAGGTAACTCTATTGATTGGTTAAGGTGAAAAGCAGAAATTACTTTAGGTAGGAATTTGGGGTTTGGTCTGAGAACTACTTTATTACGATGGATTTGTAAAAAGGTTCTTGTATGGTTAAAGCCTGAATCTCACTGACTCTTCTGAGAGAGGTGATTGCAATTAGGAAGGCTACTTTCCATGTAAGAAATTGTAACTCACATTTGTGCAGAGGTTCAAATGGGGGACCCATGAGCCTGGTGAGGACAATATTTAGATTCCATGCTGGAGAGGGTGGCAATCTAGGGGGAATGATTCTTTTAAGGCCTTCCATAAAGGCTTTAATTGCAGGTACTCTAAACAGTGACAAATGCTGTCTGTTTTGTAAGTATGCGGCTAGAGCAGCAAGATGTAATCTGATGGATGAGTATGCAAGGTTACATGTTTGTAGATGCAGCAAGTAACAGATAATGTTTTGTATGGAGGCATCTAGTGGGTTGATATTGTTGTTATTACAATAAATAACAAACCTCTTCCATTTTGCTGCATAACAAGCTCTGGTAGTGGGACGTCTGGCTTCCTTAATGACATGCATACATTCTGGTGGGAGGTTAAGGTAACCGAACTCTAGGACTTCAGGAGCCATATTGCCAGATTCAGTTGACCTGGATCGGGGTGTCTGATCTCTCCATGGTTCTGAGTTAAGAGGTGTGGAGAGAGGTGCAGTTTGTGGTGTGGAACCACCGAGAGTTCGAGAAGTGTTGTGAACCATGGTTGTCTTGCCCATGTGGGAGCAACTAGGATCATTGTTAGAGACTGTTGCCTGAGTTTGCGTACCACTAGGGGAATGAGTGGGAGAGGCGGAAAAGCGTATGCAAATCTGCCTGACCAGTTCATCCATATTGCATTGCCCTTGGACGACGGGCGTAGGAACCTGGCGGCGAAGGTTGGGCATTTTGTGTTTTCTTGTGTGGCGAACAGGTCTATTTGTGGATGGCCCCACATTTGAAAGAAAGGTTTCAGAACTTGCGGGTGCAGTTCCCATTCGTGAATCTGTTGTGTCTGTCGACTTAACAGATCTGCAAGGTGATTGTGAACTCCTGGAAGATGTTCTGCAAGGAGGTATATGCTTTGAGGAATGGCCCATCTCCATATGTCTTGCGCTAGGCGAGACAGCTGCAGAGAGTGTGTCCCCCCTGTTTTTGTATATAGTACATTGCTGTCATGTTGTCTGTTTTGACTAAGACAGTTTTGTGAGTAAGATGCAGTTGGAATGACTTTAGCGCTAGAAATATTGCTAATAATTCTAGGTGGTTGATGTGGAGCAGTTTTTGTGACTTGGTCCAGTTGCCCTGCGTTGTGTGGGTAAGGAGGTGAGCTCCCCACCCAGTGAGAGATGCGTCTGTTGTGAGCACTATCTGTGGAACTGGCTCTAGGAACGGCCGCCCTTTGGAAATGTTTTGTTTGTTCCACCATTGCAGAGAGCGATGAGTGCGGCTGTCTACCAACACCAGATCTGTAAGCTGGCCTTGAGCTTGGTTCCACTGACGTGCTAAGCATTCTTGCAGGGGACGCATTTGAAGTCGTGCGTGAGGGACAATAAAGATGCACGAGGCCATCATTCCTACGAGCTGCATAAACACTCGAGCTGGAAGGTAGTGTTGAGGTAGGAATTTTTTGATGAGGGCTTGCATACTTGTTATCCTGGTGGGATTGGGGTATGCGAGAGCTCTGGAGGTATCTATTGTGGCTCCTAGGTACTGATGTATGTAGGAGGGATGGAGATGAGATTTGGTATGGTTTATTGTGAACCCCAAATTGTGTAGTAGCAGAACTGTTTGTAATGTGTGCTGTACACATTGATTGTGTGACTTGGCTTTTATTAGCCAGTCGTCTAGATACGGAAACACGTGAATGTGTTGTCTTCGCAAGTGCGCAGCTACTACTGCTAGGCACTTGGTGAAAACCCTTGGTGCTGTTGCCACCCCGAATGGCAGGACTTTGAACTGATAATGTTGTCCGTCCACTGTGAACCTTAGGTATTTCCTGTGCGCAGGGTGAATGGGAATATGGAAATAGGCGTCCTTGAGATCTAGTGTGGCAAGGAAGTCGCCTTGTTGGAGTAGTGGAAGTATTTGTTGAAGAGTGATCATGTGGAAATGATCTGAGTGAATGTAATAGTTGAGGGGTCTGAGGTCCAGTATGGGCCTGAGGGAACCGTCCTTTTTGGGGATTAGAAAATACAGTGAGTAAACCCCTGTGCCGTGATGTTGTAGAGGGACTGGTTCTATTGCTTGCTTTTGGAGCATAGAGAGAACCTCCTGTTTGAGGAGCGTTAGATGTTCTGTGGACATGGGACGCTGTCTGGGTGGTATGTTGGGAGGAGTAGAAGTGAGTTCCAGGCAGTAACCATACTGGATAATTTGTCTTACCCACCTGTCGGTGGTGATGGAATTCCACGCAGGTAGGAACTTTGATAGTCTTCCCCCGACTGGAGTGGAATGATCGGGGGGAAACGGAGGGAAGTCACTGTTTGGTGGTAGGGGAGGTGCGTGTGTTAAACCCGCGTCCTCTACCCCTGTTGTTGTTACCTCTGTAATTACCTCTGGAGTAACCTCTATTAGAGGAGGTTTGGGTGGTATTTTTATAATTAGCAGAGGTGGTGTCTGTGGCAGTAGTTTTGGAGCCGCCTCTGTATAAGGAGCGACGAAAGGAACCTCTACTAGTTGTAGCTTGCAGGGCTCCCATAGCTTTGGCTGTGTCTGTGTCCTTCTTCATTTTTTCTAGAGAAGTGTCCACATTAGGCCCAAACAGGTGTTCTTGGTCTAAGGGTTGATTGAGGATGGTAGATTGTACCTCCTGCTTAAAGCCTGATATGCGTAACCACGCGTGTCTGCGTAGCAAAACGCTTGAGTTTATTGCGCGTGATGCTGTATCTGCTGCGTCAAGGGCGCACTTTATTGAGGTGTTTGTGACAAGCTTGCCCTCCTGTATGAGATCATTAGCTTTGGTCTTATGCTGATCTGGAAGGTACTGAATGAGCTTTTCGAGCTCATCGTAATGTGCCCTGTCATATCTCGCCAGTAAGGCTTGTGAATTGGCGATGCGCCACATGTTAGCTGCTTGAGACGCAACCCTCTTGCCAGATGCGTCGAGCAATTTGGACTCTTTATCTGGTGGTGGTGTCTCACCAGTAGTTTGCGAGTTTGCCCTTTTTCGTGCATTAGCAACTACTAAAGAGTCCAGAGGGAGTTGACCTTTAATATAAGTGGGGTCAGAAGGGGCAGGCTTATATTTTTTCTCAATCCTTGGGTTAAGAACCCTAGCTCTAACGGGGTCCTTGAAGACCTCAGGGGCATGTTTAATAATGCCTTTAAGCATAGGGAGAGTATGTGTAGACTTTTGAGGCTGGCTAAAAGTTTCTAATAAAAAGTCTTCTTCCAGGGGGTCTGAGTGTAACTTGACACCATGGAATTGTGCTGCCCTGTTTATGACCTGTGCAAACCCTATAGTATCATCTGGGGGTGAGGGTTTGGATGGGTATGGGTCAGGGACGGGTATATCTGGGAGATCATAATTGTCCCAGGGGTCCTGGGGTGGGATACTGTGAAGGTCGTCATCAGTATCTGTGTTGTGAGGTGACTGTATGTCATCATCATGATCATCCCCGTCTGTATCCCCTTGTGGTGAAGAGAAAGGTAGGGGAGAGTGAGGCGGGGAGTGAATAGGGCTAAAATGTTGTGGATGTGGAGAAAAAGACCTTATAGGTGATGTGGAAGTCTTTTTTCTTGAGAGGTGGCTCAGGTGTTGTTGGTTCCTGTAGCTTCCTTTTGTGAGGTATTACGGATTGGACCTGTCCGGTAGTGGGGTCAATGTGCAGAGTTTTCTGCTTTGGGTCGATGGGAACAGAGAGTTCTTCAGTGCTAGCGTGTTTTGTCGGCATCGAAGATTTGGGCTCCGAGTGTTGTTTATGCTTGCGAGGTTGTTTGGTGTCCTTTGGTGAAGTTTTCGACACCGAAAGTTTTTTCGCCGACTCCGAAGGTTTGTTAGGCTTCGGTGTCGAGGCGTCGGGGACCTTGGTCTTCGGCGCCGAAGGGTCCTTGTGCTTTGGTGCCGATGGGTGTTTGTCGGCACCGGGATGTGGCTGGCTCGATCCCGAGCTGCCAGAAGGCTTTGGGTGCTTCGGAGTCGAGCCGGAAGGCGGGGCTCCTGAAGCTTTGTGATGGTGCAGACCTAGGCCGGAAGGCGAAGGTGTGACCGAAGCCCTTTGTTTCTTCGGGAGAGGGGCATCGACGTCAGTACTCACGGTACGTTGGCCCGGCGTGAGGGTTTGGTCGTCGGACCCCGAGTCTTCGGCTCCGGAGGTGTCGATTTGCAGATCTCCGGTGTCTGGGTTGTCGGAGCCTGTGTCGAAAATGTCGTCCGGTGCGGGAGCGGCTGACCTGGACATTTCGTGTCGTCGGGCCCGGCGATCACGGATGGTCTTTTTGGACCTGAAGGAGTCACAGGCCTGGCAGTGTCGACTCTCGTGTTCCGGAGAGAGGCAAAGATTACAGACCTCGTGGAGATCTGTGTATGGGAATTTAGCCCCACACTTGCATTTTTTAAATGGAGTCCTTTCCATATGCTGGATGAGGGCGTCGACTCGCCCAACGGTCCAACGTCGGCGACCGGACTCGAAACAGTGTTGGAGTGGAGACGCGATGAGAGGATCGCGGTCGAAACAATACCGTCGAACGGTGGGAGTTTTCTGCGCGTCGAGAGGGGAACCGATCGGTGTCGATCCGGAGCGCAGCAAAGTACATCCGAACCCGATGGCGGAAAAAAACAATCTAACCATGGAGTCGATGCCCATGCGCACTATCGTCCAAAGGAGGAGTCACCTATCTCGTGACTACAAAAGACTCTTCCAAGACAACAACAAAGTGCAAGCATCCGAGCCCAACACCAGATGGCGATCTAATGCACAGTGTACGATCTGCAGCTCATATGCCTCGAACATTACTTTTCATGGTCGGTACTGGACTAAAAGATGCAGTACTGAGGTCTCTCCTGATAGTAGGTGAGTAATTCGGAATTCGTTACTGTTGTGATTTTTAAGCAATATTTTGGTATTTCAAAAGTGGACACTTAGAAGAAATTTCACAGAAAACCAGTCAATGGATCCCTATGTAAGAAAATTCAATTCGCCGGTAAGTTACTTTTAATGCCCTGGGACATTTACTTAAAACAGGTAAGCAATTACGTTTTGGTAGTCTGTACGATTTTTAAAGAATATTCTTGTATTTCAAAAGTTGACACTTAGAAACTTTTTCACAAAGAACCACCAATGTTATCCTATGGAAGGAACTTCAATTCACAGGTAAGTTACTTTTTAATTACTTTTGTTACTCAGTGCTGGACACCTAGGTTCGGCACTGGGACCTTTCCTGCAAACAGTTGAGAAAATTCGGTTAGGTGATTTGTGCGATTTTTAAGGAATATTCTTAGTTTTCAAAAGTCGACACTTAGAAACTTTTTGGAAGAAAAAGTGTCCATGTTATCCTATGAGGAAAAATGAGTTATCGGTCTCGAGGTAAGTAATCGGTCTTTTGAGTTAGGGTTCTGGGGTTAGACTCAGGGGTCTCCCAGGGTCAGTGATGCACTGTTGTTGCACCCTCAGCGGCACTAGGGCGGCCGGGTGCAGAGTGTTGAGGCCCAATGTTATCCTATGTAGGATAGGGGGACTCCGGTTGGTGGCGGCTGGCAAGCAGGCCACGGGGTTGTGGGAGCAAAGCTCCTAGGGTTAAGCTCAGGGCACGTTGGGGACCAAGTTAGCACCAAAGAGGCACCCTCAGCGGCACTAGGGCGGCCGGGTGCAGAGTGCTGTTTTGAGGTCGGGTGCCCTGTTGATTTCAATGGAAATTTTCGGTTTTGGTTTTCAGCTGCAGGCTCGGTCCAGGAAGACTTCCAGGAGGAACCAACAGCTGGGCAGGTAAGTTGGAGGGCTCGGGGACGTAGGTGCACCTCGGGTTCCTTTCTCCAGGGCGCAGGGCGTCTGGATGCAGGGGTGTCTTTTGAGGTCGGATTTCACCTTACCGGGCCACTCGCGGTTGGGGGGTTCTCCGTGCAGAGGCTGCAGGCGACGTCGGGGAGTCCTGGAGGGGTCAGCCCACGGTGGACTCGGACTCTGGAGAGCTGGGGGACCTCGCTGGGACCGGTGGGCCACTTGAACTCGGGCTGTAGGCGACGGGTGCAGTGGTGGTTCCAGGCGTCGGGTTTCTTTCTCCTCAGCAGGCTCGGAGTCTTTGTTTGGTGTTTCTTTTGAACAGAGCTGCTGTTCACAGGAGATCCGGTCTTTGTTGAAGGCAGTCAGTCCTCCCTGGGGTTCTGGAGGTCGCTGGCTGCAGGACAAGACTATTTTTGGCGCAGGATCTCTGGAAACTGCAGACGGGCCGGTAGGGCTGGGGCCAAGTCAGTTGTTCTCTGCAGTCTCCTCTGCTGGGCGTCTTCTTTCGTTCTTTTTCTTCTTAGGTTGCGGGAATCTAAGGAAGGAAGGTTCAGGGTGCCCCTAAATACTAGATTTAGGGGCGTTACAGGTAGGTAAAGGGCAGGGACCAATGGGTCCCTGCCCTGGGGTGGGTACACCCCTATCCTGCCACTCTCCTGTGGGAGGGGGCAGGAGCCTAGTCCTGATTGGGCAGGGCTCCCCATCTTCAAGATGGCGAGAGCCCGGAGATGTGCTTCACCTCGCCTCCCCCACCTGAGGGGTGGGGTTGGCAGAGGGTGGCACACCCCCTTTCCTCCCTTGGTGTTTCCCGCCAGTCTTCCCGCCAGGATGGGGGAGGAACCGGTGGGGACCAGTTGCTGGGTACAGCAAGTGGTCTGGGGAAGCTCACAAAGGCGGAATGCCTTTGAAGCTTCCCCTGCCCATCCTGGGGGAGGGGGCCTAGCACCTCACCCAGGACGTGCATTGTTGCAGGCCCGGGAGAGCGGATGGCTCTCTACCCAGGGGTCCAGCAACATGTCTGCTGTGTGGCAGCCTAGGCAGCCCCTCAGACAAGACGTGGATTGTAGGTTAGGTTCAGGGGGCAACTCTAAGTTGCCCTCTGACGTGCATTTACAGTAAATCCCACACTGGCATCAGTGTGGGTTTACTGTGCTGAGGAGTTTGATACCAAACTTCTCAGTCTTCAGTGCAGCCATCATGGTGCTGTGGAGTTCGTGCTGACGACCTCCCAGCACCATATACTCGGAATGGCAGCCCTGCACTTACAGTGCCCAGGAATGGGCCTGGGTACTGTAGGGGCACAGGGCTCATGCACCTGTACCCTCACCACTGGCATAGGGCACCCAGCTAGAGGGGTGACTGAGGTATGCCAGGGCAGTGTGTTTGTGGGCATGGCACACAGGGATGTGTGCCATGTCGACTCTCTGTTTTGTTCTGCACCAAGACACTCAGCCTGCAAGGGCAGTGTATGTGTGTCAGGGTACAGGGCCTCTAAGGGTGGCACAATAAGTGCTGCAGCCCTTAGGGGTCTTCTCTGGTCACAGTGCCCTGGGTACCTAGGGTACCATTTACCAGGGGCTTACCTGTGGCCAGAGATGCCAATTGGGTTTAGGCTGAGTACAGTTTTTAGGGAAGGAACACAGGCCCTGGGTACCTGATTGGCAGGGATCCAGGGCACACCAAGGAAAAGTGCATCAGTTATCAGGCAAAAAGTGGGGGGGTTACTGCAACAGAAACCCACTTTCCTACACATGTCGACTCTTCACTTTGTTCTGCACCAAGACACGCAGCCTGCAATGGCAGTGTGTGAGTGTCAGGGTACAGGGCCTCTAAGGGTGGCACAATAAGTGCTGCAGCCCTTAGAGGCCTTCTCTGGTCTCAGTGCCCTGGATACCTGTGGTACCATTTACCAGGGGCTGACATGCGGCCACAGATACCAATTGGGTTTAGGCTTCAATGCAGTTTTAGGGAAGGAACATAGGCCCTGGGCACCTGATTAGCAGGAGCCCAGGGCACACTCAGTCAAAGAACATCAGCAATTCAGCAAAAAGTGGGGACATACCATGCAGAAAGAGGGCACTTTCTCACATCCACTACCACTAGAATGAATTTGTTCCCTGATGTGGTGGAAGGTTCAAGTGGACCCACTATGTCCACACCTACCCTTTCAAAGGGAACCCCCACCACAGGTAGTGGTATCAGGGGGGCCTTTGAGGGGCCACCTGTCTTCCCACTGGCCTGACCAATGATACAGGAGCGGACAAACTCCTTAATTTTTGGAACATCTGGGGCCAGTAAAAGTGGCTAACTAGCCTTTCCCAAGTCTTGGTTTGGCCCAGATGTCTAGCTAGGGGGATGTCATGAGCTAAAGTTAGGAGAAACTCCCTGTACTTCTGAGGCACTACCACTCTCCTAGTGGCTCCAGATTTGGGGTCTCTGGCCTCACTGTACAGTAGTCCCTCTTCCCAATGAACTCTGTGGGTACCACTGACATCTCCCTTTTCCTGTGCAGTAGCTTGCTGCCTCAGGCTTTCAAGAGTTGGACAGCCCTGCTGTCCAAGGCACAGCTCTTCCCTAGAGGGTCAGCCTGGGTCTAGGAGTTCAACCTGGTAAGGGTCAAGCTCCATGGGCTCAGTTCCCTCTGGGGTGACCAAGTCCTCTCCCTGAGCAGAGGGGTCCTGATCCTTTTGCTGTACAGAAGCTGGTTCCCCAGTCTTCTTACCTTTTCTCTTGGAAGGTTGGGCCATACTTTCAGGCTCCAACACTTCTTTTTCACCCTGTTTTCTGCTCTGTGCTCTTCTTTTTACACTCACCAATTCAGGGATATCCAGCATTGCTGCATGGGTTTTCAGTTCAACCTCAGCCCATGCCGAGGTTTCCAGGTCATTGCCAAGCAGACATGCAGCTGGTAGTTTTGGAGAGACCACTATCTGTTTCAGGCCAGTAAACGCCCCCGGTCTAATGTCACCATAGCCATTGCGTGGTTAGCGGTAACACTGTCAGAATTGGTGACTGGGTAAGTTCTCCCAATCTAGTATTGCTCAGGGGAAACCAGTGTATCTCTCACCATAGTGACACTGGCACCTGTATCCCTCAGAGCTTCTTTCCTAGTTCCATTAATCCAAGGGTATTGTTAGTACTTTTTCTAAGTTGGGTGGCCACACAGCTACAGTGGCAAACTCAACTTCCCCTTCTGAAACTAGAACTGCTTCAGTGTGCAGCCTGATTTCCTCTTGGCACACTGTTGATCCCATCTGGAGACTTGCTACAGCAGGAATAGCTGTAGTAGGACTAGGGGACTTCTTGTTTGGGCAAGCAGCATCTCCAGTTAAGTGTCCCAACTTCTTACAGTTGTTACACCAGGCCTTTAAAGGATCAAAGTTCTTTCCCCTGTACCCATTATTGGACTGGGAAGAGTTTTGGGACCCACCCCCCTGTGCAGGTTTTTGGGGCCCTTTAGACTCAGGCTTTTTATCTTGGGGATTCTCACCACCTTTCCCCTGGGGAGGTTTTGTAACCCCTTTCTTTTGGTCACCCCCAATGGTTGTTTTTGTCACCCTTGTCTTGACCCAGTGGTCTGCCTTCTTTCCCAATTCTTGGGGAGAAATTAGACCTAGGTCTACCAAATGCTAATGTAACTTTTCATTAGTGCAATTACTTAAAATATGTTCTTTCATAAACAGATTGTAAAGTCCATTGAAATCATGCACATTGTGTCCAGTTAAACAACCATCTAGTGTTTTAACTGAGTAGTCTACGAAGTCAATCCAGGATTGGTTTTAGGTTTTGTGAGCCCCGCTGAATCTAATTCTATATTCCTCAGTTGTGAGTCCAAATCCCTTAATCAGAGTTCTCTTCATGAGGTCAGAAGACCCAGCATCTGCCCTAGAAAGGGTCAGGAGTCTGTCTCTGCAGTTACCAGAGAACAGTTCCCAAAGGAGTGCCCCCCAGTGTGACTTCACTTTTCTCATTTCACAAGCCCTCTCAAAGGCTGTGAACCATTTTCTGATATCATCACTCTCTTCATATTTAGGGTCAATCCCTTTGGGGATTTTAGGATCATAAGATTGCTCTTTATCCTTATTAAGTCAATTGCTGCCACCATTGATGGGTGCTAGGCCCATCTCTGCTCTCTCTCTTTCTAGAGCCAGCAACCTGGTCCCTAGATCCAGTCTTTTGGTCAGCCTGTCCTCCTCATTGAGGCTGTCCTCAATGGTACCTGATCCACCTGTGAGGGATCTAGGTACTGAGAGGTTGATTCTTGGAGTCAAGGGTACTTGGACCCTTTTCTCCCTAGGAAGTGGAGGGGGTTGATCTACCAGGTCATCCCCTTCCCCTCCTTCCTCATTTGACTGGTCTTCACCATTTTCAGATGGGCGGTCCCTAGCATACCCAGTCAACAGCTCCTGGAGCTTTTGTTAGGTGGGATGGGACTCCATGGCTATGTTTTTAATTTTACATAAGGACCTTACCTCCTTGAAAGACATATGAAGGTAAGGGGTGAGGTCGAGCTCCTCAACCAAGTCCTCTATGGCATTGTGGTTATTTTCACTAACAGCTGGGTTCTTGTTTTGAGACATTGTTAAAAAAAAAAACTTCTAACCCCTCTAACCCTAACTACAGTGACTTAGTTTTCTAAAATTCTAAAGGGACTTAACCAAGGCCCTAACAAGACTTTTAGTAATTTTTCAAAAAAAATGCCAATTCGAAAAATCAGAATTCTAAAGACAATTTAAGAGTTCGGTCGTGTGTTCAGGTGCTAACCAAGTAGTCCAACAAATGCAAAGTTGTATATCCCACCGCTGATCCACCAATGTAGGAAGCTGGCTCTGTATATACTATACCAAAGTGAAGTATAGTGTGCACAGATTCCAGTGGAACCCCTAAGGTAGGCAGAGGTAAAGTTAGATGGCACCTCACTCTATTTGTGGTAGTGTGGTCGAGCAGTAAGGCAGTATCAGAGGACAGTGTTAAGCATTTGTTGTACACACTCAGTCAGAAAATGAATTCGAACACTCAAAGACTAAACTTAGAACCAATTGTTTTTGTATGAAAATATTCTTTTACTTATTTTTATTTTCTAGAACCAAGCAAGCCTGGCACAGGTAAGCAATAAATACTTTACAGTAGTAATGCAGTTTGTAAACAGTTTGAATTGTAATTGTATATGCACTTTGTTTTGACTTACAGTATGGTTGCAGAGAAATGCCATACTTTGTAAATACAGTACATAGACTTGAATGGGCTTTTCAGTAAAAAGCAGGCAAGTTATTTTTTAGATTACTTTTCTTACTCAGAGTAGTATACCTGGATACTACTCTGGGACATTTCCTGTAAACAGGTAAGTAAAATAGTTTTGGTTAACTAGTACAATTTTAAAGAATTTATTTAGGTTCTCAAACTCCACACTTGGAAACTATTCCAAGAAAAACAGTCAATGTTATCCTATGGAGGAAAATAGTGTTATCGGTTTTGAGGTAAGTATTTGGTAGTGAGAGTTGAGGTTCTGGGGGTAGACTCCGGGGTCCCCCAGGGTCAAGGATGCACTCTAGTTACACCCTCAACAGCATTAGGGCGGCCGGGTGCAGAGTTCTGAGGCCCAATGTTATCCAATGGGGGATAGGGGGCCTCCGGTTGGTGGCTGCTGACGAGCAGGCCACTTGGTTGTGGGAGCAAAGCTCCTGGACTTTAGCTCAGAGCAAATGGGTAAACAAAGTAGCACCAAAGGTGCACCCGCAGCGACACTAGGGCGGCCGTGTGCAGGGTGCTGTTTCGACGTTGGGTGCCCTGTTTGTAATTGGAAACCTCCGGTTTGCAAAGGCACTGCAGGCTTGGGGATTAAGGTCTTCTGGGTGCGACCACCACTTTGAGAGGTAAGTTGGGAAGTTAGGGGTTGGTTAGGCACCGTCGTTTAGGCCACCCAAAGCCGTGGGGCGTCAGCTGCAGGGGTGCTTTTGGGGTCGGATCTTCTTACCAGCTCATGGTCGCGGCTGGGGGGACCTTCTGGATTTAGGCTGCAGGCGTCGGCTGGATGCTTGAGGCGGGCCAGGGGTCGCCGGATCTCGGGTCGGGATCGCCGGGGGGACCTCCTCGTGGTGTTTGCCCACTCGAGCTCGGGGGTGGACTGCGGGTGCAGAGTGGGGCGTATTCACGGTGTCCGGCCAGAGCCAAAGGTTGCAGATGAACAAATCCGGTGTTCACGGAAGACAAAGTCTTTGTGGTTGAAGACAGGCAGGTCCTCCGGGGTTTGAGGTTGCTGGCTGCAGGACACACCGGGATTTCACAGGAGCAGGTTCGAGGTGGAGACAGGCCGGTAGGGCTGGGGCCAATCAGTGGGCGTCTTCCTTTTGTTAGCTTCGGCACGGCTGTTCGGTCCTTCTTTTCTTGTTGCAGGTTCTTGTCTGAGGAAGCAAGGTTCAGGGGTGCCCCTAAATACTAGATTAAGGGGCTTTACAGGTAGGTAAAAGGTAGGGACTAAGGGTATAAATTCCCCTTACACGGCAGTACAATTATTACTTGCCTGTATGTCCTACTGTTCACACTTAATATCCAATCACGTCATGTGCCGCAATTTCCAACAAGCAAAAACAAAAAATGGTTATCACCACATTACTTTGTGTAAAAATATGTGAAAGAATGGGAAGTACCTCACGGTAGTAACACCAAGGGGGGCTACTGGCATATAATTTACCAGTATGCCCACACTTATCAACACCGGTAACTTTCCAAGTGGAAGAAAAAGATGAAAGTAAAGGGATTCCTCTAAACTGAGAAATCTATGACAAAATGAGTGAAAAAGAATAGGTGCAAAAAGATGACACGATCAGTGTGAAAAATCACTGCGTGCCTACCATGTCCCACACACAACACAAAAGAGGAGATGCAATCCTCAATTAAAAAGAGGTACCGCTTACTTACAACAATGATTTATTCCGTCGTACCTGCACGCCACCCTCTGGGACAGTGCGCTAAAAAGTCGCAATCCCGCTTGTACCTGCTAGCGTCAGTGTCACTGGAGCACCGAGCCGAGCAAACACCGCGGATGCGGTGACACTGACGCTAGCAGGTACAAGCGGGATTGCGACTTTTTAGCGCACTGTCCCAGAGGGTGGCGTGCAGGTACGACGGACTACAGCAGCCACTTGGTATGAGTGACCCACAAGCAAGGTGTTAAATGGTCCCACACTTGCCCTGATGAAGTTGCCGGAATTACAGTAGACAACGAAACATGTTGGCCCATATGGTGATAAATGGCCAATTAGATGCCGTTTTTAAGTGAGGACGCTTGCTACATTGAATAAATCATTGTTGTAAGTAAGCGGTACCTCTTTTTAATTGAGGATTGCATCTCCTCTTTTGTGTTGTGTGTGGGACATGGTAGGCACGCAGTGATTTTTCACACTGATCGTGTCATCTTTTTGCACCTATTCTTTTTCACTCATTTTGTCATAGATTTCTCAGTTTAGAGGAATCCCTTTACTTTCATCTTTTTCTTCCACTTGGAAAGTTACCGGTGATAAGTGTGGGCATACTGGTAAATTATATGCCAGCAGCCGGCCTTGGTGTTACTACCGTGAGGTACTTCCCATTCTTTCACATATTTTTACACAAAGTAATGTGGTGATAAAATTTTTTGTTTTTGCTTGTTGGAAATTGCGGCACATGACGTGATTGGATTTTAAGTGTGAACAGTAGGACATACAGGCAAGTAATAATTGTACTGCCGTGTAAGGGGAATTTATACCCTTAGTCCGTGAAATTATAAAATACTGTTCTGAGTTGGTCAGGTCTCATTGTGAAATATATTGTTGAGTGGAGGGCGACCTGACTACTTACCCCTTGGTGCTCCTGTTTGTTATTGGAGGTAAAAGGTAGGGACCAATGGGTCCCTTCCCTGGGGTGGATACACTCCCTATTATGCCACCCTCCAGTGGGAGGGGGGCATGAGCCTGTCCCTGGTTGGCCGAGTATCCCCATCTGCAAGATGGCGGGGACTGAGTTGTGCTTCACCTCACCTCCCCACCTGAGGGGTGGAGTTGGCAGAGGTGGGCATACCTCTCTTCCTCACTTGTTTTTCCTGCCGGTTCTCCCGCCCAAAGTGGGGGTCAGAACCAGTGGGGAAAAGTTGCTGAAAGCAGCAAGTGGCCTGGGGAAGCTCACAAAGGCGGCAAGCCTTTGAAGCTTCCCCTTCGTGAACCCTGTCCATCCTGGGGGAGGAGGCTTGGCCCTCGTCCCAGGATGTGCATTGTTTCAGGCCCCAGAGAGCAGCAGGCTCTCGACCCAGGGGTCCAGAAACATGTCTGGTGGTGGCAGCTGAAAGCAGCCACTCAGCCTGGACACTAGTGGTAGGTTAGTTTTCAGGGGCATCTCTTTTTTTTTCTTTTTATAAAAGTTTTATTTTTTCCAAATAGATACAGCACAATAATAAACACACATTTGTTACTCGAGGATCAAATTATCAATCAAAATACAATACAAATTCATGAAATCCAATACATTTTTAAAATCGGTAGAGCAGCAATTCATCCTTATGAGAGAGAAAAAATAAAAAAATTGAAAGTCCTTTTTAACTTTTACACATCAGTAGTAATTAGATTAAGTCAGGATCCACTATCATTCACAGCTTCCTTCCATCTGTAAATAGGTTCCCAAATGCGCCTACCCAGTTTTTTCCCTCTCTTGCCCTTTCTCTCATAAATCCCTTTCTCCAAATTATATATAGCTAGCAATTTAGCAAGCCATTGCTGAAAAGTTGGGGCTGATTGATCCAGCCACGCAGAGGCAATGATAATACGTAGGGCAGCCATAGCAAGAAACAGAAAATAATGAAATGAGTTTTGCCCTCCCCTCATTTGGATCCCCAAGAGCATTAGAGCTGGATCTAATATCGTTTGTATGTTCAGTGTATAATCCAGAAACTTTTCTATTGCTTTTATTAAATCTACCAGCCGGGGGCAGGTCGACAACATGTGGATTAGGTCAGCTTCAGAGCCATCGCACCGAGGACACCTAATTCCTTCCTGTCCACCCCACTACGCTATCCTTGAGGGCGTATGGTACAGAAAAAAGATTGTTTTAAAATGCTGAGCCTATAGTCCCGCTGAACACAAGATAGTCTGACTCAGTTCTAGCGAATCAGAAAAACAATCCTCATCGATGCCTAGCTTATCAGCCCATTTTTTCCCATATTTATCCAAGTCATCCGGCTTAAGTAATTGCAATTCGGCATAAATTTTCTTAATAGTGCAATTCTCTCCCGCTCTAATAACATCTATGATTACAACTTTCTGGAAGCCGCACGGCCCCCCTCTTTTCCCTTTAAAAAAGCTCCGTAACTGTAGATATTTAAAAAAAATTCTTGCATTAACACCATAATCGTGCTGCATATCGCTAAACACCCGAATCCCATCAGGACCTATCAAGTCCCCTACGACCCGCAGCCCCTTCCCCTCCCATTCCAACATTATTGCATCGGAAAAAATTTCGGGCAGCGTTGGATTTCTGTATAGCTGTGTGTAAAAATTAAATCTGCCGAGGCCGATTTTCTTTTTAAATGCAGCCCAGATCTTGTATGCGGCTTCAAAGTCTTAAATCTCGTTTTTTTTTTATAATAGCTTGGTTCACAAAATTTCATAAAACAATTGATCGCTCCCTCTCCTAATAGTAGTTCATATACATCGGGGGATCCCGAGTTATCCCAAGAGACGCCAACAGCCCTCCTGAATAAACCAGACATATATTGTAGAGCCGCAGCCCAATAATACATCTTAAAATCTGGGATTGCCCCACCTCCTCTCTCCCTAGGCAATGGCATATATCTTATAGCCCGTCTGGTTTTTCAGTGAGCCCATACAAACCTATTCACGATATGCTCAAGTATCTCAAACCATTGCTTCTCAAACTCTAACGGTATGGCCCTAAAGAGATAGAGTATCTTAGGGAGGAAAACCATCTTTACCACATTACTGCGACCTACCAATGACATATGAAGGTTATTCAATCTATCAAAATCTTTTTTAGCTTTCCTTATAATTGGTTCGATATTTCTTTCTACTAGCTTCCCCAGATCTGGGGTTATATCAATACCCAGATAGACGGCTGAATCCACCACCCGTAAATCTTCTAGTTTAGTCCTCCTATTTTTGACTATCAACGTCTTCTGGCTATTTAATGCGTACCCGGATATCGATCCAAAAACTTGAGCCTCTTCTTCTATTGCAATCATTGTGTCTTGAGGGTTCGGAGTGACCACCGCGACATCGTCCGCATAGGCCAATATTTTTGTCTCCAACCCATGGTATCGCATAGGTCTTATACTACTGGTGGCGTCAAATTTCCTTATCAGGGGATCAATGTATAAAGCGAAGAGGAGAGGCGAGCAGGGGCACCCCTGCCTTGTGCCTCGCTTAATAATCACCGGCGCCGTGTATCCCCCATTCAGTCTAAGCCGAGCCGTCGGTGCTTTATATAAAGCCTGAATTGCCTGGATATAGTTGCTCCCAATCCCAAACCATTTCAGAACATCCCAGAGAAAGTCCCAGGAGACCCTATTGAACGCTTTTTCAGCGTCCTTGAGTATTAAAGCCATAGGATCCCCTGAGACTTCCGCTACATCAAATAAGGTTATAACTCTTCAGATATGTTCTGTAGTACCCCTCCCAGGAATAAAGCCGTGCTGGCTAGGGTGAACTATTTTCCCAATTATTTGATTTAGACGGGTCGCCAAGGCTTTTGAGTACATTTTAGCGTCACTATTCATCAGCGTTATTGGCCTATATGAGCCCGGTTCCCTAGGTGGTTTACCCTGCTTTAAAAACACAACCATATCCGCCCCAGCCCATGACTCAGGGATTGAGCAGCCTTGCTGAGCTTGGCCGATTATGACCACCAGATCAGGTCCTATGACCTCAAGGAATGTTTTATAAAACTCTAAGGGAATTTGATTTGGTCCAGCAGCTTTCCCGGATGGGAGACTCCCTAATGCACCATATATCTCGTCCTGGGTCAGCGCTATGTCAAGTGCCTCCCTGTCTTCGGGATCAATACTTCGCTTCGATATTCCCCGTAGATATTCTTGGTTTAGTCTTTGTTCCCCTCGTTGCTCATCCCTGTAAAGAACTTCATAGAATTGGCGGAAGTCTTCCCGGATCCCTAGTGACCCCTCTATTAAATTTCCACTTCTGTCTATAATGTCCCTAATCTCCCCGGCCATATTTTTTTGTCTAAGTCGTACTGCCAGGGTATGCCCCACCCGTTCACTAAACTCATAGCAAAGTTCCCTTCTCGCCAAAAATTTTACTGCAGCCTTGCTCGCCGCGATATCCTCTATTTCAGCCTTTGCTGCCAGCTTAAGCAATATATCCTCCAACGGTTTGCTCATCCGAATCGCGCCTGCAAGCTCCTCCTCCGCATCCACCAATGCCTTGCATAATATATTCACCCGTTGACCCTCCCTCTTCTGCCGGCCCAAACTATAGCTCAATGTATCTCCTCTAACCCCGGCTTTAAACGCATCCCAGACAATCCCTGGACTGGCACTCTCTCTATTAATCTCCCAGAACCCCCTGATCCATTCATTCATATGAGTCAAATATTCTGGATCCTTTAAAAGCCCTCGCTCAAAAGTCCAGGTCTTCTGTTGTCTTTCCCCCCCTCCAAAGGTAATTGTTAAAACTAGGGGGTTGTGATCTGAGATTATCCGAGGAAGTTTTTCTATCCTACATCTTAATTTTAGTGAGTAAGACAAAAAAATAATCGAGTCTAGTAACAATCTTATGGGGTGCGGAAAAGAATGTACAACCAGGGTCAGTGGGATTTAGCTGAACCCATATATCTATAAGTGCGTTATTCTGGACCAGGTTAGTAAGAGCTCCATAGACTCTTCTTTCTACCCGCGTAGCTACTTCCCGCTCCCCCCCAACAGGCCTCCCAAACCATTAATATTAAACTCCCGCACATTATAACCGGGGAGGGCCAGGAGGCTAATTCAACATCCAGGAATTCAAAAACTTCGGGGTCATCTCCGGTAGAGCCATAGATAGAGCATAGTGTGAATGTTTCCTCGTGCCACATACGTTCGACCAACACCCAGCGGCCCCATTTATCAGCAGTTTTCTTCTTAAAAATATCACTTCGACGAGAAAGGATGGCAACCCCGCTCGTCCTAGTACCCTGATTAGTATTGATAATTAGTTTAAAGCCCAAATGTTCCATGAGATTTGCCCTATTACCTTCTATATGGGTCTCTTGAACACACAAGATATCTATACGCATTGTTTTCAAAATTACTGCAGCCCTTTGTCTTTTGGCCAAATCATTAAGGCTGCATATATTAATTGAAGCAATACGCAGACTCATCGCTTAATAATAACCGCCTTGCCCTTCGCGATACCTAATTTATTAAAGCTTTGCTCTTTTGTTTCAGCTCTTTGATCCCCCATTTTCAGACATGGCCTGTATTGACTCATTGTGTTCAGTGTATTCATCCTCTAGTACTGTGCTCTGCTGTGCTGTATCGCAGACTCCCTCCCATGCTGCCCATCCTGCCCCCCCAGAACCCCCACAGGCAAATAGGTCTACCATGAGCTATGCGTGGCCGCTGTGTCTCACAACTCAAGCTGCTGCCGTACCCCCCACCCCCCCCAAACAGTCAAACCCCATATACACCCCTGTGCCTCACTCGTGCCAACTGAGCCTAACTGAAGAAAAGAAAAAAAAAGAGAAAAGAATAGGGGAAAAGAAAAACTCAACCGCAAGTAAAAAAATGAAAGAAAGATTATAACCTTACAGAGCCTTATGCATTAAATCACATCATAGCACAAAAGCCAATTCCTTAAGAGTATCCTTTAAATCCTCCTAGCTGCAATTAATCCCCCCCCCCACTGCCCCCTTTGACCCCCTCAGCTCGGACAGATATTCCTGCGCTTTTACCTCCAAAAAAAGAAAAACATATGCACCCTCCCCTTTAGAATAACCTTGAGCCGAGCAGGGAATAACAGGCTTCACACCCAATACCCTGGAAGGGGGTTATCAGCTGTCGGAATCTCCATCTCCTTTCGACCGTTATATGACAAAAGTCAGGGCGAGAGAAAAAAGTATGACCCTCATATGTTCGTTTTGCTTCCGGTCGTGCTCTATCCAAAATTGCCTGCCGAAGGAGAAAGTTACCAACATAAACAAGAATGGCTCTGGGTCGCTCCCCCTGTCCGGTAGCATTGGCTTTTCTTTGGCTAAACGGAAAGCGGTGCACTCGCTGGACCTCAGTGTCCCAGTTCCATTGGGCCAGATCTGGAAATGCCCCCTTTAAGAGATTAACAACAAAAGACATAATGTTCTCCCCTTCCATATTCTCGACGATACCCAGCAGTCTCTCGACCCAGGGGTCCAGAAACATGTCTGGTGGTGGCAGCTGAAAGCAGCCACTCAGCCTGGACACTAGTGGTGGGTTAGTTTCCAGGGGGCATCTCTAAGATGCCCTATGTGTGCATTTTTCATTAAATCCCACACTGGCATCAGTTTGGGTTTAATGTGCTGAGAGGTTTGATAAACTTCTCAATTTTTAGTGTAGCCATTATGGTGCTGTGGAGTTCGTAATGACAACCTCCCAGCACCATATACTCTTAACGGCAGCACTGCACTTACAATGTCTAAGAATGGACTTAGACACTGTAGGGGTACAGGGCTCATGCACCTGTACCCTTACCACTGGCATAGGGCATCGAGCTAGAGGGGCAGTGGGTTGTAGGCATGGCACACAGAGATGTGTGCCATGTCGACTCTTCACTTTGTTCTGCACCAAAACACACAGCCTGCAAAGGCAGTGTGTGAGTGTAATGGTACAGGACCTCTAAGGGTGGCACAATAAGTGCTGCAGCCCTTGGAGGCCTTCTCTGGTCACAGTGCCCTGGGTACCTGGGGTACCATTTACCAGGGGCTGACCTGTGGCCAGAGATGCCAATTGGGTTTAGGCTTCAATGCAGTTTTAGGGAAAGAACATAGGCCCTGGGTACCTGATTAGCAGGAGCCCAGGGCACACTCAGTCATAGCACATCAGCAATCCAGCAAAAAGTGGGGGCAACCACGCAGAAAGAGGGCACTTTCTCACACCCACCCCTTAGGAATGTCAGCAATCCATATTTCCCATTTGGTGGTTGTAGTCCTCAACTAGCCTTTCCAGGCATTGGGCTTCCAAAATGGAACCCACGTGCCTTCAAGTTATGCAACATATACAGGAACACATACATCCTAGCATGCAAATTCAAGTATGACATGCAGTACATCACTACACACATTCATCACATAGGACAAGGGTCAGTTAAATATACAGCAGCTGAACTTCACATTAATGGGCCACTAGACACTACTCCAGTGATACAGGTAGAAAGTCCTGTTCACGCTACTAAACACAAAACGAAACTGCTGACACCACAGCACTCGTGTCACTTAACTCCAGGTAAGGGTAACACCCCTTTACCACTTTGAGGGTAGCGCTTGGTGAGCCCCCCTCAGTTTAACAAGACTGCATGACCATGGGACAGGCCTAGGTCATGGCGCGGACATGATCTGTGTTCGTCTGACCAAAAATCAGTAGCAGGGATCCTGATGCCCGTGCACCCGGGGCACTCAGTGAAGGGATGCACCCCCAACAAGGGACATTTCTGTCAGAACAAACACCCTATGTTGGTCAGACCAGAGAAATTTTGACTTGCACTTACTGAAAAAAGTGGAAGGGTATTCTCTCCATACCACCTACCCCCTCAGTCATTCTTCAAATAAGACCGGAATTCTCAGTTGCAGCAATGCTGCTCCAAGGTGAGTTCCCGTCTGTAACAGTCATGTAAAGTCCTGTCACAAGAACGGAAGAACTCAACAGCTGAAACCGAAGATACACTGTCGGCAGATGTTTTTCAGTTGCAGGGGTAGAAGTCCTGACAAGTGGGACCAAAGACCCAGGTGAAAAATGACTGCAGTTGGTCCCAGAGCTGGCACTTGAACGTCCGAAAGGAAATGTAGGAAAAATACAATCTAAGGTGGAGTCTTTCTTATGGTTTATTGTAGGCTAAGGGAGGAGTCTCCACAAATTGAGACTCAAAAACAACTTTGAAGAAAAACTGCGTGCATGTATACCTACAGCCACGTATCCTACAAACACTTTATTCTCAAATATCTCACCTGGATGGGTGCTGCTCTCAGAGCAAAAAGTTCATTCCGCGCTCCCTTGGTATAGCCGTTCATGTTTACCAGAATGTGAACTCCATCCTGATGTATACGATCAGCTGCTTTTCCATTACACGGAATCTGGTGCAAAAACAAAACTGAGTGTTTCAAATATCAACACATTTCAAGAAACAGACCAGATTAATCAAGGACAACCATAGTTCAAGATTCACAGGACAACTAATATAACGAGCAAGAGAGACCGGACCTCAGTGGGTGGCACACATTGCTGATTTGTTTCTTTAAGCGTTTGCAAGAAAATACATTTTGACAAGTGAAACTCATTCTAGTGGGGTGATGAATTTCAGCAAGCATTTGATTGTTGGCGTGCTAATAGATCAACACAATAGTGTTTGGTAAATGTGTGTGGTCTAGACCATGTTTGCTGCCTTACAGATATCAGCTATAGGGATGTTACCTAAAAATGCCATAGATGCCCCTATTTTGCAAGTGGAATGCGCTCTAGGGGGTATAAATAAAGTTCATGTTAGCTTTTGCGTAGCAAGTTTGAAATGCCAGATTTAGAAATAGGATTGCCTTTGTGGGGTGGTGTAAATGAAACAAACAGTTGCTTTATTTTACGAAAGCCTTTTGTTCTTTAGATACAATAGAGCTCTTCTGATGTCAAGTGTGTGAAGAGCCCATTCTGCTCCTGAATCAGGTTGAGGAAAGAACACAGGTAACTCAACTGATTGGTTAATATGGAAAGCAGAAACCACTTTGGGAAGGGATCTGGGATTGGTGTGAAGAACAACCCTATCTTTATGGAGTTGACAGTAGGGTTCTTCTAAGGTTAATGTCTGTAGCTCACCAAATCTTCTAAATAAAGTTATTGCAATGAGGACTGCAACCTTCCATGAGAGAAACTATAAAGGACACTTGTGTAGTGATCCAAAGGGTGGACCCATAAGTCTTGTAAGTACAATATTAAGATTCCACACTGGCGTCGGGGGAATTCTTGGAGGTACAACTCTCTTTAAGCCTTCGATAAAGGCTTTAATGACAAGAACTTTGAACAAAGACAAATGCTGTCTGTTTTGCAAATACGCAGCTACTGCTGCCAGATGCAACCGAATTGATGTGTAAGCTAGCCCACATTGCTGTAGGTGCAGAAGATAATGTTCTGAATAGAAGCATCCAGAGGTATAATTTTGTTATTACAGTAGACAAATCGTAAACTTAAGCTCTGGTAAGTTTTCTTGCTTCCTTCAGAATAGTCATACAGCCTGGTGGCAAAAGTAAATATCCAAACTTCTATGACTTCAGGAGCCAAATCACTAAGTTGAGCTCCTTGGGATATGGATGCTTGATTTCTCCATGGTTCTGAGTGTGGAGACTGGAGGTGAGATGTAACTTTTGATGTTGAACTACTGAGAGCTCCAAGGGGTGGTGCACCACGGTTGACGGGCCCATTTGGGAGCTACTATAATCAGTGTGAGGGATGTTTGCCTGAGCTCCGAACCAGAAATGGAAGGAGTGGAAGAGGCGGAAAAGCGTAGGCAAATATCCCTGACCAATTCATCCATAGGGAATTGCCGTTGGATAAAGGGTGTGGGAACCTGGAGGCGAAGTTTGGGCATTGTACGTTGTCTGTTGTGGTTTACAGATCTATTTGAGGATATCCCCATTGTTGAAAGTATAGAAGGAGAACTTGGGGATGAAGTTCCCACTCGTGTATTTGTTGTCTCCTTCTGCTGAGGTCGGCAATTTGATTGTTCACTCCTGGGAGGTGTTCTGCCAGAAGGTGAATCTTGTGATAGATTGCCCATTTCCAAATTGTCTGAGGCAGTTGTGACAGTTGGAGTGTGTGTGTGTACCTTCCTGTTTTTCTACATAGTACATTGCTGACATGTTGTCCGTGCGGAATAGGACAACTTTGGCTGAGAGAGGAGAGTGAAAAGCTTTCAGCGCTAGAAATACTGCTAGACGCTCTAGATAGTTGATGTGGAGTCGTTTGTGTTTGTCGTCCCAGAGATCCTGAATTGTATAATGATGAAGATGTGATCCCCAACCCGTGAGAGATACGTCTGCTGTTAGCGCGACTTGTGAAACAGGGTCGATGAAAGGTAGCCCTTTTGATAAATTTTGTGGGTTCCACCACTGCAGAGAGTGATGGGTGAAGCTGTCTACCAACACTAGAAATGTTAACTGACCCTGTGACTGATTCCACTGACGTGCTAAGCATTCTTGTAGTGGACGCATGTGTAGTCTTGCAAGAGGCACTATTGCAATGCAGGACGCCATCATTCCCAGAAGCCGCATGAAAGTCCTGGCTGGCAAGGTTTGGTTGGTTGGTTTGGAACTGCAGCAATAGTTTGGATATTGGAAATTCTGGCTGCATTAGGGGAGGCTAGAGCCGTGAGCGTTGTGTGGCTCCTAGATAGCATTGTATCTGGGAAGACTGAAGGTGAGATTTTTTAATATTGACCGTGAAACGCAATTTGTGGAGTAGGTGTAGTGTGGTCTGAGTGTGATCTAAAAACTTGGTGTGTGCTGGCTTTGATGAGCCAGTCGTTTAGGTACGGGAAGACATGAATTTGTTGTTTCCTGAGATGAGCTGCCAGTACTGCTAGACATTTTGTAAACACTCTGGGAGCAGTAGTTACTCAGAATGGGAGTACTTTGAACTGATAGTGTTTGCCTGCTATCACAAATCTGAGGTATTTGTGATGAGCGGGATTAACAGGAATGTGAAAATATGCGTCTTTTACGTCTAGTGTGGACAGAAAATCGCCTTGATGTAGAAGTGGAAGGGCCTGTTGAAGCGTTACCATATGGAAATGTACTGGTTTAATTCTCTGAGATCCAATATTGGTCTTAATGAGCCGTCCTTTTTGGGGATCAGAAAATCAAGAGTAAACCCCTGAACCTTGGTATTGTAATGGAACTGGTTCCATGGCTCCCTTTTCTAAGAGAGATGGCACTTCTTGTTCGAGTAACTGTGTGGTCTGACGACAGTTTGTGAATGTGAGGTGGAATGTTTGGTGGAGAGTTCCAGGCAATAACCATGTTGGGTAAGGTCGAGCACCCATTGGTCTTTTGTTATAGATTGCCAAATGGGGAGAAACTGTAGAAATCTTCCTCCGACAGGTGTTAAGTGATCGGGGGAGGGAAGTGTGGGCAAGTCACTGTTTGTTACAGGGAAGGGGGGGTTATGCGGTGTGGCGCCTTTACCCCCCCCCCCGTACTTTAGGAATTGTTTCCTCTATATCCTCCTCTACAGAAACCTCTAGAGGGAGAGGATTGGGTATTGCTTTTATAAGAGGAAGCATTTGGGTCTGACTATGTTGTTTTGGGCCCTGCTCTGTAAAATGAGCAGCGAAAGGAGCCTCTATTGGATGGGGACTGGAGAGCTCCCATGGATTTTGCTACTTCAGTGTCCTTCATTTTCTCTAAGGACTGGTCGGCTACAGGACCAAACAGGTGTTCCTTGTCAAAGGGGCTGTTCAAAGTGGACTATTGAACTTCAGGCTTAAACCCGGAGATTCTAAGCCATGCATGCCTTTTAAGGAGAATGTGGTGTCAGCTGCATCAAAAGCACATCTGATTGAGGAGTTAGAGATAGTTTCCCTTCTTCAACTGCTGTGCTTTAGTTTTCTGTTCATCTGGGAGATATTGGAGCAGTTGCGCCATCTCATCCCAGTGTGCCCTGTCATATCTAACTAGTAGGCCCGGTGTGTTTGCGATGCGCCAGTGGTTAGCAGCTTGAACAGCTACTCGTTTTCCTGAGGCATCTATAAGTTTAGATTCCTTGTCTGGGGGAGGTGCATCCTCAGAGGTTTGAGAATTAGCTCTTTTACAAGCAGTGGACACTAGTAGGGAGTCGTGAGGTGTGAGAAAGTGCCCTCTTTCTGCATGGTATGCCCCTACTTTTTGCTGAATTGCTGATGTTCTTGGAGTGTGCCCTGGGCTCCTGCTAATCAGATGCCCAGGGCCTATGTGTAAGGAAGTGGATTTCTGTTGCAGTAACTCCCCCACTTTTTGCCAGACCACTGATGCACTTTGACTTGATGTGCCCTGGGTCCCTGCCAATCAGGTTCCCAGGGCCTGTGTTCTTTCCCCAAAACTGTATCCAATTGGCATCTCTGGCCACAGGTCAGCCCCTGGTAAATGGTGTAGGAAAGTGGGTTTCTGTTGCAGTAACCCCCCCACTTTTTGCCTAACTGATGCACTTTTCCTTGGTGTGCCCTGGGTCCCCGCCAATCAGGTACCCAGGGCCTGTGTTCCTTCCCTAAAAACTGTACTAAAGCCTAAACCCAATTGGCATCTCTGGCCACAGGTAAGCCCCTGGTAAATGGTACCCTAGGTACCCAGGGCACTGTGACCAGAGAAGGCCCCTAAGGGCTGCAGCACTTATTGTGCCACCCTTAGAGGCCCTGTACCCTGACACACACACCCTGCCTTTGCAGGCTGAGTGTCTTGGTGCAGAACTAAACAGAGAGTCGACATGGCACACATCCCTGTGTGCCATGCCCACAAACACACTGCCCTGGCATACCTCAGTCACCCCTCTAGCTGGGTGCACTATGCCAGTGGTGTGGGCACAGGTGCCTGAGCTCTGTACCCCTACAGTGTTATGTTATAGTTCATTTATAGAGCGCCTATCACCGGAAGGTCTCTAAGCGCTGCAACATAGATCAGAGGTCCAGTATCCCCACGCGCGACTATCCACGACCTGCATCAGAGTGAGCTTATCTAAATGCCTCTGTAAACAGAAGGGTTTTAAGTCTCCTCCTAAATGGTAATAGCCTGCTTTCCTTGCGCATACCGTCGGGCAGTTTATTCCAAATCTGGGGAACAGTGACAGAGAATGCCCGGCCCCCTAGGGTCGTTCTGTTAACGCGTGGGCAGGCTAACAGACAAGAATCTGATGACCGAAGGGTGCGACCGGGCACACAGGGCCTAAGGCGATCTTTGATGTATTTGGGTGCCTCTCCAAACTGGGCCTTGTGGGCAATGCACAGCCCCTTGAATTTAACCCTTTGCTTGATGGGAAGCCAGTGGAGCCGCTGCAGCAGGGGGTCAGCATGGGCTCTTCTTGGCAACCTGAAAATCAGCCTTGCCGCGTCATTCATGACCACTTGTAGCTTCCCCAGAAGTATATCGGGAAGCCCAATGTAGACTGCATTGCCATAATCTAAGCGTGATTAGTGCCGTCACGACAGTCTGCATAGTGGAGAAAGACAACAAGGTCACCAATTTCCGGAGCTGCCGCATTAGGCCAATACAACTCCCTACGACAGCAGATACCTGGTTTTTTAGGGTTAGTCCAGTGTCCAGCTTTTTGCCTAGGCTCTTTACTGCTGACACCGGGATTGGAGTGGTGCCTAGCTCGTGAGGCCAATAAAGACTGGACCAGGGCGAAACCCCTGTGGTCACAGCCAGTACTTCTGTTTGGTCTGGATTTACACCTTTAGGGAGTTAGAGGTCATCCAGTTCATGGTGAACCGGAGGATATTCTGGACGTTACCCTGAGCGGCGGGAACGTTGTCAATACGCACAATTAGCTGGGTGTCGTCGGCGTAATTAAACACCTGACAGTTTGTTGTAGCTAGTGCGTCTATCAAAGGCTGTAGGTAGATATTAAAAAGTAAAGGAGACAGCGCAGAGCCCTGAGGGGACCCCCCATTGTAAGCTGCCCTGCCTAGATGTACAATCTCTCACTTGGACTCTCTGGGACCGATCCTCCAGGAAGGAGGTAATCCATTGGAGGACCATCCCAGAGACTCCCAGCCGCCGGACACGGGCTAACAACTGTACGTGGTTCACCGTGTCAAATGCGGCTGAGAGGTCCAAGAGGATTAAGGCCATGGGGGTCTTCTTGTCGGCTGCAAGCCGCAGGTCATCCAGCACTGAGAGCATCACCAACTCAGTGCTGTTGTGCGCCCTGAAGCCGGCTTGCCTAGTGTGTAACAACTGGTGTTGTTCTACAAAGGCCGAAAGTACTCGAAGAACATGTTGTTCAAGAACTTTAGCCAGGAAGGGGAGTCTAGAAATAGGTCTAAAGTTTTTAAGGATCTTGGTGTCCGCCCCTGCCTTCTTCAGTAACGGGATCACCAAGGCTTCCTTAAATTTCTGTGGTACTCCTCCTGCCGCCAAAGAAAGATTTAGTAGAGACAACACCTCAGCCTCAATCACTGGGATGATGGTTTTGAACACGTTCGGCGGGCAAGGGTCCTCAGGTGACCCTGACTTTACTTTAACCATAAAGTAAGCTAAGCCATGTGGTTCGAGTGAAGGGAACGCCGAGAGGGCAGTACCCTGAAAGGCAGGTGAGTCTTCCACTACCAGAGAGCAGGGGGCGAGACGTGTGTTGCCTATATCAGTTATAATGTCTTCAACCTTAGTTAAGAAGAAATCCTGCATCTTATTGCACTCAACCTGACTGGTGACTATCATTGGCTCTTTCAGACGACTCAGTACCCAGAGTACCTTAAATGTCTCTTTCTGAGTGTCTGTCGCTTCGCTGATCCTGGCTTCATAATAGGTAGACTTAGTTCTAATAATTAAGGCCTTATACAGGGCCAGTTTTTCTTTATACACGTCCTTCGACTCAGGATCGGGACGTTTCCGCCTGAGTCGCTCACACGGACGGAGAACTTGTTTTTTCCCCTCTCAGTTCTTGTGTGTACCATGGGGCTCCCTTCGTGCTGTTCATTATTCTTACCCTACGGGTGGGGGCCATCTCGTCGAAGACAGACCTCAGCTGATCAAGCAGTTCCTCATACTTCCAAGTCTGGGTCCCCAGACTGGGACCCGGGGCGTATTGTCTGGTTTAACATCTCCCTCAACTTGGCGTCTTCAATCTTGCGCCAGTTCCGTTCCATCCTCCATCCTGCTGATACGCGTTTGGGGGGGCTGTCTATAGGGAGTAAACGACTAATCAAAGAATGATCAGACCAACTACATGGTCTGCAATCAGTATGTAGGATAGCTGATGACGTGGTCCAGATAAGGTCCAGAATATGGCCCTTTTCGTGTGTGGGGAGCTCTACAATTTGGTGCAACCCCAGCATAGTCATGGCTTCATCGAACTTGTTGGCCGTGCAATCTCTTGGTGTCCGGTCCCAATGATGATTAAAATCCCCAAGAACCAGGATCTATTGATATCTAGAGCACAGATCACTCATAACTTCATAAAACAGATCACTGAAAAGTGGAGTTAGCCGGGGGGGGGTGGGGGTTGGTGGTATACCACTATCAGACACGAGGATATAAGTCCCAGCTTTATCCCCAGAACCTCAGCCCCGTCCAGGCTCTCCTCCAATATTTTCTCAGCAGCAAATATCCTGCGTGTAAGGATGGCAACTCCACCTCCCCTTTTATTTCCCAGCCGATTACAGGGCGAGGCACTGAACTCAGGAGGAAGAGAGGCCACTATATCAGGCCCTGAAGTATCCTCTAGCCATGTCTCTGATAGAGCGAGGAAGTCAAACTCCCCCTCCTGAAGTAGCGTAAATACTTCTAGACTATGCTTAGTGAGGGACCGGGTGTTTAGCAGAGCAATCTTTAGGCTAGAGGGTGTCTCTGGGCCTGTGCCTTTAGGCATCGGTGCTGGTACACAGGTCTACGGAGGATTCCTACTGTCTGCTAGAAGGTTTTCTAACCAAAGCTGCTCCTCTGCAGAATCCGGGAGGGGGGGGCATGTAGGATGCATACTTAATCGTGCTAAGTTCTTCCTTAGTATAGACCAGTTTTGGGCCAGGGGTCCTAGCCTCTGGCCACGGTCGGACGCGCGTCCATTGCAGCATTGATTTTAAAGGCGTTCCTATGCAGGGAGCTGAAACGCTAACCTGCCTAAAGCGGAAGGGAGTGTCACGCTTTCTCCACACAAACAGCACCAGCTGCGGTGGAACAGAAAGCGACTCAGAAGTGCAAAATGCAGCGAGAATCAGGTAATTATTTAAAAAATGAGGTACAATTTATTCCAGTTATTCAAAGTGGTTTTAAAACAGAAACAGAAGACAATTGCAGCTAAAATCTATAACAACTGTGAAGTGGTCAGCGCATGTGAAAATACCAGCGTCTAATCAGTGTCTAAGTCCATTCTTAGACATTGTAAGTGCAGTGCTGCCATTAAGAGTATATGGTGCTGGGAGTTTGTCATTACGAACTCCACAGCACCATAATGAGAAGTTTGGTATCAAACTCTCAGCACATTAAACTCACACTGATGCCAGTGTGGGATTTAATGAAAAATGCACTCATAGGGAATCTTAGAGATGCCCCCTGGAAAACTACCTAACACTAGTGTCCAGGCTGAGTGGTTGCTCGCCAGCTGCCACCACCAGACATGTTTCCGGATCCCTGGGTCGAGAGCAGTAGGAAGCTGGCTCTGTATATACTATACCAAAGTGAGGTATAGTGTGCACAGAGTCCAGTGGAACCCCAAAGGTAGGCAGAGGTAAAAGTAGATAGCACCTTACTCTCTATTTGTGGTAGTGTGGGCGAGCAGTAAGGCTTTATCAGAGGGTAGTGCTAAGCATTTGTTGTACACACTCAATCAGCAACTGATTGCACACACTCAAAGACTGAACTTCAGACCAATTGGTTTTGTACAAAAATATTCTTTTAGTTATTTTATTTCCTAGAACCAAGCAAGCCTGGCACAGGTAAGTGATTTATACTTTGCAGTAATAATACAGTTTGAATTGCAGTTGTATATATACACTTTGGTTTGATTACAGTAGAATCACTGATAATGCAATACTTTGAAATATTGTACATATACTTTGTATTGGCTTTTCAATGGGATGTCAAGTAAGGTAAATGCTACTTACCCAGTATGCATCTGTTCTTGGCATATAGAGCTGTAGAGTCATATGCTGTGCATAGATCGCCATCTAGTGTTGGGTCCGGATGTTTGCACTTTGTTTTTCTTCGAAGAAGTCTTTCCAGTTACGAGGTAGGTGACTCCTCCTTTCTGTGATAGTGCGCATGGGCATCGACTCCATTGTTACATTGTTTTCCCGCAGAGGGTGCTAATGGAGTTAGTAAGAGTAGTAAAAGGAGATGTTCATGGATGCATGTATCTAAGTAAGATGTTACTGCAACAGGTATAGGTACCCGGGGAGGCGGGTGGGCGCATAGGACTCTACAGCTCTATATGCCAAGAACAGATGCATACTGGGTAAGTAGCATTTTCCGTTCGAGGCATGTGAGCTGCAGATCATATGCGGTGCATAGACTATATAGCATTTATCTCCCAAAGCGGTGGCTAACCTGTATCTGTTGCAGTGGTCTGAAATAGTGTACGTAAAACTGCCTGGCCCACTCTAGCTTGTTGTCTTGCTAACACATCTACACAATTGTGTTGTGTGAGGTGTAGACCATGTTGCAGCTTTGCATATGTCATCTATGGGTATATTTCCTAAGAATGCCATAGAAGCCCCCAGTTTGCGTGTAGAGTGTGCTCTAGGGGGAACTGTTAACATTGGTTTTCCTTTTGCATAGCATATTTGCATGTACTTGACTATCCACCTTGCAATACCTGATTTTGATATGGGATTGCCTTTGTGTGGTGGAGCAAAAGCGACAAAAAGTTGATTTGTATTACGGAAAGGTTTTGTCCTTTCTATGTAATAAAGCAATGCTCTCTTCACATCTAATGTGTGTAGGGCACGTTCTGCCACTGAATCTGGTTGAGGGAAGAACACGGGTAACAGATTGATTGATTGATATGAAAAGCAGAAATGACTTTAGGAAGGAATTTAGGATAAGTCCGAAGAACCACTTTATTTTGGGGCATTTGTAAAAAGGGTTCTTCTATAGTTAATGCCTGAAGCTCACCCACTCTTCTGAGTGATGTGATAGCAACGAGGAAAGCAGCTTTCCATGTGAGAAATTGCAGTTCACATTTGTGCAATGGCTCAAAGGGTGGACCCATTAGTCTGGTGAGAACAGTGTTGAGATTCCACACTGGAGCAGGTGGACGTCTCGGGGGAATGACTCTTGAGTCCCTCCATAAAGGCTTAGATAACAGGCACTCTAAAAAGAGATAGATGTTGTCTATTCTAGAGGTATGCAGCTATTGCAGCCAGATGTAAGCGTATGGACGAGTACGCTAAATTGGAACGTTGTAGATGTAACAAATAACATATAATGTTTTGTACAGAAGCATCAAGTGGGTTGATGTGGTTAATATTACAGTATATCACAAACCGCTTCCACTTTGCTGCATAGCAGACTCTTGTGGTAGGATGTCTAGCCTCTTTGATAGTATTCATGCAGTCTGGGGGTAGATTAAGATAGCCAAACTCTAAGACTTCAGGAGCCAGATCGCCAGATTGAGTTGACTGGGGTCTGGATGTCTTACGTCTCCATGGCTCTGTGTGAGAAGATTGGGTGTAAGACGTAGTTGTTGGTGAGGAATGAATAGTTTCTTACCCGTCGGTGTAGTTTTGCAGCTTGAAGACTTTCTGGATTCACTATGCTGTGCATTATTCCGCCATCTAGTGGTTGGGTCCGGAATCGTAGTATTTCTTCTCTTTTTTCTTTTCTTTTTCGTGGCCCAGGTGGGCGTCAACATACCACCATTTGGTATCCTTCGTGACGTCGACGCGCTTCCTCCGGAAGCTCCCACCTTTGGTCGCCATCTTCGGATTCTTTTTTCTTGTTTTGTGTTACTCTTTCTCTTCTTTTAACCTTTAAGTCTTATTTCTGTGTTAATCCTTTTCCTCCTGTCTCATTCTTCTGGCGGAGGAGGGTGGGATCGCTAGTGAATCCAGAAAGTCTTCAAGCTGCAAAACTACACCGACAGGTAAGAAACGTATAGTTTACCTGTCGGTGTAGTTTTGCAGCTTGAAGACTTTCTGGATTCACTATGCTGTGCATTATTCCGCCATCTTGTGGTTGGGTCCGGAATTGTAGTATTTCTTCTCTTTTCTTTTTTTTTTCGTGGCCCAGGTGGGCGGTGACGTCCCACCATTTGGTGTCCTTTGTGACATTGGCACGCTTCCTGCGGAAGCTCCCACCCTTGGTCGCCATCTTCGGATTCTTTTTTTTTTTTTTTGTCTGCTTGTTTGATCCCTTTAGCTATGTATGTAATGTTAGCCTCCTTTGTCCTTATGCCGCATCTTTCTGGCGGAGGAGGGTGGGATCACTAGTGAATCCAGAAAGTCTTCAAGCTGCAAAACTACACCGACAGGTAAGAAACTATATGTTTTGCAGCGTGAATCTTTCTGGATTCACTATGCTGTGCATAGACTTCGTAGCGGTTTTCCCTTATTGCGGTGGCTGGGTGGAAGATGAGCATTGGTTACTGAAAATATGTTGTAAGACCTTTTGTCCTACTTGCGCTCTTTGTTCATTTGGATATCCACACAGTAGTGCTTAGTGAACGTGTGCACTGAAGACCATGTTGCGGCTTGGCAAATGTCTTGGATAGGTGTGTTCGGTAGAAACGCAATTGTTGCTCCCTTCTTCCTCGTTGAGTGAGCTGCTCCTTGTAATTGTTGTCCTGCCTGTTTGTGGCAGAGTTGAATTGTCTGCGCAATCCATCGTGCAATGGTATTTTTAGTGACTGGTCGTCCCAGAAAACTGCTGGCAAAGGAGACAAAGAACTGCTTTGTCTTCCTGCACTCCTTTGTCCTTTCCATATAGTGCATTACGGCCCTTCTGCAGCGCCCTTTCGGTTTGTGTGGAAGGGTTTTGGAAGAAACTTGGTATTTGGATTGTTTGGTTAATGTGGAACCGAGACACCACCTTTGGCATGAAGTGTGGGTCCGTCCTCATTACAATCCTGTCCTTGTGTATTTGCAGGTACGGTTCTTGCAGTGTTAGTGCTTGCAATTCACTTACCCTTCGTAGTGACGTGATAGCCACTAAGAAGGCCGTCTTTAGCGTGAGCATGTGCAGTGTGGTTTTGTGAATAGGTTCAAATGGCGCCTTCATCATTTGAGTGAGCACTACGTTGAGGTTCCATGCTGGTGCTGGCATCCTTTTTGGGGGTGCGATTCTTTTCACCCCTTCCAGAAACCTCTTCACAACTTGGGAGGTGAAGAAACTTCTCCCTGTCGCTCCTCTTGTGTATGCCACTACCGCAGCCAAATGCACCCTCAGGGATGTGTGACTTAATCCGCTTTGTAGCAGGTGCGTTAAGTACTTTAGTACCGTTGATTCCCTTGTGATCTTCCGTTGTAGATTCTCCCTGATGCACCATTCGGAGAACCTCTTCCACTTTGCTACGTAGCACTTCCTTGTGGAAGGCCTCCTTGCCTCCCTGAGTACTGCCAGGGTACTTGGTGGTAATTTGAGGTGTGCAAATTCTAAGTCTTCAGGAGCCACGCTGCTAGGCTGAGACTCTCCGGTTCTGGGTGTAGCACCTTTCCGTTCTGCATTGCTAACAGGTCTTTTCTTTTTGGGAACCTGTGTGCTGGTTCCTGTGCCATTTCTACTATCTGTGAGAACCAGGACTGCCTGGCCCACTGGGGTGCTATCAGTATTAGCGTCATGTTGCTGATTCTGAATTTGCTGAGTACCCTGTGTATCAGTGGTATCGGGGGAAAAGCATATGCAAATGTCTTTGACCAATCTATCTATAGCGCATTCCCTTGTGACCAATGGTCTGGTTGCCTGGATGCGTAGTGTTGGCATTTTGCATTCTGGTGTGTTGCAAATAGGTCTATTTGCGGTGTACCCCATTTTTGGAATAGCTTCTATGTTTCCTGTTGATTGAGCTCCCACTCATGGGATGCCGACGTCTGCCTGCTGAGTCGGTCTGCTTCCACATTGTCCTTCCCCGGGAGATGTATTGCCAGTAGGTCTATTTGTAGCGGGATGGCCCATTTCCATATTTCCTGTGCTAGCCCTGATAGTGCCACTAATTATGTTCCTCCTTGTTTGTTGATGTAGAACATGGTGGTTGTGTTGTCTGTTTGGATCAATACCCTGTTTCCATACAGCTGTTTCTGAAAGGCTTTTAAGGCTAGGAACACCGTTTTCAGCTCCAGGTAGTTGATGTGTTTGACCGCATCTTGCTGCGACCATAGACCCCTCACCCTGAGCTTGTTCATGTGTGCGCCCCACCCCAGTTGGGAGGCGTCCGTTGTGATGGTCACTGTTGGAGTTGGTTGTGTGAATGGCTTCCCCTGTGATATGTTTTCCTTGTTCCACCACGCCACTTCCTGATGTACTGCGTGTGTGACAACCACAAGATCTTCCCAACTCCCTGTTGCCTGTGACCATTGCTGCCGAATCCATTCCTGGAATGGTGTCATGTGTAGTCTGATATTCGGGACTAGGTGGATGCATGACGCCATCATTCCCATTAGCTTGCTCACCGTCCTCACTGTCAGAACTTGCCCCTTGCAGTAAGGACGTGTTTCCTTTTGTATCGCCAATGTTCTCCTCCTGCTGGGGAACACTTTGGCCTGTATGGTGTTGATCTCGGCCCCCAAGAATATCTTGATCTGCTCTGGGTCGGTTGACGATTTCTCCCAATGAATTGAGAAATCCAGTTGACTTAGTGTTTGCACGACCTGCTGGATGTGTTCTTTGCATTTGTTGTAACAGCTTGCCTTTACGAGCCAGTCGTCGAGGTAGGGATATACGTGTATTCCTTGCCTTCGTAGGTGCGCCGCTACTGCTGCTAGGCACTTTGTAAACACCCTTGGTGCGGATTTGAGTCCGAATGCTAGTACTGTGAACTGGTAGTGAGTTTGGTTGATTACAAACCGTAGTAGCTGTTTGTGCCTGTGGTTGATGGGGATGTGTAAGTACGCGTCCTTCAGATCTATTGTTGCCATGTAATCCCCTTTTTGCATTTGTGGTATTACCTCCTGTAGGAAAGTCATTTTGAATCTTTGAGTTCTTATGAATTTGTTTAAGAATCTCAGATCTAGGATAGGTCATAGAGTTTCGTCCACCTTTGGCACGAGGAAGTAGGTTGAGTAAACCCCTTTGTTCCTTTGGTTGTGCGGTACTGTCTCTATTGCCTTTTTGCTGAGCAGTTCCTTGGCCTCCAGCTGCAAGAGCGAGAGTTCTTTTGCCGAGTGGGTCTTGTTTCTTGGTCTTTTTGTTGGGGGTTGTCTGTCCAGTTCTATGCAATATCCGTATTGTATGACGTTTAGTATCCACTGGTCTGTAGTGACCTTTCTCCACTGCTTGAGGAAGTTTTTTATCCTGCCTCCTACTGGTGTTGTGTGTTCTAGGGACTGTTTCCTGTGGATCGTTAGGTTTTTGTTTTTCTCTTTGTTGTTGCCCCCACCCCCAGGTGTTGCTAGGGTGGTTGTGGGCTTGACAGTGAAGTCACTTGGAGGTGGGCTATTGGCCTCCTCTACGAGATTGTCCTCGTCTGTTTCCGCGCCCTCGAAAGGACTGGCCCCGGGGCTGGTACTGCCAGTTTTGCTGCTGCTGCTGTCCTTGCTGCTGCTGGCCTTGGTTGTTCCGTTGGTAGCCTTGCTGGAACGTTTGGTGCGATGTGGCAGGCACGTTGCCTCCTCTACCGCCCGGCCTTCTGGTGGGTGCCCCTCTTCTCATCCCTCTGAACTGCAGCGCTCCCATGGACCTTGCTGTCTCGTTGTCCTTCTTGAGCTGCATCAGCTTTTCATCAACTGGCGTGCCAAACAGTTTTTCGCCATTGAAGGGCGTATTCAGGATGTTACTCTGCACCTCTGGCTTGAATCCTGAAATCCTGAGCCATGCGTGTCTTCTCTCGGTCACTCCTATCATCATTAGTCTGCTGGATGTTTCTGCAGCATCCGAGGCTGACTTCAAGCATGTGTTGCGCCATGCTTTTGCCTTCTTCCACCAGGTGAGCTGCCCTTTGTTGGTACTCATCTGGTAGATGCTTGAGGAGTTGACCCACTTCGTCCCAATGATGGTATGCGTGCCTGTTGATCAGGGCGTTTGAGTTTGCGATACGCCACTGTATTGCTGCATTTCTCTCCACCTTTCTCCCTGTCAGATCCATCCTCTTACTCTCCTTATCTGGAGGTGGTCCGGTATTAGTGGGCACATTGGCCCTTTTCCTGGCCGTAGCCGTAATTATGGAGTCAGCTGGCACTGATCCTTGTATGTATGCAGGGTCTTGGGAAGAGTGTTTGTACTTCTTCTCTGTTCTTGGAGTGACAGCCCTGCATACTGCTGGTTCCCTGAAGGCATCTCTCCCTTGGTCCAGCACACTAGGGAGCATGGGAAGGAATAGGCTCCTGGTTTGTTGAGGCAGTAGAGTTTCCAGGAGGAAACAAGCCTTGGGCTTCTCTTCTTTCATTTTCACCCAATAGGTTTGAGCCGCCTTCAGGACTACCGTGTTGTAGACCCCGATGTCGTCTGGCGGCGAGGGCCTCGAAGGGTAAGCGTCTACCCCTTCTTCTGGCGATTCTGCGTCGAGGTCTTGCCATTCCAGGTCTTGTGCCTCCGAGGACGTCAAGTCCCGGTAGGATTGCAGGTCTTCATCGCCTTCTCCCTCGAAGTAATAGTCTTCGTCTCCCTGTTTCTCGACCGGTTCGGGCGTTTTCGGCGGTTCGGCGTCTTAGTAGTCTATTTCGACCTCGAGCGCGGGTCTCGACGGGATGGAGTATTCGCTCATTTTGCGGTCAAAATCCTTCTTCCGCTGTAGGATGCTCGCCATTTCGGCCTCGAGCCTCCTCTTTTTCCTCTCCATCTCTTGTGCCTGTTCGGCGTTGAGGGCTGGAGCTGCTCTCTTCGGGGCAGTCACCATGGACGATTGCCCCTCCCTTCTCGCCGCCGAGGTGTGCTTTTCAGGGGCAACCTTCGACGCCTTTGGTTTTTAGAGGGTTTTTGCCGATTGGGAGTCCTTTTCAAAGGATCCGCTTGGCTGACTGTCCTTGGTAGCTGTTGCCTTCGACGAATGTTTCGGCAGCAATGCTCCCTTCGAGGACTTAGCTTCACTTCTACGAGTGTCGCTCGGGACTTTGGCTTCACCCTTTCGAGTGTCGCTCGAGTGCTTAGGGTTCGACGACTCCCTTACCTCCTTCGACATCTTCTTTTGGACCTCGACGACCGTGCAGTCTTCCGGTCCCTCGGCGATTTTGTCCTCCTCTCCACTGGAGAGGCCCAAGTCTCGGAGCGAAGGAGGTGTCCCCTGCCCCTGCATGGTGTGGTTCGCCCTTCTCTGCCTCTCTCTTACTCTGAGTGTCTTGGGAGTGAACGCCGAGCACGCGTTGCAGTCCTCGCTGTTGTGGTGGAGCGGCAGGCAGAGGTTGCAGACTGGATGCTGGTCCTTCTGGGCGTATTTGTGGTGGCAATTGGTGCAAAACTTGAAAGGCGTTTTGTCCATCCCAGCGCTCAGGGAGCCCCCTGCGAGCGCATTCTCCGTTGAACGTCGAGATCTCGGTCGAAAAACCTTCTCCCTCGTCGTCCCGGTTACCTGACCTGTAGTCTGGTGTGCTTAAAACTTTGATTTTCGTCGATTTTCTTCTCTTCTTGTTGATTCCTCTTCCAAAGCTCTGGAAATCTTCGGTAACGATCCAGACCCAACGGCGGAAAAAAGAATCTGAAGATGGCAACCAAAGGTGGGAGCTTCCGGAGGAAGCGCGTCGACGTCACGAAGGACACCAAATGGTGGTATGTCGACGCCCACCTGGGCCACGAAAAAAAAAAAAAGAGAAGAAATACTACGATTCCGGACCCAACCACTAGATGGCGGAATAATGCACAGCAGAAAGATTCACGCTGCAAAACTACTGAGTTCCAATATGTGAGAAAGTGCCATCTTTCTTACATGGTATGCCCCCACTTTTTGCTGAATGGCTGAATGGCTGATGTACTTTGACTGAGTGTGCCCTGGGCTCCTGCCAACCAGGTACCCAGGGCCTGTGTTCCTTCCCTAAAATTGCATTGATACCTACACCCAATTGACATCCCTGGCCACAGGTCAGCCCCTGGTAAATGGTACCATGGGTACCCAGGGCACTGTGACCAGGGAAGGCCCCTAAGGGCTGCAGCACTTGTTGTGCCACCCTTAGGGACCCTGCACCTTTACACACACACACTGCCTTTGCAGGCTGCGTGTCTTGGTGCAGAACAAAAGTGAAGAGTCGACATGGCTCACATCCCTGTGTGCCATGCCTACAAGCCACTGCCCTGGCCTAGGTCAGCCACCCCTCTAGCTGGGTGCACTATGCCAGTGGTGAGGGCATAGAGGCATGAGCCCTGTGCCCCTACAGTGCCCAAGTCCATTCTTGGGCATTGTAAGTGCAGTGCTGCCATTAAGAGTATATGGTGCTGGGAGTCTGTCATTACGAACTCCACAGCACCATAATGGCCCCACTGAAGACTAAGAAGTTTGGTATCAAACTTCTCAGCACATTAAACCCCCACTGATGCCAGTGTGGGATTTAATGTAAAACGCACTCCAGAGGGCATCTTAGAGATGCCCCCTGAAACCAACCCGACCTCCAGTGTCCGGACTGAGTGGCTGCCCAGGCTGCCACCACCAGACATGTTTCTGGACCCCTGGGTCGAGAGCCTCTGCTCTCAGGGGCCTGAAACAATGCACATCCCGGGACGAGGTGCCAAAGCCTCCTCCCCCAGGATGGGCAGGGGGAGCTTCAAAGGCCTGCCGCCTTTGGAGTTTCCCCAGACCATTTGCTGCTTCCAGCAAACTGGTCCCCACTGGTTCTACCCCCACTCCTGGCGGGAGAACCGGCGGGAAAACCAGAAGCAGGAAATGGGTTGTGCCCACCTCTGCCAACTCCACCCCTAAGGTGGGGGAGGCGAGGTGAAGCACAAACTCGAGTCCCCGCCATCTTGAGGATGGGGGGACCTGGCCAACCAGGGACAGGCTCCTGCCCCCTCCCACTGGAGAGGAACAGAATAGGGGTGTACCCACCCCAGGGAAGGGACCCATTGGTCCCTGCCCTTACCTACCTGTAACCACCCCTAAATTTAGTATTTAGGGGCTCCCTGAACCTTCCTTCCGGAGTTCCCAAATCCGAAAACAAGAAGAGAAGACGAAGCAAGAAGACCAGCCGTGCAGCTGCTAAAAAGGAGGCGACAACAACTGACTTGGCCCCAGCCCTACCGGCCTGTCGACCTCTGAACCTGCTCCTGCGGAATCCCGGCCTCAGCAACCTCACAAACCCCGGAGGACCTGACTTCTGTGCTACAGCCTTCGACCCAGGGACTCCCACGAGCAGTGGTACTGCTCAAAAGAAAACCTACCAAAGACCCGGCCCTGGCACGGAGCCGCGAAACCTGCACACTCTGCACCCGCCGAGTCCAGCCTGTGCCTGAGTGACCAAAGACCTCGAGGACGTCCCCCGGCGATTCTGACCTGGAATCCAGTGGCCAAGGACCCTCCTCGACGACCCAGACGACGCCTGCAGCCTCAGGACAAGGGACCCCTCCAACCGCGACCAGCAGGGGGTAAGATTTCCCGACCTCAAAAGACACCCCTGCACCCGGCGCCCCACGGCCCCCTGTGCCCAACTCCTGGGTGTCTACCTATCCTCCAAGACCCCAACTTACCTCCTGAAGTGTTGGTCGTCCCTGAAGAATCACCGTCCCCGAGCCTGCAGCCTTTCTTCACCTTTCACGACCTCTATTGTTTAACATTGAGCGCCCGACGGCTCAAAAGCACCCTGCACCCAGCCGCCCGAGTGCCCCTGGAAGTGCAACCTCTATCCTAACCTACTTCCCTACTTGCCCTGAGCAAGTGACCAGGAGCCCAGCTCCCACAGTCGCGTGGCCTGCTTGCCAGCAGCCACCAACCCGGGGCCCCCCGCCTGCCATAGGATAACATTGGGCCTTCTCACTCTGCACCCGGCCGCCCCTGTGCCGCTGAGGGTGTAAAAACTGTACTTACCTGATCCTGGGGGACCCCTGAGTCTTACCCAGAACCTTAACCCTGCCAGTCAAGTACTTACCCGAAATCCGATAACTCACTTTTCTTCCATAGGGTTCCATTGACTGGTTTTCTGCGAAATTTCTTCTAAGTGTGGAGTTCTGAAACTTTAGAATATTCACCAAAAATCAACCGAGTCACGAAAACGAAAATACTCACCTAGTATTAGGAGGGGCCTCAGTGCTGGACCCGAGTGCCCAACACTGGCCCTAAAAAGTAATCGCAACGTTACTTACCGTTAACTCACTTTTCTTTCATAGGGATCCATTGACTGGTTTTCTGTGAAATTTCTTCTAAGTGTCGATTTCTGTATTTTACAAATATTCTTTAAAAATCGAACAAACTACAAAAACGTAATTACTTACCTGTTTTAAGTAAATGTCCCAGTGCTGAACCTAGGAGTCCAGCACTGGATTACAAAAGTAACGTAAACATACTTTGCTTGCACACTGTATTTCCTTTCATAGGATAACATTGGTAATTTTACCCAGAAAAGTTTCTAAGTGTCAGCTTTTGAAATATAGTAATATTCTTCAAAAATCACTACAATAACCAAAACGCTTTTTCTTACCTGTTTACAGGAAGTGTCCCAGGACTGAATCCAGGATCCAGTCCTGTGGTTAGAAAAGTGCTCTGCAAAGTAATCAATTGTAATTAAGTATAATTTTCCATTGAGCTCAATGTTGCATTGAATTTGACCCTGTGTTGCCTCTTGCACCAACTGTGATAACCACTATCAAAAAAGTCTACTGCCTATCTGTAAGGTGAATAACCAAAGCATCTCATACTGAGAAAGTATATTTTGATCCTATTGTTGGTTCTAAAATAAAACAAGCATATATTTTTTTATATACAAACCATTGGCCTAGAGTTCAGTTCTTGAGTGTGTGGCTTCATTTGCTGACTGAGTGTGTACAACAAATGCTTTACACTGTCCTCTGATACTGCCTTACTGCTCGACCAAGCTACCACTTTGGAGAGTAAGGTTATATCTAACTTTAGCCTCTGTCAACCCTCTGGGGACTGTGGACTCTGTACACCCTGAACCTTACTTGGGTACAGTATATACAGAGCCACTTTCCTACATTGGTGGATCAGCGGTGGGATACAAACTTGCATTTGTTGGACTACTTGGTTACCATCTGATCACACGACAGAACTCTTAAATTGCCTTTAGAATTCTGATTTTTTTAATTGGCATTTTTTTTACCAAATTACTAAAAGTCTTGTTAGGGCCTTGCTTAAGTCCCTGTAGCATCTTAGAAAATAAAAAGTCACTATAGCCAAGGTTAGAGGGGTTAGAATTTTTTTTTAAAAAATGTCTCAAGACAAGAACCCAGCTACTAGTGAAGATAATAATGACATACAGGAACTGGTTGAGGAGCTCGACCTCACCCCTTATCTTCATTTGTCTTTCAAAGAGATAAGGTCCTTATGCAAACTTAAAGATATACCAATGGGCCAGCATCCAACCAAACAAGGGCTCCAGGAGCTCCTGGCTGAGTATGCTAAAGCCCACCCCTCTGAGCATGGTGATGACCCAACAGAGGAGGAAAGGAATGAGGAGGATGGGGATGGTAACCCACCTCCATCACTTCCTAGGGAAGATAGGGTCCCTGCACCCTTAACTCCAAGAATAGACCTCTGGGGACCTAGGGGCCACCTAGGTGGTCCTGGTCCCAGAGAGGACACTGAGGATACCCTCAGTGAGGAGGACAACTTGTTAGCCAGGTTGGCCAAACGACTGGACCTAGAGACCAGACTCCTGGCTCTAGAGAAGGAAAGACAGGAGATGGGTTTAGCACCCATCAATGGTGGCAGCAATACTAAAAATAAGGATAGGGAGGAAACTTCTGAACCTAAAATCCCCAAAGGGATTGTCCCTAAGTTTGAGGAAGGTGATGACATCACCAAATGGTTCACAGCCTTTGAGAGGGCTTGTGAAATAAGAAGAGTAAAGAAACCTCTGTGGGGGGCACTCCTGTGGGAACTGTTCTCTGGTAACTGCAGAGACAGGCTTCTGACCCTCTCTGGGCCAGATGCAGGGTCCTATGACCTCATGAAGAGTACTCTGATTGAGGGATTTGGGCTCACTACTGAGGAGTATAGAATTAGATTCAGGGGGCTCACAAAACCCAGACCCAGTCCTGGATTGACTTCGTGGACTACTCAGTAAAGACACTGGATGGCTGGTTAGCTGGACATAATGTGCATGATTTTTCTGGACTTTACAATTTGTTTATGAAGGAACACATACTAAGTAATTGCACAAATGAAAAGTTGCATCAGCATTTGGTAGACCTAGGTCTAATTTCTCCCCAAGAATTGGGAAAGAAGGCAGACCACTGGGTCAAGACTAGGGTGACAAGGACAACCACTGGGGGTGACCAAAAGAAGGTGGTCACCAAACCCCCCAGGGGAAAGGTGGTGAGAATCCCCAAGATAAAAAGTCTGAGTCTTCCAAAGGGCCCCAAAAACCTGTTCAGGGGGTGGGTCCCAAACTACTCCCTATGTGCCTCAACCCTATAGGGGGAAGAACTTTGATCCCTTGAAGGCCTGGTGTAATAACTGTAAGAAGTCAGGACACCTCACTGTAGACAAAACTTGCCCCCACAACAAAGCCCCTAAGGCACCCAGTACAGCTACTCCTGGGGCAGCAAGTTTACAGATGGGATCAGAAGTGTACCCTGAGCAAATCTGGGAACCCACTGAGGCAAGTCTGGTCTCCCTAGGGGAAGTGGAATTTGCCACTGTAGCTGTGTGGCCACCCAACTTAAAGAAGTATTTGCAATACCCCTGGGTGAATGGAACTAGAGTAGAGGCTCTGAGGGATACAGGTGCCAGTGTCACTATGGTGAGGGACACACTGGTTTCCCCTGAGCAATACTTGATTGGGAAAACTTACCCAGTCACCAATGCTGACAGTGTCACCACTAGTCATCCCATGGCCCTGGTGACATTAGGCTGGGGGGGTTACTGGCCTGAAGCAGGTAGTGGTCTCTCCGAAGTTACCAGCTGCATGTCTGCTAGGAAATGATCTGGAAACCTCAGCCTGGGCAGAGGTGGAGCTAAAGGCCCATGCAGCCATGCTGGGCATCCCTGAATTGGTGTGTGTAAAAACAAGAGCACAGAGCAAAAGGCAGGGTGAAGAAATAGTGTTGGAGCCTGGAATGATGGCCCAGCCTACCAAGAGAAAAGGAAAGAAGACTGGCGGACCAGCTTCTACACAGTCACAAGAGCAGGACCCCTCTCCTCAGGGAGAGAACCTGGAAGCCCCAGAGGGAACTGAGCCCCTAGAGCTTGACCCTTACCAGGTTGAACTCTTGGGCCCAGGGGGACCCTCTAGGGAAGAGCTGTGCCAGGGACAGCAAGACTGTCCCACTCTTGAAAGCCTGAGGCAGCAAGCTGTTTCAGAAGCCAAGGGAGATGTCAGTGGTACCCACAGAGTCTATTGGGAAGAGGGATTACTGTACACTGAGGCAAAAGACCCCAACCCTGGAACCACCAGGAGAGTGGTAGTGCCCCAGAAGTACAGGGAGTTCCTCCTAACTTTGGCTCATGACATCCCCCTAGCTGGACATCTGGGCCAAACCAAAACTTGGGAAAGGCTAGTTAGCCACTTTTACTGGCCCCAGATGCACCAAAAGGTGAAGGAGTTTGTCAGCTCCTGTGTTACCTGTCAAGCCAGTGGCAAGACAGGTGGCCATCCAAAGGCCCCCCTGATACCACTACCTGTGGTGGGGGTTCCCTTTGAAAGGGTAGGTGTGGACATAGTGGGTCCACTGGAACCTCCCACAGCCTCAGGGAACAAATTCATACTGGTGGTAGTGGATCATGCCACTAGGTATCCTGAGGCTATTCCCCTTAGGACTACTACAGCTCCTGCAGTAGCCAAAGCCCTCATTGGTGTCTTCACCAGGGTAGGGTTTCCTAAGGAGGTGGTTTCAGACAGAGGTTCCAACTTCATGTCTGCTTACCTGACCCACATGTGGAAGGAGTGTGGGGTGCAGTACAAGTTTACTACACCCTACCATCCACAAACCAATGGCCTTGTTGAGAGGTTCAACAAGACATTGAAAGGCATGATCATGGGGCTCCCTGAAAAACTCAAAAGGAGATGGGATGTCCTACTACCATGCCTGCTTTTCGCTTACAGAGAAGTGCCACAGAAGGGGGTAGGTTTCTCACCCTTTGAACTTCTGTTTGGCCATCCTGTGAGGGGACCACTCTGTCTTGTAAAGGAGGGCTGGGAGAGACCTCTCCAAGAACCCAAACAAGATATAGTGGACTATGTGCTTGGCCTAAGGTCCAGAATGGCTGAGTACATGGAAAAGGCATCCAAGAACCTTGAGGCCAGCCAGGAGCTTCAGAAGCACTGGTATGACCAAAAAGCTGCACTGGTTGAATTCCAACCTGGGCAACAGGTATGGGTTTTGGAGCCAGTGGCACCAAGGGCCCTCCAGGACAGATGGAGTGGCCCTTACCCTATCCTAGAGAAAAAGAGTGAGGTCACCTACCTGGTTGACCTGGGCACCAGCAGGACACCCAAAAGGGTTATCCATGTGAACCGCCTAAAACTCTACAATGACAGGGCTGACATCACCATGCTGATGGTGACAGATGAGGAACAGGAAGCTGAGAGTGAACCTCTCCCTGATCTCCTCTCCCACAGCCCAAAAGATGGGTCAGTAGATGGAGTTGTCTTTTCAGACACCCTCACTGCCCAACAGCAGACTGACTGCAAGCAAGTCTTGCAGCAGTATGCTGGGCTCTTTTCCTTGACCCCTGGTCTGACAAACTGGTGTACCCATGATGTGGACACTGGTGACAGTGCACCTGTCAAAAACAAGATCTATCGTCAGTCAGACCAAGTTAAGGAAAGCATCAGAGCTGAAGTCAGCAAGATGCTGGAGCTAGGGGTTATTGAGCCCTCTGAGAGCCCCTGGGCTAGCCCAGTGGTTCTGGTCCCCAAACCTCATCAAAAGGGTGAAAAGAGAGAGATGAGGTTTTGTGTGGACTATAGGGGTCTCAACTCTGTCACCAAGACAGATGCACACCCTATCCCAAGAGCTGATGAACTGATAGACAGATTGGGTGCAGCCAAATACCTGAGTACCTTTGACTTAACTGCAGGGTACTGGCAGATTGGCATGGCCCCAGGAGCCAAACAGAAAACAGCATTCTCCACACCTGATGGGCATTTTCAGTTCACTGTTATGCCCTTTGGTTTAAAGAATGCCCCTGCCACCTTCCAGAGGTTGGTGAATCAAGTCCTTGCTGGGTTGGAGTCCTTTAGTGCAGCTTATCTTGATGATATTGCTGTCTTCAGTTCCACCTGGCAGGATCACCTGGTCCACCTTGGGAAGGTTTTAAAGGCCCTGCAAACTGCAGGCCTAACTATCAAGGCATCCAAATGCCAGATAGGGCAGGGCACTGTGGTGTACTTGGGCCACCTGGTTGGTGGAGGCCAGGTACAACCCTTACAGCCCAAGATCCAGGCTATCCTGGACTGGGTAGCTCCAACAACTCAGACCCAAGTCAGGGCATTCCTTGGCTTGACTGGGTACTACAGGAGGTTTGTGAAGGGATATGGGTCCATTGTGACTCCCCTCACAGAACTCACCTCCAAGAAGATGCCAAAGAAAGTAAACTGGACAGTCTGTTGCCAAAAGGCTTTTGACACTCTGAAAGAAGCAATGTGCTCAGCACCAATTCTAAAAGCACCAGATTATGCCAAGCAGTTCATTGTGCAGACTGATGCCTCTGAGCTAGGGATAGGAGCGGTCCTATCCCAGACCAATGATGAAGGCCAAGACCAACCTGTTGCTTTTATAAGCAGAAGGCTTCTCCCCAGGGAGCAGCGTTGGAGTGCCATTGAGAGGGAGGCCTTTGCTGTGGTCTGGTCCCTGAAGAAGCTGAGGCCCTACCTGTTTGGAACTCACTTCCTAGTTCAAACTGACCACAGACCTCTCAGGTGGCTAATGCAAATGAAAGGAGAAAACCCAAAACTGTTGAGGTGGTCCATCTCCCTACAGGGAATGGACTTTGAAGTGGAACACAGACCTGGCACTGCCCATGCCAATGCAGATGGCCTTTCCAGGTTCTTCCACTTAGACAATGAAGACTCCATAGGGCAAGGTTAGTCTCATCATCTTTCGTTTGGGGGGAGTTGTGTGAGAAAGTGCCATCTTTCTTACATGGTATGCCCCCACTTTTTGCTGAATGGCTGATGTACTTTGACTGAGTGTGCCCTGGGCTCCTGCCAACCAGGTACCCAGGGCCTGTGTTCCTTCCCTAAAATTGCATTGATACCTACACCCAATTGACATCCCTGGCCACAGGTCAGCCCCTGGTAAATGGTACCATGGGTACCCAGGGCACTGTGACCAGGGAAGGCCCCTAAGGGCTGCAGCACTTGTTGTGCCACCCTTAGGGACCCTGCACCTTTACACACACACACTGCCTTTGCAGGCTGCGTGTCTTGGTGCAGAACAAAAGTGAAGAGTCGACATGGCTCACATCCCTGTGTGCCATGCCTACAAGCCACTGCCCTGGCCTAGGTCAGCCACCCCTCTAGCTGGGTGCACTATGCCAGTGGTGAGGGCATAGAGGCATGAGCCCTGTGCCCCTACAGTGCCCAAGTCCATTCTTGGGCATTGTAAGTGCAGTGCTGCCATTAAGAGTATATGGTGCTGGGAGTCTGTCATTACGAACTCCACAGCACCATAATGGCCCCACTGAAGACTAAGAAGTTTGGTATCAAACTTCTCAGCACATTAAACCCCCACTGATGCCAGTGTGGGATTTAATGTAAAACGCACTCCAGAGGGCATCTTAGAGATGCCCCCTGAAACCAACCCGACCTCCAGTGTCCGGACTGAGTGGCTGCCCAGGCTGCCACCACCAGACATGTTTCTGGACCCCTGGGTCGAGAGCCTCTGCTCTCAGGGGCCTGAAACAATGCACATCCCGGGACGAGGTGCCAAAGCCTCCTCCCCCAGGATGGGCAGGGGGAGCTTCAAAGGCCTGCCGCCTTTGGAGTTTCCCCAGACCATTTGCTGCTTCCAGCAAACTGGTCCCCACTGGTTCTACCCCCACTCCTGGCGGGAGAACCGGCGGGAAAACCAGAAGCAGGAAATGGGTTGTGCCCACCTCTGCCAACTCCACCCCTAAGGTGGGGGAGGCGAGGTGAAGCACAAACTCGAGTCCCCGCCATCTTGAGGATGGGGGGACCTGGCCAACCAGGGACAGGCTCCTGCCCCCCTCCCACTGGAGAGGAACAGAATAGGGGGTGTACCCACCCCAGGGAAGGGACCCATTGGTCCCTGCCCTTACCTACCTGTAACCACCCCTAAATTTAGTATTTAGGGGCTCCCTGAACCTTCCTTCCGGAGTTCCCAAATCCGAAAACAAGAAGAGAAGACGAAGCAAGAAGACCAGCCGTGCAGCTGCTAAAAAGGAGGCGACAACAACTGACTTGGCCCCAGCCCTACCGGCCTGTCGACCTCTGAACCTGCTCCTGCGGAATCCCGGCCTCAGCAACCTCACAAACCCCGGAGGACCTGACTTCTGTGCTACAGCCTTCGACCCAGGGACTCCCACGAGCAGTGGTACTGCTCAAAAGAAAACCTACCAAAGACCCGGCCCTGGCACGGAGCCGCGAAACCTGCACACTCTGCACCCGCCGAGTCCAGCCTGTGCCTGAGTGACCAAAGACCTCGAGGACGTCCCCCGGCGATTCTGACCTGGAATCCAGTGGCCAAGGACCCTCCTCGACGACCCAGACGACGCCTGCAGCCTCAGGACAAGGGACCCCTCCAACCGCGACCAGCAGGGGGTAAGATTTCCCGACCTCAAAAGACACCCCTGCACCCGGCGCCCCACGGCCCCCTGTGCCCAACTCCTGGGTGTCTACCTATCCTCCAAGACCCCAACTTACCTCCTGAAGTGTTGGTCGTCCCTGAAGAATCACCGTCCCCGAGCCTGCAGCCTTTCTTCACCTTTCACGACCTCTATTGTTTAACATTGAGCGCCCGACGGCTCAAAAGCACCCTGCACCCAGCCGCCCGAGTGCCCCTGGAAGTGCAACCTCTATCCTAACCTACTTCCCTACTTGCCCTGAGCAAGTGACCAGGAGCCCAGCTCCCACAGTCGCGTGGCCTGCTTGCCAGCAGCCACCAACCCGGGGCCCCCCGCCTGCCATAGGATAACATTGGGCCTTCTCACTCTGCACCCGGCCGCCCCTGTGCCGCTGAGGGTGTAAAAACTGTACTTACCTGATCCTGGGGGACCCCTGAGTCTTACCCAGAACCTTAACCCTGCCAGTCAAGTACTTACCCGAAATCCGATAACTCACTTTTCTTCCATAGGGTTCCATTGACTGGTTTTCTGCGAAATTTCTTCTAAGTGTGGAGTTCTGAAACTTTAGAATATTCACCAAAAATCAACCGAGTCACGAAAACGAAAATACTCACCTAGTATTAGGAGGGGCCTCAGTGCTGGACCCGAGTGCCCAACACTGGCCCTAAAAAGTAATCGCAACGTTACTTACCGTTAACTCACTTTTCTTTCATAGGGATCCATTGACTGGTTTTCTGTGAAATTTCTTCTAAGTGTCGATTTCTGTATTTTACAAATATTCTTTAAAAATCGAACAAACTACAAAAACGTAATTACTTACCTGTTTTAAGTAAATGTCCCAGTGCTGAACCTAGGAGTCCAGCACTGGATTACAAAAGTAACGTAAACATACTTTGCTTGCACACTGTATTTCCTTTCATAGGATAACATTGGTAATTTTACCCAGAAAAGTTTCTAAGTGTCAGCTTTTGAAATATAGTAATATTCTTCAAAAATCACTACAATAACCAAAACGCTTTTTCTTACCTGTTTACAGGAAGTGTCCCAGGACTGAATCCAGGATCCAGTCCTGTGGTTAGAAAAGTGCTCTGCAAAGTAATCAATTGTAATTAAGTATAATTTTCCATTGAGCTCAATGTTGCATTGAATTTGACCCTGTGTTGCCTCTTGCACCAACTGTGATAACCACTATCAAAAAAGTCTACTGCCTATCTGTAAGGTGAATAACCAAAGCATCTCATACTGAGAAAGTATATTTTGATCCTATTGTTGGTTCTAAAATAAAACAAGCATATATTTTTTTATATACAAACCATTGGCCTAGAGTTCAGTTCTTGAGTGTGTGGCTTCATTTGCTGACTGAGTGTGTACAACAAATGCTTTACACTGTCCTCTGATACTGCCTTACTGCTCGACCAAGCTACCACTTTGGAGAGTAAGGTTATATCTAACTTTAGCCTCTGTCAACCCTCTGGGGACTGTGGACTCTGTACACCCTGAACCTTACTTGGGTACAGTATATACAGAGCCACTTTCCTACATTGGTGGATCAGCGGTGGGATACAAACTTGCATTTGTTGGACTACTTGGTTACCATCTGATCACACGACAGAACTCTTAAATTGCCTTTAGAATTCTGATTTTTTTAATTGGCATTTTTTTTACCAAATTACTAAAAGTCTTGTTAGGGCCTTGCTTAAGTCCCTGTAGCATCTTAGAAAATAAAAAGTCACTATAGCCAAGGTTAGAGGGGTTAGAATTTTTTTTTAAAAAAATGTCTCAAGACAAGAACCCAGCTACTAGTGAAGATAATAATGACATACAGGAACTGGTTGAGGAGCTCGACCTCACCCCTTATCTTCATTTGTCTTTCAAAGAGATAAGGTCCTTATGCAAACTTAAAGATATACCAATGGGCCAGCATCCAACCAAACAAGGGCTCCAGGAGCTCCTGGCTGAGTATGCTAAAGCCCACCCCTCTGAGCATGGTGATGACCCAACAGAGGAGGAAAGGAATGAGGAGGATGGGGATGGTAACCCACCTCCATCACTTCCTAGGGAAGATAGGGTCCCTGCACCCTTAACTCCAAGAATAGACCTCTGGGGACCTAGGGGCCACCTAGGTGGTCCTGGTCCCAGAGAGGACACTGAGGATACCCTCAGTGAGGAGGACAACTTGTTAGCCAGGTTGGCCAAACGACTGGACCTAGAGACCAGACTCCTGGCTCTAGAGAAGGAAAGACAGGAGATGGGTTTAGCACCCATCAATGGTGGCAGCAATACTAAAAATAAGGATAGGGAGGAAACTTCTGAACCTAAAATCCCCAAAGGGATTGTCCCTAAGTTTGAGGAAGGTGATGACATCACCAAATGGTTCACAGCCTTTGAGAGGGCTTGTGAAATAAGAAGAGTAAAGAAACCTCTGTGGGGGGCACTCCTGTGGGAACTGTTCTCTGGTAACTGCAGAGACAGGCTTCTGACCCTCTCTGGGCCAGATGCAGGGTCCTATGACCTCATGAAGAGTACTCTGATTGAGGGATTTGGGCTCACTACTGAGGAGTATAGAATTAGATTCAGGGGGGCTCACAAAACCCAGACCCAGTCCTGGATTGACTTCGTGGACTACTCAGTAAAGACACTGGATGGCTGGTTAGCTGGACATAATGTGCATGATTTTTCTGGACTTTACAATTTGTTTATGAAGGAACACATACTAAGTAATTGCACAAATGAAAAGTTGCATCAGCATTTGGTAGACCTAGGTCTAATTTCTCCCCAAGAATTGGGAAAGAAGGCAGACCACTGGGTCAAGACTAGGGTGACAAGGACAACCACTGGGGGTGACCAAAAGAAGGTGGTCACCAAACCCCCCAGGGGAAAGGTGGTGAGAATCCCCAAGATAAAAAGTCTGAGTCTTCCAAAGGGCCCCAAAAACCTGTTCAGGGGGTGGGTCCCAAACTACTCCCTATGTGCCTCAACCCTATAGGGGGAAGAACTTTGATCCCTTGAAGGCCTGGTGTAATAACTGTAAGAAGTCAGGACACCTCACTGTAGACAAAACTTGCCCCCACAACAAAGCCCCTAAGGCACCCAGTACAGCTACTCCTGGGGCAGCAAGTTTACAGATGGGATCAGAAGTGTACCCTGAGCAAATCTGGGAACCCACTGAGGCAAGTCTGGTCTCCCTAGGGGAAGTGGAATTTGCCACTGTAGCTGTGTGGCCACCCAACTTAAAGAAGTATTTGCAATACCCCTGGGTGAATGGAACTAGAGTAGAGGCTCTGAGGGATACAGGTGCCAGTGTCACTATGGTGAGGGACACACTGGTTTCCCCTGAGCAATACTTGATTGGGAAAACTTACCCAGTCACCAATGCTGACAGTGTCACCACTAGTCATCCCATGGCCCTGGTGACATTAGGCTGGGGGGGTTACTGGCCTGAAGCAGGTAGTGGTCTCTCCGAAGTTACCAGCTGCATGTCTGCTAGGAAATGATCTGGAAACCTCAGCCTGGGCAGAGGTGGAGCTAAAGGCCCATGCAGCCATGCTGGGCATCCCTGAATTGGTGTGTGTAAAAACAAGAGCACAGAGCAAAAGGCAGGGTGAAGAAATAGTGTTGGAGCCTGGAATGATGGCCCAGCCTACCAAGAGAAAAGGAAAGAAGACTGGCGGACCAGCTTCTACACAGTCACAAGAGCAGGACCCCTCTCCTCAGGGAGAGAACCTGGAAGCCCCAGAGGGAACTGAGCCCCTAGAGCTTGACCCTTACCAGGTTGAACTCTTGGGCCCAGGGGGACCCTCTAGGGAAGAGCTGTGCCAGGGACAGCAAGACTGTCCCACTCTTGAAAGCCTGAGGCAGCAAGCTGTTTCAGAAGCCAAGGGAGATGTCAGTGGTACCCACAGAGTCTATTGGGAAGAGGGATTACTGTACACTGAGGCAAAAGACCCCAACCCTGGAACCACCAGGAGAGTGGTAGTGCCCCAGAAGTACAGGGAGTTCCTCCTAACTTTGGCTCATGACATCCCCCTAGCTGGACATCTGGGCCAAACCAAAACTTGGGAAAGGCTAGTTAGCCACTTTTACTGGCCCCAGATGCACCAAAAGGTGAAGGAGTTTGTCAGCTCCTGTGTTACCTGTCAAGCCAGTGGCAAGACAGGTGGCCATCCAAAGGCCCCCCTGATACCACTACCTGTGGTGGGGGTTCCCTTTGAAAGGGTAGGTGTGGACATAGTGGGTCCACTGGAACCTCCCACAGCCTCAGGGAACAAATTCATACTGGTGGTAGTGGATCATGCCACTAGGTATCCTGAGGCTATTCCCCTTAGGACTACTACAGCTCCTGCAGTAGCCAAAGCCCTCATTGGTGTCTTCACCAGGGTAGGGTTTCCTAAGGAGGTGGTTTCAGACAGAGGTTCCAACTTCATGTCTGCTTACCTGACCCACATGTGGAAGGAGTGTGGGGTGCAGTACAAGTTTACTACACCCTACCATCCACAAACCAATGGCCTTGTTGAGAGGTTCAACAAGACATTGAAAGGCATGATCATGGGGCTCCCTGAAAAACTCAAAAGGAGATGGGATGTCCTACTACCATGCCTGCTTTTCGCTTACAGAGAAGTGCCACAGAAGGGGGTAGGTTTCTCACCCTTTGAACTTCTGTTTGGCCATCCTGTGAGGGGACCACTCTGTCTTGTAAAGGAGGGCTGGGAGAGACCTCTCCAAGAACCCAAACAAGATATAGTGGACTATGTGCTTGGCCTAAGGTCCAGAATGGCTGAGTACATGGAAAAGGCATCCAAGAACCTTGAGGCCAGCCAGGAGCTTCAGAAGCACTGGTATGACCAAAAAGCTGCACTGGTTGAATTCCAACCTGGGCAACAGGTATGGGTTTTGGAGCCAGTGGCACCAAGGGCCCTCCAGGACAGATGGAGTGGCCCTTACCCTATCCTAGAGAAAAGAGTGAGGTCACCTACCTGGTTGACCTGGGCACCAGCAGGACACCCAAAAGGGTTATCCATGTGAACCGCCTAAAACTCTACAATGACAGGGCTGACATCACCATGCTGATGGTGACAGATGAGGAACAGGAAGCTGAGAGTGAACCTCTCCCTGATCTCCTCTCCCACAGCCCAAAAGATGGGTCAGTAGATGGAGTTGTCTTTTCAGACACCCTCACTGCCCAACAGCAGACTGACTGCAAGCAAGTCTTGCAGCAGTATGCTGGGCTCTTTTCCTTGACCCCTGGTCTGACAAACTGGTGTACCCATGATGTGGACACTGGTGACAGTGCACCTGTCAAAAACAAGATCTATCGTCAGTCAGACCAAGTTAAGGAAAGCATCAGAGCTGAAGTCAGCAAGATGCTGGAGCTAGGGGTTATTGAGCCCTCTGAGAGCCCCTGGGCTAGCCCAGTGGTTCTGGTCCCCAAACCTCATCAAAAGGGTGAAAAGAGAGAGATGAGGTTTTGTGTGGACTATAGGGGTCTCAACTCTGTCACCAAGACAGATGCACACCCTATCCCAAGAGCTGATGAACTGATAGACAGATTGGGTGCAGCCAAATACCTGAGTACCTTTGACTTAACTGCAGGGTACTGGCAGATTGGCATGGCCCCAGGAGCCAAACAGAAAACAGCATTCTCCACACCTGATGGGCATTTTCAGTTCACTGTTATGCCCTTTGGTTTAAAGAATGCCCCTGCCACCTTCCAGAGGTTGGTGAATCAAGTCCTTGCTGGGTTGGAGTCCTTTAGTGCAGCTTATCTTGATGATATTGCTGTCTTCAGTTCCACCTGGCAGGATCACCTGGTCCACCTTGGGAAGGTTTTAAAGGCCCTGCAAACTGCAGGCCTAACTATCAAGGCATCCAAATGCCAGATAGGGCAGGGCACTGTGGTGTACTTGGGCCACCTGGTTGGTGGAGGCCAGGTACAACCCTTACAGCCCAAGATCCAGGCTATCCTGGACTGGGTAGCTCCAACAACTCAGACCCAAGTCAGGGCATTCCTTGGCTTGACTGGGTACTACAGGAGGTTTGTGAAGGGATATGGGTCCATTGTGACTCCCCTCACAGAACTCACCTCCAAGAAGATGCCAAAGAAAGTAAACTGGACAGTCTGTTGCCAAAAGGCTTTTGACACTCTGAAAGAAGCAATGTGCTCAGCACCAATTCTAAAAGCACCAGATTATGCCAAGCAGTTCATTGTGCAGACTGATGCCTCTGAGCTAGGGATAGGAGCGGTCCTATCCCAGACCAATGATGAAGGCCAAGACCAACCTGTTGCTTTTATAAGCAGAAGGCTTCTCCCCAGGGAGCAGCGTTGGAGTGCCATTGAGAGGGAGGCCTTTGCTGTGGTCTGGTCCCTGAAGAAGCTGAGGCCCTACCTGTTTGGAACTCACTTCCTAGTTCAAACTGACCACAGACCTCTCAGGTGGCTAATGCAAATGAAAGGAGAAAACCCAAAACTGTTGAGGTGGTCCATCTCCCTACAGGGAATGGACTTTGAAGTGGAACACAGACCTGGCACTGCCCATGCCAATGCAGATGGCCTTTCCAGGTTCTTCCACTTAGACAATGAAGACTCCATAGGGCAAGGTTAGTCTCATCATCTTTCGTTTGGGGGGAGTTGTGTGAGAAAGTGCCATCTTTCTTACATGGTATGCCCCCACTTTTTGCTGAATGGCTGATGTACTTTGACTGAGTGTGCCCTGGGCTCCTGCCAACCAGGTACCCAGGGCCTGTGTTCCTTCCCTAAAATTGCATTGATACCTACACCCAATTGACATCCCTGGCCACAGGTCAGCCCCTGGTAAATGGTACCATGGGTACCCAGGGCACTGTGACCAGGGAAGGCCCCTAAGGGCTGCAGCACTTGTTGTGCCACCCTTAGGGACCCTGCACCTTTACACACACACACTGCCTTTGCAGGCTGCGTGTCTTGGTGCAGAACAAAAGTGAAGAGTCGACATGGCTCACATCCCTGTGTGCCATGCCTACAAGCCACTGCCCTGGCCTAGGTCAGCCACCCCTCTAGCTGGGTGCACTATGCCAGTGGTGAGGGCATAGAGGCATGAGCCCTGTGCCCCTACAGTGCCCAAGTCCATTCTTGGGCATTGTAAGTGCAGTGCTGCCATTAAGAGTATATGGTGCTGGGAGTCTGTCATTACGAACTCCACAGCACCATAATGGCCCCACTGAAGACTAAGAAGTTTGGTATCAAACTTCTCAGCACATTAAACCCCCACTGATGCCAGTGTGGGATTTAATGTAAAACGCACTCCAGAGGGCATCTTAGAGATGCCCCCTGAAACCAACCCGACCTCCAGTGTCCGGACTGAGTGGCTGCCCAGGCTGCCACCACCAGACATGTTTCTGGACCCCTGGGTCGAGAGCCTCTGCTCTCAGGGGCCTGAAACAATGCACATCCCGGGACGAGGTGCCAAAGCCTCCTCCCCCAGGATGGGCAGGGGGAGCTTCAAAGGCCTGCCGCCTTTGGAGTTTCCCCAGACCATTTGCTGCTTCCAGCAAACTGGTCCCCACTGGTTCTACCCCCACTCCTGGCGGGAGAACCGGCGGGAAAACCAGAAGCAGGAAATGGGTTGTGCCCACCTCTGCCAACTCCACCCCTAAGGTGGGGGAGGCGAGGTGAAGCACAAACTCGAGTCCCCGCCATCTTGAGGATGGGGGGACCTGGCCAACCAGGGACAGGCTCCTGCCCCCTCCCACTGGAGAGGAACAGAATAGGGGGTGTACCCACCCCAGGGAAGGGACCCATTGGTCCCTGCCCTTACCTACCTGTAACCACCCCTAAATTTAGTATTTAGGGGCTCCCTGAACCTTCCTTCCGGAGTTCCCAAATCCGAAAACAAGAAGAGAAGACGAAGCAAGAAGACCAGCCGTGCAGCTGCTAAAAAGGAGGCGACAACAACTGACTTGGCCCCAGCCCTACCGGCCTGTCGACCTCTGAACCTGCTCCTGCGGAATCCCGGCCTCAGCAACCTCACAAACCCCGGAGGACCTGACTTCTGTGCTACAGCCTTCGACCCAGGGACTCCCACGAGCAGTGGTACTGCTCAAAAGAAAACCTACCAAAGACCCGGCCCTGGCACGGAGCCGCGAAACCTGCACACTCTGCACCCGCCGAGTCCAGCCTGTGCCTGAGTGACCAAAGACCTCGAGGACGTCCCCCGGCGATTCTGACCTGGAATCCAGTGGCCAAGGACCCTCCTCGACGACCCAGACGACGCCTGCAGCCTCAGGACAAGGGACCCCTCCAACCGCGACCAGCAGGGGGTAAGATTTCCCGACCTCAAAAGACACCCCTGCACCCGGCGCCCCACGGCCCCCTGTGCCCAACTCCTGGGTGTCTACCTATCCTCCAAGACCCCAACTTACCTCCTGAAGTGTTGGTCGTCCCTGAAGAATCACCGTCCCCGAGCCTGCAGCCTTTCTTCACCTTTCACGACCTCTATTGTTTAACATTGAGCGCCCGACGGCTCAAAAGCACCCTGCACCCAGCCGCCCGAGTGCCCCTGGAAGTGCAACCTCTATCCTAACCTACTTCCCTACTTGCCCTGAGCAAGTGACCAGGAGCCCAGCTCCCACAGTCGCGTGGCCTGCTTGCCAGCAGCCACCAACCCGGGGCCCCCGCCTGCCATAGGATAACATTGGGCCTTCTCACTCTGCACCCGGCCGCCCCTGTGCCGCTGAGGGTGTAAAAACTGTACTTACCTGATCCTGGGGGACCCCTGAGTCTTACCCAGAACCTTAACCCTGCCAGTCAAGTACTTACCCGAAATCCGATAACTCACTTTTCTTCCATAGGGTTCCATTGACTGGTTTTCTGCGAAATTTCTTCTAAGTGTGGAGTTCTGAAACTTTAGAATATTCACCAAAAATCAACCGAGTCACGAAAACGAAAATACTCACCTAGTATTAGGAGGGGCCTCAGTGCTGGACCCGAGTGCCCAACACTGGCCCTAAAAAGTAATCGCAACGTTACTTACCGTTAACTCACTTTTCTTTCATAGGGATCCATTGACTGGTTTTCTGTGAAATTTCTTCTAAGTGTCGATTTCTGTATTTTACAAATATTCTTTAAAAATCGAACAAACTACAAAAACGTAATTACTTACCTGTTTTAAGTAAATGTCCCAGTGCTGAACCTAGGAGTCCAGCACTGGATTACAAAAGTAACGTAAACATACTTTGCTTGCACACTGTATTTCCTTTCATAGGATAACATTGGTAATTTTACCCAGAAAAGTTTCTAAGTGTCAGCTTTTGAAATATAGTAATATTCTTCAAAAATCACTACAATAACCAAAACGCTTTTTCTTACCTGTTTACAGGAAGTGTCCCAGGACTGAATCCAGGATCCAGTCCTGTGGTTAGAAAAGTGCTCTGCAAAGTAATCAATTGTAATTAAGTATAATTTTCCATTGAGCTCAATGTTGCATTGAATTTGACCCTGTGTTGCCTCTTGCACCAACTGTGATAACCACTATCAAAAAAGTCTACTGCCTATCTGTAAGGTGAATAACCAAAGCATCTCATACTGAGAAAGTATATTTTGATCCTATTGTTGGTTCTAAAATAAAACAAGCATATATTTTTTTATATACAAACCATTGGCCTAGAGTTCAGTTCTTGAGTGTGTGGCTTCATTTGCTGACTGAGTGTGTACAACAAATGCTTTACACTGTCCTCTGATACTGCCTTACTGCTCGACCAAGCTACCACTTTGGAGAGTAAGGTTATATCTAACTTTAGCCTCTGTCAACCCTCTGGGGACTGTGGACTCTGTACACCCTGAACCTTACTTGGGTACAGTATATACAGAGCCACTTTCCTACATTGGTGGATCAGCGGTGGGATACAAACTTGCATTTGTTGGACTACTTGGTTACCATCTGATCACACGACAGAACTCTTAAATTGCCTTTAGAATTCTGATTTTTTTAATTGGCATTTTTTTTTACCAAATTACTAAAAGTCTTGTTAGGGCCTTGCTTAAGTCCCTGTAGCATCTTAGAAAATAAAAAGTCACTATAGCCAAGGTTAGAGGGGTTAGAATTTTTTTTAAAAAAATGTCTCAAGACAAGAACCCAGCTACTAGTGAAGATAATAATGACATACAGGAACTGGTTGAGGAGCTCGACCTCACCCCTTATCTTCATTTGTCTTTCAAAGAGATAAGGTCCTTATGCAAACTTAAAGATATACCAATGGGCCAGCATCCAACCAAACAAGGGCTCCAGGAGCTCCTGGCTGAGTATGCTAAAGCCCACCCCTCTGAGCATGGTGATGACCCAACAGAGGAGGAAAGGAATGAGGAGGATGGGGATGGTAACCCACCTCCATCACTTCCTAGGGAAGATAGGGTCCCTGCACCCTTAACTCCAAGAATAGACCTCTGGGGACCTAGGGGCCACCTAGGTGGTCCTGGTCCCAGAGAGGACACTGAGGATACCCTCAGTGAGGAGGACAACTTGTTAGCCAGGTTGGCCAAACGACTGGACCTAGAGACCAGACTCCTGGCTCTAGAGAAGGAAAGACAGGAGATGGGTTTAGCACCCATCAATGGTGGCAGCAATACTAAAAATAAGGATAGGGAGGAAACTTCTGAACCTAAAATCCCCAAAGGGATTGTCCCTAAGTTTGAGGAAGGTGATGACATCACCAAATGGTTCACAGCCTTTGAGAGGGCTTGTGAAATAAGAAGAGTAAAGAAACCTCTGTGGGGGGCACTCCTGTGGGAACTGTTCTCTGGTAACTGCAGAGACAGGCTTCTGACCCTCTCTGGGCCAGATGCAGGGTCCTATGACCTCATGAAGAGTACTCTGATTGAGGGATTTGGGCTCACTACTGAGGAGTATAGAATTAGATTCAGGGGGGCTCACAAAACCCAGACCCAGTCCTGGATTGACTTCGTGGACTACTCAGTAAAGACACTGGATGGCTGGTTAGCTGGACATAATGTGCATGATTTTTCTGGACTTTACAATTTGTTTATGAAGGAACACATACTAAGTAATTGCACAAATGAAAAGTTGCATCAGCATTTGGTAGACCTAGGTCTAATTTCTCCCCAAGAATTGGGAAAGAAGGCAGACCACTGGGTCAAGACTAGGGTGACAAGGACAACCACTGGGGGTGACCAAAAGAAGGTGGTCACCAAACCCCCCAGGGGAAAGGTGGTGAGAATCCCCAAGATAAAAAGTCTGAGTCTTCCAAAGGGCCCCAAAAACCTGTTCAGGGGGGTGGGTCCCAAACTACTCCCTATGTGCCTCAACCCTATAGGGGGAAGAACTTTGATCCCTTGAAGGCCTGGTGTAATAACTGTAAGAAGTCAGGACACCTCACTGTAGACAAAACTTGCCCCCACAACAAAGCCCCTAAGGCACCCAGTACAGCTACTCCTGGGGCAGCAAGTTTACAGATGGGATCAGAAGTGTACCCTGAGCAAATCTGGGAACCCACTGAGGCAAGTCTGGTCTCCCTAGGGGAAGTGGAATTTGCCACTGTAGCTGTGTGGCCACCCAACTTAAAGAAGTATTTGCAATACCCCTGGGTGAATGGAACTAGAGTAGAGGCTCTGAGGGATACAGGTGCCAGTGTCACTATGGTGAGGGACACACTGGTTTCCCCTGAGCAATACTTGATTGGGAAAACTTACCCAGTCACCAATGCTGACAGTGTCACCACTAGTCATCCCATGGCCCTGGTGACATTAGGCTGGGGGGGTTACTGGCCTGAAGCAGGTAGTGGTCTCTCCGAAGTTACCAGCTGCATGTCTGCTAGGAAATGATCTGGAAACCTCAGCCTGGGCAGAGGTGGAGCTAAAGGCCCATGCAGCCATGCTGGGCATCCCTGAATTGGTGTGTGTAAAAACAAGAGCACAGAGCAAAAGGCAGGGTGAAGAAATAGTGTTGGAGCCTGGAATGATGGCCCAGCCTACCAAGAGAAAAGGAAAGAAGACTGGCGGACCAGCTTCTACACAGTCACAAGAGCAGGACCCCTCTCCTCAGGGAGAGAACCTGGAAGCCCCAGAGGGAACTGAGCCCCTAGAGCTTGACCCTTACCAGGTTGAACTCTTGGGCCCAGGGGGACCCTCTAGGGAAGAGCTGTGCCAGGGACAGCAAGACTGTCCCACTCTTGAAAGCCTGAGGCAGCAAGCTGTTTCAGAAGCCAAGGGAGATGTCAGTGGTACCCACAGAGTCTATTGGGAAGAGGGATTACTGTACACTGAGGCAAAAGACCCCAACCCTGGAACCACCAGGAGAGTGGTAGTGCCCCAGAAGTACAGGGAGTTCCTCCTAACTTTGGCTCATGACATCCCCCTAGCTGGACATCTGGGCCAAACCAAAACTTGGGAAAGGCTAGTTAGCCACTTTTACTGGCCCCAGATGCACCAAAAGGTGAAGGAGTTTGTCAGCTCCTGTGTTACCTGTCAAGCCAGTGGCAAGACAGGTGGCCATCCAAAGGCCCCCTGATACCACTACCTGTGGTGGGGGTTCCCTTTGAAAGGGTAGGTGTGGACATAGTGGGTCCACTGGAACCTCCCACAGCCTCAGGGAACAAATTCATACTGGTGGTAGTGGATCATGCCACTAGGTATCCTGAGGCTATTCCCCTTAGGACTACTACAGCTCCTGCAGTAGCCAAAGCCCTCATTGGTGTCTTCACCAGGGTAGGGTTTCCTAAGGAGGTGGTTTCAGACAGAGGTTCCAACTTCATGTCTGCTTACCTGACCCACATGTGGAAGGAGTGTGGGGTGCAGTACAAGTTTACTACACCCTACCATCCACAAACCAATGGCCTTGTTGAGAGGTTCAACAAGACATTGAAAGGCATGATCATGGGGCTCCCTGAAAAACTCAAAAGGAGATGGGATGTCCTACTACCATGCCTGCTTTTCGCTTACAGAGAAGTGCCACAGAAGGGGGTAGGTTTCTCACCCTTTGAACTTCTGTTTGGCCATCCTGTGAGGGGACCACTCTGTCTTGTAAAGGAGGGCTGGGAGAGACCTCTCCAAGAACCCAAACAAGATATAGTGGACTATGTGCTTGGCCTAAGGTCCAGAATGGCTGAGTACATGGAAAAGGCATCCAAGAACCTTGAGGCCAGCCAGGAGCTTCAGAAGCACTGGTATGACCAAAAAGCTGCACTGGTTGAATTCCAACCTGGGCAACAGGTATGGGTTTTGGAGCCAGTGGCACCAAGGGCCCTCCAGGACAGATGGAGTGGCCCTTACCCTATCCTAGAGAAAAAGAGTGAGGTCACCTACCTGGTTGACCTGGGCACCAGCAGGACACCCAAAAGGGTTATCCATGTGAACCGCCTAAAACTCTACAATGACAGGGCTGACATCACCATGCTGATGGTGACAGATGAGGAACAGGAAGCTGAGAGTGAACCTCTCCCTGATCTCCTCTCCCACAGCCCAAAAGATGGGTCAGTAGATGGAGTTGTCTTTTCAGACACCCTCACTGCCCAACAGCAGACTGACTGCAAGCAAGTCTTGCAGCAGTATGCTGGGCTCTTTCCTTGACCCCTGGTCTGACAAACTGGTGTACCCATGATGTGGACACTGGTGACAGTGCACCTGTCAAAAACAAGATCTATCGTCAGTCAGACCAAGTTAAGGAAAGCATCAGAGCTGAAGTCAGCAAGATGCTGGAGCTAGGGGTTATTGAGCCCTCTGAGAGCCCCTGGGCTAGCCCAGTGGTTCTGGTCCCCAAACCTCATCAAAAGGGTGAAAAGAGAGAGATGAGGTTTTGTGTGGACTATAGGGGTCTCAACTCTGTCACCAAGACAGATGCACACCCTATCCCAAGAGCTGATGAACTGATAGACAGATTGGGTGCAGCCAAATACCTGAGTACCTTTGACTTAACTGCAGGGTACTGGCAGATTGGCATGGCCCCAGGAGCCAAACAGAAAACAGCATTCTCCACACCTGATGGGCATTTTCAGTTCACTGTTATGCCCTTTGGTTTAAAGAATGCCCCTGCCACCTTCCAGAGGTTGGTGAATCAAGTCCTTGCTGGGTTGGAGTCCTTTAGTGCAGCTTATCTTGATGATATTGCTGTCTTCAGTTCCACCTGGCAGGATCACCTGGTCCACCTTGGGAAGGTTTTAAAGGCCCTGCAAACTGCAGGCCTAACTATCAAGGCATCCAAATGCCAGATAGGGCAGGGCACTGTGGTGTACTTGGGCCACCTGGTTGGTGGAGGCCAGGTACAACCCTTACAGCCCAAGATCCAGGCTATCCTGGACTGGGTAGCTCCAACAACTCAGACCCAAGTCAGGGCATTCCTTGGCTTGACTGGGTACTACAGGAGGTTTGTGAAGGGATATGGGTCCATTGTGACTCCCCTCACAGAACTCACCTCCAAGAAGATGCCAAAGAAAGTAAACTGGACAGTCTGTTGCCAAAAGGCTTTTGACACTCTGAAAGAAGCAATGTGCTCAGCACCAATTCTAAAAGCACCAGATTATGCCAAGCAGTTCATTGTGCAGACTGATGCCTCTGAGCTAGGGATAGGAGCGGTCCTATCCCAGACCAATGATGAAGGCCAAGACCAACCTGTTGCTTTTATAAGCAGAAGGCTTCTCCCCAGGGAGCAGCGTTGGAGTGCCATTGAGAGGGAGGCCTTTGCTGTGGTCTGGTCCCTGAAGAAGCTGAGGCCCTACCTGTTTGGAACTCACTTCCTAGTTCAAACTGACCACAGACCTCTCAGGTGGCTAATGCAAATGAAAGGAGAAAACCCAAAACTGTTGAGGTGGTCCATCTCCCTACAGGGAATGGACTTTGAAGTGGAACACAGACCTGGCACTGCCCATGCCAATGCAGATGGCCTTTCCAGGTTCTTCCACTTAGACAATGAAGACTCCATAGGGCAAGGTTAGTCTCATCATCTTTCGTTTGGGGGGAGTTGTGTGAGAAAGTGCCATCTTTCTTACATGGTATGCCCCCACTTTTTGCTGAATGGCTGATGTACTTTGACTGAGTGTGCCCTGGGCTCCTGCCAACCAGGTACCCAGGGCCTGTGTTCCTTCCCTAAAATTGCATTGATACCTACACCCAATTGACATCCCTGGCCACAGGTCAGCCCCTGGTAAATGGTACCATGGGTACCCAGGGCACTGTGACCAGGGAAGGCCCCTAAGGGCTGCAGCACTTGTTGTGCCACCCTTAGGGACCCTGCACCTTTACACACACACACTGCCTTTGCAGGCTGCGTGTCTTGGTGCAGAACAAAAGTGAAGAGTCGACATGGCTCACATCCCTGTGTGCCATGCCTACAAGCCACTGCCCTGGCCTAGGTCAGCCACCCCTCTAGCTGGGTGCACTATGCCAGTGGTGAGGGCATAGAGGCATGAGCCCTGTGCCCCTACAGTGCCCAAGTCCATTCTTGGGCATTGTAAGTGCAGTGCTGCCATTAAGAGTATATGGTGCTGGGAGTCTGTCATTACGAACTCCACAGCACCATAATGGCCCCACTGAAGACTAAGAAGTTTGGTATCAAACTTCTCAGCACATTAAACCCCCACTGATGCCAGTGTGGGATTTAATGTAAAACGCACTCCAGAGGGCATCTTAGAGATGCCCCCTGAAACCAACCCGACCTCCAGTGTCCGGACTGAGTGGCTGCCCAGGCTGCCACCACCAGACATGTTTCTGGACCCCTGGGTCGAGAGCCTCTGCTCTCAGGGGCCTGAAACAATGCACATCCCGGGACGAGGTGCCAAAGCCTCCTCCCCCAGGATGGGCAGGGGGAGCTTCAAAGGCCTGCCGCCTTTGGAGTTTCCCCAGACCATTTGCTGCTTCCAGCAAACTGGTCCCCACTGGTTCTACCCCCACTCCTGGCGGGAGAACCGGCGGGAAAACCAGAAGCAGGAAATGGGTTGTGCCCACCTCTGCCAACTCCACCCCTAAGGTGGGGGAGGCGAGGTGAAGCACAAACTCGAGTCCCCGCCATCTTGAGGATGGGGGGACCTGGCCAACCAGGGACAGGCTCCTGCCCCCCTCCCACTGGAGAGGAACAGAATAGGGGGTGTACCCACCCCAGGGAAGGGACCCATTGGTCCCTGCCCTTACCTACCTGTAACCACCCCTAAATTTAGTATTTAGGGGCTCCCTGAACCTTCCTTCCGGAGTTCCCAAATCCGAAAACAAGAAGAGAAGACGAAGCAAGAAGACCAGCCGTGCAGCTGCTAAAAAGGAGGCGACAACAACTGACTTGGCCCCAGCCCTACCGGCCTGTCGACCTCCGAACCTGCTCCTGCGGAATCCCGGCCTCAGCAACCTCACAAACCCCGGAGGACCTGACTTCTGTGCTACAGCCTTCGACCCAGGGACTCCCACGAGCAGTGGTACTGCTCAAAAGAAAACCTACCAAAGACCCGGCCCTGGCACGGAGCCGCGAAACCTGCACACTCTGCACCCGCCGAGTCCAGCCTGTGCCTGAGTGACCAAAGACCTCGAGGACGTCCCCCGGCGATTCTGACCTGGAATCCAGTGGCCAAGGACCCTCCTCGACGACCCAGACGACGCCTGCAGCCTCAGGACAAGGGACCCCTCCAACCGCGACCAGCAGGGGGTAAGATTTCCCGACCTCAAAAGACACCCCTGCACCCGGCGCCCCACTGTGCCCAACTCCTGGGTGTCTACCTATCCTCCAAGACCCCAACTTACCTCCTGAAGTGTTGGTCGTCCCTGAAGAATCACCGTCCCCGAGCCTGCAGCCTTTCTTCACCTTTCACGACCTCTATTGTTTAACATTGAGCGCCCGACGGCTCAAAAGCACCCTGCACCCAGCCGCCCGAGTGCCCCTGGAAGTGCAACCTCTATCCTAACCTACTTCCCTACTTGCCCTGAGCAAGTGACCAGGAGCCCAGCTCCCACAGTCGCGTGGCCTGCTTGCCAGCAGCCACCAACCCGGGGCCCCCGCCTGCCATAGGATAACATTGGGCCTTCTCACTCTGCACCCGGCCGCCCCTGTGCCGCTGAGGGTGTAAAAACTGTACTTACCTGATCCTGGGGGACCCCTGAGTCTTACCCAGAACCTTAACCCTGCCAGTCAAGTACTTACCCGAAATCCGATAACTCACTTTTCTTCCATAGGGTTCCATTGACTGGTTTTCTGCGAAATTTCTTCTAAGTGTGGAGTTCTGAAACTTTAGAATATTCACCAAAAATCAACCGAGTCACGAAAACGAAAATACTCACCTAGTATTAGGAGGGGCCTCAGTGCTGGACCCGAGTGCCCAACACTGGCCCTAAAAAGTAATCGCAACGTTACTTACCGTTAACTCACTTTTCGTTCATAGGGATCCATTGACTGGTTTTCTGTGAAATTTCTTCTAAGTGTCGATTTCTGTATTTTACAAATATTCTTTAAAAATCGAACAAACTACAAAAACGTAATTACTTACCTGTTTTAAGTAAATGTCCCAGTGCTGAACCTAGGAGTCCAGCACTGGATTACAAAAGTAACGTAAACATACTTTGCTTGCACACTGTATTTCCTTTCATAGGATAACATTGGTAATTTTACCCAGAAAAGTTTCTAAGTGTCAGCTTTTGAAATATAGTAATATTCTTCAAAAATCACTACAATAACCAAAACGCTTTTTCTTACCTGTTTACAGGAAGTGTCCCAGGACTGAATCCAGGATCCAGTCCTGTGGTTAGAAAAGTGCTCTGCAAGGTAATCAATTGTAATTAAGTATAATTTTCCATTGAGCTCAATGTTGCATTGAATTTGACCCTGTGTTGCCTCTTGCACCAACTGTGATAACCACTATCAAAAAAGTCTACTGCCTATCTGTAAGGTGAATAACCAAAGCATCTCATACTGAGAAAGTATATTTTGATCCTATTGTTGGTTCTAAAATAAAACAAGCATATATTTTTTTATATACAAACCATTGGCCTAGAGTTCAGTTCTTGAGTGTGTGGCTCCATTTGCTGACTGAGTGTGTACAACAAATGCTTTACACTGTCCTCTGATACTGCCTTACTGCTCGACCAAGCTACCACTTTGGAGAGTAAGGTTATATCTAACTTTAGCCTCTGTCAACCCTCTGGGGACTGTGGACTCTGTACACCCTGAACCTTACTTGGGTACAGTATATACAGAGCCACTTTCCTACACAATAGGGTTGTGAACCAAGGTTGACGTGCCCATGTGGGAGCAACTAGGATTAGTGTCAGGGACGCTTCGTTGAGTTTCCGAACCACTAATGGAATGAGTGGGAGAGGCGGAAAAGCGTAAGCAAATATCCCTGACCAATTCATCCATAGTGCATTGCCTTTGGACAATGGGTGTGGATACCTGGACGTGAAGTTTGGGCATTTTGCGTTTTGGTATGTGGCGAACAGGTCTACGTGAGGGACTCCCCAACGTTGAAAGTATGGAAGGAGGGTGGTGTTCCCATTCGTGTATTTGCTGTCTCTGCCTGCTGAGATCTGCAATCTGGTTGTTGACTCCTGGGAGGTGTTCCACTAGGAGATAAAGTTTGTGGTGAATGGCCCACCTCCAGATGTCTTGGGCTAAGTGGGTCACCTGGAGAGAGTGCCCCCCCTGTTTTGTATGCAATACATGGCTGTCATGTTGTCTGTACGAATTAGGACAGCTTTGCCCTCTAGGTGAGTTTGAAACACCTTGAGTGCTAGGAATATTGCAAGCAGCTCTAGGTGATTGATGTGGAGCAACTTCTGTTGTTGGCTCCACAAGCCTTGCACTGTGTGCTGTGGTAGATGAGCTCCCCAGCCAGTGAGGGACGCGTCCGCGGTCAGTACTATCTGTGGAACCGGGTCTATGAACGGCTGTCCTTTTGATAAATTTTGTGTGTTCCACCACTGCAGAGAGCGATGAGTACGGCCGCTTACCAACACTAGATCGGTCAATAGACCTTGTGATTGGTTCCACTGACTGGCTAAGCATTCTTGAAGTGGACGCATGTGCAGTCTGGCATTGGGAACAATCATGATGCAGGATGACATCATTCCCAGTAGCTGCATGTAAGTTCGAGCTGGAATCCAATGGTTGGGTTGAAAGCGGAGAACTAAAGCCTGAATATTTCAAATTCTGGCTGAGCTGGGAAAAGCGAGAGTTTATTGAGTATCTATTGTGGCTCCTAGGTAGTCCTTTGTATTGGTTGGTTGGAGATGTGACTTTGGCATATTGATTGTGAACCCTAGTTGATGCAGTAACCGAATTGTCCTGAAAGTGTGCTGCAGACATTGTTGGTATGTGTTGGCTTTGATGAGCCAGTCTAAGTACGGGAAGACGTGGATGCTTTGTCTCCTTAGGTGAGCAGCTACTACCACCAGACACTTTGTGAAGACTCTGAGCTGCTGTTCACAGGAGATCCGGTCTTTGTTGAAGGTAGTTGGTCCTCCCAGGGGTTCTGGAGGTCGCTGGCTGCAGGACAAGGTGACTTTTGGCGCAGGATCTCTGGAAACTGCAGGCGGGCCGGAAGGGCTGGGGCCAAGTCAGTCCTTCTCTGCAGTCTCCTCTGCTGGGCGTCTTCTTTTGTCCTTCGTAGGTTGCAGGAATCTCTCTTCTTGGTTCAGAGCTGCCCCCTAAATACTGTATTTAGGGGGAGCTTTAGGGGTCGAGGTCAGTAGCCAATGGGCTACTGACCTTAGGGTGACTACACCCTTGGTGTGCTCCCCCCACTTGGGGGAGTGAGCACAATCCCTAATCCTGATTGGAGAGTGGCTGCGATCTGCAAGATGGTGGGCACCGAAGAGTGGGCTTCACCTCGCCTCCCCCACCTGAGGGGTGGGGTTGGCAGAGGTGGGCACACCTGGGCTGTGCTAATTTTTCCCACCCGTCTTTCAGCCGAAAAGAAGTGGAGACAGGAAGCGGGCCTGCTCCTGATAGCAGGAGAGGCTGGGGGTCACATTACAAAGGAAGCTCCCCTGCCACAGATGGCTCTTCCTGACCTGGTGGAGGTGTGACCACCTCCGCCCAGGAAAGGCTTTGTTTCTGGGCTCAAGGAGCGAAGGTTCCCACCCCAGGGGTCCTGAAACATGTCTTTTGGTGGCAGGCTGGTGTTTACCAGTCAGGGAACCCACCAGAGGCTGGTCGTTTTTCAGGGGGCATCTTTAAGATGCCCTCCGAGTGAATGGTATAATAAATTCCACACTGGCATCAGCGTGGTTTATTATGCTGAGAAATTTGCTAACGAACTTTCCAGAATTCAGTAAAGCCATTATGGTGCTGTGGGGTTCGTAGTGACAAACTCCCAGACCATATACTCTTTATGGCTTTACTGCACTTACAATGTCCAAGAATGGACTTAGGCACTGTAGGGGTACAGTGCTCATGCAACTGTACCCTCACCAGTGGTATAGTGCACCCAGCTAGAGGGGTGTCTTACCTATACCATAGGCAGTGGGTTGTAGGCATGGCACACAGGAATGTGTGCCATGTCGACTTCACTTTTCTCTGCACCAAAACACGCAGCCTGCAATGCCAGTGTGTGTGTTAAGGTACAGGACCTCTAGGGGTGGCACAATATGTGCTGCAGCCCTTAAAACTTGCCTGGCAGCAGTGCCCTTGGTACCCATGGTACCTTTCACAAGGGAGTGACATGTGGCCAGAGAGGTGCCAACTGTGGGGTCAAAGGTACAGGTTTTGGAAAGAACACAGGCCCGGAACCTGATTGGCAGGGACCCCGGGCACATCAAGTCAAAGTGGGGGGGGGGGTTACTGCAACAGAAACCCAGCTTCCTACAGATGCCCTTCTTTGATATTGCTCCGGCAGGTGTTTCATTAGCTCACCTATATCCTCCCAATGTTAATAGGCATGGCAATTTAGTAATGTGTTGGAGTTCGCTATTCTCCCCTGGATTGATGCACTCCTTTCTACGTCCCGTCCCATGAGGTCCATCCTCTTGCTCAACTTGTCTGGAGGAGGTCCTGAGCTGCTTGGGACGCTGGCTCTCTTCCTGGCAGTAGAGGTTATTACGGAGTCTGTTGGGATTGTCACCTTTATGTAATTAGGGTCTTTTGAAGAATGTTTGTATTTCTTCTCCGCCCTGGGTGCCTCCGCCTTACATACAGCTGGTTCTGTGAAGACCGCTTTCCAATGGTCCAAGACACTTGGGAGCACTGGCAAGAATTGGCTCCTTGACCGAGTGGGTAAAAGAGTTTAACATGAAGCAGGATTGTGGCTTTTCCTCTTCCAGTTGTACCCCATATTTGTCAGCTGCTTTTTTGATAAACTGGTTATATATGCTAATGTGATCAGATGGTGATGTTCTTGAAGGGTAGGTGTCTATCCCTTCCTCTAGTGAGTCTGCTTCTAGTTCTTTCCAGTCAAATTCCTGGTACTCTGAAGCTTCAGAGTAGTGCTGTACTTGTTCCTCCCCTTCTTTGAAGGTTTCCTCTCCTGCTCTTCCTGAGGCTCTGGCATCCGAGGAGGCTCAATTTCCTCGAGGTCTTCGTCTGTTTGTTTTGTAGAAGTCGATTAGCTTGATATAAGATATTTCTTAAGACTTTTGTTGAAGTATTTTTCCCCTGTAAAATATTGGCCATTTCAGCCTCAAGCCTTCTCTTCTTCTCGATCTCTGTTCGTGGTGTTTGCTGTCGAGCACTTCACATGGTTGTTTCGCCAACGACTCCTTCCCCGACATTGCGCTCGTCAAGCTGTGTTCTGATTTCCACCTCTCCTGCTTAGAAGCAGAGGCGTCCAGTCCTCAACAGTCCTTGCACGTCTTGGATCTCTCAGGGGTCTGTACTGCTGCAGTGTCCTTTTCGAAGGATCCGAGGGGGTTCTTTCTTTTGACTTGCTTGCAGTCACCGAGGGTTTTAACGCAGACACAGTCTTAGCCTCTGTTTTTAGGGTTTCGGCCACCGGCTTGAAGGACATGGTGTCCCTTACCTCAGTTTGACGACTTCTTGGACTTCTTTTCAGTGTCTACGATTTGGACTTCGGCCTCGACATCCCCTTCTGGCCCCTTGGCGATGTTCTCATCGCTAGGCAGGCCCAAATCTCGCAGGGATAGTGTATGTTGGCCATGCATGGTATGGTGGGCTACTGTCTGTCATTATCTTACCCTCATGGTCTTCAACACAAAGAATACACAGACATTACAATCTTCACGGCAATAGTCCACCAGAAGGCAGAGATTGAAAACTGGCCGTTGGTCCACAGTCCTTCGTGCGAACTTGTGATGGCAGTTTTTGCAGAACTGGAATGGTGTTCTCTCCATCACGGAGTACAGCCCTCCACCCCAACGTGCATTTTCCATGTTCTTCGGTGAAAATACCTTGGTCTGCTCCCAGACCTTCCCTCTGTATCTTCCCTCGCGGACTACTACTCTGAGTAGCTTTCGGTCTTCTATTACTTTATTCTTCCCGTCGATGGATATACTCCTGCATACACCCAGACCCAACGGCGGAAAAAAATTTGACAATGGCGACCGAAGGTGGGAGCTTCCGGAGGAAGCACGACTTCACAAGGTGTACCAAACGGAGGTACGTCGACACAACAAAAACAACAAGCATTTGCAATGCAATAGGTCTCGCATATGCGAGAGTTTAAGTTATTGGCATTGTAAATGATAATGCCTTTTATTTATGTTTTAAAGACCAACACATAAATAAAAGGCATTGTCATTTACAATGCCAAGAGCTCAAACTGTTGCAAATGCGAGACCTATTGCATTGCAAATGCGAGACCTATTGCATTGCAAATGCTTGTTTACTAACAGCGCTGCGTTTATCGTCCAGTGTTTGCCAGTAAAATGCTTGTGTATGAGTGGATGAACATCTAGATTATGGAACTCTACCAAGATGTCACACTGCTAAGGGAAGATCTTAAGATTCTGTGTGCTGATCTTGCCACCACAGTCACACTGACAATCAAATAACCGCTTCGCCGCGATCGGAATTCCGCCCAGGTGCTGGACATTCCGATCGCGGGTGTGGTCGTGACGAGCTCAGCTCGTCATGCGCACAGGCCGACGGCGCAGCATGACGACCTGAGCTCGTCATGAGCATCGAAGGGGATAATGTTGACACTTTCGACTTAAAAAATGAACATATTACAGGGAATTGATGAGTGTGGGTCTGACATGTTGGTTTGGTCTATTACCTGGGCAAATAAAGGAGAACCAAAGATGACTTTGGCCATGTAACACATTGTTCACAGATATCTTTAACTATTAATATGTGCTAATCAATATTCAAAAAGTAAAAAACAGAACACCTATCTATATTTTGTGAAAAAAACAGCTTATACTAAGGAGTCCCACTATGGTTTAACCTTTGATCTGGCTGCAGGGAAAAAAAAAGGAAAATGCTACTTACCAGTATGCATCTGTTCTTGGCATGTAGAGCTGCAGATCCACACACTATGCATAGATCGCCATCTGGTGTTGGGCCCGGATGTTTGCACTTTGTTGTTGTATTGGAATAAGTCTTTGGAAGTCACGAGATCGGTGACTCCTCCTTTGGACAATAGTGCGCATGGGCATCGACTCCATCTACTTCTACCCCAACACCTAGTGATCTGGACGAGGCAACTAGATCTTACACGAGATGGCTAGTAGCAGCAGGGAATAAGTTAGCACCAAAAAAATGCCTGCGCAACACCAGATAGCACCCTTCCTCCCTCTGGTATTCTCAGGAGCTCAGGAACCAAAAATTGGCCTGTAAGCTCCTGGAAAGAAACTGGAGGAAGGAATACAAGGAAAGGGATAAAGAGGGAATATAAAGTAAGCCTTGCATATTACAAACAGCTGCTTCAAAGAGACAAAACAAGATTATTTTTCTAAAAAAATCAAATTTGCAGAAACCTCGCCAAAAAGCTTTTTAAAATAGTAAATAACCTAGCCCACCCATGCTCTCCCACTATTCCAGCTAGTCAAGAGCTGTGTAATAAAATTGCCAAATTCTTTTTCGATAAAGTTAATGGTATTTTCTTAACTTTCTCGGATTTCTCATCTAAAATAATGAGTGATTTGGCAATGGATCAGATGAAAGTAGAAAAGGATGCCCTACGATTAGATAGTTTTGCCTTTTTGACGGAATTAGATACTCTCAATTTATTGGCAAAAGTGAAGTCAGGCTCCCGTATGATCCTTGTCCGAGTTCGGTAGTAAAATTAGCGGCAGAGCCAGTGTCCATGAAAACTGACTTCCATTTTTAACATAATGTATACAGATGGTTATTTTCCCAGGGACTGGAAACATGTATCAATTCTGCCCCTGTTGAAGAAACCCAACCTGGATGCCAATGACCCAAATAATTTTAGACCTATATCTAGACTGCCATTCCCGGCAAAAATGATAGAAAGAAATATGAATGCTCAACTTAATAAATTTCTGCATGACTCTCAGGCGCTGAATCCAACTCAGTACGGGTTCAGACAGGGCCACAGTACGGAAACCGCGCTCCTTAAATCCACAGAAGAGATCAGGACCATTCTGGACCAAGGAGGGAAGGCAGTACTGATTATGTTAGACTTGTCTGCGGCGTTCGACACAGTCCATCATGCTTTGCTGATGGGCCGATTGGATGAGATAGGAGTCAAGGGCACTGCCTGGAAACTTCTCAAATCCTTTCTTTTGGACAGAAGGCAGACGGTGGCCCTGGATAAATTTGAAGCAGAGTCGTTCTCCCTGCCCTGTGGTGTGCCACAGGGGTCGTCGCTGAGCCCGACACTTTTTAATGTTTATGTGTCTTCATTGGCACCCTTAGTTGAATCTTTTGGTTTCATGTTGACCTCCTACGCTGATGACACCCAAATTGTGGTGACATTACAACCAGGACTGATCCAGGAAACCGCGTCGAGGTTGCAGGACTGTATGAACGCCGTGGGGGGATGGATGGCCCAAAACTGCCTGAAACTCAACTCCGGCAAAACGGAGGTTGTACTGTTCGGTAACAACTCCAATTTTTGGACACCTGAATGTTGGCCGGAGGCTTTAGGTCCGCTCCCCACTCCGACGAGGAAGGTGAAGAATCTGGGAGTATGGATAGATGATAAATTAAGTTTCAGGGACCATGTGAACTCAGTGGCCTCTTCAACATCGTATATCCTTAAATCCTGCAAAAAAATAATGCCACTACTACCCAAAGATGCGCAACAAACAGTTGTTACTGCACTAATAATGTCCAGATTGGACTATTGTAATAGTCTATATCTTAAGATCCAGGAAGGTACAATGAATAGACTACAGATTCTGCAGAACGCAGCGGCCAGACTTCTTACATCTACTTCAAAGTTCGAATCAATTTCAGCCAAAATTAAAAAACTTCATTGGCTGCCGATTAGGAAAAGGACTCAATTCAAGTCTCTATGCCTGGTCTTTAAAGCTCTCCAGGGAACCGGACCCGAATTTTTAAAACAGCGCTTGCGCTGGTATACACCAAATAGAGCACTGCGGTCATCTGATGCTAAACTTGTGACTGTTCCTCGGGTAAAAAAAGCCAACTGGGGTGGCAGAAGCTTTGTGGCTAATGCGTCAAAAGCATGGAATGCTCTACCACTATCCTTGAGAAGTATGACTCATCTTCTGACCTTTAGGAAAGCACTGAAAACGTGGTTGTTTTTAAATTAAACTGGTTAATTTCGCTTTCCGTCTTTAGCTGCAGTAGGCCTTCACACAGCGCCAGGACACCTTCGGGTAACAGTTAGCGCTCTACAAATACCTATAACATAACATTGTTTTTTCGCCAAGAAGGGGAACGATGGAGTTTTGTGAGAAACAGAAAGAGATGTCCATGTATGTTGTATCTAATTAAGATAATACTGGAACAGGTAAAGGTAGCCGGGGAGGTGGGTGGGCGTGTGTGGATCTGCAGCTCTACATGCCAAGGAAAGATGCATACTGGTAAGTAGCATTTTCCGTTCGACGCATATGAGCTGCAGATCACACACTATGCATAGATTGCATAGCGGTACTTTCCTTTAGCGGCGACCACCAGTATCTGTTGCAGTAGTCTGAAATAGTGTTTTGAGTACAGCCTGGCCCACATTAGCTTGTTGCTTTGCCTGCACATCTACACAATAGTGTTTTGTGAATGTGTGCGGTGTAGAACCATGTAGCTGCTTTGCAGATGTCATCTAAGGGAATGTTCCCTAAAATGCCATGGAAGCCCCAATTTTACGGGTAGAGTGGGCTTTAGGGGGAATAGATAGTGTACGTTTGCTTTGTGGTAGCAAATTTGTATACATTTGACAATCCACCTTGCAATGCCAGATTTTGATATAGGATTGCCTTTATGTGGTGGTGAGAAGGATACATAAAGTTGTTTTGTTTTTGCGAAAAGGTTTTGTTCTGTCAATGTAGTAAAGGAGGGCTCTTTTCACGTCTAGTGTACGAAGAGCTCTTTCTGCTACTGTTTGTGGTTGCGAGAAGAATACTGGCAACGCCACAGATTGGTTGAGATGGAAGGGAGAAATGACTTTAGGAAGGAATTTGGGGTCTGTCCTGAGAACCACTTTGTTATGATGGAGTTGCAAAAATGGTTCTTGAATAGTTAGTGCCTGTAACTCACTGACTCTTCTGAGAGATGTGATAGCTACAAGGAAACTTTCCATGTAAGAAATTGGAGCTCACATTTATGTAGAGGTTCGAATGGAGGGCCCATTAATCTAGTGAGGACGATGTTTAGATTCCACACTGGAGAGGGTGGTACCCTGGGAAGAATTATTCTTTTGAGACCTTCCATAAATGCTTTAATGGCTGGTACCCTGAATAATGACAAATGTTGTCTATTTTGTAGGTAAGCTGCTATGGCAGCGAGATGCAATCTAATGGATGTGTATGCTAGATTACATCTTTGAAGATGCAGCAGGTAACATATGATGTGTTGAATGGACGCATCTAGAGGATTGATTGTGTTATTGGTACAGTATAACACAAATCTTTTCCACTTGGCTGCGTAGCAGGCTCTAGTGGTGGGGCGCCTAGCCTCTTTGATAACGTTCATACAATCAGGTGGAAGATTGAGGTAACCGAATTCTAGGACTTCAGGAGCCAGATCGCTAGGTTGAGCTGTGCTGGATCTGGATGTCTGATCTCTCCACGGTTCTGTGTTAAAAGATGTGGGGAGAGGTGTAGCTTTTGGTGCGGGACTACGGATAGTTCCAGCAATGTTGTGAACCATGGTTGTCTGGCCCATGTTGGAGCAACTAGAATCAGTGTTAGTGACTGCTGTTGTAGCTTGCGCACCACTAATGGAATGAGTGGGAGAGGCGGAAAAGCGTACGCAAATCTGCAGGACCAATTCATCCATATCGCATTGCCTTTGGACAATGGGTGTGGATATCTGGCGGCGAAGCTTGGGCATTTTGTGTTGTAATGTGTGGCGAAGAGATCTATCTCTGGATGCCCCCACATTTGGAAAAATGGTTGAAGAACTTGTGGGTGAAGTTCCCACTCGTGAATTTGTTGTGTTTGACGACTTAACAGATCTGCGATCTGATTCTGAATTCCTGGAAGATGTTGGGCTAAGAGGAATATGTTTTGAGGAATAGCCCACCTCCATATGCTCTGAGCTAGTTGAGAGAGCTGTAGAGAGTGTGTCCCCCCGTTTTTGTAAATAATACATTACTGTGATATTGTCCGTCCAGACTAAGACAGCTTTGCCTGATATCTGTTTCTGGAATGATTTTAGTGCCAGAAAGATTGCTAGTAACTCCAAATGATTGATGTGGAGTAGTTTTTGTTGAGGTGTCCATGCGCCCTGTATGGTGTGATGTAGTAGATGAGCTACCGATCCGGTGAGCGATGCGTTTGCGGTTAATACAATCTGTGGAACTGGCTCTAGGAACGGTCGCCCTTTGGAAAGGTTTTGGGTGTTCCACCACTGCAGAGAGCGATGTGTGCGACCGTCCACCAACACCAGATCTGTTAGCTGACCTAGAGCTTGGTTCCACTGACGTGCTAAGCATTCTTGCAAGGGGCGCATCTGGAGTCTTGCATGTGGGACTATGACTATGCAAGAGGCCATCATCCCTATTAGTTGCATAAACACCCGAGCTGGAAGGGAGTGCTGTGGCTGGAATTTTGTTATAAGGGCTTACATGCTTGCTATCCTGGCTGGATTGGGGTATGCAAGGCCTCTTAAGGTGTATATTGTGGCACCTAGATATTGCTGGATGTGGGAGGGTTGGAGGTGAGACTTTGTGAGGTTTATTGTGAACCCCAAGTCGTGAAGTAGTTGGATTGTGGTGTGTGTGTGATTTACACACTGGGTATGCGACTTGGCTTTTATGAGCCAGTCGTCCAAGTATGGGAAGACGTGAATTTGTCGTCTTCTTAAGTGGGCTGCTACGATTGCCAGACATTTTGAGAAGACCCTGGGTGCTGTGGTGACTCCGAATGGGAGCACCTTGAACTGATAATGTTGACCGTCCACTACAAATCGAAGATATTTTTTGTCAGCCGGGTGAATGGGAATGTGGAAGTAGGCGTCCTTGAGATCTAAGGTGGCAAGGAAATCGCCTTGTTTCAGTAGAGGAAGGAGTTGTTGAAGAGTGACCATATGAAAATGGTCCGACTGTATGTAGAGGTTTAATGGTCTGAGGTCGAGGATGGGCCTCAGGGTTCCGTCCTTCTTTGGAATGAGAAAACACAGTGAGTAGACCCCTGTGTTTTGCTGATGCAGAGGAACTGGTTCTATTGCATGTTTTTGTAGGAGGGAAAGAACCTCTTGTTTGAGAAGCATTAAATGGTCTGCTGACATTGGACGCTGTCTGGGTGGTATGTTTGGAGGAGTTGAAGTGAGTTCCAGGCAATAACCGGATTGGATGATTTGTCTCACCCACCTGTCCGTGGTAATGGTGTTCCAGACAGGTAGGAACTGTAGTAATCTTCCCCGACCGGAGTGGAATGGTCTGGGGGAGCGGAGGGAAGTCATTGTTTGGAGGTGGGAGGCAGTACGGGTATTGACGGTTTTGCCTCTACCCTTGTTATTATTACCTCTGTAGCCTCCTCTGTAATAACCTCTGGTAGAGGAGGTCTGTGTGGGACTTTTATAGGACGTGGAGGAGTTGTCCGTGGTAAAGCCTCTAGAGGCGCCCCTATAAGAGGAGCGATGAAAGGAACTTCTGGGAGTTTGGGATTGTAATGCTCCCATTGATTTGGCTGTGTCGGTGTCTTTTTTTCATCTTCTCTAAAGATGAATCCACAGTAGGGCCAAATAAATGTTCTTGGTCAAACGGCTGATTTAATATGGCAGTTTGGACCTCGGGTTTGAACCCTGAAATACGGAGCCATGGATGTCTACGCAAAAGGACACTAGTATTAATGGCTCGTGAGGCTGTGTCTGCGGCATCGAGAGCACAGCGAATGGAGGTGTTTGTTATAGTCTTGCCTTCCTGTATAAGATCATTGGCTCTTTGTATTGATCTGGAAGGTGTTGTAGTAGGGTCTCTAGTTCATCATAATGTGCCCTATCGTACCTAGCCAGCAACGCCTGTATTCGCCAAATATTAGCTGCCTGGGACGCTGTTCTTTTACCTGATGCGTCCAAGAGTTTTGACTCCTTATCAGGAGGTGTAGCATCGCCTGAGGTTTGGGAGTTAGCCCTTTTCCTGGCGTTAGAAACCACTAGGGAATCTAAGGGAAGTTGCCCTTTAATGTAAACAGGGTCAGCTTGGGCAGACTTATATTTCTTTTTCTACCCTGGGGTTAATGACTCTAGCCCCGACAGGATCTTTGAAGACTTCAGGAGCGTGTTTGATTACCCTTTTAGCATTGGGAGAATAGAAGTGGACCTTTGAGATGGATGCTAAAGTGTCCAGAAGAAAGTCTTCCTCTATAGGGTCTGTATGTAGATCTACACCGTGGTATTCTGCGGCTCTGTGTATGAGCTGAGTGAACCCTATAGTGTCTTCTGGGGGGATGGTCTAGATGGGTAGACATCATCCTGTGGTGTGTCAGGAACATCTGGTGTGCCATAATTGTCCCATGGGTCAGTTGGGATATTAGGAGGGCTAGGTTCTCCTAAGGGTTGATCATCACCCTGGTACTCAGAAGGGTCCTCATCATCTTGAGGTGGAGGAGATTGTGAGGGTATTGGAGATGGAACAGGAGAGATGTGGTGTGGAGGAGGGGGTGGAGAAGGGATCCTGAGAGGAGAAGTGGCAATGTCTCTTTTCTTGAGAGGGAGTGGAGCTGGTGCAGGTTTGTCCAATTTCCTCTTCCTGGAAGGACTAACCACAAGGCGACCTGTATTTGGGTCTATTTCCAGGATTTGCTGGGTTGGATCCGGTTGGAAAAGCTCCTCTTGTGAAGTATGGTGTTTCGGCGCCGATTTTTTCGGGTCCGAAGGTTTGTGTGGCACCGATTTTGGAGTCGTTTTGTACTCCCTAGGTTTGGACACGGGAGTTTGTCGATTCCGTTGGGGTCTTTGGAGCCGGTACCGGTGACTTTTTCGGTTCCGAAGGTTGCGTTCCAGCGGTTCTCGGAACTGGTGGTTTGCTCGATTCCGATGGCTTTTTCGGAGTCGAAGGCGCAGTGCCGGTGGGTTTTGGTGCCGAATGCGCCGATGTGGAACCCGGCTTTGGCGCGGGCGTAGACAGTGGCTTGTCTTTTGGTTTCGGTGCCGGGGATGGGGTTTCGGCACCGAGGGCAGGCTGGCTCGAGCCCGAGCGGCCTGAAGGCTTATTTGTCGACTTCTTGGCCGAGGCGGAAGGCGGGACGTGAGAAGTTTTGTCCCGGTGTGCACCTAGGCCCGAAGGTGAAGGTGTTACCGAAAGCCTTTGCCGGAATGGATGGTGGGGAGGGGTCGACGTCAGTACTTACGACCCGTTGCCCAGGAGTGATGTCTTCGACGTCGGAATCGTCGGCTTCAGAGGCGCTGACGAGGCCCTCTTCGAGGTGCTCCTGTTCCGGTACATCGACGCCTTCCTGGAAGATATCGTCTGGTATGGATGTCGACGATCGAGCCATGTTTCTTCGAGCTCGACGATCCCGTATGGTTTTCTTGGAGCGGAAAGAGGCGCAAGCTGGACAGTCTTTGGCCTCGTGCTCGGGCGAAAGGCAGAGGTTACACACCTCATGAAGATCGGCGTGGGGAAACTTGGAGCCACATTGAGGACACTTTTTGAAGGGAGTCCTTTCCATGAGCCAAGAAGGCCTGATGGCACAGTGAGGTCAGAAGGCCTGCGTCGACGACCGGAATCTAAGGATTGGAGTTGTAGAGATGCGCGTGGAACAAGGGAAACGCGGTTGAAAACAATACCGACGAAAGGGTGAAGGATTGCGCGTCGAAAGTTAGAACGGTGGCGGCACCGAACTGGAGCGACAAACACATCCGAGCCCGATGGCGGAAAAAAACAATCTGAAGATGGAGTCGATGCCCATGCGCACTATTGTCCAAAGGAGGAGTCACCGATCTCGTGACTTCCAAAGACTTATTCCAATACAACAACAAAGTGCAAACATCAGGGCCCAAACCAGATGGCGATCTATGCATAGTGTGTGATCTGCAGCTCATATGCCTCGAACACATTTACAGCTATGAAAACTAGCTAACAGTGTTAGTTACGTAACCTTGGCTGTTCCTGATAGTTTGAGAAGAAATAATCAACATTTGTTCACGTTGTGCGCAGTGCTGCGAAGACTACCAGCTTCAACTAGAATCGAACTTGTTTCTGTGCTAAGTGTCCCATCTCATTTCCTGCTAGACAATATGGGATTACAAAATGTGACTATACTTTCTATTCTAATCTGTCTCAAACACAAAGTCTGCTTAAGACAAGTTTGTTTGGTAAAATTGAGTGACTTTTATATAAGAGCTTGTCTTGATGCATGCTGCGTTGGGTTTGGGGGGCTTCTGGAGTAAGGGTGTGTTACAGCTCCAGACAGGGTGTGTGACACATAAGCGGCTCAGGCTGGCCTTGGTCTGCTGAACTTGACAATCTGGTGCTAACGACAGAGGGACTTCGCTGAAAGGGCCATCAGCCTTGTTGTGATTGTGAATGAAGTCGGAAAACTGCCCAGGCCGGCTTTGTCGTCTACACACGAGTCTGCAGACGAAACGGGAGCAGGGCTCCGACTGGAAGCAATTTCATAGTTAGCCTTCACCAGAGGCAGCCCCTTTATCACTGTCTGTAAATAAGAAAGTCAAACTCCGATTGATACAAGTTTACTAAAGCGTACTCAGCTAAAAATGACGTAACCTGCTTGAATTTCGGACATACAAAGTTTAAAACAGTTTTATCAAACTCTATGCCTTATAAAGTAAGATAACTGTCAACAGTCCAAGGATGAAGGTTAATAAATCCACAAAACGTCATCACGTTAAATCACCTTTGTCAGAGCCAACCTGGGAGACGCGAGGGTGTGCGTGTTTGAGTTCTTACCACTGCACAGTGTTTTGAGGCCCTCATAAAAACGGATATGACATAGTTCCGAATAAATGCAGTCCTCTCTAATATATAAAACTAGCTGTATCGTGTTTGCAACGCTATAGCTGACTGCTTTACACGTCTGACAACTGTACGTATTTAAAAAAAATGATCTGTTCTCTAAACAGCGGCAGCTATGTCTATGGCAATTTGGTATTAGGCTTAACAAGTATTTTTGTCGAGACGCATTAAGGGAATCACCCAACATGGCACACGCCGAAAGGATTAGTTACTTACCTGTAATCCTAGTTCTCTTCCAGGGGTATCCTCATCAAAGTCATAAGCACATGAATATTCCCGCCCATGCGCGGGACCCCGGAAACACATTACATATATGTGAAAACCTATTGTACTGGTCAACTCAAATTTACAGCCAGGGTAAGTCGTCACATTTTGACGTATCCCGACAAAAAATAAACGGGCTTCCTTCAGAGCGCTCTTCTGTATATGAAGATGTTACAAATCGATACAGATGCTTCTCTTCCAGGGGATCCTCATCAATAGTCATAAGCACATGAATATTCCCGCCCATGCGCGGGACCCCGGAAACACATTACATATATGTGAAAACCATATATGTAGCTCTATATATATATATATATCCATATATATATAAAAAACACAATGTAGCCTCCCATAAACATGCTGGGCAATGTTGCAAGGAATTCTCTTGCACAAACATATTCCAATAACGCAGGGAGAAAGAAACTTTTGAAAACTGCTTTAATACATAGCAGACAACACAATCCTGCAAGGAATAATGAAGAAAACATTGCCAGCACATAGGCTGCATTGTGGAAACATTAGTGTAGAAAGCTGAAAAGCTAACCCACATAAACACTCAGATAAACTGGCACCGTGCCTTTAAGGCAGCCATGACCCCTAGCTTCCCATCATGACTCTCAGGGGTGACAGTTAGGTCAGTTGTTCTCTGCGGATATCCGCAGACCTTTTTACAAAGAGATGTATGAATCATGTTCACTTGCCCGGGGAGGCGGGTGGGTTGCTTATGACTTTGATGAGGATACCCCTGGAAGAGAACTAGGATTACAGGTAAGCAACTAATCCTTCTCTTCCAGGGATCCTCATCAATAGTCATAAGCACATGAATAGAATAGCAAGCCCATTCCCTCATCCTGCGGGCAAGTAAACAGAGTACCATCAAGATACATAAATGCCATAAGGCCTATACCGACTCCAATAGGTTAGCATTGGAACAGATTCCTCAAGGAGGCCTGGCCCACTTGTGTATCTGCTCTGGAGTCAGAATCCAGACAGTAATGTCTGGTAAACGTATGGACCGATTTCCAAGTTGCCGCCTTGCAAATCTCGGCCATCGGTACATTGTAAGAATGCAATCGTAGCAGCCTTACCCCTAGTAGAATGAGCTTTAGGGGAGGTAAACAGAGGCTTATTTGCAATCTGGTATGCCAACTTTATACAAGATACTATCCATCTTGAAATGGATCTTTTAGAAGTTGGGAAGCCTTTTCTAACAGAACCATAGTTTATAAACAATTGATCTGCTTTTCTAATGGATTTCGTTGCATCCAAATAGAATTTGAGAACCCTCTTGAGGTCTAGCGAATGAAGAGACCTTTCCGCTGGTGTGGATGGATTGGGAAAGAAAGAGGGTAGAGAAATTGTCTGATTAACATGGAACTCTGACACAACCTTAGGTAGGAAGGGTGAGTTCGCATAACCACCCTATTATGGTGGAAGACCGTATAGGGTTCTTTAGAACAGAGTGCTTGTATCTCACTCACTCTGCGTGCTGATGTAATTGCTACTAGAAAAGCTACTTTCCAAGAAAGGTGTTGCAATGTAGACTTATGAATGGGTTCAAATGGAGGTCCCATCAATTTAGACAGTACCAAATTCAACTCCCAAGGAGGAGAAGGAGGTCGAACAGGAGGGTAAACCTTTTTCAACCCCTGCAGGAAGTCCTTAACCACCTGAAGTTGAAAGAAAGAAGGCTGGTTAGGTGATTTACGATATGCTGTGATAGCCGCCAAATGCACTTTAATGGAAGAATATTTCAAACCAGATTTGGCCAAATAGAGTAACCACGGCAAGATTACCTCCTCTTGCCCGTTAATTGGACTCCAATCATTACGGATACACCACAAGTAAAATCTTTTCCACTTTAGAGAGTATGATGATCTTGTGGAAGGCTTCCTTGACTCCTTAAAATATCCATGCAGTCCTGAGGGAGGTTCAAATGTCCGTACTGCAGGACTTCAGGAGCCATGCTGTCAAGCTGAGCGAGGGAAGGCTGGGGTGCAGAATTTTCCCCTCCCATCTTGGTGAGAAGGTCCGGCCTGCACGGAAGTCTCCGATGAGGGCGAACCGAGAGTTGCAAAGGTCCGGATACTCACCATTGGCGAGGCCAGTCCGGTGCTATGAGTATCATCCTCATTCTGGATCGCAGAAGTTTGGCCACCACCTTCGTAATTAGAGGGAGGGTGGAAAGGCGTATGCAAACGTCCCTGACCACTCTATCAAAAGAGCATTCCCTCTCGTTCCTGGTCGGTAAAACCTGAATGCGAAGGCGTGGCATTTTCTGTTTTGATCGTCTGCAAAAAGGTCGATGGAAGGATGACCCCATTGATGAAAGATTTCTGCCACCACTTCGTCGTTGAGCACCCAGTCTTCTTGCTCTTGGAAGTGACGACTGAGGGCGTCTGCTCGCACGTTTCTGCTCTCCCGGCAGATGTATTGCCGTGATCGATAGGTTCCTGGCTAGCAGCCAGTGCCAGATTGCCTGGGATTCGAGAGACAGAGGGCGAGAGCGAGTTCCACCTTGTTTGTTCAGGTAATACATGGTGGTTGTATTGTCCGTTTGCACTAGGATCGAACCGATCTGAATTGACGGTTGAAAAGCTTTGAGGGCTAAATGAACTGCCCGCAGTTCCAGCATATTGATGTGATATGTCTGTTCTCTGCTGGTCCATCTGCCCTGAGTTTGCAGATGACCCAGATGCGCTCCCCAGCCCTGAAGTGAAGCATCCGTGATCAGAGATTGTTCTGGCAGAGGTTGATGAAAAGGACTCCCACCCGTAGGTTCTGTGGTTGCAGCCACCAGAGAATGGACTTCTTTGCTGCAGGAGAGAGGACAATCCGGTCGTTCCACTGACCCGAGGATTGATTCCATTTGTCCTCGAGATCTTGTTGTAACGGTCTCATCCTCAATCTGGCGTTGGGTATGAGAAAAATGCACGAGGCCATCGACCCCAGTAGAGAAGCCACCTGTCTTACTGATGGCTGATAAGCCTGAAGGATGATGTTGCCCTTGTCTTTCATTGATGACAATCTCTCCTCCGAAGGAAACACTTTTCCGAGGTCGGAGTTGAGGTTGGCGCCCAGATAGTGGAGTGATTGAGTTGGGCGAAGGATCGACTTGTCCAGGTTGACATGCAGGCCTAAGCGCTGAAGGAGATCTAGGCAGGTGCGAAGGTGTTCCTGCACCATTTGAGGAGAGGATCCCTTCAGCAGCCAGTCGTCCAGGTATGGATATACGAACAGGCCTTGGCGATGTAATGCTGCCGCTACCACTGCCATGCATTTGGTGAATACCCTCGGAGCTGATTTTAGGCCGAAGGGTAAGACTTTGAACTGGTAATGTCTTGTTCCCACCGTGAATCGCAAGAACTTGCGATGTCGTGCTGTGATTGGGATGTGAAAATACGCATCTTGTAGATCCACCGAACACATCCAATCGCCTTTCCTTAGATGTGGAAATATTTGGTGGAGCGCCAACATCCGAAACTTTTCCTTTTTTGATGGACTTGTTCAGAGAACGTAGATCCAGAATTGGTCTGAACTTGTTCGGTTGATCTTTTTTCTGAACAAGGTAAGTATCGTGGAGTACACCCCTTTCCTCTCTCTGCGCTTGAGGGACCTCTTCTATTGCTTGTTTTTTTGAGAAGGGTCAACACTTCCTGACGCAGGAGGTCTATATGTAGATGACGAGATTTCACAGGAGGAATGTGTGAGAAAGTGCCATCTTTCTTACATGGTATGCCCCCACTTTTTGCTGAATGGCTGATGTACTTTGACTGAGTGTGCCCTGGGCTCCTGCCAACCAGGTACCCAGGGCCTGTGTTCCTTCCCTAAAATTGCATTGATACCTACACCCAATTGACATCCCTGGCCACAGGTCAGCCCCTGGTAAATGGTACCATGGGTACCCAGGGCACTGTGACCAGGGAAGGCCCCTAAGGGCTGCAGCACTTGTTGTGCCACCCTTAGGGACCCTGCACCTTTACACACACACACTGCCTTTGCAGGCTGCGTGTCTTGGTGCAGAACAAAAGTGAAGAGTCGACATGGCTCACATCCCTGTGTGCCATGCCTACCAGCCACTGCCCTGGCCTAGGTCAGCCACCCCTCTAGCTGGGTGCACTATGCCAGTGGTGAGGGCATAGAGGCATGAGCCCTGTGCCCCTACAGTGCCCAAGTCCATTCTTGGGCATTGTAAGTGCAGTGCTGCCATTAAGAGTATATGGTGCTGGGAGTCTGTCATTACGAACTCCACAGCACCATAATGGCCCCACTGAAGACTAAGAAGTTTGGTATCAAACTTCTCAGCACATTAAACCCCCACTGATGCCAGTGTGGGATTTAATGTAAAACGCACTCCAGAGGGCATCTTAGAGATGCCCCCTGAAACCAACCCGACCTCCAGTGTCCGGACTGAGTGGCTGCCCAGGCTGCCACCACCAGACATGTTTCTGGACCCCTGGGTCGAGAGCCTCTGCTCTCAGGGGCCTGAAACAATGCACATCCCGGGACGAGGTGCCAAAGCCTCCTCCCCCAGGATGGGCAGGGGGAGCTTCAAAGGCCTGCCGCCTTTGGAGTTTCCCCAGACCATTTGCTGCTTCCAGCAAACTGGTCCCCACTGGTTCTACCCCCACTCCTGGCGGGAGAACCGGCGGGAAAACCAGAAGCAGGAAATGGGTTGTGCCCACCTCTGCCAACTCCACCCCTAAGGTGGGGGAGGCGAGGTGAAGCACAAACTCGAGTCCCCGCCATCTTGAGGATGGGGGGACCTGACCAACCAGGGACAGGCTCCTGCCCCCTCCCACTGGAGAGGAACAGAATAGGGGGTGTACTCCACCCCAGGGAAGGGACCCATTGGTCCCTGCCCTTACCTACCTGTAACCACCCCTAAATTTAGTATTTAGGGGCTCCCTGAACCTTCCTTCCGGAGTTCCCAAATCCGAAAACAAGAAGAGAAGACGAAGCAAGAAGACCAGCCGTGCAGCTGCTAAAAAGGAGGCGACAACAACTGACTTGGCCCCAGCCCTACCGGCCTGTCGACCTCTGAACCTGCTCCTGCGGAATCCCGGCCTCAGCAACCTCACAAACCCCGGAGGACCTGACTTCTGTGCTACAGCCTTCGACCCAGGGACTCCCACGAGCAGTGGTACTGCTCAAAAGAAAACCTACCAAAGACCCGGCCCTGGCACGGAGCCGCGAAACCTGCACACTCTGCACCCGCCGAGTCCAGCCTGTGCCTGAGTGACCAAAGACCTCGAGGACGTCCCCCGGCGATTCTGACCTGGAATCCAGTGGCCAAGGACCCTCCTCGACGACCCAGACGACGCCTGCAGCCTCAGGACAAGGGACCCCTCCAACCGCGACCAGCAGGGGGTAAGATTTCCCGACCTCAAAAGACACCCCTGCACCCGGCGCCCCACGGCCCCCTGTGCCCAACTCCTGGGTGTCAACCTATCCTCCAAGACCCCAACTTACCTCCTGAAGTGTTGGTCGTCCCTGAAGAATCACCGTCCCCGAGCCTGCAGCCTTTCTTCACCTTTCACGACCTCTATTGTTTAACATTGAGCGCCCGACGGCTCAAAAGCACCCTGCACCCAGCCGCCCGAGTGCCCCTGGAAGTGCAACCTCTATCCTAACCTACTTCCCTACTTGCCCTGAGCAAGTGACCAGGAGCCCAGCTCCCACAGTCGCGTGGCCTGCTTGCCAGCAGCCACCAACCCGGGGCCCCCGCCTGCCATAGGATAACATTGGGCCTTCTCACTCTGCACCCGGCCGCCCCTGTGCCGCTGAGGGTGTAAAAACTGTACTTACCTGATCCTGGGGGACCCCTGAGTCTTACCCAGAACCTTAACCCTGCCAGTCAAGTACTTACCCGAAATCCGATAACTCACTTTTCTTCCATAGGGTTCCATTGACTGGTTTTCTGCGAAATTTCTTCTAAGTGTGGAGTTCTGAAACTTTAGAATATTCACCAAAAATCAACCGAGTCACGAAAACGAAAATACTCACCTAGTATTAGGAGGGGCCTCAGTGCTGGACCCGAGTGCCCAACACTGGCCCTAAAAAGTAATCGCAACGTTACTTACCGTTAACTCACTTTTCTTTCATAGGGATCCATTGACTGGTTTTCTGTGAAATTTCTTCTAAGTGTCGATTTCTGTATTTTACAAATATTCTTTAAAAATCGAACAAACTACAAAAACGTAATTACTTACCTGTTTTAAGTAAATGTCCCAGTGCTGAACCTAGGAGTCCAGCACTGGATTACAAAAGTAACGTAAACATACTTTGCTTGCACACTGTATTTCCTTTCATAGGATAACATTGGTAATTTTACCCAGAAAAGTTTCTAAGTGTCAGCTTTTGAAATATAGTAATATTCTTCAAAAATCACTACAATAACCAAAACGCTTTTTCTTACCTGTTTACAGGAAGTGTCCCAGGACTGAATCCAGGATCCAGTCCTGTGGTTAGAAAAGTGCTCTGCAAAGTAATCAATTGTAATTAAGTATAATTTTCCATTGAGCTCAATGTTGCATTGAATTTGACCCTGTGTTGCCTCTTGCACCAACTGTGATAACCACTATCAACAAAGTCTATTGCCTATCTGTAAGGTGAATAACCAAAGCATCTCATACTGAGAAAGTATATTTTGATCCTATTGTTGGTTCTAAAATAAAACAAGCATATATTTTTTTATATACAAACCATTGGCCTAGAGTTCAGTTCTTGAGTGTGTGGCTTCATTTGCTGACTGAGTGTGTACAACAAATGCTTTACACTGTCCTCTGATACTGCCTTACTGCTCGACCAAGCTACCACTTTGGAGAGTAAGGTTATATCTAACTTTAGCCTCTGTCAACCCTCTGGGACTGTGGACTCTGTACACCCTGAACCTTACTTAGGTACAGTATATACAGAGCCACTTTCCTACATTGGTGGATCAGCGGTGGGATACAAACTTGCATTTGTTGGACTACTTGGTTACCATCTGATCACACGACAGAACTCTTAAATTGCCTTTAGAATTCTGATTTTTTTAATTGGCATTTTTTTTACCAAATTACTAAAAGTCTTGTTAGGGCCTTGCTTAAGTCCCTGTAGCATCTTAGAAAATAAAAAGTCACTATAGCCAAGGTTAGAGGGGTTAGAATTTTTTTTAAAAAAATGTCTCAAGACAAGAACCCAGCTACTAGTGAAGATAATAATGACATACAGGAACTGGTTGAGGAGCTCGACCTCACCCCTTATCTTCATTTGTCTTTCAAAGAGATAAGGTCCTTATGCAAACTTAAAGATATACCAATGGGCCAGCATCCAACCAAACAAGGGCTCCAGGAGCTCCTGGCTGAGTATGCTAAAGCCCACCCCTCTGAGCATGGTGATGACCCAACAGAGGAGGAAAGGAATGAGGAGGATGGGGATGGTAACCCACCTCCATCACTTCCTAGGGAAGATAGGGTCCCTGCACCCTTAACTCCAAGAATAGACCTCTGGGGACCTAGGGGCCACCTAGGTGGTCCTGGTCCCAGAGAGGACACTGAGGATAGCCTCAGTGAGGAGGACAACTTGTTAGCCAGGTTGGCCAACGACTGGACCTAGAGACCAGACTCCTGGCTCTAGAGAAGGAAAGACAGGAGATGGGTTTAGCACCCATCAATGGTGGCAGCAATACTAAAAATAAGGATAGGGAGGAAACTTCTGAACCTAAAATCCCCAAAGGGATTGTCCCTAAGTTTGAGGAAGGTGATGACATCACCAAATGGTTCACAGCCTTTGAGAGGGCTTGTGAAATAAGAAGAGTAAAGAAACCTCTGTGGGGGGCACTCCTGTGGGAACTGTTCTCTGGTAACTGCAGAGACAGGCTTCTGACCCTCTCTGGGCCAGATGCAGGGTCCTATGACCTCATGAAGAGTACTCTGATTGAGGGATTTGGGCTCACTACTGAGGAGTATAGAATTAGATTCAGGGGGGCTCACAAAACCCAGACCCAGTCCTGGATTGACTTCGTGGACTACTCAGTAAAGACACTGGATGGCTGGTTAGCTGGACATAATGTGCATGATTTTTCTGGACTTTACAATTTGTTTATGAAGGAACACATACTAAGTAATTGCACAAATGAAAAGTTGCATCAGCATTTGGTAGACCTAGGTCTAATTTCTCCCCAAGAATTGGGAAAGAAGGCAGACCACTGGGTCAAGACTAGGGTGACAAGGACAACCACTGGGGGTGACCAAAAGAAGGTGGTCACCAAACCCCCCAGGGGAAAGGTGGTGAGAATCCCCAAGATAAAAAGTCTGAGTCTTCCAAAGGGCCCCAAAAACCTGTTCAGGGGGTGGGTCCCAAACTACTCCCTATGTGCCTCAACCCTATAGGGGGAAGAACTTTGATCCCTTGAAGGCCTGGTGTAATAACTGTAAGAAGTCAGGACACCTCACTGTAGACAAAACTTGCCCCCACAACAAAGCCCCTAAGGCACCCAGTACAGCTACTCCTGGGGCAGCAAGTTTACAGATGGGATCAGAAGTGTACCCTGAGCAAATCTGGGAACCCACTGAGGCAAGTCTGGTCTCCCTAGGGGAAGTGGAATTTGCCACTGTAGCTGTGTGGCCACCCAACTTAAAGAAGTATTTGCAATACCCCTGGGTGAATGGAACTAGAGTAGAGGCTCTGAGGGATACAGGTGCCAGTGTCACTATGGTGAGGGACACACTGGTTTCCCCTGAGCAATACTTGATTGGGAAAACTTACCCAGTCACCAATGCTGACAGTGTCACCACTAGTCATCCCATGGCCCTGGTGACATTAGGCTGGGGGGGTTACTGGCCTGAAGCAGGTAGTGGTCTCTCCGAAGTTACCAGCTGCATGTCTGCTAGGAAATGATCTGGAAACCTCAGCCTGGGCAGAGGTAGAGCTAAAGGCCCATGCAGCCATGCTGGGCATCCCTGAATTGGTGTGTGTAAAAACAAGAGCACAGAGCAAAAGGCAGGGTGAAGAAATAGTGTTGGAGCCTGGAATGATGGCCCAGCCTACCAAGAGAAAAGGAAAGAAGACTGGCGGACCAGCTTCTACACAGTCACAAGAGCAGGACCCCTCTCCTCAGGGAGAGAACCTGGAAGCCCCAGAGGGAACTGAGCCCCTAGAGCTTGACCCTTACCAGGTTGAACTCTTGGGCCCAGGGGGACCCTCTAGGGAAGAGCTGTGCCAGGGACAGCAAGACTGTCCCACTCTTGAAAGCCTGAGGCAGCAAGCTGTTTCAGAAGCCAAGGGAGATGTCAGTGGTACCCACAGAGTCTATTGGGAAGAGGGATTACTGTACACTGAGGCAAAAGACCCCAACCCTGGAACCACCAGGAGAGTGGTAGTGCCCCAGAAGTACAGGGAGTTCCTCCTAACTTTGGCTCATGACATCCCCTAGCTGGACATCTGGGCCAAACCAAAACTTGGGAAAGGCTAGTTAGCCACTTTTACTGGCCCCAGATGCACCAAAAGGTGAAGGAGTTTGTCAGCTCCTGTGTTACCTGTCAAGCCAGTGGCAAGACAGGTGGCCATCCAAAGGCCCCCCTGATACCACTACCTGTGGTGGGGGTTCCCTTTGAAAGGGTAGGTGTGGACATAGTGGGTCCACTGGAACCTCCCACAGCCTCAGGGAACAAATTCATACTGGTGGTAGTGGATCATGCCACTAGGTATCCTGAGGCTATTCCCCTTAGGACTACTACAGCTCCTGCAGTAGCCAAAGCCCTCATTGGTGTCTTCACCAGGGTAGGGTTTCCTAAGGAGGTGGTTTCAGACAGAGGTTCCAACTTCATGTCTGCTTACCTGACCCACATGTGGAAGGAGTGTGGGGTGCAGTACAAGTTTACTACACCCTACCATCCACAAACCAATGGCCTTGTTGAGAGGTTCAACAAGACATTGAAAGGCATGATCATGGGGCTCCCTGAAAAACTCAAAAGGAGATGGGATGTCCTACTACCATGCCTGCTTTTCGCTTACAGAGAAGTGCCACAGAAGGGGGTAGGTTTCTCACCCTTTGAACTTCTGTTTGGCCATCCTGTGAGGGGACCACTCTGTCTTGTAAAGGAGGGCTGGGAGAGACCTCTCCAAGAACCCAAACAAGATATAGTGGACTATGTGCTTGGCCTAAGGTCCAGAATGGCTGAGTACATGGAAAAGGCATCCAAGAACCTTGAGGCCAGCCAGGAGCTTCAGAAGCACTGGTATGACCAAAAAGCTGCACTGGTTGAATTCCAACCTGGGCAACAGGTATGGGTTTTGGAGCCAGTGGCACCAAGGGCCCTCCAGGACAGATGGAGTGGCCCTTACCCTATCCTAGAGAAAAAGAGTGAGGTCACCTACCTGGTTGACCTGGGCACCAGCAGGACACCCAAAAGGGTTATCCATGTGAACCGCCTAAAACTCTACAATGACAGGGCTGACATCACCATGCTGATGGTGACAGATGAGGAACAGGAAGCTGAGAGTGAACCTCTCCCTGATCTCCTCTCCCACAGCCCAAAAGATGGGTCAGTAGATGGAGTTGTCTTTTCAGACACCCTCACTGCCCAACAGCAGACTGACTGCCAGCAAGTCTTGCAGCAGTATGCTGGGCTCTTTTCCTTGACCCCTGGTCTGACAAACTGGTGTACCCATGATGTGGACACTGGTGACAGTGCACCTGTCAAAAACAAGATCTATCGTCAGTCAGACCAAGTTAAGGAAAGCATCAGAGCTGAAGTCAGCAAGATGCTGGAGCTAGGGGTTATTGAGCCCTCTGAGAGCCCCTGGGCTAGCCCAGTGGTTCTGGTCCCCAAACCTCATCAAAAGGGTGAAAAGAGAGAGATGAGGTTTTGTGTGGACTATAGGGGTCTCAACTCTGTCACCAAGACAGATGCACACCCTATCCCAAGAGCTGATGAACTGATAGACAGATTGGGTGCAGCCAAATACCTGAGTACCTTTGACTTAACTGCAGGGTACTGGCAGATTGGCATGGCCCCAGGAGCCAAACAGAAAACAGCATTCTCCACACCTGATGGGCATTTTCAGTTCACTGTTATGCCCTTTGGTTTAAAGAATGCCCCTGCCACCTTCCAGAGGTTGGTGAATCAAGTCCTTGCTGGGTTGGAGTCCTTTAGTGCAGCTTATCTTGATGATATTGCTGTCTTCAGTTCCACCTGGCAGGATCACCTGGTCCACCTTGGGAAGGTTTTAAAGGCCCTGCAAACTGCAGGCCTAACTATCAAGGCATCCAAATGCCAGATAGGGCAGGGCACTGTGGTGTACTTGGGCCACCTGGTTGGTGGAGGCCAGGTACAACCCTTACAGCCCAAGATCCAGGCTATCCTGGACTGGGTAGCTCCAACAACTCAGACCCAAGTCAGGGCATTCCTTGGCTTGACTGGGTACTACAGGAGGTTTGTGAAGGGATATGGGTCCATTGTGACTCCCCTCACAGAACTCACCTCCAAGAAGATGCCAAAGAAAGTAAACTGGACAGTCTGTTGCCAAAAGGCTTTTGACACTCTGAAAGAAGCAATGTGCTCAGCACCAATTCTAAAAGCACCAGATTATGCCAAGCAGTTCATTGTGCAGACTGATGCCTCTGAGCTAGGGATAGGAGCGGTCCTATCCCAGACCAATGATGAAGGCCAAGACCAACCTGTTGCTTTTATAAGCAGAAGGCTTCTCCCCAGGGAGCAGCGTTGGAGTGCCATTGAGAGGGAGGCCTTTGCTGTGGTCTGGTCCCTGAAGAAGCTGAGGCCCTACCTGTTTGGAACTCACTTCCTAGTTCAAACTGACCACAGACCTCTCAGGTGGCTAATGCAAATGAAAGGAGAAAACCCAAAACTGTTGAGGTGGTCCATCTCCCTACAGGGAATGGACTTTGAAGTGGAACACAGACCTGGCACTGCCCATGCCAATGCAGATGGCCTTTCCAGGTTCTTCCACTTAGACAATGAAGACTCCATAGGGCAAGGTTAGTCTCATCATCTTTCGTTTGGGGGGAGTTGTGTGAGAAAGTGCCATCTTTCTTACATGGTATGCCCCCACTTTTTGCTGAATGGCTGATGTACTTTGACTGAGTGTGCCCTGGGCTCCTGCCAACCAGGTACCCAGGGCCTGTGTTCCTTCCCTAAAATTGCATTGATACCTACACCCAATTGACATCCCTGGCCACAGGTCAGCCCCTGGTAAATGGTACCATGGGTACCCAGGGCACTGTGACCAGGGAAGGCCCCTAAGGGCTGCAGCACTTGTTGTGCCACCCTTAGGGACCCTGCACCTTTACACACACACACTGCCTTTGCAGGCTGCGTGTCTTGGTGCAGAACAAAAGTGAAGAGTCGACATGGCTCACATCCCTGTGTGCCATGCCTACCAGCCACTGCCCTGGCCTAGGTCAGCCACCCCTCTAGCTGGGTGCACTATGCCAGTGGTGAGGGCATAGAGGCATGAGCCCTGTGCCCCTACAGTGCCCAAGTCCATTCTTGGGCATTGTAAGTGCAGTGCTGCCATTAAGAGTATATGGTGCTGGGAGTCTGTCATTACGAACTCCACAGCACCATAATGGCCCCACTGAAGACTAAGAAGTTTGGTATCAAACTTCTCAGCACATTAAACCCCCACTGATGCCAGTGTGGGATTTAATGTAAAACGCACTCCAGAGGGCATCTTAGAGATGCCCCCTGAAACCAACCCGACCTCCAGTGTCCGGACTGAGTGGCTGCCCAGGCTGCCACCACCAGACATGTTTCTGGACCCCTGGGTCGAGAGCCTCTGCTCTCAGGGGCCTGAAACAATGCACATCCCGGGACGAGGTGCCAAAGCCTCCTCCCCCAGGATGGGCAGGGGGAGCTTCAAAGGCCTGCCGCCTTTGGAGTTTCCCCAGACCATTTGCTGCTTCCAGCAAACTGGTCCCCACTGGTTCTACCCCCACTCCTGGCGGGAGAACCGGCGGGAAAACCAGAAGCAGGAAATGGGTTGTGCCCACCTCTGCCAACTCCACCCCTAAGGTGGGGGAGGCGAGGTGAAGCACAAACTCGAGTCCCCGCCATCTTGAGGATGGGGGGACCTGACCAACCAGGGACAGGCTCCTGCCCCCCTCCCACTGGAGAGGAACAGAATAGGGGGTGTACTCCACCCCAGGGAAGGGACCCATTGGTCCCTGCCCTTACCTACCTGTAACCACCCCTAAATTTAGTATTTAGGGGCTCCCTGAACCTTCCTTCCGGAGTTCCCAAATCCGAAAACAAGAAGAGAAGACGAAGCAAGAAGACCAGCCGTGCAGCTGCTAAAAAGGAGGCGACAACAACTGACTTGGCCCCAGCCCTACCGGCCTGTCGACCTCTGAACCTGCTCCTGCGGAATCCCGGCCTCAGCAACCTCACAAACCCCGGAGGACCTGACTTCTGTGCTACAGCCTTCGACCCAGGGACTCCCACGAGCAGTGGTACTGCTCAAAAGAAAACCTACCAAAGACCCGGCCCTGGCACGGAGCCGCGAAACCTGCACACTCTGCACCCGCCGAGTCCAGCCTGTGCCTGAGTGACCAAAGACCTCGAGGACGTCCCCCGGCGATTCTGACCTGGAATCCAGTGGCCAAGGACCCTCCTCGACGACCCAGACGACGCCTGCAGCCTCAGGACAAGGGACCCCTCCAACCGCGACCAGCAGGGGGTAAGATTTCCCGACCTCAAAAGACACCCCTGCACCCGGCGCCCCACGGCCCCCTGTGCCCAACTCCTGGGTGTCAACCTATCCTCCAAGACCCCAACTTACCTCCTGAAGTGTTGGTCGTCCCTGAAGAATCACCGTCCCCGAGCCTGCAGCCTTTCTTCACCTTTCACGACCTCTATTGTTTAACATTGAGCGCCCGACGGCTCAAAAGCACCCTGCACCCAGCCGCCCGAGTGCCCCTGGAAGTGCAACCTCTATCCTAACCTACTTCCCTACTTGCCCTGAGCAAGTGACCAGGAGCCCAGCTCCCACAGTCGCGTGGCCTGCTTGCCAGCAGCCACCAACCCGGGGCCCCCGCCTGCCATAGGATAACATTGGGCCTTCTCACTCTGCACCCGGCCGCCCCTGTGCCGCTGAGGGTGTAAAAACTGTACTTACCTGATCCTGGGGGACCCCTGAGTCTTACCCAGAACCTTAACCCTGCCAGTCAAGTACTTACCCGAAATCCGATAACTCACTTTTCTTCCATAGGGTTCCATTGACTGGTTTTCTGCGAAATTTCTTCTAAGTGTGGAGTTCTGAAACTTTAGAATATTCACCAAAAATCAACCGAGTCACGAAAACGAAAATACTCACCTAGTATTAGGAGGGGCCTCAGTGCTGGACCCGAGTGCCCAACACTGGCCCTAAAAAGTAATCGCAACGTTACTTACCGTTAACTCACTTTTCTTTCATAGGGATCCATTGACTGGTTTTCTGTGAAATTTCTTCTAAGTGTCGATTTCTGTATTTTACAAATATTCTTTAAAAATCGAACAAACTACAAAAACGTAATTACTTACCTGTTTTAAGTAAATGTCCCAGTGCTGAACCTAGGAGTCCAGCACTGGATTACAAAAGTAACGTAAACATACTTTGCTTGCACACTGTATTTCCTTTCATAGGATAACATTGGTAATTTTACCCAGAAAAGTTTCTAAGTGTCAGCTTTTGAAATATAGTAATATTCTTCAAAAATCACTACAATAACCAAAACGCTTTTTCTTACCTGTTTACAGGAAGTGTCCCAGGACTGAATCCAGGATCCAGTCCTGTGGTTAGAAAAGTGCTCTGCAAAGTAATCAATTGTAATTAAGTATAATTTTCCATTGAGCTCAATGTTGCATTGAATTTGACCCTGTGTTGCCTCTTGCACCAACTGTGATAACCACTATCAACAAAGTCTATTGCCTATCTGTAAGGTGAATAACCAAAGCATCTCATACTGAGAAAGTATATTTTGATCCTATTGTTGGTTCTAAAATAAAACAAGCATATATTTTTTTATATACAAACCATTGGCCTAGAGTTCAGTTCTTGAGTGTGTGGCTTCATTTGCTGACTGAGTGTGTACAACAAATGCTTTACACTGTCCTCTGATACTGCCTTACTGCTCGACCAAGCTACCACTTTGGAGAGTAAGGTTATATCTAACTTTAGCCTCTGTCAACCCTCTGGGGACTGTGGACTCTGTACACCCTGAACCTTACTTAGGTACAGTATATACAGAGCCACTTTCCTACATTGGTGGCAGCGGTGGGATACAAACTTGCATTTGTTGGACTACTTGGTTACCATCTGATCACACGACAGAACTCTTAAATTGCCTTTAGAATTCTGATTTTTTTAATTGGCATTTTTTTTACCAAATTACTAAAAGTCTTGTTAGGGCCTTGCTTAAGTCCCTGTAGCATCTTAGAAAATAAAAAGTCACTATAGCCAAGGTTAGAGGGGTTAGAATTTTTTTTTAAAAAATGTCTCAAGACAAGAACCCAGCTACTAGTGAAGATAATAATGACATACAGGAACTGGTTGAGGAGTCTCGACCTCACCCCTTATCTTCATTTGTCTTTCAAAGAGATAAGGTCCTTATGCAAACTTAAAGATATACCAATGGGCCAGCATCCAACCAAACAAGGGCTCCAGGAGCTCCTGGCTGAGTATGCTAAAGCCCACCCCTCTGAGCATGGTGATGACCCAACAGAGGAGGAAAGGAATGAGGAGGATGGGGATGGTAACCCACCTCCATCACTTCCTAGGGAAGATAGGGTCCCTGCACCCTTAACTCCAAGAATAGACCTCTGGGGACCTAGGGGCCACCTAGGTGGTCCTGGTCCCAGAGAGGACACTGAGGATAGCCTCAGTGAGGAGGACAACTTGTTAGCCAGGTTGGCCAAACGACTGGACCTAGAGACCAGACTCCTGGCTCTAGAGAAGGAAAGACAGGAGATGGGTTTAGCACCCATCAATGGTGGCAGCAATACTAAAAATAAGGATAGGGAGGAAACTTCTGAACCTAAAATCCCCAAAGGGATTGTCCCTAAGTTTGAGGAAGGTGATGACATCACCAAATGGTTCACAGCCTTTGAGAGGGCTTGTGAAATAAGAAGAGTAAAGAAACCTCTGTGGGGGGCACTCCTGTGGGAACTGTTCTCTGGTAACTGCAGAGACAGGCTTCTGACCCTCTCTGGGCCAGATGCAGGGTCCTATGACCTCATGAAGAGTACTCTGATTGAGGGATTTGGGCTCACTACTGAGGAGTATAGAATTAGATTCAGGGGGGCTCACAAAACCCAGACCCAGTCCTGGATTGACTTCGTGGACTACTCAGTAAAGACACTGGATGGCTGGTTAGCTGGACATAATGTGCATGATTTTTCTGGACTTTACAATTTGTTTATGAAGGAACACATACTAAGTAATTGCACAAATGAAAAGTTGCATCAGCATTTGGTAGACCTAGGTCTAATTTCTCCCCAAGAATTGGGAAAGAAGGCAGACCACTGGGTCAAGACTAGGGTGACAAGGACAACCACTGGGGGTGACCAAAAGAAGGTGGTCACCAAACCCCCCAGGGGAAAGGTGGTGAGAATCCCCAAGATAAAAAGTCTGAGTCTTCCAAAGGGCCCCAAAAACCTGTTCAGGGGGTGGGTCCCAAACTACTCCCTATGTGCCTCAACCCTATAGGGGGAAGAACTTTGATCCCTTGAAGGCCTGGTGTAATAACTGTAAGAAGTCAGGACACCTCACTGTAGACAAAACTTGCCCCCACAACAAAGCCCCTAAGGCACCCAGTACAGCTACTCCTGGGGCAGCAAGTTTACAGATGGGATCAGAAGTGTACCCTGAGCAAATCTGGGAACCCACTGAGGCAAGTCTGGTCTCCCTAGGGGAAGTGGAATTTGCCACTGTAGCTGTGTGGCCACCCAACTTAAAGAAGTATTTGCAATACCCCTGGGTGAATGGAACTAGAGTAGAGGCTCTGAGGGATACAGGTGCCAGTGTCACTATGGTGAGGGACACACTGGTTTCCCCTGAGCAATACTTGATTGGGAAAACTTACCCAGTCACCAATGCTGACAGTGTCACCACTAGTCATCCCATGGCCCTGGTGACATTAGGCTGGGGGGGTTACTGGCCTGAAGCAGGTAGTGGTCTCTCCGGAGTTACCAGCTGCATGTCTGCTAGGAAATGATCTGGAAACCTCAGCCTGGGCAGAGGTAGAGCTAAAGGCCCATGCAGCCATGCTGGGCATCCCTGAATTGGTGTGTGTAAAAACAAGAGCACAGAGCAAAAGGCAGGGTGAAGAAATAGTGTTGGAGCCTGGAATGATGGCCCAGCCTACCAAGAGAAAAGGAAAGAAGACTGGCGGACCAGCTTCTACACAGTCACAAGAGCAGGACCCCTCTCCTCAGGGAGAGAACCTGGAAGCCCCAGAGGGAACTGAGCCCCTAGAGCTTGACCCTTACCAGGTTGAACTCTTGGGCCCAGGGGGACCCTCTAGGGAAGAGCTGTGCCAGGGACAGCAAGACTGTCCCACTCTTGAAAGCCTGAGGCAGCAAGCTGTTTCAGAAGCCAAGGGAGATGTCAGTGGTACCCACAGAGTCTATTGGGAAGAGGGATTACTGTACACTGAGGCAAAAGACCCCAACCCTGGAACCACCAGGAGAGTGGTAGTGCCCCAGAAGTACAGGGAGTTCCTCCTAACTTTGGCTCATGACATCCCTCTAGCTGGACATCTGGGCCAAACCAAAACTTGGGAAAGGCTAGTTAGCCACTTTTACTGGCCCCAGATGCACCAAAAGGTGAAGGAGTTTGTCAGCTCCTGTGTTACCTGTCAAGCCAGTGGCAAAACAGGTGGCCATCCAAAGGCCCCCTGATACCACTACCTGTGGTGGGGTTCCCTTTGAAAGGGTAGGTGTGGACATAGTGGGTCCACTGGAACCTCCCACAGCCTCAGGGAACAAATTCATACTGGTGGTAGTGGATCATGCCACTAGGTATCCTGAGGCTATTCCCCTTAGGACTACTACAGCTCCTGCAGTAGCCAAAGCCCTCATTGGTGTCTTCACCAGGGTAGGGTTTCCTAAGGAGGTGGTTTCAGACAGAGGTTCCAACTTCATGTCTGCTTACCTGACCCACATGTGGAAGGAGTGTGGGGTGCAGTACAAGTTTACTACACCCTACCATCCACAAACCAATGGCCTTGTTGAGAGGTTCAACAAGACATTGAAAGGCATGATCATGGGGCTCCCTGAAAAACTCAAAAGGAGATGGGATGTCCTACTACCATGCCTGCTTTTCGCTTACAGAGAAGTGCCACAGAAGGGGGTAGGTTTCTCACCCTTTGAACTTCTGTTTGGCCATCCTGTGAGGGGACCACTCTGTCTTGTAAAGGAGGGCTGGGAGAGACCTCTCCAAGAACCCAAACAAGATATAGTGGACTATGTGCTTGGCCTAAGGTCCAGAATGGCTGAGTACATGGAAAAGGCATCCAAGAACCTTGAGGCCAGCCAGGAGCTTCAGAAGCACTGGTATGACCAAAAAGCTGCACTGGTTGAATTCCAACCTGGGCAACAGGTATGGGTTTTGGAGCCAGTGGCACCAAGGGCCCTCCAGGACAGATGGAGTGGCCCTTACCCTATCCTAGAGAAAAAGAGTGAGGTCACCTACCTGGTTGACCTGGGCACCAGCAGGACACCCAAAAGGGTTATCCATGTGAACCGCCTAAAACTCTACAATGACAGGGCTGACATCACCATGCTGATGGTGACAGATGAGGAACAGGAAGCTGAGAGTGAACCTCTCCCTGATCTCCTCTCCCACAGCCCAAAAGATGGGTCAGTAGATGGAGTTGTCTTTTCAGACACCCTCACTGCCCAACAGCAGACTGACTGCCAGCAAGTCTTGCAGCAGTATGCTGGGCTCTTTTCCTTGACCCCTGGTCTGACAAACTGGTGTACCCATGATGTGGACACTGGTGACAGTGCACCTGTCAAAAACAAGATCTATCGTCAGTCAGACCAAGTTAAGGAAAGCATCAGAGCTGAAGTCAGCAAGATGCTGGAGCTAGGGGTTATTGAGCCCTCTGAGAGCCCCTGGGCTAGCCCAGTGGTTCTGGTCCCCAAACCTCATCAAAAGGGTGAAAAGAGAGAGATGAGGTTTTGTGTGGACTATAGGGGTCTCAACTCTGTCACCAAGACAGATGCACACCCTATCCCAAGAGCTGATGAACTGATAGACAGATTGGGTGCAGCCAAATACCTGAGTACCTTTGACTTAACTGCAGGGTACTGGCAGATTGGCATGGCCCCAGGAGCCAAACAGAAAACAGCATTCTCCACACCTGATGGGCATTTTCAGTTCACTGTTATGCCCTTTGGTTTAAAGAATGCCCCTGCCACCTTCCAGAGGTTGGTGAATCAAGTCCTTGCTGGGTTGGAGTCCTTTAGTGCAGCTTATCTTGATGATATTGCTGTCTTCAGTTCCACCTGGCAGGATCACCTGGTCCACCTTGGGAAGGTTTTAAAGGCCCTGCAAACTGCAGGCCTAACTATCAAGGCATCCAAATGCCAGATAGGGCAGGGCACTGTGGTGTACTTGGGCCACCTGGTTGGTGGAGGCCAGGTACAACCCTTACAGCCCAAGATCCAGGCTATCCTGGACTGGGTAGCTCCAACAACTCAGACCCAAGTCAGGGCATTCCTTGGCTTGACTGGGTACTACAGGAGGTTTGTGAAGGGATATGGGTCCATTGTGACTCCCCTCACAGAACTCACCTCCAAGAAGATGCCAAAGAAAGTAAACTGGACAGTCTGTTGCCAAAAGGCTTTTGACACTCTGAAAGAAGCAATGTGCTCAGCACCAATTCTAAAAGCACCAGATTATGCCAAGCAGTTCATTGTGCAGACTGATGCCTCTGAGCTAGGGATAGGAGCGGTCCTATCCCAGACCAATGATGAAGGCCAAGACCAACCTGTTGCTTTTATAAGCAGAAGGCTTCTCCCCAGGGAGCAGCGTTGGAGTGCCATTGAGAGGAGGCCTTTGCTGTGGTCTGGTCCCTGAAGAAGCTGAGGCCCTACCTGTTTGGAACTCACTTCCTAGTTCAAACTGACCACAGACCTCTCAGGTGGCTAATGCAAATGAAAGGAGAAAACCCAAAACTGTTGAGGTGGTCCATCTCCCTACAGGGAATGGACTTTGAAGTGGAACACAGACCTGGCACTGCCCATGCCAATGCAGATGGCCTTTCCAGGTTCTTCCACTTAGACAATGAAGACTCCATAGGGCAAGGTTAGTCTCATCATCTTTCGTTTGGGGGGAGTTGTGTGAGAAAGTGCCATCTTTCTTACATGGTATGCCCCCACTTTTTGCTGAATGGCTGATGTACTTTGACTGAGTGTGCCCTGGGCTCCTGCCAACCAGGTACCCAGGGCCTGTGTTCCTTCCCTAAAATTGCATTGATACCTACACCCAATTGACATCCCTGGCCACAGGTCAGCCCCTGGTAAATGGTACCATGGGTACCCAGGGCACTGTGACCAGGGAAGGCCCCTAAGGGCTGCAGCACTTGTTGTGCCACCCTTAGGGACCCTGCACCTTTACACACACACACTGCCTTTGCAGGCTGCGTGTCTTGGTGCAGAACAAAAGTGAAGAGTCGACATGGCTCACATCCCTGTGTGCCATGCCTACTAACCACTGCCCTGGCCTAGGTCAGCCACCCCTCTAGCTGGGTGCACTATGCCAGTGGTGAGGGCATAGAGGCATGAGCCCTGTGCCCCTACAGTGCCCAAGTCCATTCTTGGGCATTGTAAGTGCAGTGCTGCCATTAAGAGTATATGGTGCTGGGAGTCTGTCATTACGAACTCCACAGCACCATAATGGCCCCACTGAAGACTAAGAAGTTTGGTATCAAACTTCTCAGCACATTAAACCCCCACTGATGCCAGTGTGGGATTTAATGTAAACGCACTCCAGAGGGCATCTTAGAGATGCCCCTGAAACCAACCCGACCTCCAGTGTCCGGACTGAGTGGCTGCCCAGGCTGCCACCACCAGACATGTTTCTGGACCCCTGGGTCGAGAGCCTCTGCTCTCAGGGGCCTGAAACAATGCACATCCCGGGACGAGGTGCCAAAGCCTCCTCCCCCAGGATGGGCAGGGGAGCTTCAAAGGCCTGCCGCCTTTGGAGTTTCCCCAGACCATTTGCTGCTTCCAGCAAACTGGTCCCCACTGGTTCTACCCCCTACTCCTGGCGGGAGAACCGGCGGGAAAACCAGAAGCAGGAAATGGGTTGTGCCCACCTCTGCCAACTCCACCCCTAAGGTGGGGGAGGCGAGGTGAAGCACAAACTCGAGTCCCCGCCATCTTGAGGATGGGGGACCTGACCAACCAGGGACAGGCTCCTGCCCCCTCCCACTGGAGAGGAACAGAATAGGGGTGTACCCACCCCAGGGAAGGGACCCATTGGTCCCTGCCCTTACCTACCTGTAACCACCCCTAAATTTAGTATTTAGGGGCTCCCTGAACCTTCCTTCCGGAGTTCCCAAATCCGAAAACAAGAAGAGAAGACGAAGCAAGAAGACCAGCCGTGCAGCTGCTAAAAGGAGGCGACAACAACTGACTTGGCCCCAGCCCTACCGGCCTGTCGACCTCTGAACCTGCTCCTGCGGAATCCCGGCCTCAGCAACCTCACAAACCCCGGAGGACCTGACTTCTGTGCTACAGCCTTCGACCCAGGGACTCCCACGAGCAGTGGTACTGCTCAAAAGAAAACCTACCAAAGACCCGGCCCTGGCACGGAGCCGCGAAACCTGCACACTCTGCACCCGCCGAGTCCAGCCTGTGCCTGAGTGACCAAAGACCTCGAGGACGTCCCCCCGGCGATTCTGACCTGGAATCCAGTGGCCAAGGACCCTCCTCGACGACCCAGACGACGCCTGCAGCCTCAGGACAAGGGACCCCTCCAACCGCGACCAGCAGGGGGTAAGATTTCCCGACCTCAAAAGACACCCCTGCACCCGGCGCCCCACGGCCCCCTGTGCCCAACTCCTGGGTGTCAACCTATCCTCCAAGACCCCAACTTACCTCCTGAAGTGTTGGTCGTCCCTGAAGAATCACCGTCCCCGAGCCTGCAGCCTTTCTTCACCTTTCACGACCTCTATTGTTTAACATTGAGCGCCCGACGGCTCAAAGCACCCTGCACCCAGCCGCCCGAGTGCCCCTGGAAGTGCAACCTCTATCCTAACCTACTTCCCTACTTGCCCTGAGCAAGTGACCAGGAGCCCAGCTCCCACAGTCGCGTGGCCTGCTTGCCAGCAGCCACCAACCCGGGGCCCCCGCCTGCCATAGGATAACATTGGGCCTTCTCACTCTGCACCCGGCCGCCCCTGTGCCGCTGAGGGTGTAAAAACTGTACTTACCTGACCCTGGGGGACCCCTGAGTCTTACCCAGAACCTTAACCCTGCCAGTCAAGTACTTACCCGAAATCCGATAACTCACTTTTCTTCCATAGGGTTCCATTGACTGGTTTTCTGCGAAATTTCTTCTAAGTGTCGATTTCTGTATTTTACAAATATTCTTTAAAAATCGAACAAACTACAAAAACGTAATTACTTACCTGTTTTAAGTAAATGTCCCAGTGCTGAACCTAGGAGTCCAGCACTGGATTACAAAAGTAACGTAAACATACTTTGCTTGCACACTGTATTTCCTTTCATAGGATAACATTGGTAATTTTACCCAGAAAAGTTTCTAAGTGTCAGCTTTTGAAATATAGTAATATTCTTCAAAAATCACTACAATAACCAAAACGCTTTTTCTTACCTGTTTACAGGAAGTGTCCCAGGACTGAATCCAGGATCCAGTCCTGTGGTTAGAAAAGTGCTCTGCAAAGTAATCAATTGTAATTAAGTATAATTTTCCATTGAGCTCAATGTTGCATTGAATTTGACCCTGTGTTGCCTCTTGCACCAACTGTGATAACCACTATCAACAAAGTCTATTGCCTATCTGTAAGGTGAATAACCAAAGCATCTCATACTGAGAAAGTATATTTTGATCCTATTGTTGGTTCTAAAATAAAACAAGCATATATTTTTTTATATACAAACCATTGGCCTAGAGTTCAGTTCTTGAGTGTGTGGCTTCATTTGCTGACTGAGTGTGTACAACAAATGCTTTACACTGTCCTCTGATACTGCCTTACTGCTCGACCAAGCTACCACTTTGGAGAGTAAGGTTATATCTAACTTTAGCCTCTGTCAACCCTCTGGGGACTGTGGACTCTGTACACCCTGAACCTTACTTAGGTACAGTATATACAGAGCCACTTTCCTACAGAATGCCTCTTGGGGACGTCCAAAAACGTAGTGTGTACCCATTTTTTAGTATATTTAGCACCCACTGATCTTTGGTTATGTTGCGCCACTCTTGAATGTAACTTGAGATACTTCCTCCCACTGGAGTGTGCAACGGTGCTAGAGGAAGCAGAAACTCATTGCTTCCCTGGAGTTTTTGATGTAGAGGAGGACTGCTGTTGATGTCCTCTTCCTCTCGAGGAACGGCGGCCTTGATACTGGGATTTGCCCTGTTTGTTTTGTGACCATTGAGGGGTTTGAACCCTCTGCTGGTAACTTTTCCGATTGTAGGTCCGGTACCTCTTCCTAAACTCCTTTTTCTTTTCTAGGCCCACCGCCTTTAAGGTGTCCAACTCGGCCTTCATCCTCGCCATTTCTTCGTCTGTGTGAGCACCAAACAGTGAAGTGCCAGAAAAAGGGAGATTCAGGATGCGTTGTTGTGCTTCTGGTTTTAACGCTGTGAGGCGCAGCCAGGAAGATCGTCGTGCACAGATGCCATGTGCATACGAGTGAGCCGCCAGGGACGCACTCATCTGCTGCAGTGCTGATTACCTGATTAGCAACCAGAGCACCTTCGTGAAGGATTTCAGAAAAATCCTGCTGATCCTCCTTTGGGAGCCTGTCCTTGAAGCGCTCCAGTGAGTCCCATAATGATCTGTCATAACGACCCAGCAGAGCCGCAGCGTTGGACACTTGCAGAGAAGACGCTGCAGAACCACAAGCCTTCCGTCCCCAAGAGTCTTGTGCTCTACTCTCTTTATCCGGAGGAGCGGAGGAGGAAGATGCAACCGCATGCGTCTTTTCGCTGCTGCAATTATAACAGAGTCCGGAGGTGGATCTGATCTAAGGAAAAGAGGATCCGATGCAGCTGGCTTGTATTTTTAATAATCCGAGCTGGAGCTGCTTTAGTCGATGCTGGTGTAAGGAAGAGATCCATTACCGGCTCGATGATGCCTGGGACCAAAGGAAGCAATGGTCTAGTCGCAGACCTTTGGTGGAGAGTCTCAAAAATGATGGACTTGGTTGTCTGAGGAGCTGACATGGTGATGCCCAGCTTCTGAGCCCTCTGTTGAGAACATCATGGAAAGTGTTCACATCATCAATAGGCGACACTCTGGAGGGAGGACTATCCGTCAGGGTAGGTGAGTAATCCCTTTGGATGAATGTGTCGAAGAGGAAGACCAAGATGGTGTACGCCGCCTCTTGCGATGTCCCTGAGACGACCTGCGTTCAGGGGATCTGCCTCGGTGTTCCCTAGCCCGAGTGGTGGGTGATTTGTCCACTTCCTGCACAAGACGCTGTAATGGTGATCTGTGCTGCGGACTGGAGTAGGTCGTAGGTCGTTGAGCGTGACCTGTGGACCCCGTCTGCCAATGATGAAGTGGTTGAAGCCATCTGGGAGAGAGATGGATGGAAGGAGATTGCTGTCTCCTTGGAGAACCTCCTGGCGGTGCTTTTGTAGGCTCCTGTGAGTGAACAGAAGCACTGCGTGATGACGCAACCGTCTGGGGTGAGCTCCGGATGGAGTGAGAGGACTCTCTGCAGCTTCTGGAGCGTGATCGGCGTCTGGATGAGCGATGTGACGTCGATGGGGTGTGTCTCGACGTCGACCTGCTCTGTGTCACCATCACTGGTGAATTTCTCTTCGACGTCGACCTCTCAGTATGCCTAGACCTCGCCTTCGACGTTGAGCGTGGAGACCTCAACGATGAACGGGTAGACGGAGAAAACCTTCGACGTCGATCTTTCTCTCGACGCTGATCTTCTCGCCGTCGACGGAGACCGCCGTCTCAACGTCGATCTTTCTCTCAACGCTGACCTTCTCGCCGTCGACGGAGACCGCCGACGTCTGGTATATTTTACCCTTGGTCTTGACGCCGAATACCTCGCCGTCGGAGAGGATCTTGCCTTCGACGTCGAACGCCGCCTGGGCGACGGCGGAGGCGATAAGTGTCTATCCTCAGGTGACGAGGTGTGTCTCGACGTCGACTGTCGTCTGGGTGACGTCGACTGAGATACTTGCTTCGACGCCGAATGCTGGAGACCATGCGACGGCGGAGCCTGTCTCGACGTCGAACGCCGCATCGACGGCGACGACGATCTGTCTCTCGACGCTGGGCGAGCCCGCACCAACGGAGAGCGACTCCTCGACGCCGATCGTCGCCCGGTTGACGACGGCGGAGGATTCGACGTACCTTTCTTCGACGACGACCGGTGTTCTCTCGACGGCGAGCCCGCCGTCGATGGTCTTCTCGTCGACGTTTTTGCTGCCGATGAAGGGAATTGAGGCGCCGAGCCCGACGCCGATGGAGAGCATACTGGAATCTTACTTGTAGATAAGCTCTCTTTCCTCTTCTTCATCGGAGGCTTGTCTTTAGAAGGTGATTTTCTCTTCTCAGCTAATCCATGGAGACGAATCATTTCTCTGTCCTTTAAAGTTCTGTTGGACAGCAGCTTGCAATGCTGGCAGGATTTAGGATTATGCTCAGAAGGAAGGCATAGAATACAGACAGGGTGGAAGTCTGATTTGGCCTTCTTCTTGCCACAGGAAGGACAAGAGTCAAAAAGAGAGGGCATTCTGTTGTAAAATAATGCTCAACTCTCTATAAAAAAAAAAAAAAAAAAAACAGTAGAGAAATACTTTAACACCAAAAAGATGTCGAAGTAAGAGCTTTTATCAAAAATTGAAGAATTTTCTGACAGAAAATCAGAAAAAAGAGGTAGAGCTGAAGTAACCAGGGTCCTGACAGAAGGAGCCGGAAAGAACAACTGACCTAACTGTCACCCCTGAGGCATGATGGGAAGCTAGGGGTCATGGCTGCCTTAAAGGCAAGGTGCCAGTTTATCTGAGTGTTTATGTGGGTTAGCTTTTCAGCTTTCTACCTTAATGTTTCCACAATGCAGCCTATGTGCTGGCAATGTTTTCTTCATTATTCCTTGCAGGATTGTGTTGTCTGCTATGTATTAAAGCAGTTTTCAAAAGTTTCTTTCTCCCTGCGTTATTGGAATATGTTTGTGCAAGAGAATTCCTTGCAACATTGCTCAGCATGTTTATGGGAGGCTACATTGTGTGTTTTTTATATATATATGGATATATATATATATATAGAGCTACATATATGGTTTTCACATATATGTAATGTGTTTCCGGGTCCCGCGCATGGGCGGGAATATTCATGTGCTTATGACTATTGATGAGGATCCCCTGGAAGAGAAGCATCTGTATCGATTTGTAACATCTTCCTATACAGAAGAGCGCTCTGAAGGAAGCCCGTTTATTTTTTGTCGGGATACGTCAAAATGTGACGACTTACCCTGGCTGTAAATTTGAGTTGACCAGTACAATAGTTTTCCATTGAATGCGCTTACGGTATATTAATAAATAAAACTGTGTGTATCGTACTATGTGTCGAGGTGCAAAAACACCCGAGGGGAATTCTGCTGATTAAATAAAAATACAACCGAAACTAGACACTAATACAGTTTGTAAAGCCCTCCTACCTCACACGCCAGAACCATAAACCAACAGATCAAAGAATACCTTGGAGCCGCGCGGAGGGGCAACCGGGAACACCTAAAGCGCTACAGGGCAATGACACACTGTGCAATGTAAAACCTGACAGTAACAAAACAACAATCATTTATATCAATAACTTGTCCAAAACACAACTGCGAGCATCTATTTCTCCTCCTCATCATCAATTAATCGGATGCCCAAAATGGCATATTTCCCATCTTTCCCACACTGGGTGACTTTAAGCGTCTCCGTTCGTCACAATGTAAACAACGGGTGCTCACAGAAACTAAATAAAGTAGTTTTTGGCACAAAATTAAAACACATACATTGTGCTGCTTATCCTCCCCCCTCACTCCCGGAAGCATGTTCCCAATCGAATTACTCACACATTTTACACTTGGCTGCCTCTCCCAATTTACAGTTGAGTGACTGAGGGAGGGGGGACGTGCGGCCACGGTCAGATTGTGCGTCTGTGAAGCAAGTGTGATTCGGGAAGCCAGTGTACTTCCCACCCAGTATCTTTAAATGCCTCCTCCCGGGACGCGAAATAGGCGTCAGTGGCAGGCAGGCGTTCCACTTTGGGCGGGGGAGGGGGAGAGGAGGGTCTACGCCTGTCTGTATGTAGCGGGCCGATAAAGATACACCCTCTGCCATAGTGTGTAATATTAAGCACAAGACAAGTCGAGAAGAACTGTGCAGTGCTCTATCCTCTCTGGGTACTGCTTATCAACGTACATTCCGCGTTTGATATTCTGGGGCCTCCAGATGTGGGTAGGCACTGAGGCAATCCGTCCAGGATCACACACCACCTGCGTGCAAGTGTCTACAGCATCTACACTGTGTCTTACTCGGTCAATTTTAAGAGAATGGCCTGCTCTGTATATTTGCACCAAAGTCTTGCCGGTGTGATGGTAATCTTTCCACCTGTGTGTGTGCGAGCACCGGGGGCAGAGAAAAGCAAGGGGCGCTTCCAGCAACTCCACGATGTAAGCCCATGAACAATGAACAGTGCAACTCTGGGGAGTTTGCTTTTGGATGGGGGGTAGGGGAGGGAGGAGCTGGTAGGATTTCCAATGAGGAGCCAGCGTTTCCCGTAAACAGAGCTAGCAGCACACCCTCCTACGTCACGCCAAACAAAGATGGCGTCGGCCAGTCCAGATGGGCCGTCCTAAAATTGGACAGGGCGGTAACAAAAAAGTCCGACTTCCAATCACGCGCCAGCGTTTAACAAACGATGACGCAAGCCAATTAAAAACAAGGGCGTGGCTTAAAGTCCCCTTCTGAAACTGTATCGATTCCAAGAAGTCCTCGCAGAGCGAGCAGCGCATGCGCGCTGCAACGCCAGGCGAGACCTAAAAAAATAGAAGGACAAAAGTTTTTAGAGCCAATTCCAGACTTAACCACCAGATGGCGGAATAATGCACAGCATGTGAATCCAGAAAAGATTCACGCTGCAAAACCCAGTTTCCCCCAACATCCACAACTGACTGTAGTACACAATTCTTCACAACTGTAATCCACAAACTATGTTGCATCACTCCTCATCAACACTGCTTATTTACAGAACGATAACTAAAGAAATGTGGAGAACCTCACCTGCGATAGGTCAGTGAAATGGTTGGCTTCAGCCATGACTTTCACTCTAAAATTGGTACCATCATCAGGACTGAGGGCATAACAGAACACCTACAGTTAAACAAAACAAATACAATATAAATTAGATCTGGTTACAGCACAGAATTACAAACTAAGTAAAAGAAAATTCAGAGAGTCAGAAGTGCACTCCTAAACCATTTTGCCCGTTCAGTGCAGAGTTGAACTAAATATGCAAGACAGAATTACCCAGCATTATGAAAAACGTTACCTACTCATAAGGAAAATGCTACTTACCAGTATGCATCTGTTCTTGGCATGTAGAGCTGCAGATCCTCACACTGTGCATTAGATCGCCATCTGGTGTTGGGCTCGGATGCTTGCAATTTGTTGTTGTCTTCGAAGAAGTCTTTGTAGTCATGTGATAGGTGACTCCTCCTTAGGACAATAGTGCGCATGGGCATCGACTCCATCCTCAGATTGTTTTTCGCCATATTGGGGAGTGATGGAGTTAGTAGAAAAGAAAAGAGATGTCCATGTGTGTGTATCTAATTAAGATAGGACTGGAGCACATACAGGTCCCGGGGAGGTGGGTGGGCGTGAGGATCTGCAGCTCTACATGCCAAGAACAGATGCATACTGGTAAGTAGCATTTTCCGTTTCGAGGCATGTGAGCTGCAGAGCTCACACTGTGCATAGACTGTACAGCAGTATCTCCCTAGCGGTGGTCACCTGTATGTGTTGCAGTAGTTTGAAAAAGGGTTTTAAGGACAGCTTGGCCCACGGAAGCTTGTTGCTTGGCTTGCACATCAACACAATAGTGTTTAGTGAAGGTGTGTGTTGTAGACCATGTGGCTGCCTTACATATGTCTTCTAGGGGAATGTTCCCTAAGAATGCCATGGATGCCCCTAGTTTGCGTGTTGAGTGCGCTCTAGGGGGAACTGATAATGTGCGTTTGGCTTTTTGGTAGCAGATTTGGATACATTTAACAATCCACCTTGCAACCCCGGCTTTTGAGATGGGATTACCTTTGTGTGGTGGAGAGAAAGCCACAAACAATTGTTTGGTTTTGCGAAAGGATTTGGTTCTGTCAATGTAATACATAAGGGCTCTTTTGACATCTAGGGTGTGGAGAGCTCTTTCTGCCACGGAATCTGGGTTTTGGAAGAACACAGGTAGTTCTACTGATTGGTTAAGGTGGAAAGGCGAAATGACTTTGGGAAGGAATTTTGGGTTTGTTCTGAGAACTACCTTTTTATGATGTATTTGTAAGAAAGGCTCTTGTATAGTTAGAGCTTGTAGTTCACTGACTCTCCTTAGAGAAGTGATTGCAATTAGAAACGCAACTTTCCATGTAAGGAATTGAAGTTCACATTTATGTAAGGGTTCGAAAGGTGGACCCATGAGCCTGGTAAGTACTATATTAAGATTCCACACTGGGGAAGGTGGTAATCTGGGAGGTATGATCCGCTTAAGGCCTTCCATGAAGGCTTTAATGGCGGGAACTTTGAATAGTGATAAGTGTTGCCTGTTTTGCAAGTAAGCAGCAAGGGCTGCGAGGTGCAGACGTATGGATGAGTATGCAAGACTACATCTTTGCAAATGTAGCAAATAGCAAATGATGTTTTGCGTAGAGGCTTGTAATGGTTGGATGTTATTATTAGTGCAGTAAATAGCGAATCTTTTCCATTTAGCTGCATAGCAGGCTCTGGTAGTTGGGCGTCTAGCTTCTTTTATAACGTCCATGCAGTCTGGGGGTAGGTTAAGGTAACCGAATTCTAGGACTTCAGGAGCCAAATTGCAAGGTTCAGCTGAGATGGATCTGGGTGCATTATCTCTCCATGGCTCTGCGTTAGCATTGTTGGGGAGAGGTGTAGTCTTTGGTATGGGACTACTGATAGCTCCAGTAGTGTGGTGAACCACGGTTGGCGTGCCCATGTAGGGGCTACTAGTATCATTTTGAGAGACTGTTGTCGAAGCTTGCGTACTACAAGTGGGATGAGTGGGAGCTGTGGAAAAGCGTACACAAATCTGCCGGACCAGTTCATCCATATCGCATTGCCCTTGGACTGCGGGTGTGAAGCCTGGCGGCGAAGGTTGGGCATTTGGCGTTTTGGTGTGTGGCGAACAGATCTAAGTCTGGCTGGCCCCACATCTGGAAGAAAGGTAGAAGAACTTGTGGATGTAGTTCCCACTCGTGAATCTGTTGTGTCTGTCGACTTAACAGATCTGCAATCTGATTGTGAACCCCTGGTAGGTGTTCTGCTAGAAGGTAAATGTTTTGTGGAATGGCCCACCTCCAAATGTCCTGTGCTAGTTGGGACAGTTGTGGAGAGTGTGTCCCCCCTGTTTTTGTATATAGTACATAGCTGTGATGTTGTCTGTTCGGATCAGGACAGCTTTGTTTTGTACGTGGAGTTGAAAGGACATGAGAGCTAGGAATATGGCTAGTAACTCTAGGTGGTTGATGTGGAACAGCTTCTGCTGAGTGGTCCACTTGCCCTGTGTTGTATGGTGTAACAGGTGTGCTCCCCATCCTGTAAGGGATGCGTCCGTGGTTAGTACTACTTGTGGAACCTGCTCTAGGAACGGCCGCCCCTTGGACAAATTGTTGGTGTTCCACCACTGCAGAGAGCGATGTGTGCGGCTGTCTACCAACACCAGATCTGTAAGATGTCCCTGAGCCTGGTTCCATTGGCGCGCTAGGCACTCTTGTAGAGGACGCATTTGAAGTTTTGCATGAGGGACGAGAAAATGCAGGATGCCATCATGCCGATGAGCTGCATAAACACTCTGGCTGGAAGAGAGTGTTGCATTTGAAACCTGGGGACAAGGGTTTGTATACTGGCTATCCTGGCTGGGCTGGGGTAAGCTAGAGCAGTGGAAGTGTTTATCGTAGCTCCCAGATATTGAAGGACATGGGAGGGCTGAAGGTGGGACTTGGTATAGTTTATTGTGAACCCCAAGTTGTGTAATGTTTGTATCGTTTGGTGAGTGTGTTGGACACACTGTTTGAATGATTTGGCTTTGATAAGCCAGTCGTCCAGGTATGGGAAGACATGTATTTGTTGTCTTCGTAGATGCGCTGCTACTACTGCAAGGCATTTGGTAAACACTCTTGGAGCAGTGGTGACTCCGAATGGGAGTACTTTGAACTGGTAGTGCTGCCCATTGAGAACGAACCTTAGATACTTCCTGTGAGCAGGATGTATGGGAATGTGGAAGTAGGCGTCCTTGAGGTCTAATGTGGCAAGGAAGTCTTGTTGTTGTAGTAAGTGAAGCACTTGTTGGAGAGTGATCATGTGAAAATGATCTGAGTGTATGTATTGATTGAGAGGTCTGAGGTCTAAAATAGGCCTGAGAGTGCCGTCCTTTTTGGGAATGAGGAAGTACAGGGAGTAAACCCCTGTGCCTTGCTGTAGCAGAGGCACTGGCTCTATGGCGTGCTTTTGAAGCAGGGAAAGTACCTCTTGTTGTAAAAGTATAAGATGGTCTGTGGACATTGGACGCTGCCTGGGTGGTATGGTGGGGGTAGCTGTTAGCTCCAGGCAGTAGCCATGTTGGATAATCTGTCTCACCCACCTGTCTGTTGTAATGGAGTTCCAGACAGGCAGGAACTGTGATAGCCTTCCCCCGACAGGGGTGTTGTGGTCGGGGGAAGTGGAGGAAAGTCACTGTTTGGGAGTGGTGGAGGTACGGGTGTTGTTATTATTACCTCGACCTCTGCCCTTAGAGTTGTTGCCTCTGTAACCACCCCTAAAGTATCCTCTATTAGGAGAGGTTTGGGTGTTTGTTCGATAGGAAGAGGAACTGTCTACGGTGGTATTCCTGGAGCCCCCTCTGTAAAAGGAGCGGCGAAAGGAGCCACGTTGCTGCGGGGACTGCAATGCTCCCATTGATTTGGCAGTGTCAGTATCCTTCTTCATCTTTTCTAGTGCTGTGTCGACAGCAGGACCAAATAGTTGGTTTTGGTTAAATGGCTGGTTTAGTATGGTAGTCTGGACTTCTGGCTTAAAACCTGAAATGCGAAGCCAGGCGTGTCGTCTAATAAGCACGCTAGTGTTAACTGACCTAGCGGCGGTGTCGGCTGCGTCTAAGGCGCACTTAATGGAGGCATTTGAAATAAGTTTACCTTCTTGAATGAGGTCAGTGGCTTGTGTTTTGTATTGATCAGGTAGATGTTGAAGGAGGGTTTCTAGCTGATCGTAGTGTGCCCTGTCGTACCTAGCTAGTAGAGCTTGGGTGTTAGCGATGCGCCAGATGTTGGTGGCTTGCGCAGCTACGCGTTTGCCAGAGGAATCTAACAATTTGGATTCTTTATCAGGGGGCGGAGCATCCCCTGAAGTTTGGGAATTGGCGCGTTTTCTGGCATTAGAAACGACCAGTGAGTCAAGGGGGAGCTGACCTTTGATGTAGGTGGGGTCTTCGGGGGCAGGTCTATACTTTTTATCCACTCTAGGATTAAGGATCCTGGCTCTGACCGGGTCGTTAAAAATTTCAGGTGCATGTTTAATGACACCCTTGATCATGGGCAAAGTTTGAACCGTTTTTTGAGACCGTTCAAAAGTGTCTAGAAGAAAATCTTCCTCTGGTTGGTCGGTGTGAATATGCACCCCATGAAAAACGGCCGCCCTATGTATGAGTTGCCCAAAACCTATGTGATCATCTGGTGGAGATGGTTTTGTGGGATAAGGTGGAGGGCTGGGGAGGTCTGTAGGGTCTGGGGGTCATTATAACCCCAGTCATCCTGTGGTGGATTATCTGGATCCAGATATAAATTATGAGGGTCATCCCCGTACCCCATGTTGTCCTCATACTCATGTGGGGGAGAATCCGCAGGTTGAGGAGGTGTGATAGGGATGTGGAGAGGAGGGGTGTTAGAGAGAGGTATAGGGGAAGAAGGAGGCATAGGGGAAGTGGAAGAGTCTTTCTTCTTCGGAGGGACAGGCTTGTGACGTGGCACAGAGGAAATATGTCCTGTTTTAGGATTGATATAAAGTTTGTGTTGATTAGGATCGATGGGATCCGGTGTAAACAGTTCCTCTCCTTGAATATTAGTTTTCGGCGCCGACTTTTTCGGTTCCGAACGTGGTGATGGCTTCTTTAAATGTTCCTTTGCTTTAGAAGGCGTCGAGGCGTCCTTCGGTTTAGCTACAGGCTCGACCGGCTTTAGTTTAGGGGGTGTCGAGTAGCTTCGGTTTCGGTGCCGAGGGATCCGCGTGCTTGGAGGCGGATTTGGGGACCGAACTGGATTTTGGCGCCGGGTGGTCTTTGTGTTTCGGCGCCGAAGGTGCCGGTGTAACGGGCACATGAGGTTTGGTCGGTGCCGAGGAACTAGAAGGCTTTGTTTTCTTGTTCGGTGCCGAGCCCGAAGGCGGGGCGTCCGAAACACGTTTACGGTCTCGACTGGGGCCCGTAGGCGAAGTACTGACCGGTGCCTTCGATTTTGCAGGGAGGGTTGGGGCAGGGGCAGTAGTACTCACACGCTGCCCTGAAGGGATGGAACTGTCGGAGTCCTCTGCCTCGGAGATGATAGCGAGGTCTTCGGAGTCTTCTTCCGGAACATCGGGACCCTCGTCGAAGATGTTGACGGGTTCCGGAGCGGACCTGTGCGCCATGATGTGCCTTCGGGCTCGACGATCTCGGATTGTCTTCTTGGAGCGGAAGGAGGCGCAGGCCGGACAAGTGGCCTCGTTATGGTCTGGTGAGAGGCACCGATTACAGACCTGGTGGTGGTCACTATGAGGAAACTTTGCTCCACATTGGGGGCATTTTCGGAATGGCGTCCTTTCCATGGGCAGTAGGCCTTACGGCGTCGATGGGCCCAACGGCCCGCGTCGACGGCTGGAAAGGAGATCGAGGAAGGGACGTCGAGATGTCGATGTCGGTATTAGGCGTTGAAAAGTGGAAAACGCTGCAAAATGTTTCGAACCGGAGTGTCGAAATGCATCCGAACCCGATGGCGGAAAAAAACAATCTGAGGATGGAGTCGATGCCCATGCGCACTATTGTCCTAAGGAGGAGTCACCTATCACATGACTACAAAGACTTCTTCGAAGACAACAACAAAGTGCAAGCATCCGAGCCCAACACCAGATGGCGATCTAATGCACAGTGTGAGCTCTGCAGCTCACATGCCTCGAACCTACGGTTCTCCATCAAAGGTACCTTTCACAGAATACAATACTTCAATTAAGCTCAGTCGGGCTGGCTTCGAAGCAGCACCTGTCTCACTGGTGGTTCCACTTTGGACTCGAGGCATGAGTAGTTCTCGTCGTTGCCACTACATAAATTTCCCCCAAGGATATTCAGCCAAGAAGAGCAGTTGTAGGGGAAGATAGATTGTATCTCATTAGAAAATACTGTAGGAAGCTGGCTCTGTATATACTATACCAAAGTGAGGTATAGTGTGCACAGAGTCCAGTGGAACCCAAAAGGTAGGCAGAGGCAAAGTTAGATAGCACTTCACTCTCTATTTATGGTAGTGTGGTCGAGCAGTAAGGCAGTATCTGAGGACAGTGTTAAACATTTGTTGTACACACTCAGCAAATGAATTCACACACTCAAAGACTGAACTTCAGACCAATTGTTTTTGTATAAAAATATTCTTTTAGTTATTTTATTTTCTAGAACCAAGCAAGCCTGGCACAGGTAAGTGATAAGTACTTTGCAGTAAATATACAGTTTGAGAGAAATGCAATACTTTGTAAATACAGTACATAGACTTGAAGAACAAGTTACTTACCTTCGGTAACGCTTTTTCTGGTGGATACAATATCTGCCTGTGGATTCCTCACCTTTTGAATACCCCTTGCGCCAACAATTCCGCGGAAATTCTTTCCCAGCTCTCCCACGACGACGTCACAATAGCACGGCTCCGCTCGCGACTCCGTAAGACGTCATCGGAGCCATAAGAAGACCTCGTCGGCGTGCTGACGTCAGTTCCACCCATTTTTTCCGTGCCACCGAGGCAAACGGGAGGACCGACACATTTTCAAATGCAAACATAGCATTCCAAGTATATACACATATATAAATTCATAATCAATAAAGACATTGTGAAATAGCAACTGAGAATGCATTTCTCATTATCAAAACTTTCAACATGATCAAGACATATTAAATTAAACATATTTTGGTAGAAACAGGTGGACAACGGGGAGGCGGGTGGGTCAGTGAGGAATCCACAGGCAGATATTGTATCCACCAGAAAAAGCGTTACCGAAGGTAAGTAACTTGTTCTTCTGATGGATACTTCTGCCTGTGGATTCCTCACCTTTTGAATAGATTTCCCAAGCCGTGCCTTTCCCGGAGGAGGGTGTCCACCTGACTAAACCAAAAAATCTTGCAAAACGGAACGAGCAAAATGGCCATCCCTCCTAACCTCAGAGTCTAGGCAATAATGCTTTGCAAAGGTATGGAGGGAGGCCCAAGTTGCTGCCTTACAAATTTCATGCACTGGTACACCTCTAGCCAAAGCAGATGTAGTAGACTTTGCTCTAGTAGAATGAGCTCTGATACCTTCAGGAGCTTCCTTGTTGGCCAGGGCGTAGCAGATCTTTATACAGAGGATAATCCATCTTGACAGAGTCCGCTTGAGAACAGCTTTACCCTTCAACCGACCAACATAACCCACGAAGAGTTGGTCATCAAGTCTCAATTCTCTGGTCCTGTCCAGATAAAAGCTGACCGCTCTCTTTGGGTCCAAGCGGTGAAGTCTCTCCTCCTCCTTGGAAGGGTGAGGGGGAGGATAAAAGGTAGGAAGGGTAATGGACTGCCCCAAATGAAAAGGGGTAACCACCTTGGGAAGGAAAGCAGCCCTGGTCCTTAGAACCAACTTATCTGCATGAATGGTCAGGAAAGGAGGCTTAGAGCTAAGAGCCTGCAACTCGCTTACCCTCCTAGCCGAGGTAATGGCAATCAAGAAAACCGTTTTAAAAGTAAGAAGCCTCAAAGGGCAACTATGCAGAGGCTCAAATGGAGAACACATGAGAAAAGTAAGTACAAGATTCAAATCCCACTGAGGCATGATGAAAGGAGTGGGAGGAAACATGTTTGTAAGACCTTTAATGAATCTCATCACCACAGGAGATTTAAATAAGGACGGCTGATCCGGCAAACGGATAAAAGCCGACAAAGCCGATAAGTAACCTTTTACAGTAGCTACAGCAAAACCCTGCTGCGCTAAGGAAAGTGAAAAACTCAAAACATGAGATAAACGAGCCTTCAAAGGGTCAATAGATCTCTCTCCACACCATTTAACAAATTTAGACCAACGGGAAGAGTAAATGGACTTGGTGGAGTGTCGCCTGGACGATAAAATAACATCCACCACATCAGGTGGGAGAGAGAAAGAACTCCGGTTGCCCCGTTCAATCTCCAGGCATGAAGGTGCAAGCTCTGGAGGTGGGGGTGAAGAACCTGCCCCTGCGACTGCGAGAGGAGGTCTGCCCTGAGAGGGAGACGGAGCGGAGGGTGCGAAGAGAGGTGAAGAAGATCTGTGTACCACACCCTTCTCGGCCAATCCGGAGCGATCAAGAGGACTTGGGCCCGGTCTTGGCAAATCTTCCTCAGAACCCGAGGAATCAAGGGTATGGGAGGAAACGCATAAAGGAGTTAAGAGCTCCAACTCAACTGAAAAGCGTCCCCCAACGCTCCCTGCATTGGAAACTGGAGACTGCAGAACAACGGGCAGTGCGCGTTCTCGTGAGTGGCAAATAGGTCCAGCCGAGGAGACCCCCACATCTGGAAGACGTGATGGACCACCTCTGGATGAAGCCGCCACTCGTGATCGGCTGAGTAATGCCGACTGAGACTGTCCGCACGAACATTCAGCACCGCGGCTAGATGATTTGCAAACACACAAATCTGCTGGCCCTGAGCCCAGGACCAGAGTCGCAGAGCCTCTCGACAGACGAAACGACCCTACACCTCCCTGTTTGTTGATATACCACATCGCGGTCGTGTTGTCCGTCAGGTCCTGAACTGACCGACCGCGAAGGGAAGGAAGGAAGGAAAGCCTTTAGTGCCAAACGTATCGCCCGCAATTCCAGAAGGTTGTTGTGAAGCAACCTTTCCTCTGGAGACCAAAGACCTTTGATCTCCAGATCCCCCAGATGAGCCCCCCACCCTAGAGTGGAGGCATCCGTGATCACTGTGGCCATCGGTGGAGGAAGTTGAAAGGGCTTCCCTTGAGACAGGTTGCCCTGCACACCCCACCAAGTCAGCTCCGCCGCAGCGTCTCTGGAGATTCTGACCTTCTCCCCGAAATCTCCGTCGTGCTGAAACCACTGCCTGCGGAGACACCACTGGAGTGCCCTCATGTGCCAGCGTGCGTGACTGACCAACAGTATGCAGGAAGCGAAGAGACCGAGCAGGCGTAGGACCTTCAGGACCGGAACAACCGCTCCGTTGTGAAACAAAGGAATCATTTCCTGAATGTCGAGAATCCTCTGCGGAGGTGGGAATGCTCGACAAACAGTAGTGTCCAGTATTGCCCCTATGAACAGGCTGCGCTGAGAAGGCACCAGGTGAGATTTGGGCACATTGATCGAAAAACCCAAGTTGAACAACAGCTGCGTTGTCACCTGCAAGTGACGCAACACCATCTCCGGAGACTTGGCTTTCAACAGCCAATCGTCCAGGTAGGGGTAGACAGGAACCCCTGATCTTCTGAGATCAGCTGCTACCACTGCCATCACCTTTGTAAAGACTCGCGGTGCGGAAGTCAGACCGAACGGTAGAACCGCAAACTGGTAATGTTGCGACCCTACCGTGAAACGTAGATACTTCCGATGCGACTTCAGGATGGGAAGATGAAAGTACGCATCCTGGAGATCGATGGACACCATCCAGTCTTCCTGTTGCAGCGCAAGAAGAACCTGAGCCAGAGTCAACATTTTGAATTTCTCCTGCCTGAGGTAAAAATTCAAAATCCTGAGGTCCAGGATCGGCCTCAACCGTCCGTCCTTTTTGGGAATCAGGAAATACCGGGAGTAGCACCCCTGACCCCTTTCCTGCTCCGGAACCACCTCTATCGCACCTTTCTGTAACAAGACAAGAACCTCCTGTTGCAAAAGCAACAAGTGGTCTTCCAAACAACCACCTTGGCGAGGAGGGTAAAGAGGTGGATACTCTAGAAAAGGAAGGGTGTACCCATTCTCTACAAGATTCAAAACCCAACGATCCGTTGTAATCAGTTTCCAATCCTGTAGAAAATGGGACACCCGATCCCCAACAGGACCAACATGCTCTAAGATGGGGGATCTAGAGCTGCTTCCCAACGGTGAGGGGAGGAGAGGAGGAGGAGGAAGAGGACTGCTGCCATGAAGCTCCCCTAGAACGGCCTCTGTTCCTACCCCTGAAGGACTTGAATAAAGGGTTCTGCTGTTGCTGCTGCTGACCCTGTTGATACTGTTGACGGCCACGAAAGGAAGAACCCCTTCCAAACCCACGAAGGCGTTAGTAACCAAAACACCTGGACTGTGTTTGAAGGCCCAGAGATCTAGCAGTGGCCCTACTGTCTTTAAACCGCTGTAAAGCAGAGTCAGCCTTGGATCCAAACAGCCTCGTGCCATCAAAAGGTAAGTCCAACAGAGTCGCCTGGACATCCGGGGAAAAACCAGAAGACCTCAACCAGGCCTGTCTTCTTGTTGCCACAGAAGAGCCCATCACTCGTGCAACAGAATCAGCCGTGTCCATCCCAGACTGGATCACCTGGCGAGCAGCTGCTTGCGAGTCAGAGAGCACCTCCATAAAGCTTGCCCTATCATCCTCCGGGAGCTTAGGAGCCAGTTGATTCACAGAATCCATCAAAGCATGGACATATCTTCCCAGAAGACACGTAGCATTAGTCGACTTCAACGCCATGCTTGCAGACGAAAATATCTTTTTGGCTGCTTGCTCCATCTTTTTCGAGTCTCTATCACCCGGAGTAGTAGGGAAAGCACTCGAAGATTGCTTCGAACAAGAAGCCTGTACCACCAAGCTCTCGGGAGTCGGATGAGTAGACAGAAAGGCAGGATCCCCATGGGCCGGCCTATATCTCCGTGCAATTGTTCTAGAGACAGCAGGAGCGGACAAAGGTTTCTGCCACACCTCCAAAATTGGCTCAGTCAAGGCGTCAATGAAGGGTAACAGTGGCTCCGAGACCACCGAAGAGGTATTGAGGACTTCAGTCAAAATGTTGGCCTTCAATTCAGATGATGGCAACTGAAGGCCCAGCAAATCAGCCGCCTTCCTCACGACCACATGATAAGGCAAATTTTCTAGAGGAAGACCAGCCCTTGGTGATGAAAGATCGTATTCAGGAGATGTATCTAACCCACTGGCCTCCTGCAGACCCTCAAACTCCTGGAGCGCTGCTTTGTCTTCAGTGCCGGCGTCAGTGGAGCCTGAAACGGAGTCGACGGCGCCGTACACGGCGCCGTACGCGGCGCCGGTGACGATGTCAACGGAACAGAAGGCCCCTCCGGAACATCCTTCGGCGTCGCACGAATCCGAGACGACGCCGACCCCACATCCGACGGAGCTCGAGGTGCCGGAGTCGACGACCTCGGCGTCGGGAAATGCCATGCCGGAGCCGATGGCATAAAGGGTACAAAGGGCGCCTGGGCATACTGGTGTGGAACACCCAAATTGTAGGCCAAAGGACCTGTAGGCACACCCAGCGGAAAACTGGCCCTTGAAAACATACCATACATCGCGTTTAAGAACTGCGATGGGTCCGCACCAGGCAAGGGAAAAGGAGGATAAGGTTCCATACCTTCTCGACCGGGGACCTCCTGAGGTCGAACTGGATCCTGCAGAGCCGGTGGAGACGGCACCCGCTCAGGCGAACCCACAGGAATCGGAGACAACTCCCGAGGCGCTGGTGATCCTCTCGACGCCGAAGAGCCCTTCGACGCCGGCGACATCGGAGCCGGGGAATGAACCGACTCCGCTCTCGGCAAAGGAGACGGGGAGACAAAGTCCTTCCTCCGAAGTCGCTCAGGAGGTGAAGTCGGCCTCAAAGCCCTAGACTTCGACGAATGACGCCGGGATTTCTTCGACTTCTTATGCTTCTTAGATCTTGAAGTGTGAGACGAAGAAGACTTCACCCGCTTCCGACCTCTCTTCTCCTTCTTAGCTCTGGCCATGAAAAGTTTAGCCTCACGCTCTTTAAGGGCCTTCGGGGGTTCATTTTCATGCAGGAACGGCATTCTTCGACGTCATGGTCCGACGAAAGACACCAGAGACAGTCGTCATGCGGATCCGTAATTGACATCTGGCCTCCGCACTCCCTGCAAGGCTTAAAACCAGACTTCCTAGAAGTAGCCATTTCCAACGATATGAAGACACAATGTAGAAAATGGAGAGTCCCTGGGAAAACAGTTACGCGTCGATGGCGCGGAAAAAAGGGTACTGACGTCAGCACGCCGACGAGGTCTTCTTATGGCTACGATGACGTCTTACGGAGTCGCGAGCGGAGCCGTGCTATTGTGACGTCCTCGTCGTCGTGGGAGAGCTGGGAAAGAATTTCCGCGGAATTGCTGGCGCCAGGGGTATTCAAAAGGTGAGGAATCCACAGGCAGAAGTATCCATCAGAATGGGCTTTTCAGTAAAATTACAGGTAAGTTACTTTTGAGATTACTTTTCTTACTCAGAGTAGTATACCTGGATAGTACTCTGGGACATTTCCTGCAAACTGGTAAGTAAAATCGTTTTTGTTAGTTAGTGCAATTTTAAAGAATTTCTTAAGGTTTTCAACGCCACACTTAGAAACTTTTCCAAGAAAAACAGTCAATGTTATCCTATGGAGGAAAGGAAAATGCTACTTACCAGTATGCATCTGTTCTTGACATGTAGAGCTGTAGATTCGTATACTTGTGCATAGATCGCCATCTGGTGTTGGGCTCGGATGTTTGCACTTTGTTTTTGTCTTGGAAGAAGTTCTTTGCAGTCACGAGATAGGGGACTCCTCCTTGGGATCATAGTGCGCATGGGCATCGACTCCACCCTCAGATTGTTTTTCGCCATAAAGGGTGATAGTGGAGTTTGTGAGAAACAGAAAGGATGTCCAAGTAAGATAGTATTGGAACAGAGAGAGGTATCCGGGAGGCAGGTGGGTGTATACGAATCTACAGCTCTACATGCCAAGAACAGATGCATACTGGTGAGTAGCATTTCCCGTTCGAGGCATATGAGCTGTAGATCGTATACTTGTGCATAGACTATACAGCAGTTACCTCTTTAGCGGTGGCTACCTGTATCTGTTGCAGTGGTTTGAAAAAGTGTACTTAATACAGCCTGGCCCACACTAGCTTGTTGTTTTGCTTGCACATCTACACAATAGTGTTTTGTGAAAGTGTGAGGTGTAGCCCAAGTTGCTGCTTTGCAGATGTCATCAAGGGGAATGTTTCCTAAGAATGCCATTAGAAGCTCCTAGTTTGCGTGTAGAATGCCCTCTAAGGGGAATGGATAACGTACGCTTTGCTTTTTGATAGCATATCTGAATGAATTTAACTATCCACCTGGCAATTCCAGCTTTTGATATAGGATTGCCTTTATGTGGTGGTGAGAAAAATACAAAAAGTGGTTTAGTTTTTCTAAAAGTTTTTGTCCTTTCAATGTAGTAAAGGATGGCTCTTTTGACGTCAAGTGTATGAAGAGCCCGTTCTGCCACTGAGTCTGGTTGAGAGACAAAGACTGGCAGCTCAACAGACTGGTTAAGGTGGAAAGGAGAAACTACTTTTGGTAGGAATTTGGGGTTTGTCCTAAGAACCACTTTATTGTGATGTATTTGCAAAAATGGTTCTTGTATGGTTAATGCCTGGAGTTCACTAACTCTCCTGAGAGATGTGATTGCTATAAAAAAAGCTACTTTCCATGTGAGAAATTGTAATTCACATTTATGCAAAGGTTCAAATGGGGGACCCTTGAGCCTGGTAAGGACAATGTTGAGGTTCCACGGAGGAGAAGATGGAACTCTGGGAGGAATTATCCTTTTAAGGCCTTCCATGAATGCTTTGATGGCAGGTACCCTAAAGAGTGACAAATGTTGTCTGTTTTGTAGATAAACGGCTATGGCGCCAAGATGTAATCGTATAGATGTATATGCTAGATTACATTTATGTAGATGCAAGAGGTAACAAATAATGTTTTGGATTGAGGCATTGTAAGGAAGTGGGTTTCTGTTGCAGTAACCCCCCCCCACTTTTTGCCAGACCACTGATGCACTTTGACTTGATGTGCCCTGGGTCCCTGCCAATCAGGTTCCCAGGGCCTGTGTTCTTTCCCCAAAACTGTACCCAATTGGCATCTCTGGCCACAGGTCAGCCCCTGGTAAATGGTACCACAGGTACCCAGGGCACTGTGACCAGGGAAGACCTCTAAGGGCTGCAGTACTTATTGTGCCACCCTTAGAGGACCTGTACCTTTACGCCGGAATAAACAAAAACCTCACCCACAAGCTACAGAACATCCAGAACGCCGCCGCAAGACTGGTCCTCAACCTGCCAAAACACTGCCACATCTCCCAGCACCTGCGCACACTCCACTGGCTCCCTGTCGAGGCGAGAATCACCTTCAAGATGCTCACCCACGCACACAAGGCCCTCCACGGCACCGGACCAGCATACCTGAACAGCCGACTCAAATTCCACGCACCCCAAAGGACCCTACGATCAGCCCAGCTCTCCTACGCTGTGGTCCCCCGCACCAGAAAGACCAGATCGGGAGGCCGCTCCTTCTCCTTCCTCGCGGCCAAAGCATGGAACGCCCTTCCGCTCCACCTCAGACAGACATCGCTCCCCATCTTCGCATGAAACCTCAAAACCTGGCTCTTCGACAGACCCCCTCCTTGATGGATGGAACCTGCAACCCCCCCCCACCCCTAGCACCTTGAGACCCTTACGGGTGAGTAGTCGCGCTTTAACAAACCCCTGATTGATTGATTGACACACACACTGCCTTTGCAGGCTGCGTGTTTTGGTGCAGAAAAAAGTGAAGAGTCGACATGGCACACACCTCTGTGGGCCATGCCTACAACCCACTGCCCTGGCATAGGTCAGTCACCCCTCTAGCAGAGTGCACTATACCAGTGGTGAGGGTACAGGTGCATGAGCCCTGTACCCCTACACTGTCGAAGTCCATTCTTAGACATTGTAAGTGCAGTGCTGCCATTAAGAGTATATGGTGCTGGGAGTTTGTCATTACGAACTCCACAGCACCATAATGGCTACACTGAAAACTGAGAAGTTTGGTATCAAACTTCTCAGCACATTAAACCCACACTGATGCCAGTGTGGGATTTAATGAAAAATGCACACAGAGGGCATCTTTGAGATGCCCCCTGAAAAACAACCAGCCTCTGGTGGGTTCCCTGACTGGTACACACCAGCCTGCCACCTCTGCCAACTCCACCCCTCAGGTGGGGGAGGCGAGGTGAAGCCCACTCTCCAGTGCTCGCCATCTTGCAGATGGCAGGCACTCCCCAATCAGGACTAGGGATTGTGCTCACTCCCCCACGTGGGGTGAGCACACCAAGGGTGTAGTCACCCTAAGGTCAGTAGCCCATTGGCTACTGACCTCAAGACTCCTAAAACGCCCCTAAATACAGTATTTAGGGGGCAGCCCTGAACCAGGAAGGCAGATCCAGCAACAACAAGAAAAGGAAGAAGAAGGACGAGAAGCCGCGCAGAGCTAACAAGAGGACGACGCCCACTGACTTGGCCCCAGCCCTACAGGCCTGTCTCCCCTCGAACCTGCTCCTGCAAAACCCTGGCGTGTCCAGCGGCCAGCAACCTCAAAAACCCCGGAGGACCTGCCTGCCTTCACTTTCCAAGCTGTTTCTCCTGTGAACACCGGATGTGTTTGAACTGCAGCTTCTGGTGCCAGCCAGGAACCGCGAATCCCTCACACACTGCACCCGCCGAATCCGGCCCGAGTTCGAGTGGGCAAATACCCAGAGGAGGTCCCCCCCGGCGATCCTGACCCGAGATCCGGCGACCCCTGACCTGCCTCAAGCCTCCTGACGACACCTGCAGCCTCAATCCAGAGGACCCCCCCTACCGCGACCAGAGCGGGTAAGAAAATCCGACGTCCCAAGGCACCCCTGCACCCGACACCCCACGGCCTTGTGTGCCCAAACCAACGGTGCCTAACCAACCCTCTACATCCCAACTTACCCCTCGAAGTGGTGGTAGCTCCTGGAAGATCCTCGTCCCCGAGCCTGCAGTGTTTCTTTGTCCCGGAGAATCTCCATTGAAATCAACAGGGCACACGACCTCAAAACAGCACCCTGCACCCGGCCGCCCTAGTCCCGCTGAGGGTGCCCCTTTGGTGCGAACTTGGTCCCCAACGTGCCCAGAGCTTAACCCTAGGAGCTTTGCTCCCACAACCCCGTGGCCTGCTTGCCAGCAGCCACCAACCGGAGTCCTCCTATCCTCCATAGGATAACATTGGGCCTCAACACTCTGCACCCGGCCGCCCTGGTGCCGCTGAGGGTGCAACAACAGTGCATCACTGACCCTGGGAGACCCCCGAGTCTTACCCCAGAACCCTAACTCAAAAGACCGATTACTTACCTCGAAACCGATAACTCATTTTTCCTCATAGGATAACTGACATTTTTCTTCCAAAAGTTTGTCAACTTTTGAAGACTACAAATATTCCTTAAAAATCAGCCGAATAACAAAACGCATTTTCTCAACTGTTTTCAGGAAATGCCCCAGTGCTGAATCTAGGATCCAGCACTGAGTAAGAAAAAGTATCGATAACCTAACTTACCTGTGAATTGAATTTCCTTCCATAGGATAACATTGGTGGTTCTAGGTGAAAAAGTTTCTAAGTGTCAACTTTTGAAATACAAGAATATTCTTTAAAAATCGTACAAACTACAAAAACGTAATTACTTACCTGTTTTAAGTAAATGTCCCAGTGCTGAATCTAGGAGTCCAGCACTGGATTACAAAAGTAACGCAAAAGTAATTTTACCTGCATTTACCTTAAAAAGCCATTCATTTCAATGTACTGCATTTACTAAGTATTGCAACCTACTGCATCCCCTGTAAGTCAAATCAAGTACAATCTTCATTGCTTTTTAAAACTGTGTACAACAAGTAACTTATTACTGAAAAGAATTGAATGCTTACCTGTATCAGGCTTGCTTGGTTCTAAAATAAAACAACAGTATATTTTTTTATACAAAAACAATTGGCCTAGAGTTCAGTTCTTGAGTGTGTGAATTCATTTGCTGACTGAGTGTGTACATCAAATGCTTAACACTGTCCTCTGATACTGCCTTACTGCTCGACCAAGCTACCACTTTAGAGAGTAAGGTTCTATCTAACTTTAACCTCTGCAAAACCTCTGGAGACCCTTGGACTCTATACACACTGTACCTCACTTTGGTGCAGTATATATAGAGCCAGTTTCTTACAGGCATCTATTGGATTGATTGCGTTATTATTGCAGTAAATAACGAACCTTTTCCATTTAGCTGCATAGCACGCTCTGTTGGTAGGACGTCTAGCTTTAATGATATTCATGCAGTCTGGCGGGAGGTTGAGGTAACCAAACTCTTAAGATTTCAGGAGCCAGATCGCTAGGTTTCAGTTGAGCTGGATCTGGATGTTTTATTTCTCCATGGTTCTGTGTGAGAAGGTTTGGAGAAAGGTGTAACTTTTGATGTGGAACTACTGAGAGTTCCAGCAGGGTTGTGAACCATGGTTGTCGTGCCCATGTGGGAGCAACTAGGATCATTGTGAGAGACTGTTTGAGCTTGCGCACCAGTAAGGGAATGAGCGGGAGAGGCGGAAAAGCGTACGCAAATCTGCCTGACCAGTTCATCCATATCGCATTGCCTTTGGACAATGGGTGTGGATACCTGGAGGCGAAGCTTGGGCATTTTGCGTTTAAATGTGTGGCGAAAAGGTCTATATCTGGTTGGCCCCACATTTGAAAAAACGGATGAAGAACTTGCGGATAAAGTTCCCATTCGTGGATCTGCTGTCTTTGACGACTGAGCAGATCCGCAATCTGATTGTGTTGTCCTGGAAGATGTTCGGCTAGGAGGTATATCTTTTGAGGAATGGCCCATCTCCATATGCTTTGCGCTAGGCGTGAAAGCTGCAGAGAGAGTATCCCCCCCCTGTTTTTGTATATAGTACATTGCTGTCATATTGTCCGTGCGGACGAGGACAGCTTTGTGCACGAGGTGTACTTGGAATGATTTCAGTGCAAGAAAAATCGCCAGTAATTCGAGGTGATTGATGTGGAGCATTTTTTGCTGATGGGTCCATATATTCTGAATGGTGTGGTTTAGGAGATGATCTCCACAGCCGGTGAGCGATGCATCTGTTGAGCTCTATCTGTGGAACCGGATCTAGGAACGGCCGCCCTTTGGAAAGGTTTTGTGTGTTTCACCACTGCAGAGAGCAATGTGTGCGGCTGTGTACCAACACCAGATCTGTAAACTGACCTTGAGCCTGGTTCCACTGACGTTCTAGACACTCCTGTAAGGGACGCATTTGGAGTCTTGCATGAGGTACGATAAAAATGCAAGAGGCCATCATTCCTATTAGTTGCATAAACACTCGAGCTGGTAGTGAGTGTTGAGGTTGAAACCTCGTTATGAGAGTTTGCATGGTTGCCATCCTGACTGGATTGGGGTATGCAAGGGCTTTGGAAGTATCTATTGTGGCACCTAGATACTGGTGGGTGTGGGACGGTTAAAGATGTGACTTGGTGAGGTTTATTGTGAATCCTAAACGATGGAGCAGTTGGATTGTTTGGTATGTGTGTTGTACACAATCGCTGCGTGACTTGGCTTTTATAAGCCAGTAGTCGAGGTAAGGAAAAACATAAATGTGTTGTCTTTGCAAGTGAGCTGCTACTACTGCAAGACATTTTGTGAAGACCCTGGGTGCTGTAGTTACCCCGAAGGGGAGCACTTTGAATTGATAGTGCTGACCGTGTACTACAAACCGTAGATATTTCCTGTGAGCAGGGTGAATAGGAATGTGAAAGTAGGCGAGCTTGAGATCTAAGGTGGCAAGGAAATCGCCTTGTTGGAGTAATGGGAGGATCTGTTGGAGAGTGACCATGTGAAAGTGGTCGGATTGTATGTACAGGTTTAACGGTCTGAGGTCGAATATTGGCCTGAGAGTACCGTCCTTTTTTGGGATGAGAAAATAAAGGGAGTAAATCCCTGTGCCTTGATGGTGTATGGGAACAGGTTCTATTGCGTGCTTTTGCAATAGAGAGAGAACCTCCTGTTTGAGAAGCGTGAGATGTTCCGTGGACATGGGACGCTGTCTGGGTGGTATGTGTGGAGGAGTAGAAGTGAGTTCCAGGCAGTAACCATACTGGATAATTTGTCTCACCCACCTGTCCGTGGTGATGGAATTCCAGACCGGTAGGAACTGTGATAGTCTTCTGTAAGAAACTGGCTCTATATATACTGCACCAAAGTGAGGTACAGTGTGTATAGAGTCCAAGGGTCTCCAGAGGTTTGGCAGAGGTTAAAGTTAGATAGAACCTTACTCTCTAAAGTGGTAGCTTGGTCGAGCAGTAAGGCAGTATCAGAGGACAGTGTAAAGCATTTGATGTACACACTCAGTCAGCAAATGAATCCACACACTCAAGAACTGAACTCTAGGCCAATTGTTTTGTATAAAAAAATACTGTTTTATTTTTAGAACCAAGCAAGCCTGGCACAGGTAAGCATAAAATTACTTTTCAGTAGTAAATTACTTGTATGAACACAGTTCAAAATTGCAGTGTAACTTGTACTGGTTTTGGTTACAGTTTTAAGTAAGCAGTTTGCAACACATTGCAGGTATAGTACATTCAATTGAATGGGCTTTTTAAGTAAAATGCAGTTAATTACTTTTCAGATTACTTTTGCTAACACAGGACTGGATCCTAGATTCAGCCCTGGGACATTTCCTGAAAACAGGTGAGTAAATGCGTTTTGGTTTAAGGTACGATTTTTAAAGAATATTATTGCATTTCAAAAGTTGACACTTGCAAACTTTTTCACATAGAATCACCAATGTTATCCTATGGAAGGAAATTCAATTCACAGGTAAGTTACTTTTTAGTTACTTTCGTAATCCAGTGCTGGACTCCTAGATTCAGCACTGGGACCTTTCCTGCAAACAGTTGAGAAAATTCGGTTAGGTTATTTGTGCGATTTTTAAGGAATATTCTTAGTTTTCAAAAGTCGACACTTAGAAACTTTTTGGGAGAAAAAGTGTCAATGTTATCCTATGAGGAAAAACGAGTTATCGGTTTCGAGGTAAGTAATCGGTCTTTTGAGTTAGGGTTCTGGGGTTAGACTCAGGGGTCTCCCAGGGTCAGTGATGCACTGTTGTTGCACCCTCAGCGGCACTAGGGCGGCCGGGTGCAGAGTGTTGAGGCCCAATGTTATCCTATGGAGGATAGGGGGACTCCGGTTGGTGGCTGCTGGCAAGCAGGCCACGGGGTTGTGGGAGCAAAGCTCCTAGGGTTAAGCTCAGGGCACGTTGGGGACCAAGTTGGCACCAAAGGGGCACCCTCAGCGGCACTAGGGCGGCCGGGTGCAGGGTGCTGTTTTGAGGTCGGGTGCCCTGTTGCTTTCAATGGAGATTCTCCGGGACAAAAACACTGCAGGCTCAGGGACGAGGACCTTCCAGGAGCAACCACCACTTCGAGGGGTAAGTTGGGATGTAGAGGGTTGGTTAGGCACCATTGGTTGGGGCACACAAGGCCGTGGGGCGTCGGGTGCAGGGGTGCCTTGGGACGTCGGATTTTCTTACCCGCTCTGGACGCGGTAGGGGGGGGTCCTCTGGATTGAGGCTGCAGGCGTCGTCAGGAGGCTTGAGGCAGGTCAGGGGTCGCCGGATCACGGGTCAGGATCGCCAGGGGGACCTCCTCTGGCTATCTGCCCACTCGAACTCGGGCCGGATTCGGCGGGTGCAGAGTGTGCGGGATTCGAAATCCTGGCTGGCACCAGAAGCTGCAGGTCAAACACATCCGGTGTTCACGGGAGAAACAGCTTGGAAAGTGAAGGCAGGCAGGTCCTCCGGGGTTTTTGAGGTTGCTGGCCGCTGGACACGCCGGGGTTTTGCAGGAGCAGGTTCGAGGGGAGACAGGCCTGTAGGGCTGGGGCCAAGTCAGTGGGCGTCGTCCTCTTGTTAGCTCTGCACGGCTTCTCGTCCTTCTTCCTTTTCTTGTTGTTGCTGGATCTCCCTTCCTGGTTCAGGGCTGCCCCCTAAATACTGTATTTAGGGGGCGTTTTAGGGGTCTTGAGGTCAGTAGCCAATGGGCTACTGACCTTAGGGTGACTACACCCTTGGTGTGCTCACCCCACGTGGGGAGTGAGCACAATCCCTAGTCCTGATTGGGAGTGCCTGCCATCTGCAAGATGGCGAGCACTGGAGAGTGGGCTTCACCTCGCCTCCCCCACCTGAGGGTGGAGTTGGCAGAGGTGGGCACACCTCCTGGGCTGGCTAGTTTTCCCGCCTGTCTTCCCGCCGAAAGGGAGGGGAGACAGGAAGGGGGCCTGCTCCTGATAGCAGGAGAGGCTGGGGGTCGCATTACAAAGGCTGCCAGGCCTTTGAAGCTCCCCTGCCACAGATGGCTCTTCCTGGCCTGGGGGAGGTGTGTACACCTCCGACCAGGAAAGACTTTGTTTCTGGGCTCAGGGAGCGTAGGCTCCCACCCTAGGGTCCAGAAACATGTCTCGTGGTGGCAGGCTGGTGTGTACCAGTCAGGGAACCCACCAGAAGCTGGTCGTTTTTCAGGGGGCATCTCAAAGATGCCCTCTGTGTGCCTTTTTCATTAAATCCCACACTGGCATCAGTGTGGGTTTAATGTGCTGAGAAGTTTGATACCAAACTTCTCTGTTTTCAGTGCAGCCATTATGGTGCTGTGGAGTTCGTAATGACAAACTCACAGCACCATATACTCTTAATGGCAGCACTGCACTTACAATGTCTAAGAATGGACTTGGACACTGTAGGGGTACAGGGCTCATGCACCTGTACCCTCACCACTGGTATAGTGCACCCAGCTAGAGGGGTGACTGACCTATGCCAGGGCAGTGGGTTGTAGGCATGGCCCACAGAGGTGTGTGCCATGTCGACTCTTCACTTTGTTCTGCACCAAAACACGCAGCCTGCAAAGGCAGTGTGTGTGTGTGTAAAGGTACAGGGCCTCTAAGGGTGGCACAATAAGTGCTGCAGCCCTTAGAGGTCTTCCCTGTTCACAGTGCCCTGGGTACCTGTGGTACCATTTACCAGGGGCAGACCTGTGGCCAGAGATGCCAATTGGGTACAGTTTTGGGGAAAGAACACAGGCCCTGGGAACCTGATTGGCAGGGACCCAGGGCACATCAAGTCAAAGTGCATCAGTGGTCTGGCAAAAAGTGGGGGGGGGTTACTGCAACAGAAACCCACTTCCTTACATCTTCCCCCGACTGGAGTGGAATGTTCGGGGGGAAGTGGTGGGAAGTCACTGTTTTGTAGTGGGGGAGGAGCGGGTGTTATTACCGCGGCCTCTTCCTTTTGAGTTATTGCCTCTGTACCCCCCTCTAAAATACCCTTTGTTAGAGGAAGTTTGTGTGGGGTTTTTGTAGGACGAAGAGTTGTCTGTACTAATGGTTTTGGAGGCGCCCCTATAAAAGGAGTGACGAAAGGAGCCTCTAGCTGTTGGTAACTGTAGAGCCCCCATAGATTTAGCTGTCTCAGTGTCCTTCTTCATCTTTTCTAAAGATGTGTCTACAGAAGGGCCAAATAGGTGTTCCTGATAAAAAGGCTGATTAAGAATTTGAGACTGCACCTCCTGTTTAAAACCAGATTTGCGGAGCCATGCGTGTCTGCGCAGTAAAAGACTTGCGTTAACGGCACGAGATGCTGTGTCCGCTGCATCAAGAGCACATTTAATGGAGGTGTTGGTAATGAGCTTTCCCTCCTGTATGAGGTCATTAGCTTTTGCCTTATATTGCTCTGGAAGATGTTGCATTAATGTTTCCAGTTCATCGTAATGCGCCCTATCATACCTGGCTAGTAAAGCTTGGGCGTTAGCAATATGCCAGTAATTTGCCGCCTGTGACGCAACCAGTTTACCAGATGCGTCCAGTAATTTTGATTCTTTATCTGGCGGAGGGGCATCCCCTGTTGTCTGGGAGTTTGCCCGTTTACATGCATTTGTAACCACTAGAGAATCTAGAGGGAGCTGTCCTTTGATATAAGCTGGATCATTTGGAGCTGCTTTATATTTTTTTATCAACCCTGGGGTTGAGAACTCTAGCCCTGACAGGGTCTTTAAATACATCAGGGGCATGTTTAATCATACCCTTGAGCATAGGTAAAGTACTTGTTGCCCTTTGTGTCTGTGTGAAAGTCTCTAACAGAACATCTTCATCAGAAGGGGGTGAGTGTAATTCTACCCCATGGTATTTGGCTGCTCTGTCTAGGAGTTGCGCAAAGCCTATGTTGTCGTCTGGAGGGGATGGCTTAGATGGGTATGAGTGTGGCTCAGGTATATCTGGGGCCTCATCATAATACACCCAGGGGTCAGGTGGTGGAATACTGTGGATGTCATCATTGTCGTCATCCCCTTGTGGGTCTCCCCCCCCATCCCCATCCCCCAAGGCATCCTCCTCCTCCTGTGGTGTAGGTGTGGAAGGAGGTAGTGGAGAGTGTGCTGGAGAAAGTGGCACAGTTGGAAGTGCTGGAGGGGGTGAGGAGGGTCTAAAAGGTGAAATTGCCATGTCATTTTTTTTTTTTTTTTAAGGGTAGCTCAGGTGCTTCTGAGGTGTCCAATTTCCTCTTCCTAGATGGTAATGCAGTTACTTGACCTGTAACAGGGTCAATGTGTAAAGTCTTTTGTTTCAGACCCGGTGGATCTGGGCGAAACAGTTCTTCGGAGCCCTTGTCTTTGTTCGGCACAGAGGATTTTGTTTCTGAGTGGTGTTTTGACTTAGTTTGTGTAGCTTTAGGAGGGGTCTTGGTCACCTTATGCTTCTTTGGAGTTTTCGACTCCGAAATTTTCTTCGGTTCCGAAGTTTTATGAGATTTCTTCGGGTCCGAGGACTTGTTCTCGGCGTGTTTCGGTGCCGAAGGGCTCGGCGTCGAAGCAGTCTTCGGTGCCGATGTGTCAGGGCATGGCACTGTGTCTATTTTGGACCGTTTTTTTGGTGCTGGGGATTGTTTGTCGGTACCGGTAAGTGGCTGGCTCGGTTCCGAGTCGCCGGAAGGCTTTATCTTGGGCTTCAGAGCCGGGCCCGAGGGCGGGGCATTGGAAGCTTTGTCCCGGTGTGAACCGGAGCCCGAAGGTGAAGGTGTTACTGGTGCCTTATGTTGAGTTTTAGTTGGGGCAGGGGCGTTGTGGTCAGTACTCACGCTCCGTTGCCCTGGAGTAATCTCTTGGTCCTCGGCATCTGAGTGGTCTTCTTCGGAGACGCTGATGTCCTCATTATCTGGTTGCTGTGAAGTCTTGGGGCCTGCATCGAAGATGTCATCTGGCGCCGAAGCTGTTGGTCGAGACATTGTGTGACGTCGAGCCCGGCGATCACGAATGGTCTTTTTCGATCGGAATGAAGCACACGCCTCGCAGTCTTTATCCTTATGATTGGGAGAGGCAGAGGTTACAGACCTCGTGGAGATCAGTGTGTGGGAATTTTGCACCACACAGGGGGCATTTTTTCAATGGAGTTCTTTTCATTGACTGCAGGGCCTGATGGCGTCGATGGGCCCAACGGCCCGCGTGAACGACTGGAATCTAAGTTGTGATGGATACTTTGGATGTGCGTCGAAAGGTAACGCGATCGAAACTATACCGTCGAGCGGTGAGGGGTTGCGCGTGGAAGGGGTATCGAGTACAACACCGACCCGGAGCGCAGCAATTTACATCCGAACCCGATGGCGGAAAAAAACAATCTGAGGGTGGAGTCGATGCCCATGCGCACTATGATCCCAAGGAGGAGTCACCTATCTCGTGACTACAAAGAACTTCTTCCAAGACAAAAACAAAGTGCAAACATCCAAGCCCAACACCAGATGGCGATCTATGCACAAGTATACGATCCACAGCTCATATGCCTCGAACATAGTGTTATTGGTTTTGAGGTATTTGGTAGTGGGAGTTGAGGTTCTGGGAGTAGACTCAGGGGTCCCCCAGGGTCAAGGATGCACACTAGTTGCACCCTGAGCGGCACTAGGGCGGCTGCGTGCGGAGGCCCAATGTTATCCAATGGGGAATAGGGGGCCTAAGGTTGGTGGCTGCTGGCGAGCAGGCCACTTGGCTGTGGGAGCAAAGCTCCTGGACTTTAGCTCAGGGCAAATGGGGAAACAAAGTAGCACCAAAGGTGCACCCTCAGCGGCACTAGGGCGGCCGGGTGCAGGGTGCTGTTTCGACATCGGGGGCCCTGTTTTCAACGGGGAACCTCCGGTTTGCAAAGGCACTGCAGGCTTGGGAACGAAGGACTTCTGGGTGCGACCACCACTTCGAAAGGTAAGTTGGGATGTAGGTAAAAGGTAGGGACCAATGGGTCCCTTCCCTGGGGTGGGTACACCTCCTATTATGCCACCATCTTCAAGATGGCATGGACAGAGTTGTGCTTCACCTCGCCTCCACCACCTGAGGGGTGGAGTTGGCAGAGGTGGGCACACCTCTCTTCCTCACTTGTTTTTCCCGCTGCTTCTCCCGCCCAAAGTGGGGGTCAGAACCAGTGGGGACCAGTTGCTGAGAGCAGCAAGTGGCCTGGGGTAGCTCACAAAGGCGATAAGCCTTTGAAGCTTACCCTTCGTGAACCCTGCCCATCCTGGGGGAGGAGGCTTGGCACCTCGTCCCAGGATGTGCATTGTTTCAGGCCCCAGAGAGCAGCAGGCTCTCAATGCAGGGGTCCAGAAACATGTCTGGTGGTGGCAGCTGAAAGCAGCCACTCCGCCTGGACACTAGTGGTAGGTTAGTTTTCAGGGGGCATCTCTAAGATGCCCTCTGTGTGCATTTTTCATTAAATCCCACACTGGCATCAGTGTGGGTTTAATGTGCTGAGAAGTTTGATACCAAACTACTCAGTTTTCAGTGTAGCCATTATGGTGCTGTGGAGTTTGTAATGACAAACTCCCAGCACCATATACTCTTAATGGCAGCACTGCACTTACAATGTCTAAGAATGGCCTTAGACACTGTAGGGGTACAGGGCTCATGCACCTGTACCCTCACCACTGGTAAAGTGCACCCAGCTAGAGGGGTGACTGACCTATGCCAGGGCAGTGGGTTGCAGGCATGGCACACAGATGTCGACTCTTCACTTTGTTATGCACCAAAACACGCAGCCTGCAAAGGCAGTGTGAGTGTAATGGTACAGGACCTCTAAGGGTGGCACAATAAGTGCTGAAGCCCTTAGAGGCCTTCTCTGGTCACAGTGCCCTGGGTACCTGTGGTACCATTTACCAGGGGCTGACCTGTGGCCAGAGATGCCAATTGGGTTTAGGCTTCAATGCAGTTTTAGGGAAAGAACATAGACCCTGGGTACCTGATTAGCAGGAGCCCAGGGCACACTCAGTCAAAGTACATCAGCAGTTCAGCAAAATGTGGGGGCAATCATGCAGAAAGAGGGCACTTTCTCACACACAGTGAATGTGTTAAAGTCCCATCTCCAACCCTCCAACATACAAACGTATTTGGGGGGCCACTCTGGATACTCAAAAAGCTCTAGCCTGTCCCAATGCAGCCAACGAAAGAGGATGAGACTAACCTTTCCCTAGAGAGTCTTCATTTTCTAAGTAGAAGAACCTGGAAAGTCCATCTGCATTGGCATGGGCAGTCCCAGGTCTGTGTTCCACTACAAAGTCTATTCCCTGTAGGGAGATGGACCACCTCAACAGTTTAGGATTTTCACCTTTCATTTGCATTAGCCATCTGAGAGGTCTGTGATCAGTTTGAACTAGGAAGCGAGTACCAAACGAGTATTGTCTCAGCTTCTTCAGGGACCAAACCACAGCAAAGGCCTCCCTCTCAATGGCACTCCAACGCTGCTCCCTGGGGAGAAGCCTTTTGCTTATAAAAGCAACAGGTTGGTCTTGGCCTTCATCATTGGTCTGGGATAGGACCGCTCCTATCCCTAGCTCAGAGGCATCAGTCTGCACAATGAACCGCTTGGCATAGTCTGGAGCTTTGAGAATTGGTGCTGAGCACATAGCCTCTTTCAGGTTGTCAAAAGCCTTTTGACAACTAACTGTCCAGTTTATCTTTTTGGGCATCTTCTTGGAGGTGAGTTCTGTGAGGGGAGCCACAATGGACCCATATCCCTTCACAAACCTCCTGTAGTACCCACTCAAGCCAAGGTATGCCCGGACTTGGGTTTGGGTTGTTGGAGCTGCCCAGTCCAGGATGGCCTGGATCTTGGGCTGTAAGGGTTGTACCTGGCCTCCACCAACAAGGTGGCCCAAGTACACCACAGTTCCCTGCCCTATCTTGCATTTGGATGCCTTGATAGTTAAGCCTGCAGTTTGCAGGGCATTTAAAACCTTCCCAAGGTGGATCAGGTAATCCTGCCAGGTGGAGCTAAAGACAGCAATATCATCTAGATAAGCTGCACTAAAGGACTCCAATCCAGCAAGGACTTGGCTAGTAAGCCCTGCTGGCGCCTCGCTCTTTGTTTTAGCCTCGCTGTTTTTAACTTGGGTATTATTTTAATTGTGCTGCTCTGTTTGTCGATACTCTCCCACATACTGTTGCTGCTACTGCTTTAAATACTGCCGCTATCACTTTCGTACCAGTTTTTTTAAAAGGGCTTTTTTACCTGCTCTTTGCTCTCTGACTCCCCGCACTTTGCCTCTTCTCACACACAGTGGTTGCCGACCCCGGTCCGCCACGGCTGCTGTGCCGATTGCGCAGAGGGCGGACACTCCACCTTCATCTTTCTTCCTCATTTCCGCCCAGTCTACACTTCCGGTTGGACGCGGTCTAGTCGTCCACCGGAATCATATAAAATTGCCAGATGGTGCGGGAACGCAGCGGACGCGCGCAGCGTGCGCGCCTAAGGCAAGCCCGTCTGCGCCGGCCGCGCCTGGACCAGGCCCAGGGCCAGGACTCCTGGTCCTTCTAATACCCAGGTGCTCAGCTATACTACTAAAGAGTTACGCCTCTTCAACGTTCCCATGAAAAACTGCGGCCGATTTATTCCGGACGAAGGTGACGTAAACTGTCCCTGTGGTTATACACTCTCACAAATACAAAAGACTAGGGCTTTCCAGCCCCTCAAAAGATCCCAGAGTCACAGCTCTTCTATAATCACAGAGAGTGCCAAACTGCATGGGGGCCTTGTAAATGTCAGATCACTGGCCAAACATAAATACGACATTGCACACATGATCTCAGATTGGAACCTAGACATACTTTTCATGACAGAAACCTGGGCAGATGCTGCCTCCGACCCTGACTTTGTCACCGATATCCCGGCCGGATATCGGGCCATCAGGGTCGACAGACCACTTAAACGAGGAGGCGGAGTTGCAATTATCTTGAGGGAACATTTCCCTGTTGTATTTCACTCTACCTCCACGCCTCTTTACGAGGCTCTTCACTTTGCGATTGAGCTTAGCCCAAGGCAGACTTTTAGAGGTATCTTGCTGTACCGGCCTCCAAGCTCCAGAAGCATCTTTACTTCTAACCTAGATAGCCTTCTAGAACCTACTCTCCTAAATAATGACTTCACTATCCTTGGAGATTTCAATTTCTATCTTGAAGACAGGGGCAACAGAGAGACAGAGGTATTGATAGATACTCTGGGGGCCGTCGGTCTTACCAAACTGGTACAGACCCCAACTCATGAGGCGGGACATACACTAGATGGCATCTTCACCTCAGCCCACGGTCTCACTTGCAAAGAAACCCTTCCTTTGACATGGTCAGACCACTCGCTCATTAAATTCGACCTCCCAATCACCTATTCTGGGCTTGGAGGGACCTCCAAGACCCCAGTCGCGACCCAGAGAGACTGGAGTAAAATGGATAAAACAATCCTACGGACATATTTGGAGAGCTCTCGTCCTCATTTAAACGGTCCCCCAGACCTAACAGTCACAAAATACACAGATTGGCTAATTGAAGCAATCAAGGCCGCAGTACCTATCAAAAAAACGACAGGGAACAGGAAGACCCCTTCAGCCCCCTGGTTTTCAGACGCATTACGGAAAGAAAAACAAAAATGCCGCCGATTAGAACGGTGTTGGCGTGCAAATTATCATTCACCTGAGAAGAGAGAGTACAGAAGTGCCCTAACACAGTATAAAAATTTACTGATATCAGAAAAGAGGGACCACTTTACCAAACAGATCGAGGAAGCAAAACATTCCTCTAAAGCACTCTTTACAGTAGTAAACAAACTCACCACACCCAAGACTACAGGGTTCAAGGGCAATCAAAAGTCCTGTGATGACATTGCAGCTGCTTTTAAAACTAAAGTTCTGGACATTTTTAAAAAATTTGAGGACACATCAGCACACCTCTCCACTACCCCTCTGATAAGCCCTGACTCGGATAAGAACACCCTGCTTTGTTTCTCACCTGTTTCATCCGAAACAGTGGCGAAATACATTCACGAAGCTAAGTCAGGATCTCCCTCTGACACATGCCCGCCAGTATTTCTGAAAGAAATCGCGGACCTGGTGAGTCCAGGGTTAACAGAAATTTTCAATTCAATGTTTGCTTCTGGCAACTTTCCGTCCATGTGGAAGGACACTTCCATCCTTCCGCTGTTAAAAAAGCCCACCCTAGACGCAACCAACCCAAATAACTATCGCCCTATAGCCCGATTGCCGTTGCCTGCTAAAATAATTGACAAACTTATGAATATCCAACTTACCCAATTCATTCACCAAAACAACTTGCTTGATCACTCCGTTTGGTTTCCGCCAAGAACACAGTACGGAAACGGCACTTATTAAAGCCACAGAGGAGATCAGAGCGGTGATGGATGGAGGAGGTACGGCTGCCCTAGTACTCCTCGACCTGTCAGCCGCTTTCGATACTGTTGATCATTCCCTCTTGCAACAGCGGCTGGAGAGCCTGGGGGTCAGGGGCACAGCTCTGGCCTTACTGTCCTCCTTTCTCAAGGACAGGAGGTTAACAGTTTCGGTTGATGGGTATCACTCTTAGCATTATACCCTCCCGTGCGGAGTGCCACAGGGCTCCTCCCTGAGCCCATCACTATTTAACGTATATGTATCCGAACTGGCCCCTTTGATCAGGGACTCTGGGTTCAGTCTTACTCAGCAATTTCAGAACTGTATGTGTGCCATTAATAGATGGATGAGTACACACTGTCTTAAACTTAATTCCGATAAAACAGAGATCCTGATCTTTGGTAACATGCAACCAAACTGGGGCAATCTGTGGTGGCCGGCAGAGATGGGAGGTCCACCAATACCTGCGGTTAAGGCTAAGTACCTGGGAGTTTGGTTTGACAACAAACTTTCACTTACCCAGCACACAAATGCAACTGTCTCCTCCTCCCACTTCCTTATCAAGAAAGTAAGGAAGATTCTCCCTTATATTGCTGTGGACACCAGAAAAACGGTAGTCACATCGTTGATTCAGTCTAAACTGGACTACTGTAACAGGCTGTACCTAAACATTCAGAAGCAGTGCCTAAAAAAGCTTCAGAGTGTTCAAAATACAGCTGCACGGTTACTGTACAACATCCCCAGGTGCAAATCCGTATCTAAAGAGAGTCGCAGCCTGCATTGGCTCCCTGTAGCACAACGGATAAAATTCAAGGCTCTGTGTCTGGCGTACAAAGCATTGAACCACACGGGTCCTGTCTTTTTGCAAAATCTTCTCGCCTGGTACGAACCGACCAGACATCTTCGCTCTACAGGAGCCAAACTCCTGACAGTGCCCAGAATTCGAACATCGCATTGGGGTGGCCGCAGCTTTTGCTATGGCACCTCTAAACTTTGGAACACTCTTCCGACTGAGCTCAGAAGTGCGAGCTCCCTCTCCTCCTTCAGGAAAGGACTGAAAACCTGGTTGTTCCAGAACTAGACGCCCGAGCAGGTCTACTAATGTCCTCAGCGCCAAGACACCTCCAAGTATACGTGCGCTTTATAAATTCCAGTAACATTAACCAACCTCTGGAAGGTGGCAGGGGTATTCTTTAAACCAAAGGGCATAACAGTAAACTGATAATGCCCATCAGGTGTGGAGAATGTGGTCTTTTCTTTTGCTCCTGGTGCCATGCCAATTTCCCAGTACCCTGCAGTTAAGTCAAAGTTACTTAGAAATTTGGCTGCACCCAATTTGTCTATCAACTCATCTGCTCTTGGGATAGGGTGAGCATCTGTCTTGGTGACAGTGTTGAGCCCTCTCTAGTCCACACAGAACCTCATTTCTCTCTTTCCACCCTGTGGATGACGTTTGGGGACTAGAACCACTGGGCTGGCCCAGGGGCTCTCAGAGGGTTCAATAACCCCTAACTCCAGCATCTTGCTGACTTCAGCTCTGATGCTTTCCTTGACTCGATCAGACTGTCGATAGATTTTGTTTTTGACAGGTGAACTGTCACCAGTGTCCACATCATGTGTACACCAGTTTGTCTGACATGGGGTCAAGGAAAAGAGCTTAGCATACTGCTGCAAGACTTGCTTGCAATCAGTCTGCTGTTGGGCAGAGAGGGTGTCTGAAAAGACAACTCCATCCACTGACCCATCTTTTGGGCTGTATGAGAGGAGGTCAGGGAGAGGTTCACTCTCCGTCTCCTGATCCTCATCAGTCACCGTCAGCATGGTGATGTCAGCCCGGTCATGAAAGAGCTTCAGGCGGTTCACATAGATAACCCTTTTGGGTGTCCTGCTTGTGCCCAGGTCAACCAAGTAGGTGACCTCACTTTTTTTCTAGGATAGGGTAAGGGCCTCTCCATCTGTCCTGGAGTGCCCTTGGTGCCACTGCCTCCAAAACTCACACCTTTTGCCCAGGTTGAAATTCAACCAGTGCAGCCTTTTGGTCATACCAGTGCTTCTGAAGCTCCTGGCTGGCCTCAAGATTTTTGGATGCCTTTTCCATGTACTCAGCCATTCTGGACCTTAGGCCAAGCACATAGTCCACAATATCTTGTTTGGGTTCTTGGAGAGGCTTCTCCCAACCCTCTTTTACAAGACAGAGTGGTCCCCTCACAGGATGGCCAAACAGAAGTTCAAAGGGGGAAAACCCTACTCCCTTCAGTGGCACCTCTCTGTAAGCGAAAAGCAAGCATGGTAAGAGGACATCCCATCTCCTTTTGAGTTTCTCAGGGAGCCCCATAATCATGCCTTTCAATGTCTTATTGAATCTCAACAAGGCCACTGGTTTGTGGGTGATGGGGTGTAGTAAACTTGTACTGCACGCGACACTCTTTACATATGTGTTTGAGGTAAGCAGACAAGTTGGAACCTCTGTATGAAACCACCTCCTTAGGAAACCCTACCCTGGTGAAGACACCAATGAGGGCCATGGCTACTGTACTGCAGGAGCTGTAGTAGTCCTAAGGGGAATTGCCCCAGGATACATGGTGGCATGATCCACTACCACTAGAATGAATTTGTTTCCTGATGCTGTGGGAGGTTCAAGTGCACCCACTATGTCCACACCTACCCTTTCAAAGGGAACCCCAACCACAGGTAGGGTTATCAAGGGGGCTTTTGGGTGTCCACCTGTTTTGGTTTGGCCCAGATGCCCAGCTAGGGGAATGTCATGAGCTAAAGTTAGGAGGAACTCCCTATACTTCTGAGGCACTACAACTCTCCTAGTGGCTCCAGGGTTGGGGTCTCTGGCCTCAGTGTACAGTAGTCCCTCTTCCCAATAAACTCTGTGGGTACCACTGACATCTCCCTTTTCCTGTGCAGCAGCTTGCTGCCTCAGGCTGTCAAGAGTTGGAGTCCTGCTGTCCAAGGCACAGCTCTTCCCAAGAGGGTCCCCCTGGGCCCAAGAGTTCAACCTGGTAAGGGTCAAGCTCCATGGGCTCAGTTCCCTCTGGGGTGTCCAAGTCCTCTCCCTGAGGAGAGGGGTACTGATCCTTTTGCTGTTCAGAAGCTGGTTTCCCACTCTTCTTACCTTTTCTCTTGGAAGGTTGGGCCATACTTTCAGGCTCCAACACTTCTTTTTCACCCTGTTTTCTGCTCTGTGCTCTTGTTTTTACACACACCATCTCAGGGATATCCAGCATTGCTGCATGGGTTTTCAGTTCACCCTCCGCCCATGCTGAGGTTTCCAGGTCATTGCCAAGCAGACATGCAGCTGGTAGCTTTGGAGAGACCACTACCTGTTACAGGCCAGTAACACCCCCCCCCCCCACAGTAATGTCACCAAAGTCATTGCATGGTTAGTGGTAACACTGTCAGCATTGGTGAATGGGTAAGTTCTCCCAATAAGGTATTGCTCAGGGGAAACCAGTGCATCTCTCACCATAGTGACACTGGCACCTGTATCCCTCAGAGCTTCTATCCTAGTTCCATTAATCCAATGATATTGTAAATACTTCTTTACGTTGGGTGGCCAGACAGCTACAGTGGCAAACTCAACTTCCCCCTCTGAAACTAGAGCTGCTTCAGTGTGCAACCTGATTTGCTCTTGGCACACTGTTGATCCCATCTGGAGACTTGCTACACCAGGAGTAGCTGTAGGACTAGGGGGTTTCTTGTTAGGACAAGCAGCATCTCCAGTTAAGTGTCCCAACTTCTTACAGTTGTTACACCAGGCCTTTGCAGGCTCAAAGTTCTTTCCCCTGTACTTATTAGTAAATTGGGAAGAGTTTTGAGACCCACCCCCCTGTGCAGATTTGTGGGGCCCTTTAGAAGACAGGATTTTTATCTTGGGGATTCACCCCACCTTTCCCCTGGGGAGGTTTTGTAACCCCTTTCTTTTGGTCACCCCCAGTGGTTGTTTTTGTCACCCTTGTCTTGACCCAGTGGTCTGCCTTCTTTCCCAATTCTTGGGGAGAAATGAGACCTAGGTCTACCAAATGCTGATGTAACTTCATTAGTGCAATTACTTAAAATATGTTCTTTCATAAACAGATTGTAAAGTCCATTGAAATCATGCACATTGTGTACAGTTAGCCAACCATCTAGTGTCTTAACTGAGTAATCTACAAAGTCAATCCAGGATTGGTTTTGGGTTTTGTGAGCCCCCCTGAATCTAATTCTATATTCCTCAGTTGTGAGTCCAAATCCCTCAATCAGAGTTCTCTTCATGAGGTCACAAGATCCAGCATCTGTCCCAGAAAGGGTCAGGAGTCTGTCTCTACAGTTACCAGAGAACAGTTCCCAAAGGAGTACCCCCCAGTGTGACTTAACTGTTCTAATTTCACAAGCCCTCTCAAAGGCTGTGAACCATTTTGTGATATCATCACTCTCTTCATATTTAGGGACAATCCTTTGGGGATATTAGGATCATAAGATTGCTCTTCATCTCTCTCTCGAGCCAGCAACCTGGTCTCTAGATCCAGTCTTTTGGTCAACCTTGCTAAAAAGCTGTCCTCCTCATTGAGGCTGTCCTCAGTGGTACCTGATCCACATGTGCGGGATCTAGGTACTGAGAGGTTGATTCTCGGAGTCAGGGCCACTGGGGCCCTTTTCTCCCTATGAAGTGGGTGGGGAGGGGATTGATCTACCTGGTCATCCCGTTCCGCTTCATCTGATTGGTCATCACCATTTTCAGATGGGTGGTCCTTAGCACACCCAGCCAACAGCTCCTGGAGCTTTTGTTTGGTGGGATGGGACCCCATGGCTATGTTTTTGATTTTACATAGGGACCTTACCGCTTTGAAAGAGAAGTGAAGGTAAGGGGTGAGGTCAAGCTCCCCAACCAGGTCCTCTATGGCATTCACTAACAGCTGGGTTCTTGTTTTGAGACATTGTTAAAAAAAGATGTCTAACCCCTCTAACCCTAGCTAAAATGACTATTTTTCTAAAATTCTAAAGGGACTTGACCAAGGCCCCAACAAGACTTTTAGTAATTTTGCAAAAATGCCAATTTGAAAAAAATCTGAATTTAAGAGTTCTGTTGTGTGATCAGGTGGTGTGAGAAAGTGCCCTCTTTCTGCATGGTTGCCCCCACTTTTTGCTGAATTGCTGATGTACTTTGACTGAGTGTGCCCTGGGCTCCTGCTAATCAGGTACCCAGGGCCTACGTTCTTTCCTTAAAACTGCATTGAAGCCTAAACCCAATTGGTATCTCTGGCCACAAGTCAGCCCCTGGTAAATGGTACCACAGGTAACCAGGGCACTGTGACCAGAGAAGGCCTCTAAGGGCTGCAGCACTTATTGTGCCACCCTTAGAGGCCCTGTACCTTTACACACACACACACTGCCTTTGCAGGCTGCGTGTTTTGGTGCAGGACAAAGTGAAGAGTCGACATGGCACATCTCTGTGTGCCATGCCTGCAACCCACTACCCTGGCATAGGTCAGTCACCCCTCTAGCTGGGTGCACTATACCAGTGGTGAGGGTACAGGTGCATGAGCCATGTACCCCGACAGTGTCTAAGTCCATTCTTAGACATTGTAAGTGCAGTGCTGCCATTAAGAGTATATGGTGCTGGGAGTTTGTCATTACGAACTCCACAGCACCATAATGGCTACACTGAAAACTGAGAAGTTTGGTACCAAACTTCTCAGCACATTAAACCCATACTGATGCCAGTGTGGGTTTTAATGAAAAATGCACACAGAGGGCATCTTAGAGATGCCCCCTGAAAACTAACCCACCTCTAGTGTCCAGGCTGAGTGGCTGCTTTCAGCTGCCACCACCAGACATGTTTCTGGACCCCTGGGTCGAGAGCCTGCTGCTGTCTGGGGCCTGAAACAATGCACATCCTGGGACGAGGTGCCAAGCCTCCTCCCCCAGGATGGGCAGGGATCACGAAGGGGAAGCTTCAAAGGCTTGCACTCTTTGTGAGCTTCCCCAGGCCACTTGCTGCTCTCAGCAACTGGTCCTGACCCCAACTTTGGGCGGGAGAACCGGCGGGAAAAACAAGTGAGGAAAAGGTGTGCCCACCTCTGCCAACTCCACCCCTCAGGTGGGGGAGGCGAGGTGAAGCACAACTCTCAGTCTACGCCATCTTGAAGATGGGGGACTCAGCCAACCAGGGACAGGCTCTTGCCCTTGCCCCCCCTCCCACTGGAGGGTGGCATAATAGGGGGTGTACCCACCCCAGGGAAGGGACCCATTGGTCCCTACCTTTTACCTACCTGTACCGCCCCTAAATCTAGTATTTAGGGGCACCCCTGAACCTTGCTTCCTCAGACAAGAAACTACAAGAAGAAGAACCGAACAGACGTGCAGCAGCTAACAAGAGGAAGACGCCCACCGACTTGGCCCCAGTCCTACCGGCCTGTCTCCACCTCGAACCTGCTCCTGCGAAATCCCGGTGTGTCCTGCAGCCAGCAACCTCGAAAACCCCGGAGGACCTGCCTGCCTTCAACTCCAAAGACTTTGTCTCCCGTGAACACCGGATTTGTTCATCTGCAACCTCTGGCTCCGGCCGGACACCGCGAATCCGCCCCACTCTGCACCCGCCGTCCACGGCCCGAGCGGGCAAACACCACGAGGAGGTTCCCCCGGCGATCCTGACCCGAGATCCGGCGACCCCTGACCTGCCTCAAACCTCCAGCCGACGCCTGCACCCTAAATCCAGAAGGTCCCCCCAACCGCGACTAGGAGCTGGTAAGAAGATCCGACCCCAAAAGGCACCCCTGCACCCGATGCCCCACGGCCTTGTGTGCCCAAACCGACGGTGCCTAACCAACCCCTAACTTCCCAACTTACCTCTTGAAGTGGTGGTCGCACCCAGAGGACCTTCGTCCCCAAGCCTGCAGTGCCTTTGCAAACCGGAGGTTCCCCATTGAAACCAACAGGGCGCCCGACGTCGAAACAGCACCCTGCACCCGGCCGCCCTAGTGCCGCTGAGGGTGCACCTTTGGTGCTACTTTGTTTCCCCATTTGCCCTGAGCTAAAGTCCAGGAGCTTTGCTCCCACAGCCAAGTGGCCTGCTCGCCAGCAGCCACCAACCGGAGGCCCCTATACCCCATTGGATAACATTGGGCCTCAGCACTATGCACCCGGACGCCCTAGTGCCGCTGAGGGTGTAAGCAAGAGTGCATCCTTGACCCTGGGGGACCCCTGAGTCTACCCCCAGAACCTCAACTCCCACTACCAAATACTTACCTTAAAACCGATAACACTATTTTCCTCCATAGGATAACTTTGACTGTTTTTTTCTTGGAAAGGTTTCTAAGTGTGGAGTTTGAAAACCTAAAGAAATTCTTTAAAATTGCACTAACAAAAACGATTTTACTTACCGGTTTGCAGGAAATGTCCCAGAGTAGTATCCAGGTATACTACTCAGAGTAAGAAAAGTAATCTCAAAAGTAACTTACCTGTAATTTTACTGAAAAGCCCATTCAAGTCTATGTACTGCATTTACAAAGTATTGCATTTCTCTGAAACCATACTGTAAGTCAAAACAAAGTGCACATACTATTACAAATCCAAACTGTATTGCAACTGTATATTTACTGCAAAGTACTTATCACTTACCTGTGCCAGGCTTGCTTGGTTCTAGAAAATACAACTAAAAGAATATTTTTATACAAAAACAATTGGTCTGAAGTTCAGTCTTTGAGTGTGAGAATTCATTTGCTGACTGAGTGTACAATAAATGCTTAACACGGTCCTCTGATACTGCCTTACTGCTCGACCACACTGCCACAAATAGAGAGTGAGGTGCTATCTAACTTTACCTCTGCCTACCTTTGGGTATCCACTGGACTCTGTGCACACTATACCTCACTTTGGTATAGTATATACAGAGCCAGCTTCCTACAGTGATGTCTTTCCATTGCAGTAGGTGGTGTGCTATTCTGCCTCCCACTTGTGTGTGGGGGCCTTTTTTTGTGGCCAAGTCACTTGGAGTTTACTCCTCCTCTCGAGGGTTGGCTCCCGCCTCTTCCTCTGCCCCGAAAGGGCTGCCTTGGCTGATGTTGCTAGGCTTGGTATTCAGAATGCTGGTTTGATTGCTGTCCGCTGCCTTGAGATTGTTGTTGGCTTGTTGAGAAGACTCCTCTACCTGTGGGTCTTCTGGTGTTAAAATCTCCTCTTTTGAAGGCGCCCCTCTGTAGTAGGGCTCCCATAGCTCTGGCAGTCTCATTGTCCTTTTTATTTGCCCATGTGCTTCATCAACTTCACTTCTAAACAGGGCGTCTCCTGTGAAGGGCCTGTTGATTGAGGTTTGTACCTCTTGTTTGAAGCCTGATATTCTGAGACAGGCGTGCTATCTCGATGTAGTGTCTGTGCACGTTTGTCTGCTGGCTGTATCGGCTGCGTCTAGGGCTGATTTCAGGCAGGTGTTAGCAATGTTCTTTCCATCCTGTATGATGGATTTTCTCCTCTTTATCTTCTTCTGGGAGCTTGTTCATCAGTTCTCGATCTCATCCCATTGTTGGAGGCCATACCTGTTAAGAGCATTGGAGTTTGCAATGCGCCATTGCATTGCTGCTTCTTTCTCCATCTTTCTTACTACCATGTCCATTCTTTTGCTTTCTCTCTCTGGAGGTGGACCAGTGGAGGAGTGGGCGTTGCCTCCTCTTCTTGCGTGGTGACAATGATGGAGTCTGGCACTGTGTTTCCCTGAATGTATTTAATGTTTTTAGTGGACGGCTTGTATTTTTTCCCCACCCTTGGGGTTACCCCTTTTGCTGGGGCAGGCTTCTTGAAAGCCTCCTTGCCCTGGTCCAGGATCCTTGGTAGCTTTGGGAGGTATTGTGTCCCTTCGGTGGATGGTGCCAAAGTCTTTAGGAAGACACTGGAGTCTCTTCTCATCTAAGGTGACCTCGAAGGTATAAGCTGCTCTCTTAATGAGGCTATTGTAGAAGGATATGGCGTCTGGTGGCGAAGCCTTCGAGGGATAGCTACAGACCACCTCTTCTGGGCTTTCTGTGAGGGATCGTTCCATTCTTCCTCGAAGGTCCCCGAGGCTTCCTCTTCTTCCGGAGCGTCGAGTTCCTCTTCGACATACTCTTCGTGCGGTTCGGGGGTTGCTGGCGCTTCGAGGATATCTTCCTCTTCTTCAGCGTTTTAGGCGGCGCCAGTGGGTTTTGCGGGAATTTGGAATTCCTTCAGCGCTTCGTCACACTCCTTTCGTAGAAGGAGTGCTGCCATTTTTGCTTCGAGGCAACTTTTCTTTTTCTCCACCTCGAGGGCCCTTTCGGCGTCTGAGGCCGGGGAGATCGTTTTCTTGAGTGTGGTGGCTTCTGGCTCCGAGGGTGTGGTCTTTCCCTTCGTGGCCTCTCGGTCGACACTCTCCTTCGACGATCTTCCCTGGGTGGGATCCATGGGGTTCTTTTGGTCGCGGCTGACCCTCAGTCATCATTTTCTTCGACGCCTGGGCTGCCTTTTGCGCCTTTTCGTGTCCCTTGGTTTCCGACGGTTGAGGGTTTCTTACCTTATCCGTTTTTTTCTATCGCTTTCTTCACGGTATGTCTCTTCTCTGCATCTCCTACGAGGACCCACGTGGGTCGATTCCGCTGGTACTCCCTGGTCGTCCTCGTCGCTTGAGGCCCAAGTCCCTCAATGAAGGCTGTTGCTGGCTTTGGAGCATAACTGTGTGGTGGTCTTCCCTCTGCTTTCGGCGTACCTTGAGTGTCTTTGACACGAACACCGCTCAGACCTCGCAGTCCTTATCCTTGTGATCCCTCGGCAGGCAGATGTTACAAACGTTGTGTGGCTCGCGCTGTGCAAAATTTGTGGTAGCACTTTGTCTAGAATTTAAAGGGGGTATTTTCCATGGCCCCTACCTTGCCCTCTGTTGATCCATCTGCGTAGTTGCCCGACGGAAAGGTGGTGTCCGGAGGTCCTTCAACGGTGTCGATGATCAATGGTTTTTTTCACTTGAATTCTGTCATTTCTTTGGGGATTTCGTCCAAATCTTCAGAGTGTCTCCCTTTGCTTCCAGACCCAACGGCAGAAAAAAGAATCTGAAGATGGCTACCACACACAGGAACTTCCGGGGCGCCGTCTGACATCACAGAAGGGATGGACCCAACACCAAATGGTGGTCGACGACCCAAGAAAGAAAAAAAAAAATACAGACTAATCCGGACTCAACCACTAGATGGTGGAATAATGCAGAGCATGTGAATCCAGAAAAGGATTCATGCTGCAAAACTTGATTACCCAGAGGGAACAAGCATTGTGGCACTGGGCAATAGTGGCTAACAGTACACCCTCACACACAGGATACAGCCCAGAACCCGGGGCAATAGTGGTAAACACTACACACAGGATAAAGTCCAGAACCTCAAGAAAATTATCACACAAGATTAAGTGTTGTATCTAGGTCCCGGCATAAAAATGGCAAAATTATCAGTCCAATCTACATCTCACAATGACCATAAAAAGTGGGGAAGGTGTGGTTTTCGGGCTGTTCACAAGCTGGTAGTCTTAATGGCACAGACTAAATTATTCAAGTAATCTCCTGTCAGCATTTTTAAGAATTATTTTCAGAAAAGGTGTTATCAGATTCCTACATGTTTAAGGATGCTGTGTCATGTGTTGGATGAATTGCGATGACAATCATATGGAGAGAAATATCATAAAGAACATTGTGCAGGTTGTGTAACTTGCACAGGCGTTCCGACATCAGAACAGATTGAGGAATATATTAGTGATTCTTCACAGAAATGTAGTCAAATGGGTGGAAAAATGGAGGTCACGCCCACCTCATGCTCAGGATGAAACTGAAAATTGACAAAATATAGACTCCTATAAATGCTGAAGCACATAACCATACTCTGGTCCAAAAATGCACTTCAGTAAGAGAAAATAAGCTGGTTAACCGTGATTGTGCACCAACATTTTATGCTTACCTCAAATTTGTCCGGGTCATGCATGCCAGGGATAGACTGCATAAGATGGGAGGTTGGGTGATTTCCAAAGTCTGAACTAACATAACCAACACGCAGCCTGCCTTCGCTCGCTTTCAGGTCTTTTGGGTGCTCATAGGGTGGCTTGTGAAGGACATTAATCTGCAAAAAATATCACAGTAAGTACAAATTCTGAACAGAAATGTGTAAAATGTGAAGCATGTATAGCCAACGTACTAAATGTTTCTGTAGGCTAGGATCTCTGAATCACCGCACATACCAGGTTCGTCTATACATTAATGAGTGAGGGGTTGGACTTTTGAACCAGACATCTATTAACTGATAGCACTTGAAAATATTGGTCTGGGCAACACAGAACAATTAGGAACGGTTTATAGAATGGGAGTATTGACTACCCATTCCAGTCTACTGGGATCCTTCAATTGAATCAGTCTATGTTAAAAGGTTTGAGAAAGGAGCTCAAAAACTCTTATAAAAAAAAAAAACATTTTAGGAAAAGTTCCCATGGCTCCAAAGTGGTCACCAAAGCGCACTTTCAGCTATGCACAGTGCACCTGGCTTCAACTACACGCCACTGCACAGTAAAGTGCTTAAATAGTCAGAACTGTAAGCAGAAGGCCAATATGCCGATATGCCACATATCTGAAGGCAAGGAGTGATAAGTAACTTACACCTAGGGAAGCAATTTTTATGATAGAGACTATCTAACCACAGATACCCAACTGTTTAAATACTCTCCCATGCATTACACTAGATCCAGAAAATCTTCAGCAGTGTGTAGGAAGCTGGCTCTGTATATACTATACCAAAGTAAGGTATAGTGTGCACAGAGTCCAATGGACCCTCAAAGGTAGGCAGAGGTAAAAAGATAATACCTTACTCTCCATTTGTGGTAGTGTGGGTGAGCAGTAAGGCTTTATCAGAGGGTAGTGCTAAGCATTTATTGTACACACACAGGCAAGAAAAGATGTCACACACTCAAAGACTGAACTCAGACTAATTGTTTGTATAAAAGGAAAATGTTACTTACCCAGTAAGCATCTGTTCTTGGCATGTAGAGCTGTAGATTCACATGCTTCGCACACTCCTGCCATCTAGTATTGGGTCCGGATGTTTGCAAGTTTTTCTTCGAAGAAGTCTTTCCAGTCACGAGGTAAGGTAACTCCTCCTTTCGGTGATAGTGCGCATGGGAATTGGCTCCATTGTTAGATTGTTTTCCCGCAGAGGGAGAGAATGGAGTTAGTAAGAGTAGAATAGAGATGTCCATGCATATGTATATAAAGTAAGAGAACTGCAACAGGTATAGGAAACCCGGGGAGGTGGGTGGGCGCATGTGAATCTACAGCTCTACATGCCAAGAACTGATGCTTACTGGGTAAGTAACATTTTCCGTTCGAGGCACGTGAGCTGTAGATCACATGCGGTGGCTAACCTGTAGTTGTTGCAGTTGTCTGAAAGAGTGTTCTAAGTACTGCCTGGCCTACATTAGCTTGCTGTCTCGCTAACACAGCTACACAATAGTGCTTGGTGAATGTGTGCAGTGTAGACCATGTTGCAGCTTTACAGATGTCAGCTATGGGGATGTGTCCCAAGAAAGCCATAGTAGCCCCTAGTTTGCGTGTGGAATCTGCTCTAGGGGTTATTGATAAAGTTCTTTTCGCTTTAGCATAACCTATTTGAATACATTTGACAATCCACTGAGCAATACCCGATTTAGATATAGGATTGCCTTTGTGTGGTGGAGCAAAAGCCACAAAGAGTTGTTTTGTTTTACAAAATGGTTTTGTTCTTTCTATGTAATATAATAATGCTCTTCTAACATCTAAAGTGTGTAGAGCTCGTTCTGCTACTGAATCTGGTTGAGGAAATAACACTGGTAACTCAGATTGATTGATGTGAAAGGCAGATACTACTTTAGGTAGGAACTTAGGGTTAGTGAGAAGAACCACTTTGCCTTTGTGGAGTTGGAAAAATGGATCCTGTATGGTTAGTGCCTGAAGCTCACTGACTCTCCTCATTGATGCGATAGCAATGAGGAAAGCAACTTTCCATGTGAGAAATTGCAGTTCACATCTATGCAATGGCTCAAAAGGTGGACCCATTAGTCTGGTAAGGACAATGTTAAGATTCCACACTGGAGCAGGTGGAAGTCTTGGTGGAATAACTCTTTTGAGTCCTTCCATAAAAGCTTTGATAACAGGCACTCTAAAAAGGGACAGATGCAGTCTATTTTGAAGGTATGCAGCTATTGCAGCGAGATGTAAACGAATGGATGTCCAAGCCAATCCTCACTGCTGCAAGTGTAGTAAATAACAAATGATATTTTGAATAGAAGCATCTAACGGGTTGATATGGTTATTACAATATATAACAAGCCGTTTCCATTTAGCTGCTTAGCAAGCCCTTGTAGTAGGCCTTCTGGCCTCTTTAATGATGTTCATACAGTCTGGTGGAAGGTTCAGATAACTAAACTAGGATTTCAGGAGCCAGATCGCTAGGTTGAGTTTTTTGGGATCCGGGTGTCTTATGTCTCCATGGCTCTGTGTGAGGAGACTGGATATGAGATGTAGTTTTTGATGAGGAACTACTGAGAGCTCTAACAGGGTAGTGAACCAAGGTTGACCGGCCCATGTGGGAGCTACTAAGATCAGAGTGAGGGATGTTTGTCTGAGCTTCCAAACCACTAGTGGAATGAGTGGGAGAGGCGGAAAAGCGCAGGCAAATATCCCTGACCAATTCATCCATAGTGCATTGCCTTTGGACAAAGGCCGCGGATACCCGAGGCGAAGTTTGGGCATTTTGCGTGTGTGTGGGGCGAACAGATCTGTGGAAAACCCCACATCTGAAAGAATGGGAGGAGAACTTGAGGGTGAAGTTCCCATTCGTGAATCTGTTGTCTCTGCCTGCTGAGAAGGTCTGCGATTTGATTGTTTACTCCTGGAAGGTGTTCTGCCAGGAGATAAATATTGTGACGTATGGCCCACTTCCAAATGAATTGAGCAAGGTGTGACAGTTGGGGAGAGTGTGTCCCCCCCCTGTTTTTGTATGTAATACATGGTTGTCATGTCGGTGCAGACTAGGACAGCTTTGCCTGCAAGAGGAGTCTGGAATGCTTTGAGCGCTAAAAATACTGCTATCAGCTCTAGATGACTTATGTGAAGTTGATTTTGCTTCTGGGTCCACAAACCTTGAACTGTGTGAGTTTGGAGATGAGCTCCCCAACCAGTGAGAGATGCGTCTGCTGTTAGCATGGTCTGTGGAACTGGGTCGATGAAGGGCCGACCTTTGGATAAGTTTTGCATAGAGCTATGGCTCCGGCCGTCTACCAACACTAGATCTGTTAATTGACCCCGATTCCACTGACGTGCTAAGCATTCTTGAAGGGGACACATATGAAGTCTTGCATGGGGAACTATGATGATGCAAGACGCCATCATTACTAGCAGCTGCATGTATACCCGAGCTGGTAGTGATTGGGTGGGTTGAAACTGGGAGATTAGAGCATGAATATGGCAGATCCTGGCTGCATTGGGACAGGCTAGAGCTTTTTGAGTATCCAGAGTGGCCCCCCAAATACGTTTGTATGTTGGAGATGGGACTTTAACACATTCACTGTGTGTGAGAAAGTGCCCTCTTTCTGCATGGTTGCCCCCACTTTTTGCTGAATTGCTGATGAGCTTTGACTGAGTGTGCCCTGGGCTCCTGCTAATCAGGTACCCAGGGCCTATGTTATTTCCCTAAAACGGCATTGAAGCCTAAACCCAATTGGCATCTCTGGCCACAGGTCAGCCCCTGGTAAATGGTACCACAGGTACCCAGGGCACTGTGACCAGATAAGGCCTCTAAGGACTGCAGCACTTATTGTGCCACCCATAGAGGTCCTGTACACACACACGTACACACACACACACACACACACACACGTACACACACACACACACACACACACACACACACACACACACACACACACACACACACACACACACACACACACCCCCCTCCCCTTTTGCAGGCTGCGTGTTTTGGTGCAGAACAAAGTGAGTGTCAACATGGCACACATCTGTGTGCCATGCCTACAACCCACTGCCCTGGCATAGATCAGTCATCCCTCTAGCTTGGTGCACCATACCAGTGGTGAGGGTACAGGTGCATGAGCCCTGAACCCCGACAGTGTCTAAGTCCATTCTTAGACATTGTAAGTGCAGTGCTGCCATTAAGAGTATATGGTGCTGGGAGTTTGTCATTACGAACTCCACAGCACCATAATGGCTACACTGAAAACTGAGAAGTTTGGTACGAAACTTCTCAGCACATTAAACCCACACTGATGCCAGTGTGAGTTTTAATGAAAAATGCACACAGAGGGCATCGAAAACTAACCTACCACTAGTGTCCAGGCTGAGTGGCTGCTTTCAGCTGCCACCACCAGACATGTTTGAGGACCCCTGGGTCGAGAGCCTGCTGCTCTCGGGGGCCTGAAACAATGCACATCCTGGGACGAGGTGCCAAGCCTCCTCCCCCAGGATGGGCAGGTTTCACGAAGGGGAAGCTTCAAAGGCTTGCTGCCTTTCTGAGCTTCTCCAGGTAACTTGCTGGTCTCAGCAACTGGTCCCCACTGGTTCGGACCCCCACTTTGGGCGGGAGAACAGGCGGGAAAAACAAGTGAGGAAGAGAGGTGTGCCTACTTCTGCCAACTCCACCCGTCAGGTGGGGGAGGCGAGGTAAAGCACAACTCAGTCCACTCCATCTTGAAGATGGGGGGACTCAGCCAACCAGGGGCAGGCTCATGCCCCCCTCCCACTGGAGGGTGGCATAATAGGGGGTGAACCCACCCCAGGGAAGAGACCCATTGGACCCTGCCTTTTACCTACCTGTAACGCCCCTAAATCTAGTATTTCGGGGCACCTCTGACCTTGCTTCCTCAGACAAGAACCTGCAACAAGAAGGAGGACAGAAAAGCCAAACAGCAGCTAACAAGAGGAAGACGCCCACTGACTTGGCCCCGGCCCTACCGGCCTGTCTTCCCCTCGAACCTGCTCCTGCGAAATCCCAGTGTGTCCTGCAGCCAGCAACCTCGAAAACCCCTGAGGACCTGCCTGCCTTCAACTACAAAGACTTTGTCTCCTGTGAATACCGGATTTATTCATCTGCAACCTCTGGCTCCGGCCGGACACCGCCCCACTCTGCACCTGCCATCTACTGCTCGAGCTCTAGTGGGCAAACACCACGAGGTCACCCCGGCGATCCTGACCCGACATCCGGCTACCCTTGACCTGCCTCAAGCCTCCAGCCAACGCCTGCAGCCTAAATCCAGAATGTTCCCCCCACCACAACCAGGAGCTGGTATGAAGATCCGATCCCAAAAGGCACCCCTGCACCCGACGCCCCACGGCCTTGTGTACCCAAACCGACAGTGCCTAACCAACCCCTAACTTCCCAACTTACCTCTCGAAGTGGTGGTCGCACCCTGAAGACCTTAGTCCCCGAGCCTGCAGTGCCTTTGCAAACCGGAGGTTCCCCATTGAAACCAACAGGGCGCCCGACATCGAAACAGCACCCTGCACCCGGCCGCCCTAGTGCCGTTGAGGGTGCACCTTTGGTGCCAATTTGTTTCCCCATTTGCCCTGAGCTAAAGTCCAGGAGCTTTGCTCCCACAACCCAGTGGCCTGCTTGCCAGCAGCCACCAACCGGGGGCCCCATATCCCCCATTGGATATCATTGGGCCTCAGCACTCTGCACCCGGCCGCTCTAGTGCCGCTGAGGGTGTAATGAGAGTGCATCCTTGACCCTGGGGGAACCCTTGTTCTAACCCCAGAAGCTCAACTCCAAAGACCGATTACTTACCTGGTAACTGTTAACTTCATTTCTCTCCATAGGAACCTATTGACTGTTTTTCTCTGAAAAATGTTCTAAGTGTGGAGTTGATTTGTATGGAAACCTGAAAAATAATTGTGCAAAACTGATTTTACTTACCTTTTCTCTAGAAATGTCCCAGTGTGATATCTAGGCATATCACACTGAGTAGAAAAAGTAATTTAAAAAGTAATCTCAAAAGTAACGTAAAAGTAACTTACCTGTAATTTTCGTTGCAAAGTCGATACAAAGTATATGTACAGCCTTGCACAGTATTGCCCTACCAGTAATTCAAACTGTAACCATTTCAAGGTACACTTACAATTGCATTTCAAACTGTATATTTATTGCAAAGTATTTATCAACTTAACTGTTCCAGGCTTGCTTGGTTCTAGAAGGATTAGTTACTTACCTGTAATCCTAGTTCTCTTCCAGGGTATCCTCATCAAAGTCATAAGCACATGAATATTCCCGCCCATGCGCGGGACCCCGGAAACACATTACATATATGTGAAAACCATATATGTAGCTCTATATATATATCCATATATATAAAAAACACACAATGTAGCCTCCCATAAACATGCTGAGCAATGTTGCAATGAATTCTCTTGCACATAAACATATTCCAATAACGCAGGGAGAAATAAACTTTTGAAAACTGCTTTAATACATAGCAGACAACACAATCCTGCGAGGAATAATGAAGAAAACATTGCCAGCACATAGGCTGCATTGTGGAAACATTAGTGTAGAAAGCTGAAAAGCTAACCCACATAAACACTCAGATAAACTGGCACCGTGCCTTTAAGGCAGCCATGACCCCTAGCTTCCCATCATGCCTCAGGGGTGACAGTTAGGTCAGTTGTTCTTTGCGGATATCCGCAGACCTTTTTACAAAGAGATGTATGAATCATGTTCACTTGCCCGGGAGGCGGGTGGGTTGCTTATGACTTTGATGAGGATACCCCTGGAAGAGAACTAGGATTACAGGTAAGTAACTAATCCTTCTCTTCCAGGGGATCCTCATCAATAGTCATAAGCACATGAATAGAATAGCAAGCCCATCCCCTCATCCTGCGGGCAAGTAAACAGAGTACCATCAAGATACATAGATGCCATAAGGCCTATACAGACTCCAATAGGTTAGCATTGGAACAGATTCCTCAAGGAGGCCTGGCCCACTTGTGTATCTGCTCTGGAGTCAGAATCCAGACAGTAATGTCTGGTAAATGTACGGACCGATTTCCAAGTTGCCGCCTTGCAAATCTCGGCCATCGGTACATTATGTAAGAATGCAATCGTAGCAGCCTTACCCCTAGTAGAATGAGCTTTAGGGAGACAAACAGAGGCTTATTTGCAATCTGGTATGCCAACTTTATACAAGATACCATCCATCTTGAAATGGATCTTTTAGAAGTTGGGAAGCCTTTTCTAACAGAACCATAGTTTATGAACAATTGATCTGCTTTTCTAATGGATTTCGTTGCATCCAAATAGAATTTGAGAACCCTCTTGAGGTCTAGCGAATGAAGAGACCTTTCCGCTGGTGTGGATGGATTGGGAAAGAAAGAGGGTAGAGAAATTGTCTGATTAACATGGAACTCTGACACCACCTTAGGTAGGAAGGAAGGGTGAGTTCGCATAACCACCCTATTATGGTGGAAGACCGTATAGGGTTCTTTAGAACAGAGTGCTTGTATCTCACTCACTCTGCGTGCTGATGTAATTGCTACTAGAAAAGCTACTTTCCAAGAAAGGTGTTGCAATGTAGACTTATGAATGGGTTCAAATGGAGGTCCCATCAATTTAGACAATACCAAATTCAACTCCCAAGGAGGAGAAGGAGGTCGAACAGGGGGATAAACCTTTTTTCAACCCCTGTAGGAAGTCCTTGACCACCTGAAGTTGAAAGAAAGAAGGCTGGTTAGGTGATTTACGATATGCTGTGATAGCCGCCAAATGCACTTTAATGGAAGAATATTTCAAACCAGATTTGGCCAAATGTAGCAAATACGGCAAGATTACCTCCTCTTGCCCGTTAATTGGACTCAAATCATTACTGATACACCACAAGTAAAACCTCTTCCACTTTAGAGAGTATGAGGATCTTGTGGAAGGTCTCCTTGACTCCCTTAAAATGTCCATGCAGTCCTGAGGGAGGTTCAAATGTCCGTACTGCAGGACTTCAGGAGCCATGCTGTCAAGCTGAGCGAGGGAAGGCTGGGGTGCAGAATTTTCCCTCCCATCTTGGTGAGAAGGTCCGGCCTGCACGGAAGTCTCCGATGAGGGCGAACCGAGAGTTGCAAAAGGTCCGGATACCACCATTGGCGAGGCCAGTCCGGTGCTATGAGTATCACCCTCATTCTGGATCGCAGAAGTTTGGCCACCACCTTCGGAATTAGAGGGAGGGGTGGAAAGGCGTATGCAAACGTCCCTGACCACTCTATCAAAAGAGCATTCCCTCTCGTTCCTGGTCGGTAAAACCTGGATGCGAAGGCGTGGCATTTTCTGTTTTGATCGTCTGCAAAAAGGTCGATGGAAGGATGACCCCATTGATGAAAGATTTCTGCCACCACTTCGTCGTTGAGCACCCAGTCTTCTTGCTCTTGGAAGTGACGACTGAGGGCGTCTGCTCGCACGTTCTGCTCTCCCGGCAGATGTATTGCCGTGATCGATAGGTTCCTGGCTAGCAGCCAGTGCCAGATTGCCTGGGATTCGAGAGACAGAGGGCGAGAGCGAGTTCCACCTTGTTTGTTCAGGTAATACATGGTGGTTGTATTGTCCGTTTGCACTAGGATCGATCCGATCTGAATTGACGGTTGAAAAGCTTTGAGGGCTAAATGAACTGCCCGCAGTTCCAGCATATTGATGTGATATGTCTGTTCTCTGCTGGTCCATCTGCCCTGAGTTTGCAGATGACCCAGATGCGCTCCCCAGCCCTGAAGTGAAGCATCCGTGATCAGAGATTGTTCTGGCAGAGGTTGATGAAAAGGAACTCCCACCAGTAGGTTCTGTGGTTGGAGCCACCAGAGAATGGACTTCTTTGCTGCAGGAGAGAGGACAATCCGGTCGTTCCACTGACCCGAGGATTGATTCCATTTGTCCTCGAGATCTTGTTGTAACGGACTCATCCTCAATCTGGCGTTGGGTATGAGAAAATGCACGAGGCCATCGACCCCAGTAGAGAAGCCACCTGTCTTACTGATGGCTGATAAGCCTGAAGGATGATGTTGCCCTTGTCTTTCATTGATGACAATCTCTCCTCCGAAGGAAACACTTTTCCGAGGTCGGAGTTGAGGTTGGCGCCCAGATAGTGGAGTGATTGAGTTGGGCGAAGGATCGACTTGTCCAGGTTGACATGCAGGCCTAAGCGCTGAAGTAGATCTAGGCAGGTGCGAAGGTGTTCCTGCACCATTTGAGGAGAGGATCCCTTCAGCAGCCAGTCGTCCAGGTATGGATATACGAACAGGCCTTGGAGATGTAATGCTGCCGCTACCACTGCCATGCACTTGGTGAATACCCTCGGAGATGATTTTAGGCCGAAGGGTAAGACTTTGAACTGGTAAAGTCTTGTTCCCACCGTGAATCGCAAGAACTTGCGATGTCGTGCTGTGATTGGGATGTGAAAATACGCATCTTGTAGATCCACCGAACACATCCAATAGCCTTTCCTTAGATGTGGAAATATTTGGTGGAGCGCCAACATCCGAAACTTTTCCTTTTTGATGGACTTGTTCAGAGAACGTAGGTCCAGAATTGGTCTGAACTTGTTCGGTTGATCTTTTTTCTGAACAAGGAAGTATCGTGAGTACACTCCCTTTCCTCTCTGCGCTTGAGGGACCTCTTCTATTGCTTGTTTTTTGAGAAGGGTCAACACTTCCTGACGCAGGAGGTCTATATGTAGATGACGAGATTTCACAGGAGGAATGCCTCTTGGGGACGTCCAAAAACGTAGTGTGTACCCATTTTTAGTATATTTAGCACCCACTGATCTTTGGTTATGTTGCGCCACTCTTGAATGTAACTTGAGATACTTCCTCCCACTGGAGTGTGCAACGGTGCTAGAGGAAGCAGAGACTCATTGCTTCCCTGGAGTTTTTGATGTAGAGGAGGACTGCTGTTGATGTCCTCCTCTTCCTCTCGAGGAACGGCGGCCTTGATACTGGGATTTGCCCGGTTTGTTTTGTGACCATTGAGGGGTTTGAACCCTCTGCTGGTAACTTTTCCGATTGTAGGTCCGGTACCTCTTCCTAAACTCCTTTTTCTTTTCTAGGCCCACCGCCTTTAAGGTGTCCAACTCGGCCTTCATCCTCGCCATTTCTTCATCTGTGTGAGCACCAAACAGTGAAGTGCCAGAAAAAGGGAGATTCAGGATGCGTTGTTGTGCTTCTGGTTTTAACGCTGTGAGGCGCAGCCAGGAAGATCGTCGTGCACAGATGCCATGTGCATACGAGTGAGCCGCCAGGGACGCACCATCTGCTGCAGTGCTGATTACTTGATTAGCAACCAGACCACCTTCGTGAAGGATTTCAGAAAAATCCTGCTGATCCTCCTTTGGGAGCCTGTCCTTGAAGCGCTCCAGTGAGTCCCATAATGATCTGTCATAACGACAAAGCAGAGCCGCAGCGTTGGACACTTGCAGAGAAGACGCTGCAGAACCTCAAGCCTTCCGTCCCCAAGAGTCTTTTGCTCTACTCTCTTTATCCGGAGGAGCGGAGGAGGAAGATGCAACCGCATGCGTCTTTTTCGCTGCTGCAATTATAACAGAGTCTGGAGGTGGATCTGATCTAAGGAAAAGAGGATCCGATGCAGCTGGCTTGTATTTTTTAATAATCCGAGCTGGAGCTGCTTTAGTCGATGCTGGTGTAAGGAAGAGATCCATTACCGGCTCGATGATGCCTGGGACCAAAGGAAGTAATGGTCTAGTCGCAGACCTTTGGTGGAGAGTCTCAAAAACTGATGGACTTGGTTGTCTGAGGAGCTGACATAGTGATGCCCAGCTTCTGAGCCCCTCTGTTGAGAACATCATGGAAAGTGTTCACATCATCAATAGGCGACACTCTGGAGGGAGGGAGGACTATCCGTCAGGGTAGGTGAGTAATCCCTTTTGGATGAATGTGTCGAAGAGGAAGACCAAGATGGTGTACGCCACCTCTTGCGATGTCCCTGAGACGACCTGCGTTCAGGGGATCTGCCTCGGTGTTCCCTAGCCCGAGTGGTGGGTGATTTGTCCACTTCCTGCACAAGACGCTGTAATGGTGATCTGTGCCGCGGACTGGAGTAGGTCGTAGGTCGTTGAGCGTGACCTGTGGACCCCGTCTGCCAATGATGTAGTGGTTGAAGCCATCTGGGAGAGAGATGGATGGAAGGAGAGTGCTGTCTCCTTGGAGAACCTCCTGGCGGTGCTTTTGTAGGCTCCTGTGAGTGAACAGAAGCACTGCGTGATGACGCAACCGTCTGGGGTGAGCTCCGGATGGAGTGAGAGGACTCTCTGCGGCTTCTGGAGCGTGATCGGCGTCTGGATGAGCGATGTGACGTCGATGGGGTGTGTCTCGACGTCGACCTGCTCTGTGTCACCATCACTGGTGAAATTCTCTTCGACGTCGACCTCTCAGTGTGCCTAGACCTCGCCTTCGACGTTGAGCGTGGAGACCTCAACAATGAACGGGTAGACGGAGAAAACCTTCTCGACGTCGATCTCTCTCTCGACGTTGATCTTCTCGCCGTCGACGGAGACCGCCGTCTCAACGTCGATCTTTCTCTCGACGCTGACCTTCTCGCCGTCGACGGAGACCGCCGTCTCGACGTCGAACAATGTCTGCTATATTTTACTTTTGGTCTTGACGCCGAATACCTCGCCGTCGGAGAGGATCTTGCCTTCGACGTCGAACGCCTTCTAGGCGACGGCGGAGGCGACGAGTGTCTATCCTCAGGTGACGAGGTGGGTCTCGACGTCGACTGCCGTCTGGGTGACGTCGACTGCGATCCTTGCTTCGACGCCGACCGCTGGAGACCCTGCGACGGCGGAGCCTGTCTCGACGTCGAACGCCGCATCGACGGCGACGAGGGAGACCTGTCTCTCGACGCTGGGCGAGCCCGCACCAACGGAGAGCGACTCCTCGACGCCGATCGTCGCCCGGTTGACGACGGCGGAGGATTCGACGTACCTTTCTTCGACGACGACCGGTGTTCTCTCGACGGCGAGCCCGCCGTCGATGGTCTTCTCGTCGACGTTTTTGCTGCCGATGAAGGGAATTGAGGCGCCGAGCCCGACGCCGATGGAGAGCATACTGGAATCTTACTTGTAGATAAGCTCTCTTTCCTCTTCTTCATCGGAGTCTTGTCTTTAGAAGGTGATTTTCTCTTCTCAGCTAATCCATGGAGACGAATCCTTTCTCTGTCCTTTAAAGTTCTGTTGGACAGCAGCTTGCAATGCTGGCAGGATTTAGGATTATGCTCAGAAGGAAGGCATAGAATACAGACAGGGTGGAAGTCTGATTTGGCCTTCTTGCCACAGGAAGGACAAGAGTCAAAAAGAGAGGGCATTCTGTTGTAAAATAATGCTCAACTCTCTAAAAAAAACAGTAGAAAATACTTTAACACCAAAAAGATGTCGCTTTTATCAAAAATTGTAGAGTTTTCTGACAGAAAATCAGAAAAAAAGATAGAGCTGACAGAAGGAGCCGGAAAGAACAACTGACCTAACTGTCACCCCTGAGGCATGATGGGAAGCTAGGGGTCATGGCTGCCTTAAAGGCACGGTGCCAGTTTATCTGAGTGTTTATGTGGGTTAGCTTTTCAGCTTTCTACACTAATGTTTCCACAATGCAGCCTATGTGCTGGCAATGTTTTCTTCATTATTCCTCGCAGGATTGTGTTGTCTGCTATGTATTAAAGCAGTTTTCAAAAGTTTATTTCTCCCTGCGTTATTGGAATATGTTTATGTGCAAGAGAATTCATTGCAACATTGCTCAGCATGTTTATGGGAGGCTACATTGTGTGTTTTTTATATATATATGGATATATATATAGAGCTACATATATGGTTTTCACATATATGTAATGTGTTTCCGGGGTCCCGCGCATGGGCGGGAATATTCATGTGCTTATGACTTTGATGAGGATCCCCTGGAAGAGAAAATAAAATAACTAAAAGAATATTTTTATACAAAAACAATTGGTCTGAAGTTCAGTCTTTGAGTGTGTTAATTCATTTGCTGACTGAGTGTGTACAACAAATGCTTAACACTGTCCTCTGATACTGCCTTATTGCTCAACCACACTACCACAAATAGAGTGAGATGCTATCTAACTTTACCTCTGCCTACCTTTGGGGTTCCACTGGACTCTGTGCACACTATACCTCACTTTGGTATAGTATATACAGAGCCAGCTTCCTACACTGTGAACCTGAGCTTTTGCAGCAATTGCAGTGTTCGAGTGTCCTGGAGACACCTTGGGTAAGAAGTGGCTTTGATGAGCCAGTCGTCCAAGTACAGGAAGACATGAATATGCTGTCTACGCAGGTGAGCGGGATGTATTGGAATATGGAAGTATGCGTCCTTTAAGTCTAGAAGAGTAGACCAAGTCGCCTTGCTGTAGGAGTGGGAGCACTTTTTGAAGAGTGACCATATGAAAGTGATCTGAGTGAATATATTGATCGAGTTCTGAGGTCAAATATAGGCCTGAGAGAGCCGTACTTTTTGGTTATGAGAAAGTATAGGGCGTACACGCCCGAGCCTTGATATTGTAATGGTACGGGCTCTATAGCTCCCTTTTGCAAAAGAGACTGAACCTCTTGTTTCAGGAGGTGTAGATGCTCTGGTGACATTTTGTGTGAACGTGGAGGGATGTTTGGTGGATTGTCTGTAAGCTCTAGGCACTAACCAGATTGGATAATTCCTAGGACCCATCTGTCTGAAGTTATTGTATGCCAGAAGGGGAGGAATTGAGAGAGAGACGTCTCCCGACAGGTGTGGAATGATCGGGGGAAGGGGAGGCAAGTCACTGTTTGTTGAGGGGGAGGTGCGGGGTGTGGAACCTTTACCTCTTCCCTTGCCATTATTGCCTCTAAATCCTCCTCGAAAGTAAACTTTTGAAGAGGATGACTGAGTGTTGCCTTTATATGATGTAGAGGTGTTGTCTGTGGATATGTTTTTGCCCCCCCGTAGAAGGAGCGACGAAAAAAAACCCTATTAGATTTAGATGGGGACTGCAGGACTCCCATAGATTTTGCCACGTGTGTGTCCTTTTTCATCTTTTCTAAGGAAGTGTCAACAGCACCAAAGAGATGCTCCTTATCAAAGGGTGTGTTTAAAATAGAAGCCTGTACTTTGGGTTAAAATCCTGAAATTCTAAGCCAGGCCGCAGTGTCAGCTGCATCTAAAGCGCATCTAATAGAAAGGTACTGAAGGAGTTGGTTCCGAAACGTGTTTCGGTTTCAAAGTTGATTGTTTCGACTAGGTGCCCGAATGCGGCCAACTCGATCCCGAGCCGGAAGGCTTCGATATTTGTTTCGGTGCCGGGCCCGAAGGCGGGGCGTTCGAAACGTGTTCTCGGAGCCGACCTTAACCCGAAAGCAGAGGAGGGACCGGAGCCTTTTTCTTGGGCAGAGGTGGAGTTTGGGGCAGGAGAGGATCAGTACTCGCGGTACGCTGACCCTGCGGAAGCTCCTCGTCTATGTCGGAGTCTGCTTCTGACACGGAAATCAGCTCCTCTTCCTCGGCACCTTACACATCGTAGACATCTGGTTCGGAGTCTTGCCCGAAGAAATCTGGAATGGAGCTGCTGTGTTGCTGCATTTCGTGGCGTCAAGCCCAACGGTCACACAGCGTTTTCTTGGATCGGAAGGATTTGCACGCGTCGCAGTCCTGTTCGTTGTGCTCCGGGGAGAGGCAAAAGTTGCAGACTTCGTGCGAGTCGGAACGCGGGTACTTGGCGTGGCACCAAGGACAGAATTAAAATGGAGTCCATTCCATCGAATGCGAGGTGGCTTGACGCAGCTAGGCCCGACGGCCTTCCAAGAAGTTTCCAATCGAAAGAGTCTCTTCTGAACAGAAACGATATGCAGAGAATGGGAAACGCGATCGAATAACAAAATCATCAAGGGTAAGTGGATTGCGCACCAAGGGGAACCCGAGAAACAGTGTCAAACCGGAGCACAGCAATTCACGTCCGAACCCGATGGCAGAAAAAAAACAATCTAACAATGGAGCCAATGCCCATGCGCACTATCACCGAAAGGAGGAGTCACCTACCTCGTGACTGAAAAGACTTCGAAGAAAAACAACTTGCAAACATCCGGACCTAACACTAGATGGCAGGAGTATGCAAAGCATGTGATCTACAGCTCACATGCCTCGAACATATTATTTAGTTGTGTTTTATTTTCTAGAACCAAGCCAGGCCTGGTACAGGTAAGTATAATGATACTTTGCAAGAATAATGCAGTTAAAAACAGTTTGAAAGCACTTGAATGCAATTGGATTGGTTACAGGCAAGTCATTTGTTTATAAAACAGCTAGAATTACTTTTCGGATTACGGTGTACGTTACTTTTCAGATTACTTTATCTACTCAGTGCGATATGCCTAGATATCAAACTGGGACATTTCCTAGAGAAACGGTAAGTAAATAAGTTTTTGTACATATGCAGTTTAAGGTTTCATACAAAGCAACTCCACACTTAGAACAAATTTCACAAGAAAGCAGTCAATGCAGTCCTATGGGAGAAAGGATAATGTTACTTACCCAGTAAGCATCTGTTCTTGGCATGTAGAGCTTTAGATTCACATGCTTTGCATACTCCTTCCATCTAGTGTTAGGTCTGGATGTTTGCACTTTGTTTTTCTTCGAAGATGTCTTTCTGGTCACGAGGTAGGTGACTCCTCCTTTCGGTGATAGTGCGCATGGGCATCGACTCCATTGTTAGATTGTTTGCCGCAGAGGGTGAGAACGGAGTAGTAGTAAAGAATAGGGATGTCCATGCGTATGTATATAAATTAAATAGAGAACTACAGCAGATACAGGTATCCGGGGAGGTGGGTGGGTGTAAGAAACTGGCTCTATATATACTGTACCAAAGTGAGGTACACTGTGTATAGGGTCCAAGGGTCTCCAGAGGTTTGGCAGAGGTTAAAGTTAGATAGAACCTTACTCTCTAAAGTGGTAGCTTGGTCGAGCAGTAAGGCAGTATCAGAAGCCAGTGTAAAGCATTTGATGTACACACTCGGTCAGCAAATGAATCCACACACAAGAACTGAACTCTAGGCCAATTGTTTTGTATAAAAAATATACTGTTTTATTTTAGAACCACAGGTTTGCATAAAAATACTTTCTCAAGATAAGATGCTGTTTGTTGACTACTTTCAATGAACAATAGACTTTAAATGCAATATAGTACAGGGGTTGCAATAGGCAACACAATACTTGGTATACTATAACATTGAACTCAATGGGATTTTCAAGAAAACTGCAATAGAATTACTTTACGAACGTTTTTCTTACTCAGGGCTGGATCCTGGATTCAGCCCTGGTGCATTTCCTGAAAACAGGCGATTTTTAAGGAATATTTGTATGTTGCAAAAATCGACACTTAGAAGAATTTCTGGTAAAAACCAGGCAATGTTATCCTATGGAGGAAAATTAAGGTACCGGAAAATCACAGTTGTAATCACTTTTTCTAATCAGTGCTGGGCACCTAGATCCAGCACTGGGATCTCTCCTGAGAACAGGTGAGTAATTTCATTTTTGGTATTCGGACGATTTTTAGTGAATATTTCAAAGTTCCAAAACTCGACACTTAGAAGAATTTCCAAGTGAAAACCAGTCAATGTTACCCTATGGAGAAAATGCAAGTTATCGGCTTTCAGGTAAGTACTCAGCTGGCAGAGTTAAGGTTCTGGGGCAAGACTCAGGGGTCTCCCAGGTTCAGGTCTGTACTGTTGTTACACCCTCAGCGGCACAGGGGCGGCCGGGTGCAGAGAGAGTAGGCCCAACGTTAGCCTATGGCGGACGGGGGGCCTTTGGTTGGTGGCTGCTGGCAGGCAGGCCACTCGGCTGTGGGAGCAAAGCTCCTGGTCACTTACTCAGGGCAAGTGGGGAAGTCGAACAGGGTAGTTGGTGCACCCTCAGCAGCACTGGGGTGGCCGGGTGCAGTGGGCTTTTGGGCCGTCGGGCGCCCAATGGATTTCAATGGGAAAGCTGCAAGACGAACAAAGGCTGCACACTCTGGGACGGTGATTCTTCAGGTGCAACCACCACTTCGAGAGGTAAGTTGGGATGCTGTAGGAGGGGTAGACACCCAGGAGTTGGGCACAGGGGGCCGTGGGGCGCCGGGTGCAGGGGTATCTTTAGGCGACAGGAAATCTTACCCTCTGCTGGTCGCGGCTGGAGGGGTCCCTGGTGTTGAGGCTGCAGGCGTCGTCAGGAGCGTCGAGGTGGGTCCTTGGGTGCTGGATTCTTGGTCACAGTCGCCGGGGGACGTCCTCGTGGTCTTTGTCCTCTTTGGTTCGGGCCGGGCTCGGCGGGTGCAGAGTGGGCAGGATCCGCGGTCCCAGGCTGGGGCCTGGGGTTACAGATGTTTGAGCAGAACCACTACTCGTGGGAGTCCCAGTCTTTTAGTTGAGCAAGGCAGTCAGGTCCTCCGGGGTTTTCGAGGTTGCTGACCACTGAAGAGGCTGGGGTTTAGCAGGAGCAGGTTCGACAGGACGGTAGGACTGGGGCCAAGTCAGTTGGTGTTGTCCTCTTGTTAGCCGCTGCACGGCTGGTCTTCTTCTCGTTCTTCTTGTTGTTTCGGAATCGGGATCTGAGGAAGGAAGGTTCAGGGTGCCCCTAAATACTGAATTTAGGGGCGTTACAGGTAGGTAGAGGGCAGGGACCAATGGGTCCCTTCCTGGGGTGGGTACACCCCTACTCTGCCACTCTCCAGTGGGAGGGGGCAGGAGCCTGTCCTGGGTTGGCTGGGTCCCCCATCCCCAAGATGGCGGGGACTCGAGGTTGTGCTTCACCTCGCCTCCCCCACCTTAGGGGTGGAGTTGGCAGAGGTGGGCACACCTCTCTTCACTTTGTTTTTCCCGCCGGGTCTCCCGCCCAAAGGCGGGGAAAGAACCAGTGGGGACCAGTTGCTGAGTACAGCAAGTGGTCTGGAGAGGCTCACAAAGGCGGTATGCCTTTGAAGCTTCTTCTTCGTGAACCCTGCCCATCCTGGGGGAGGAGGCTTGGCACCTCGTCCCAGGATGTGCATTGTTTCAGGCCACCGAGAGCAGCGAGCTCTCGACCCAGGGGTCCAGAAACATATCTGGTGGTGGTAGCCTCGGCAGCTACCCAATCAGGCCACTGGAAGTTGGTAGAGTTTCAGGGGGCATCTCTAAGATGCCCTCTGTTGTGCATTTTACATTAAATCCCACACTGGCATCAGTGTGGGTTTAATGTGCTGAGAAGTTTGATACCAAACTTCCCAGTCTTCAGTGTAGCCATTATGGTGCTGTGGAGTTCGTAATGTCAAACTCCCAGCACCATATACTCTTAATGGCAGCACTGCACTTACAGTGCCCAGGAATGGACATGGGTACTGTAGGGGTACAGGGCTCATGCACCCTCACCACTGGCATAGGGCACCCAGCTAGAGGGGTGACTGAGGTATGCCAGGGCAGTGGTTTGTGGGCATGGCACACAGGGATGTGTGTCATGTCGACTCTTCACTTTGTTCTGCACCAAGACACGCAGTCTGCAGAGGCAGAGTGTGAGTGTCAGGGTACAGGACCTCTAAGGATGGCACAATAAGTGCTGCAGCCCTTGGAGGCCTTCTCTGGTCACAGTGCCCTGGGTACCTGTGGTACCACTTACCAGGGGCTTACCTGTGGCCAGAGATGCCAATTGGGTTTAGGCTTCAATGCAGTTAAGGGAAGGAACACAGGCCCTGGGTACCCGATTGGCAGGAGCCCAGGGCACACTCCGTCAAAGCACATCAGCAATTCAGCAAAAAGTGGGGGCATACCATGCAAGAAAGAGGCACTTTCTCACAGTGGGCGCATGTGATTCTACAGCTCTACATGCCAAGAACAGATGCTTACTTGGTAAGTAACATTATCCGTTCGAGGCATGTGAGCTGTAGATCACATGCTGTGCATAGATTACATAGCAGTATCCTCCCAAAGCGGTGGCTAACCTGTAGCTGTTGGAGTTGTCTGAAGAAAAGGAAAATGCTACTTACCAGTATGCATCTGTTCTTGGCATGTAGAGCTGCAGATCCTCACACTGTGCATTAGATCGCCATCTGGTGTTGGGCTCGGATGCTTGCACTTTGTTGTTGTCTTCGAAGAAGTCTTTGTAGTCATGTGATAGGTGACTCCTCCTTAGGACAATAGTGCGCATGGGCATCGACTCCATCCTCAGATTGTTTTTCGCCATATTGGGGAGTGATGGAGTTAGTAGAAAAGAAAAGAGATGTCCATGTGTGTGTATCTAATTAAGATAGGACTGGAGCACATACAGGTCCCGGGGAGGTGGGTGGGCGTGTGAGGATCTGCAGCTCTACATGCCAAGAACAGATGCATACTGGTAAGTAGCATTTTCCGTTCGAGGCATGTGAGCTGCAGAGCTCACACTGTGCATAGACTGTACAGCAGTATCTCCCTAGCGGTGGTCACCTGTATGTGTTGCAGTAGTTTGAAAAAGGGTTTTAAGGACAGCTTGGCCCACGGAAGCTTGTTGCTTGGCTTGCACATCAACACAATAGTGTTTAGTGAAGGTGTGTGTTGTAGACCATGTGGCTGCCTTACATATGTCTTCTAGGGAATGTTCCCTAAGAATGCCATGGATGCCCCTAGTTTGCGTGTTGAGTGCGCTCTAGGGGAACTGATAATGTGCGTTTGGCTTTTTGGTAGCAGATTTGGATACATTTAACAATCCACCTTGCAACCCCGGCTTTTGAGATGGGATTACCTTTGTGTGGTGGAGAGAAAGCCACAAACAATTGTTTGGTTTTGCGAAAGGATTTGGTTCTGTCAATGTAATACATAAGGGCTCTTTTGACATCTAGGGTGTGGAGAGCTCTTTCTGCCACGGAATCTGGGTTTTGGAAGAACACAGGTAGTTCTACTGATTGGTTAAGGTGGAAAGGCGAAATGACTTTGGGAAGGAATTTTGGGTTTGTTCTGAGAACTACCTTTTTATGATGTATTTGTAAGAAAGGCTCTTGTATAGTTAGAGCTTGTAGTTCACTGACTCTCCTTAGAGAAGTGATTGCAATTAGAAACGCAACTTTCCATGTAAGGAATTGAAGTTCACATTTATGTAAGGGTTCGAAAGGTGGACCCATGAGCCTGGTAAGTACTATATTAAGATTCCACACTGGGGAAGGTGGTAATCTGGGAGGTATGATCCGCTTAAGGCCTTCCATGAAGGCTTTAATGGCGGGAACTTTGAATAGTGATAAGTGTTGCCTGTTTTGCAAGTAAGCAGCAAGGGCTGCGAGGTGCAGACGTATGGATGAGTATGCAAGACTACATCTTTGCAAATGTAGCAAATAGCAAATGATGTTTTGCGTAGAGGCTTGTAATGGTTGGATGTTATTATTAGTGCAGTAAATAGCGAATCTTTTCCATTTAGCTGCATAGCAGGCTCTGGTAGTTGGGCGTCTAGCTTCTTTTATAACGTCCATGCAGTCTGGGGTAGGTTAAGGTAACCGAATTCTAGGACTTCAGGAGCCAAATTGCAAGGTTCAGCTGAGATGGATCTGGGTGCATTATCTCTCCATGGCTCTGCGTTAGCATTGTTGGGGAGAGGTGTCGTTTTTGGTATGGGACTACTGATAGCTCCAGTAGTGTGGTGAACCACGGTTGGCGTGCCCATGTAGGGGCTACTAGTATCATTTTGAGAGACTGTTGTCGAAGCTTGCGTAATTCAAGTGGGATGAGTGGGAGCGGTGGAAAAGCGTACACAAATCTGCCGGACCAGTTCATCCATATCGCATTGCCCTTGGACTGCGGGTGGAAGCCTGGCGGCGAAGGTTGGGCATTTGGCGTTTTGGTGTGTGGCGAACAGATCTAAGTCTGGCTGGCCCCACATCTGGAAGAAAGGTAGAAGAACTTGTGGATGTAGTTCCCACTCGTGAATCTGTTGTGTCTGTCGACTTAACAGATCTGCAATCTGATTGTGAACCCCTGGTAGGTGTTCTGCTAGAAGGTAAATGTTTTGTGGAATGGCCCACCTCCAAATGTCCTGTGCTAGTTGGGACAGTTGTGGAGAGTGTGTCCCCCCCCTGTTTTTGTATATAGTACATAGCTGTGATGTCTGTTCGGATCAGGACAGCTTTGTTTTGTACGTGGAGTTGAAAGGACTTGAGAGCTAGGAATATGGCTAGTAACTCTAGGTGGTTGATGTGGAACAGCTTCTGCTGAGTGGTCCACTTGCCCTGTGTTGTATGGTGTAACAGGTGTGCTCCCCATCCTGTAAGGGATGCGTCCGTGGTTAGTACTACTTGTGGAACCTGCTCTAGGAACGGCCGCCCCTTGGACAAATTGTTGGTGTTCCACCACTGCAGAGAGCGATGTGTGCGGCTGTCTACCAACACCAGATCTGTAAGATGTCCCTGAGCCTGGTTCCATTGGCGCGCTAGGCACTCTTGTAGAGGACGCATTTGAAGTTTTGCATGAGGGACGAGAAAAATGCAGGATGCCATCATGCCGATGAGCTGCATAAACACTCTGGCTGGAAGAGAGTGTTGCATTTGAAACCTGGGGACAAGGGTTTGTATACTGGCTATCCTGGCTGGGCTGGGGTAAGCTAGAGCAGTGGAAGTGTTTATCGTAGCTCCCAGATATTGAAGGACATGGGAGGGCTGAAGGTGGGACTTGGTATAGTTTATTGTGAACCCCAAGTTGTGTAATGTTTGTATCGTTTGGTGAGTGTGTTGGACACACTGGTTGAATGATTTGGCTTTGATAAGCCAGTCGTCCAGGTATGGGAAGACATGTATTTGTTGTCTTCGTAGATGCGGTGCTACTACTGCAAGGCATTTGGTAAACACTCTTGGAGCAGTGGTGACTCCGAATGGGAGTACTTTGAACTGGTAGTGCTGCCCATTGAGAACGAACCTTAGATACTTCCTGTGAGCAGGATGTATGGGAATGTGGAAGTAGGCGTCCTTGAGGTCTAATGTGGCAAGGAAGTCTTGTTGTTGTAGTAAGGGAAGCACTTGTTGGAGAGTGATCATGTGAAAATGATCTGAGTGTATGTATTGATTGAGAGGTCTGAGGTCTAAAATAGGCCTGAGAGTGCCGTCCTTTTGGGAATGAGGAAGTACAGGGAGTAAACCCCTGTGCCTTGCTGTAGCAGAGGCACTGGCTCTATGGCGTGCTTTTGAAGCAGGGAAAGTACCTCTTGTTGTAAAAGTGTAAGATGGTCTGTGGACATTGGACGCTGCCTGGGTGGTATGGTGGGGGGGTAGCTGTTAGCTCCAGGCAGTAGCCATGTTGGATAATCTGTCTCACCCACCTGTCTGTTGTAATGGAGTTCCAGACAGGCAGGAACTGTGATAGCCTTCCTCCGACAGGGTGTTGTGGTCGGGGGAAGTGGAGGAAAGTCACTGTTTGGGAGTGGTGGAGGTACGGGTGTTGTTATTATTACCTCGACCTCTGCCCTTAGAGTTGTTGCCTCTGTAACCACCCCTAAAGTATCCTCTATTAGGAGAGGTTTGGGTGTTTGTTCGATAGGAAGAGGAACTGTCTGCGGTGGTATTCCTGGAGCCCCCTCTGTAAAAGGAGCGGCGAAAGGAGCCACGTTGCTGCGGGGACTGCAATGCTCCCATTGATTTGGCAGTGTCAGTATCCTTCTTCATCTTTTCTAGTGCTGTGTCGACAGCAGGACCAAATAGTTGGTTTTGGTTAAATGGCTGGTTTAGTATGGTAGTCTGGACTTCTGGCTTAAAACCTGAAATGCGAAGCCAGGCGTGTCGTCTAATAAGCACGCTAGTGTTAACTGACCTAGCGGCGGTGTCGGCTGCGTCTAAGGCGCACTTAATGGAGGCATTTGAAATAAGTTTACCTTCTTGAATGAGGTCAGTGGCTTGTGTTTTGTATTGATCAGGTAGATGTTGAAGGAGGTTTTCTAGCTGATCGTAGTGTGCCCTGTCGTACCTAGCTAGTAGAGCTTGGGTGTTAGCGATGCGCCAGATGTTGGTGGCTTGCGCAGCTACGCGTTTGCCAGAGGAATCTAACAATTTGGATTCTTTATCAGGGGGTGGAGCATCCCCTGAAGTTTGGGAATTGGCGCGTTTTCTGGAATTAGAAACGACCAGTGAGTCAAGGGGGAGCTGACCTTTGATGTAGGTGGGGTCATCGGGGGCAGGTCTATACTTTTTATCCACTCTAGGATTAAGGATCCTGGCTCTGACCGGGTCGTTAAAAATTTCAGGTGCATGTTTAATGACACCCTTGATCATGGGCAAAGTTTGAACCGTTTTTTGAGACCGTTCAAAAGTGTCTAGAAGAAAATCTTCCTCTGGTTGGTCGGTGTGAATATGCACCCCATGAAAAACGGCCGCCCTATGTATGAGTTGCCCAAAACCTATGTGATCATCTGGTGGAGATGGTTTTGTGGGATAAGGTGGAGGGCTGGGGAGGTCTGTAGGGTCTGGGGGTCATTATAACCCCAGTCATCCTGTGGTGGATTATCTGGATCCAGATATAAATTATGAGGGTCATCCCCGTACCCCATGTTGTCCTCATACTCATGTGGGGGAGAATCCGCAGGTTGAGGAGGGTGTGATAGGGATGTGGAGAGGAGGGGTGTTAGAGAGAGGTATAGGGGAAGAAGGAGGCATAGGGGAAGTGGAAGAGTCTTTCTTCTTCGGAGGGACAGGCTTGTGACGTGGCACAGACGTGGCACAGAGGAAATATGTCCTGTTTTAGGATTGATATAAAGTTTGTGTTGATTAGGATCGATGGGATCCGGTGTAAACAGTTCCTCTCCTTGAATATTAGTTTTCGGCGCCGACTTTTTCGGTTCCGAACGTGGTGATGGCTTCTTTAAATGTTCCTTTGCTTTAGAAGGCGTCGAGGCGTCCTTCGGTTTAGCTACAGGCTCGACCGGCTTTAGTTTAGGGGGTGTGTCGAGTAGCTTCGGTTTCGGTGCCGAGGGATCCGCGTGCTTGGAGGCGGATTTGGGGACCGAACTGGATTTCGGCGCCGGGTGGTCTTTGTGTTTCGGCGCCGAAGGTGCCGTGTAACGGGCACATGAGGTTTGGTCGGTGCCGAGGAACTAGAAGGCTTTGTTTTCTTGTTCGGTGCCGAGCCCGAAGGCGGGGCGTCCGAAACACGTTTACGGTCTCGACTGGGGCCCGTAGGCGAAGTACTGACCGGTGCCTTCGATTTTGCAGGGAGGGTTGGGGGAGGGGCAGTAGTACTCACACGCTGCCCTGAAGGGATGGAACTGTCGGAGTCCTCTGCCTCGGAGATGATAGCGAGGTCTTCGGAGTCTTCTTCCGGAACATCGGGACCCTCGAAGATGTTGACGGGTTCCGGAGCGGACCTGTGCGCCATGATGTGCCTTCGGGCTCGACGATCTCGGATTGTCTTCTTGGAGCGGAAGGAGGCGCAGGCCGGACAAGTGGCCTCGTTATGGTCTGGTGAGAGGCACCGATTACAGACCTGGTGGTGGTCACTATGAGGAAACTTTGCTCCACATTGGGGGCATTTTCGGAATGGCGTCCTTTCCATGGGCAGTAGGCCTTACGGCGTCGATGGGCCCAACGGCCCGCGTCGACGGCTGGAAAGGAGATCGAGGAAGGGACGTCGAGATGTCGATGTCGGTATTAGGCGTTGAAAAGTGGAAAACGCTGCAAAATGTTTCGAACCGGAGTGTCGAAATGCATCCGAACCCGATGGCGGAAAAAAACAATCTGAGGATGGAGTCGATGCCCATGCGCACTATTGTCCTAAGGAGGAGTCACCTATCACATGACTACAAAGACTTCTTCGAAGACAACAACAAAGTGCAAGCATCCGAGCCCAACACCAGATGGCGATCTAATGCACAGTGTGAGCTCTGCAGCTCACATGCCTCGAACATGCTTCTTACCACAGTATGCATCTGTTCTTGGCATGTAAAGCTGTAGAATCTCATGCTATGCATAGATCGCCATCTAGTGTTGGGTCCGGATGTTTGCACTTTGTTTTCTTCGAAGAAGTCTTTCCAGTCATGAGGTAGGTGACTCCTCCTTTCGTTGATAGTGCGCATGAGCATCGACTCCATCCTTAGAGTGTTTTGCCGCAGAGGGTGATGATGGAGTTAGTAAGAGTAGTAAAAAGAGATGTCCATGTACATTGTATCTAAGTAAGATAGTACTGCAACAGGTATAGGTTCCCGGGGAGGTGGGCGGGCACATGAGATTCTACAGCTCTACATGCCAAGAACAGATGCATACTGTGGTAAGCAGCATTTTCCGTTCGCGGCATGTGAGCTGTAGATCACATGCTATGCATAGACTATATAGCAGTTGTCTCCCAAAGCGGTGGCTAACCTGTAGCTGTTGCAGCTGTCTGAAATAGCGTACGTAAAACTGCATGGCCCACACTAGCTTGTTGTCTAGCTAAGACATCTACGCAATAGTGTTTTGTAAAGGTGTGTGGTCTAGACTACAGCTTTGCAGAGGTCATCTATGGGTATATTTCCTAAAAATGCCATAGAGGCCCCTAGTTTGCGAGTGGAATGCGCTCTAGGGGGAATTGTTAAAGTGTGTTTAGCTTTAACGTAGCATATTTGAATGCACTTAACTATCCACCTTGCAATACCTGATTTTGATATTGGATTGCCTTTATGTGGTGGAGCAAAAGCAACAAAAAGTTGCTTAGTTTTTCTGAAGGGTTTTGTTCTATGTAGTATAGTAATGCTCTTTTGACATCTAAGGTGTGAAGAGCACGTTCTGCCACTGAATCTGGTTGAGGGAAGAATACAGGCAGCTCAACAGATTGGTTGATATGAAAGGCAGAAATGACTTTAGGTAAGAATATGGGGTTAGTCCTTAAAACCACTGTTTTTGTGCAATTGTAAAAATGGCTCTTCTATGGTTAGTGCCTGAAGCTCACTAACTCTTCTCAGAGATGTGATGGCTATGAGGAAGGCTACCTTCCAAGTGAGAAATTGCAGTTCACATTGGTGCAATGGCTCAAAGGGTGGACCCATGAGTCTTGTAAGAACTATGTTGAGATTCCACACTGGAGCAGGTGGAAGTCAGGGGGGAATGACTCTTAAGTCCTTCCCTAAATGCTTTAATAGCAGGCACTCTAAAAAGAGACAAATGCTGTCTGTTTTGTAGATCTGCAGCTATTGCAGCAAGATGTAAGCGTATGGATGTGTACGCTAAGTTGGAATGCTGTAGATGTGGTAGATGGCAGATAATGTTTTGGATTGTAGCATCTAGCGGATTGATTTGATTGTTGTTACAGTAAATGACAAACCGCTTCCACTTTGCTGCATAGCATCCTCTTGTGGTAGGGCGCCTAGCCTCTTTGGTAATATTCATGCAGTCTGGCGAAAGATTAAGATAGCCAAACTCTAGGATTTCAGGTGCCAGATCGCAAGGTTGAGATGACTGGGGTCTGGATGTCTTATTTCTCCATGGTTCTGAGTGAGAAGATTGGGAGTAAGGTGTAGTTTTTGGTGAGGAACTACTGATAGCTCCAATAGGGTTGTGAACCAAGGTTGACGGGCCCATGTGGGAGCAACTAGGATTAGCGTCAGGGACTGCTGGCTGAGCTTCCAAACCACTAATGGAATGAGTTGGAGAGGTGGAAAAACGTAAGCAAATATCCCTGACCAATTCATCCATAGTGCATTGCCTTCGGACAATGGGTGTGGATACCTGGACGCGAAGTTTGGGCATTTTGCGTTTATGTGGGTGCAAACAGATCTATCTCTGGGAAGCCCCACATTCGGAAGAATGGGAGGAGGACTTGAGGGTGGAGTTCCCATTCGTGGATCTGCTGTCATTGACGACTGAGCAGATCGCAATTTGGTTGTTCACTCCTGGAAGGTGTTCTGCAAGGAGATATATTTTTTGAGGTATGGCCCATCTCCAGATGCTCTGGGCTAACTGTGAGAGCTGGAGAGAGTGTGTCCCCCCCGTTTTTGTATGTAGTACATTGCGGTCATGTTGTCTGTGCGAATTAGGACAGCTTTGCCTACTAGATGAAGTTGAAAGGCTTTCAACGCTAGAAAAATTGCTAGCAGTTCTAGATGGTTTATGTGGAGTTTTTGTTGCAGAGTCTACATGCCCTGAATGGTATGTTTTTGAAGATGCGCTCCCCAACCAGTGAGCGATGCGTCTGCTGTTTGCACTATCTGTGAAACTGGGTCACCCCTTGGAAAGGTTTTGTATGTTCCACCACTGCAGAGAGCGATGGGTGCAGCCATCCACCAACACTGGATCTGATAACTGACTTTGAGCCTGGTTCCACTGACGTGCTAAACATTCCTGTAGGGGACGTGTAAGAAAGTGGCTCTGTATATACCGAACCAAAGTAAGGTTCAGTGTGCACAGAGTCCACAGTCCCCAGAGGTTTGGCAGAGGCTAAAGTTAGATATAACCTTACTCTCTAAAGTGGTAGCTTGGTCGAGCAGTAAGGCAGTATCAGAGGACAGTGTAAAGCATTTGTTATACACACTCAGTCAGCAAATGGTCTCACACACTCGAACTGAACTCTAGGCCAATGGTTTTGTATCAAAATATATAGTTGTTTTATTTTAGAACCAACAATAGGTATCAAAATATACTTTCTCAGAATGAGTTACTTTAGTTAAATACTTTTCAAGTAGGCAATAGACTTTTGAATACAATAGTTACAGTTGTTGCATTTGGCAACACAATTTCAAACACAATAATACATTGAGCTCAATGGGAATTTCTAGTTAAATGCAATATATTACTTTTTGGATTACTTTTTTTGCCACAGGACTGGATCCTAGATTCAGTCCTGGGACATCTCCTGTAAACAGTTGAGTAAAAACGTTTTGGTTACAGTTGTGATTTTTAAGGAATATTATTGTATTTTAAAAGTTGTCACTTAGAAACTTTTTCACATAGAATCACCAATGTTATCCTATGGGAGGAAATTCACTTAGCAGGTAAGTAGTGTTATCGTTACTTTTTCTTACTCAGTGTTGGATCCTGGATCCAGCACTGGTGCATCTCCTGTAAACAATTGAAAGAATGCGTTTATGTCAGACAGGCGATTTTTAGCAAATATTTGTAAGTTTCAAAAATCGACACTTAGAAACTTTTCAGCAAAAACCAGGCAATGTTATCCTATGGAAGGAAATTCAAGTTACCGGTAAGTACAGTTATAATTACTTTTCAGGGTCAGTGCTGGGCACCAAGATCCAGCACTGGGATCTCTTCTGATAACAGGTGAGTATTTTCGTTTTCGTAATTCGGTTGATTTTAGATGAATATTTTAAAGTTTCAAAACTCTACACTTAGAAGAATTTCCAAGTGAAACCAGTCAATGTTACCCTATGGAAGAAAAGTGAGTTATCGGCTTTTGGGTAAGTACTCGACTAGCAGAGTTAAGGTTCTGGGCATAGACTCAGGGGTCCCCCAGGGTCAGGCAAGTACAGTTGTTACACCCTCAGCGGCACAGGGGCTGCCGGGTGCAGAGTGAGTAGGCCCAATGTTATCCTATGGACGGCAGGGGGCCTTTGGTTGGTGGCTGCTGGCTAGCAGGCCACTCGGCTGTGGGAGCAAAGCTCCTGGTCACTTACTCAGGGCAAGTGGGGAAGTCGAACAGGGTAGTTGGTGCACCCTCAGCGGCACTGGGGTGGCCGGGTGCAGTGGGCTTTTAGGCCGTCGGGCGCCCAATGGTTTTCAATGGGAAAGCTGCGTGACGAACAAAGACTGCAAGCTCGGGGACGGTGATTCTTCAGGAGCGACCACCACTTCGAGAGGTAAGTTGGGAAGCTGTGGGAAGGGTAGGCACCCAGGAGTTGGGCACAGGAGGCCGTGGGGCGTCGGGTGCAGGGGTGTCTTTAGGCGTCGGAAATCTTACCCTCGGCTGGTCGCGGTTGGAGGGGTCCCTGGTTCTGAGGCTGCAGGCGTCGTCCGGAGCGTCGAGGAGGGTCCTTGGGTGCTGGATTCTGGGTCACAGTCGCCGGGGGGACGTCCTCGTGGTATTTGTCCACTCAGGCACAGGCCGGGCTCGGCGGGTGCAGAGGGTGCAGGATTCGCGGTTCCCGGTTGGCACCAGGGGTTGTTGCTTGCTTTGAGCAGTACCACTGCTCTTGGGAGTCCCAGGTAGTTAGAGTCACAAGGCAGTCAGGTCCTCCGGGGTTTGTGAGGTTGCTGACCATTGGAGACGCCGGGGTTTAGCAGGAGCAGGTTCGAGGGTCGACAGGCCGGTAGGGCTGGTGCCAAATCAGTTGGTGTCTTCCTCTTGTGAGCAGCTGCACGGCAGGTCTTCTTGTTTCTTGTCCTTCTTTCTTGTTTCGGAATCTGGAACCAAGGAAGGAAGGTTCAGGGTGCCCCTAAATACTAAATTTAGGGGCGTTACAGGTAGGTAAAGGGCAGGGACCAATGGGTCCCTTCCCTGGGGTGGGTACACCCCCTATCCTGCCCCTCTCCTGTGGGAGGGGGGCAGTAGCCTAATCCTGATGGGGCAGAGCTCCCCATCTTCAAGATGGCGAGAGCCCGGAGTTGTGCTTCACCTTGCCTCCCCCACCTGAGGGGTGGGGTTGGCAGAGGCTGGCACACCCCCTGTCCTCCCTTGGTGTTTCCCGCCAGTCTTCCCGCCAGAGTGGGGGCTAGAACCAGTGGGGACCAGTTGCTGAGTACAGCAAGTGGTCTGGGGAAGCTCACAAAGGCGGAATGCCTTTGAAGCTTCCCCCTGCCCATCCTGGGGGAGGAGGCCTAGCACCTCGCCCAGGACGTGCATTGTTGCAGGCCCGGGAGAGCGGATGGCTCTCTACCCAGGGGTCCAGCAACATGTCTGCTGGGTGGCAGCCTAGGCAGACCCTCAGACAAGACGTGGATTGTAGGTTAGGTTCAGGGGGCAACTCTAAGTTGCCCTCTGTAGTGCATTTTACATTAAATCCCACCCTGGCATCAGTGTGGGTTTAATGTGCTGAGAAGTTTGATACCAAACTTCTCAGTCTTCAGTGTAGCCATTATGGTGCTGTGGAGTTCGTAATGACAACCTCCCAGCACCATATACTCTTAATGGCATCACTCCACTTACAGTGCCCAGGAATGGCCCTGGGTACTGTAGGGGCACAGGTCTCATGCACCTGTGCCCACACCACTGGCATAGTGCACCCAGCTAGAGGGGTGACTGAGGTAAGCCAGGGCAGTGTGTTTGTGGGCATGGCACACAGGGATGTGTGCCATGTCGACTCTGTTTAGTTCTGCACCAAGACACTCAGCCTGCAAAGGCAGTGTGGGTGTGTCAGGGTACAGGGCCTCTAAGGGTGGCACAATAAGTGCTGCAGCCCTTAGAGGCCTTCTCTGGTCACAGTGCCCTGGGTACCTATGGTACCATTTACCAGGGGCCGACCTGTGGCCAGAGATGCCAATTGGGTTTAGTTTTGGGGAAAGAACACTGGCCCTGGGAACCTGATTGGCAGGGTCCCAGGGCACATCAAGTCAAAGTGCATCAGTGGTCTGGCAAAAAGTGGGGGGGTTACTGCAACAGAAACCCACTTCCTTACAGGACGCATTTGGAGTCTTGCATAAGGAACGATTAAAATGCAAGATGCCATCATTCCCAGCAGTTGCATGAACACTTGAGCTGTTAATGAGTGTTGAGGCTGAAACTGCGATATTAGAGTTTGCATGTTGCGGATCCTTACTGGGTTTGGATACGCTAGAGCTTTCGGAGTGTCTATTGTGGCTCCTAGATACAATTGTGTGTTGGATGGTTGGAGATGAGACTTGGTGAGTTTTACAGTGAACCCAAGGTCGTGAAGCAGTTGGACTGTTTTCGGAGTATGGCGTAGGCAGCTCTGTTGCGAGCTGGCTTTTATTAGCCAGTCGTCTAGGTAGGGGAAGACGTGAATGTGTTGTCTTAGATGAGCTGCGACTACTGCCAGACACTTGGTGAAGACCCTGGGAGAACTTTGAATTGATAATGTTGTCCGTCCACCACAAACCTGAGGTATTTCCGTTGAGCCGGGTGAATGGGAATATGGAAATAGGCGTCCTTTAAGTCCAGAGTGGAGAGAAAGTCGCCTTGCTGCAGGAGTGGGAGCACCTGTTGCAGTGTGACCATGTGAAAGTGGTCTGACTGAATGTACAGATTTAGTTCTCTGAGGTCTAGTATAGGCCTCAGAGAGCCGTCCTTTTTGGGAATTAAAAAATACAGGGAATATACTCCATTCCCCTGGTATTGTAATGGGACTGGCTCTATAGCGTGTTTTTCTAAGAGAGATAGAAAACCTCTTGTTTTAAGAGGGTGAGATGCTCTGGTGACATTGCGTGTGATCTTGGAAGACTATTTGGGGGAGTGTCTGTAAGCTCCAGGCAGTAACCATATTGGATAATTTGTAGTACCCACTTGTCTGTGGTGATTGAATTCCAGACCGGTAGGAATTGGGAGAGACGTCCCCCGACAGGGGTGGAGTGATCGGGGGATAGCGGAAGGAAGTCACTGTTTGCGGGGGAAGTGCGTGTGGAGTTACCTCTGCTTCTTCCCTTACCATTGTTTCCTCTAAAACCTCCTCTGAAATAACCTCTTGAAGAGGGGGATTGGTTGTTGCCCTTGTAAGAGGAGGAGGGATTTTCGGTGGACACAGTTTTTGAACCACCCCTATAAAAGGAGCGGCGAAAGGAACCCCTATTGGTAGGGGACTGCAGAGCCCCCATGAACTTTGCGACCTCAGTGTCCTTTTTCATCTTTTCCAGCGAGGAATCAACAGCTGAGCCAAAGAGATGTTCCTTGTCGAATGGCTGGTTAAGTATGGAGGTTTGCACTTCTGGCTTGAAGCCTGATATTCTCAGCCAAGCATGCCTGCGTAAAAGTACACTGGTGTTGACTGCACGAGCTGCTGTGTCTGCTGCGTCTAGGGCACACCTAATGGATGTATTGGAGATAAGTTTACCTTCCTGAATAAGGTCTTTAGCCTTAGATCGGTATTCATCAGGTAAATGCTGCATGAGTTTCTCTAACTCATCGTAATGAGCCCTATCATAACGAGCCAATAGAGCTTGAGCGTTGGCAATGCGCCAGTGATTTGCTGCCTGTGAAGCCACTCTTTTGCCCGAGGCATCAATAAGTTGAGACTCCTTATCAGGAGGAGGAGCCTCGCCTGTGGTTTGTGAATTAGCTCTCTTGCGAGCGTTGGAGACTACAAGAGAGTCTAATGGCATCTGACCTCTAATGTAAACTGGGTCGGAGGGAGGGGGTTTATATTTTTTATCCACTCTAGGTGTGATTATCCTTGCCCGTACAGGGTCTTTAAATACCTCATCCGTGTGTTTTAACATTCCTTTGAGCATAGGTAAGGTATGAGTAGGGCTCCCGGTTTTATGGTATTTATTTGTTTGACATTTCCGTCTGTATTTATCCATATTTCTTTTGAGTTTTGTGGAAAAATGAAGTTGAAATTAGTATAATTCCGTATTTATTTAACTGGTAAATATACACTCAAGCTTGAATGCCTACTAGGTTGTAATACTGTAAACACCCGCAGAAGATGCATCAATGCACTTATAAGAAAATACGCAAATTTCAGTATCAACCTTGTGCATATCTACTGTTGTTAAAGCCTCTTTACTAAAAGTCCTTTCTTTTTTTAGCCCCCTACCTATCAATTCACACAGCTATTGGCCTGGCAGTCATGGCAGACAGTATTAAGAATTACTCAAAAAGCAACCCAATTTCCGTTTTTATCCACATTTAAAAATAAATACAGACAAGAAAATATTTTTTTTCCGTCTGTATTTAACTGTAAAAATCTGTAAAAACGGAAAACAGGGAGCCTTAGGTATGAGTAGCTCTTTGGGAAGAAGTGTTTCAAAGAGGAAATCCTCTTCTAAAGTTTCCTTATGGAGCTCCACCCCATGATATTGAGCAGCCCTGTTAAGGAGCTCAATGTATCCAATGTTGTCGTCAGGTGGGGAGGGTCTGGAGGGATACAAATCAGGGTCATTGTCTGTTTGGATCTGTATGGTAATCCTCCCAAGGGTCAGTGTCCTGTGGCCTATCCTGATCTTCATCCCCATCCCCTTCATCCTGTGGGTCAGGTGAAAGTGGTGGTGTATTTGATGGTGTGATGAGCAAGTTGGGATCAGTGGGAGAGGGAGGTGGAATATAAGGGGGAGAAGGGTTAGTACCCACACTTTCTTTTGAGAGGAATGTGGTAGTCCTCTGGTAGGTCAATCTTCCGTTTTTTTGGAAGAGTGGCATGAATGCACAAGTTACTAACTTGTGTAACGATATATCTGTAAGAGACAGTAGTTAGTGACAGATTCCTTACCTTAGAATATCCCCAGGCGTCAGGCTGGATCCGGAAAGTTTTTGCGTAGCAGTACCCTTGCGCGTCGGTAGGCGGCGTCGTGCGGCTCCGCGTCCGTCGTCGGCGTCGTGATCGCCGGGATGACGTCGCGGGCAGTACTTAGGCGCCGCCCCTGCGCGCTGACGTCAGTTCTGTACACGACTTTCCGCGCCAGGAACGCAGAGCCATGCAAGAAGCTGACACAGGTGTCTGAAAAATACTAGGGCCCTGAAAGGGATGTCCTTAACCCTAGAAATCAGTTCGCAGAACGGGAGGATGGGTGGCGGTAAGGAATCTGTCACTAACTACTGTCTCTTACAGATATATCGTTACACAAGTTAGTAACTTGTGCATCTGAAAGAGACACGTTAGTGACAGATTCCTTACCTTAGAATAGATACCCCAGCAATACCAACCCCGGTGGTGGGTCTGCGAACAAAGATCAGACAAGGAAGTCCTGGAGGACAGAACGGCCAAAGAAGCCGTCCCTCCGGACCTGACTGTCAAGGCAGTAATGCTTTGTAAACGTGTGCAGCGAGGCCCACGTAGCTGCCTGACAAATAACCGGCAGCGGAACACCGCGGCCCAAAGACGTGGTAGCAGCCGTTGCCCTGGTGGAATGGGCCCGCACCCCAACAGGAGGCTCCTTCTTAGCCAAAGAATAGCAGGTCTTGATGCACAAGGTAACCCAGCGGGAGATGGTCCTCTTGTGCACCGCCCGACCTTTTTGGCGCCCACGTAGCCAACAAAGAGCTGGTCATCCACCCGGAAGTGTTTTGTGCGGTCAATATAGAAGGAGAGCGCACGTTTTGGGTCCAGACGGTGGAGCCTCTCTTCCTCTCTGGAAGGATGCGGAGGCGGAAAGAAGGTGGGCAAAGTGATGGTCTGCCCAATGTGGAAAGCAGTAACCACCTTTAGCAAGAAGGACGGACGCGTCTGAAGAACAACCTTGTCCGGATGAACAGACAGAAAGGGAGGTTTGCAAGATAGAGCCTGGAAGCTCACTCACCCGCCGAGCGGAGGTGATGGCCACCAGAAAGGCTGTCTTCAGAGTCAGAAGACGAAGAGGACAGTTATGTAGAGGCTCAAAGGGAGCGCACATTAAAAAGGTAAGAACCAAGTTCAAGTCCCACTGAGGCATCACAAACGGAACAGGAGGGAAGAGGTGAGTAATGCCTTTTAAGAACCTGTTAACAGGGGACTTGAAAAGGGAGGGCTGATCAGGAAGCCGGAGGAAGGCCGAGATAGCACAAAGATAACCCTTGATGGTACCCAGGGCAGAACCCTGTTGGGCCAGAGAAAGAAGGAACAGAAGGACCTCAGAAAGAGGGGCAGAGAGGGGATTCACAGCCTTTGCTGTGCACCATGCCACAAATTTGTTCCACCTGCAGGCGTATACCACCTTAGTGGAGGGACGCCTGGCTGCCAGAATCACATCACAAACTTCGGGAGGCAAGTCGAAAGGAATCAACTGCCGCCGCTCAATCTCCACGCAAGCAGGTGTAGACTGGACAGGTTCGGGTGGAGGACCGTCCCCTGCTGCTGCGACAGAAGATCCTCCCGAAGAGGCAGACGGATCGGGGGATCTACGCTCATATTGAGTAGCTCGGGATACCAAACTCTTCGAGCCCAGTCCGGAGCCACAAGAATGACTTGGGCCCGGTCGTGCCGAATCTTCTTCAACACTCTGGGTAGAAGTGGTATAGGCGGAAAGGCGTACAACAGACCGCAACTCCACTCGTGACGAAAAGCGTCGCCGAGCGAGTGCCGCCTTGGAAATTCCAACGCGCAGAACTGATGACATTGCGCGTTCTCTTCGGTGGCGAATAGATCTAACCAAGGCTCTCCCCATTGTAGAAAGAGTACTTGCGCCACTTCCGAGTGAAGACGCCATTCGTGATCCATCATGGACCTGCGGCTGAGTTCGTCCGCCCTGGCGTTCAGGGAACCTGCCAGGTGTTGAACCATCAGGAACATGCCCTGATGTTCCAGCCATGTCCAGAGGCGCAGAGCCTCCTGACAAAGGGTCCAAGACCCCACCCCGCCTTGTTTGTTGCAGTACCACATGGCGGTGGTGTTGTCTGTGAACACCTGCACTACCTTCCCTTTGACAGAGGGAAGGAATGCCTTGAGTGCAAGTCGGATCGCCCGTAGCTCCAGAAGGTTGATATGGAGCCGGGACTCCGCCGGAGACCAGAGGCCTCTGATCTCCGCCTCTCCCATGTGACCGCCCCATCCCAGAAGGGACGCGTCCGTCACAACTGTGTGCTCTGGCTGGGGAAGGGAGAGGGATCTGCCCATGACCCATTGCCGGTTCGAGAGCCACCACTGCAACTGTCTTGCAGTCCCCTAGGAGATCTGGACGTGATCGGACAGGTTGCCCTGGTGCTGCGCCCACTGGAACTTCAGGTCCCACTGCAGAGCCCGCATATGCCATCTGGCATGATTGACCAGCAGGATGCAGGAGGCCATGAGGCCCAGCAGCCTCAGGGTCATCCGTACCGAAACCCAGGATAAAGGCTGAAAGATCGGAATCGTAGCCTGAATATCCCGGACTCGCCGTTCGGGAGGATAGGCCCGAAACTGCGTCGTGTCCAGAACTGCTCCGATGAAAAGGAGCTGTGGAGAAGGAACCAGATGCGACTTCGGCACATTGATGGAGAACCCCAGCGAGTGCAGGAGTTCGGCCGTAGTCTGGAGGTGGGAGACGACTGCCTGGGACGAGCCCGCCTTCAGCAGCCAGTCGTCGAGGTAGGGGAAGACTGAAACCCCTGCCCGGCGCAGATGAGCTGCGACCACCGCCATCACTTTCGTGAACACCCGAGGGGCACTTGTAAGACCAAAGGGGAGCACGGTGAACTGAAAATGCTCGGGGCCTACCGTGAACCGAAGGTAACGCCGGTGGGCCGGCAGGACGGGGATGTGGAAATATGCGTCCTGCAAGTCCAACGCTACCAACCAGTCTCCAGGGTCGAGGGCAGTCAAGACCTGAGCTAGGGTGAGCATCTTGAACTTCTCCTTCCGGAGGAAGCGATTGACGTTCCGGAGGTCCAAGATAGGACGCATGTCCTCCTTGTCCTTTTTGGGCACCAGAAAGTAGTGGGAGTAGCAACCATGCCCTACTTCTGGGGTCGGAACACGCTCGATGGCCCTCTTGGTCAAGAGGGCCGTGACTTCCTTCTGTAGAAGCACCAAGTGATCCCCTGACATGCGGTGGAATTGAGGTGGCATGGCTGGGGGGGGTGGTCTCGAAGGGGAGGGAGTAGCCCCTTCGGACAATGTCCAAGACCCACCTGTCCGAGGTGATGGTACGCCAGTGGGGAAGGTGATGGCGGACCCTGCCCTCTACTGGCGTGCTGTGCACCTGAAAGGAGGGACTAGGAGGGCTTGGAGGCCGCGGACGGGTTGGAGGTGGTGGCCTGACCCGCACGCTGGTTGCCCGATCCGCCACGGCGGAATCCACGTCCTCGGCCACGCGAAGACGCCTGCTGCGCGGGCCGGTGGCTGGGCTGCTGACGTGAAGGGGCGCCCTACCGTGGCCACGATAGGGGCGAAAAGCAGAAGTCAGCGGAGGGCGTGTAGCAGAAAGGCCCAGGGACTTGGCAGTAGCCCGTGAGTCCTTAAAGCGCTCCAACGCATGGTCTGCTTTGGACCCAAAAAGACCGACTCCATCAAAGGGCATGTCCATGAGAGTATTCTGGACATCCCCTGAAAAACCAGTGGTTCTCAGCCAGGCGTGGCGTCTGAGCGCCACCGTCGTTGCAATAGACCTGCCCAGCGAGTCGGCGGTGTCAAGGCCACAACGTATTGTGTATTTAGCCGCATCCCTTCCTTCCGCAATGGCGCGGGAAAGCAGTGTCTGGACCTCCTCAGGACACTGGGGCAAAACATCTGCCACCGAATCCCACAGGGAGTGGGTATATCGGCCCAAAAGACAAGCGGTGTTAACGGACCGCAAGCCAGCACTGGAGGAAGAAAACCTTTCTTCCCAAACTGATCCAGGCGTTTGGATTCCCTATCCGGAGGAGCGGTAGGGAAGGCGGTTTGGGAAGCGGAGGCTTGGACAACCAAGCTCTCAGGAGTGGGGTGGACAGAGAGAAACAGGGGGTCGCCCGGAGCTGGGCGATGGCGTCGTGACACGTTCCGATCCACAGGAGCCCCTGTGTTGGGTTTGGACCAGGCGCCCAAAGAACGTCAGTGAGGGCGTCGTTAAACGGCAGCACAGTCTCCGCAGAGGAGGCTGCCGGCTGAAGCACCTCTGTCAAGATGTTAGGCTTGACCGTCAAAGTAGGGAGTTGGAGACGTAAGGCCCCAGCTGCCCTACGCAACACCGTACCAAAATTGGCTCCCTCCTCCGTAGCCACGGGAGGAGACAGCATGCCAGTGTCAGGGGAAGTATCCAGACCACTGGCCTCCCCTAGACTCTCGGTCCAGTCCTCATCGTACTGACAGTGTCGTGTCAGAGGGTCATCAGACCCCTCCCAGTCCAACTGGTCCTCCTCTGGTTCAAAATAAAGAGGAGGAGGGACAGTTGGGACCCAAGGTCCCATCGGCGCCGGAGCCGGCGTCGAGCGACGTCGCTCCGGATCCATGTCCGGAGCCGGAAGGAACTGGGGGACGACGCCGCCCGGAGCCCAGGGCGGCGTCGAGAACGGCACCGGAGACATCGGCGCCGGCGGAGGTGTCGTTAGGTCGACCGGCGTCGATGGGGGTTGTGGAGCCGGGATCGAGGCCGGGGCCGAAGCCGGAATCGAGGCTGGAGGCACGGGCGACGCCGGAGCCGTCGGCGACGCCGAGCAACCCCATCAGGGCCCGCGGGGCCCGAAGGCGCACCGGAGGGGCCTGGAGGCCCGAAGAGGCGGGCCATGGCCGTCAGGAATTCCTGCACTTTGGCCGGATCCGCCCACGAACCCGGGAAGGGCGGGTATGGCGGGGCGACTCCACAGGCATGTCCGGGGCCGCGGGGGCGGGGACGGTGCCGGGAGGGGCCTCAGCCGAGTTGCGAGACCGGCTAGGCGAAGTCCCAGAGCGATGATGCTTTTTGGACTTTTTGTGTTTCGACTTACCGGACGAAGAAGACTTCGACGCCGACGACCGGTGTGGACTCCGCGATCGACCCCTGGACCTCTCACGCGACCGGGGCTTCGCGGAGCCGAATGCCGGGCCTCCAGGAGCTTTCGAGACCGCTCTCGCAAAGCTTTCGGGTTGAGGGCCTGGCAGTCGGTACAAGACTCCGTGTCGTGGCCTCGGCCGAGGCAGAAGAGACACTCCCAATGCAAGTCGGTGACGGACATCATCCGCGCACAGGCGCCGCATCGCTTGAAGCCGGGCATCCCTACGACACCTTGAAAGATGAAAAACAGTGAAAAAATTCACCAAAAAGTATGGTCAAAAAATGACCAGGGCACTGCTCTTCCCGGATCTGCGCTTGCTTGCGCGGAAAAAGAATAACTGACGTCAGCGCGCAGGGGCGGCGCCTAAGTACTGCCCGCGACGTCATCCCGGCGATCACGACGCCGACGACGGACGCGGAGCCGCACGACGCCGCCTACCGACGCGCAAGGGTACTGCTACGCAAAAACTTTCCGGATCCAGCCTGACGCCTGGGGATATTCTAAGGTAAGGAATCTGTCACTAACGTGTCTCTTTCAGATATGTCCTGTTACAGGGTGGATCACCAGTTTTTTCTGCTTCGGATCCGAAGACGGGTCATCGGGCCGAGGCTCTTTAGAGGGAGTGTCTCTCTTTACGTACTGGTTTAGGCGTCAAAGGTTTCGGCTCCGAGCCTTTGGGCGTCGAAGGTTTCGGCTCCGAGCCTTTCGGTGTCGAAGGTGGAATCTTGGTCAACGGTGGTATTATGACCAACACATGCTTGGACTTGTGTTTCAGCACCGAAGGTGTTGGTTCGGCGCCGGAGTGGGGCCGGCCCGAGCCGGAAGGCTTTCTTTGTGTTTCGGAGCCGGGCCCGAGGGCGGGGCATCAGAAACTTTGTCAGTGCCGACCTTGGCCCGAGGTCAGAGGAGGGACCGGAGCCTTTGTTTTATGTTGAGGGGGCAAAGGGGTATCTTTACTCACGGTACGCTGACCCGGAGTAACCTGCTCCTCCTCTTCCATGTCGGAGTCGGCCTCGGAGGCCAGTTCTTCTTCGGCTCCTTGAGCTTGATGTTCAGTGTCGGAATCTTCGCCGAAGATGTCCGGTATGGAGCTGCTGGGGTGTTGCATCTCGTGACATCGACCCCGACGATCACGAAGAGTCTTTTTTGATCTGAACTATCGGCACGCGTCACAGTCGTTCTCGTCTTGCTCCGGGGACAAGCAGAGGTTGCACACTTCGTGCAAGTCAATGCGTGGAAACTTAGCACGACACCCGGGACAGAACTTGAAGGGAGTCCGTTCCATCGACTGCTAGCGCGGTCGGTGCGGGTAGGCAGACGGCCTGCCACGAGTTTTCCGAATGAAGGTTTTCCGAGGTGAGACGATGCGCGTCGAATTGGGAACCGCGATCGATAACAATACCGTTGAGTGTAGTGGATTGCACAATGAAGGATCCGAAAACGGTACCGAACCGGAGCGCAGCAATACACATCCGAACCCGATGGCGGAAAAAAACAATCTAAGGATGGAGTCGATGCCCATGCGCACTATCACCGAAAGGAGGAGTCACCTACCTCGTGACTGGAAAGACTTCTTCGAACAAAAACAAAGTACAAACATCCGGACCCAACACTAGATGGCGATCTATGCATAGCATGTGATCTACAGTTCACATGCCTCGAACATATGTTATTTCATAAACAGATTGTAAAGTCCATTGAAATCATGCACATTGTGTCCATTTAACCAACCATCTAATGTTTTAACTGAGTAGTCTACAAAGTCAATCCAGGATTGGTTTTGTGAGCCCCCCTGAATCTAATTCTGTATTCCTCAGTTGTGAGTCCAAATCCCTCAGAGTTCTCTTCATGAGGTCATAAGACCTAGCATCTGCCCCTGTAAGGGTCAGGAGTCTGTCTCTGCAGTTACCAGAGAACAGTTCCCAAAGGAGTACCCCCCAGTGTCACTTCTTCACTTTGCTCATTTCACAAGCCCTCTCAAAGGCTGTGAACCATTTTGTGATATCACTCTCTTCATATTTAGGGACAATCCCTTTGGGGATTTTAGGATCATAAGATTGCTCTTTATCCTTATTAAGTAAATTGCTGCCACCATTGATGGGTGTTAGGCCCATCTCTGCTCTCTCTCTTTCTAGAGCCAGCAACCTGGTCTCTAGATCCAGTCTTTTGGTCAGCCTTACTAAAAGGCTGTCCTCCTCATTGAGGCTGTCCTCAATGTCCCCAGTGGTACCTGACCCACCTGTGTGAGATCTAGGTACTGAGAGGTTGATTCTTGGAGTCAAGGGTACTTGGACCCTTTTCTCCCTAGGAAGTGGAGGGGGTTGATCTACCAGGTCATCCCCTTCCCCCTACTTCTCCATCTGACTGGTCTTCACCATTTTCAGATAGGTGGTCCTTAACATACCCAGCCAACAGCTCCTGGAGCATTTGTTTGGTGGGATGGGGACCCACTTCTATGTTTTAAATTTTACATAGGGACCTTAACTCCTTGAAAGACAAGTGAAGGTAAGGGGTGAGGTTGAACTCCTCAACCAAGTCCTCTATGTCATTGTGGTTATTTTCACTAACAGCTGGGTTCTTGTTTTAAGACAGTTAAAAAAAAAAAAAAAATCTAACCCCTCTAACCCTAGATACAGTGACTTAGTTTTCTAAAATTCTAAAGGGACTTAACCAAGGCCCTAACAAGACTTTTAGTAATTTTGCAAAAATGCCAATTTGAAAAAAAGAGAATTCTAAAGACAATTTAAGAGTTCTGTCGTGTGATCAGGTGGTAACCAAGTAGTCCAACAAATGCAAAGTTGTATATCCCACCGCTGATCCACCAATGTAGGAAGCTGGCTCTGTATATACTATACCAAAGTGAGGTATAGTGTGCACAGAGTCCAGTGGAACCCCAAAGGTAGGCAGAGGTAAAGTTAGATAGCACCTCACTCTATTTGTGGTAGTGTGGTCGAGCAAAAAGGCAGGCTCACTGGACAGTGTTAAGCATTTGTTGTACACACTCAGTCAGAAAATGAATTCGAACACTCAAAGACTAAACTTAGAACCAATTGTTTTTGTATGAAAATATTCTTTTAGTTATTTTATTTTCTAGAACCAAGCAAGCCTGGCACAGGTAAGTTCATAAATACTTTGCAGTAAATATACAGTTTGAAATGCAATTGTAAATGTACTTTGAAATAGTTACAGTTTGAATTACTGGTAATGCAATACTGTGAAATTCTGTACATCTACTTTGTATCAATTTTGCAATGACAATTACAGGTAAGTTACTTTTACGATACTTTTGAGATTACTTTTTCTACTCCGTGTGATATGCCTAGATATCACACTGGGACATTTCCTAGAGAAAAGTAAAGTAGAGTCAGTTTTGCACAATTGTTATTTTTCAGGTTTTCAACTCCACACTTGGAACATTTTTCAGAGGAAAAACAGTCAATGGATTCCTATGGAGAGAAATTAAGTTAACGGTTACCAGGTAAGTGTGAGAAAGTGCCCCCTTTCTGCATGGTTGACCCCACTTTTTGCTGAATTGCTGATGTGCTTTGACCGAGTGTGCCCTGGGCTCCTGCTAAGCAGGTACCCAGGACCAATGTGTAGGAAAGTGGCTCTGTATATACTGTACCCAAGTAAGGTTCAGGGTGTACAGAGTCCACAGTCCCCCAGAGGGTTGACAGAGGCTAAAGTTAGATATAACCTTACTCTCCAAAGTGGTAGCTTGGTCGAGCAGTAAGGCAGTATCAGAGGACAGTGTAAAGCATTTGTTGTACACACTCAGTCAGCAAATGAAGCCACACACTCAAGAACTGAACTCTAGGCCAATGGTTTGTATATAAAAAATATATGCTTGTTTTATTTTAGAACCAACAATAGGGTCAAAATATACTTTCTCAGTATGAGATGCTTTGGTTATTCACCTTACAGATAGGCAATAGACTTTTTAGATAGTGGTAATCACAGTTGGTGCAAGAGGCAACACAGGGTCAAATTCAATGCAACATTGAGCTCAATGGAAAATTATGCTTAATTACAATTGATTACTTTACAGAGCACTTTTTCTAACCACAGGACTGGATCCTGGATTCAGTCCTGGGACACTTCCTGTAAACAGGTAAGAAAAAGCGTTTTGGTTATTGTAGTGATTTTTGAAGAATATTACTATATTTCAAAAGCTGACACTTAGAAACTTTTCTGGATAAAATTACCAATGTTATCCTATGAAAGGAAATACAGTGTGCAAGCAAAGTATGTTTACGTTACTTTTGTAATCCAGTGCTGGACTCCTAGGTTCAGCACTGGGACCTTTACTTAAAACAGGTAAGTAATTACGTTTTTGTAGTTTGTTCGATTTTTAAAGAATATTTGTAAAATACAGAAATCGACACTTAGAAGAAATTTCACAGAAAACCAGTCAATGGATCCCTATGAAGGAAAAGTGAGTTAACGGTAAGTAACGTTGCGATTACTTTTTAGGGCCAGTGTTGGGCACTCGGGTCCAGCACTGAGGCCCCTCCTAATACTAGGTGAGTATTTTCGTTTTCGTGACTCGGTTGATTTTTGGTGAATATTCTAAAGTTTCAGAACTCCACACTTAGAAGAAATTTCGCAGAAAATCAGTCAATGGAACCCTATGGAAGAAACGTGAGTTATCGGATTTCGGGTAAGTACTTGACTGGCAGGGTTAAGGTTCTGGGTAAGACTCAGGGGTCCCCCAGGATCAGGTAAGTACAGTTTTTACACCCTCAGCGGCACAGGGGCGGCCGGGTGCAGAGTGAGAAGGCCCAATGTTATCCTATGGCAGGCGGGGGGCTCCCGGGTTGGTGGCTGCTGGCAAGCAGGCCACGCGACTGTGGGAGCTGGGCTCCTGGTCACTTGCTCAGGGCAAGTAGGGAAGTAGGTTAGGATAGAGGTTGCACTTCCAGGGGCACTCGGGCGGCTGGGTGCAGGGTGCTTTGAGCCGTCGGGCGCTCAATGTTAAACAATAGAGGTCGTGGAAAGGTGAAGAAAGGCTGCAGGCTCGGGGACGGTGATTCTTCAGGGACGACCAACACTTCAGGAGGTAAGTTGGGGTCTTGGAGGATAGGTAGACACCCAGGAGTTGGGCACAGGGGGCCGTGGGGCGCCGGGTGCAGGGGTGTCTTTTGAGGTCGGGAAATCTTACCCCCTGCTGGTCGCGGTTGGAGGGGTCCCTTGTCCTGAGGCTGCAGGCGTCGTCTGGGTCGTCGAGGAGGGTCCTTGGCCACTGGATTCCAGGTCAGAATCGCCGGGGGTCGTCCTCGAGGTCTTTGGTCACTCAGGCACAGGCTGGACTCGGCGGGTGCAGAGTGTGCAGGTTTCGCGGCTCCGTGCCAGGGCCGGGTCTTTGGTAGGTTTTCTTTGAGCAGTACCACTGCTCGTGGGAGTCCCTGGGTCGAAGGCTGTAGCACAGAAGTCAGGTCCTCCGGGGTTTGTGAGGTTGCTGAGGCCGGGATTCCGCAGGAGCAGGTTCAGAGGTCGACAGGCCGGTAGGGCTGGGGCCAAGTCAGTTGTTGTCGCCTCCTTTTAGCAGCTGCACGGCTGGTCTTCTTGCTTCGTCTTCTTCTTGTTTTCGGATTTGGGAACTGCGGAAGGAAGGTTCAGGGAGCCCCTAAATACTAAATTTAGGGGTGGTTACAGGTAGGTAAGGGCAGGGACCAATGGGTCCCTTCCCTGGGGTGGGTACACCCCCTATTCTGTTCCTCTCCAGTGGGAGGGGGACAGGAGCCTGTCCCTGGTTGGCCAGGTCCCCCCATCCTCAAGATGGCGGGGACTCGAGCTTGTGCTTCACTCTCGCCTCCCCCACCTTAGGGGTGGAGTTGGCAGAGGTGGGCACAACCCATTTCCTGCTTCTGGTTTTCCCGCCGGTTCTCCCGCCAGGAGTGGGGGTAGAACCAGTGGGGACCAGTTTGCTGGAAGCAGCAAATGGTCTGGGAAACTCCAAAGGCGGCAGGCCTTTGAAGCTCCCCCTGCCCATCCTGGGGGAGGAGGCTTTGGCACCTCGTCCCGGGATGTGCATTGTTTCAGGCCCCTGAGAGCAGAGGCTCTCGACCCAGGGGTCCAGAAACATGTCTGGTGGTGGCAGCCTGGGCAGCCACTCAGTCCGGACACTGGAGGTCGGGTTGGTTTCAGGGGGCATCTCTAAGATGCCCTCTGAGTGCGTTTACATTAAATCCCACACTGGCATCAGTGGGGGTTTACTGTGCTGAGAAGTTTGATACCAAACTTCTTAGTCTTCAGTGGGGCCATTATGGTGCTGTGGAGTTCGTAATGACAGACTCCCAGCACCATATACTCTTAATGGCAGCACTGCACTTACAATGCCCAAGAATGGACTTGGGCACTGTAGGGGCACAGGGCTCATGCCTCTATGCCCTCACCACTGGCATAGCGCACCCAGCTAGAGGGGTGGCTGACCTAGGCCAGGGCAGTGGCTTGTAGGCATGGCACACAGGGATGTGAGCCATGTCGACTCTTCACTTTTGTTCTGCACCAAGACACGCAGCCTGCAAAGGCAGTGTGTGTGTGTAAAGGTGCAGGGTCCCTAAGGGTGGCACAACAAGTGCTGCAGCCCTTAGGGGCCTTCCCTGGTCACAGTGCCCTGGGTACCCATGGTACCATTTACCAGGGGCTGACCTGTGGCCAGGGATGTCAATTGGGTGTAGGTATCAATGCAATTTTAGGGAAGGAACACAGGCCCTGGGTACCTGGTTGGCAGGAGCCCAGGGCACACTCAGTCAAAGTACATCAGCCATTCAGCAAAAGTGGGGGCATACCATGTAAGAAAGATGGCACTTTCTCACACAACTCCCCCAAACGAAAGATGATGAGACTAACCTTGCCCTATGGAGTCTTCATTGTCTAAGTGGAAGAACCTGGAAAGGCCATCTGCATTGGCATGGGCAGTGCCAGGTCTGTGTTCCACTTCAAAGTCCATTCCCTGTAGGGAGATGGACCACCTCAACAGTTTTGGGTTTTCTCCTTTCATTTGCATTAGCCACCTGAGAGGTCTGTGGTCAGTTTGAACTAGGAAGTGAGTTCCAAACAGGTAGGGCCTCAGCTTCTTCAGGGACCAGACCACAGCAAAGGCCTCCTCTCAATGGCACTCCAACGCTGCTCCCTGGGGAGAAGCCTTCTGCTTATAAAAGCAACAGGTTGGTCTTGGCCTTCATCATTGGTCTGGGATAGGACCGCTCCTATCCCTAGCTCAGAGGCATCAGTCTGCACAATGAACTGCTTGGCATAATCTGGTGCTTTTAGAATTGGTGCTGAGCACATTGCTTCTTTCAGAGTGTCAAAAGCCTTTTGGCAACAAACTGTCCAGTTTACTTTCTTTGGCATCTTCTTGGAGGTGAGTTCTGTGAGGGGAGTCACAATGGACCCATATCCCTTCACAAACCTCCTGTAGTACCCAGTCAAGCCAAGGAATGCCCTGACTTGGGTCTGAGTTGTTGGAGCTACCCAGTCCAGGATAGCCTGGATCTTGGGCTGTAAGGGTTGTACCTGGCCTCCACCAACCAGGTGGCCCAAGTACACCACAGTGCCCTGCCCTATCTGGCATTTGGATGCCTTGATAGTTAGGCCTGCAGTTTGCAGGGCCTTTAAAACCTTCCCAAGGGGGACCAGGTGATCCTGCCAGGTGGAACTGAAGACAGCAATATCATCAAGATAAGCTGCACTAAAGGACTCCAACCCAGCAAGGACTTGATTCACCAACCTCTGGAAGGTGGCAGGGGCATTCTTTAAAACCAAAGGGCATAACAGTGAACTGAAAATGCCCATCAGGTGTGGAGAATGCTGTTTTCTGTTTGGCTCCTGGGGCCATGCCAATCTGCCAGTACCCTGCAGTTAAGTCAAAGGTACTCAGGTATTTGGCTGCACCCAATCTGTCTATCAGTTCATCAGCTCTTGGGATAGGGTGTGCATCTGTCTTGGTGACAGAGTTGAGACCCCTATAGTCCACACAAAACCTCATCTCTCTCTTTTCACCCTTTTGATGAGGTTTGGGGACCAGAACCACTGGGCTAGCCCAGGGGCTCTCAGAGGGCTCAATAACCCCTAGCTCCAGCATCTTGCTGACTTCAGCTCTGATGCTTTCCTTAACTTGGTCTGACTGACGATAGATCTCGTTTTTGACAGGTGCACTGTCACCAGTGTCCACATCATGGGTACACCAGTTTGTCAGACCAGGGGTCAAGGAAAAGAGCCCAGCATACTGCTGCAAGACTTGCTTGCAGTCAGTCTGCTGTTGGGCAGTGAGGGTGTCTGAAAAGACAACTCCATCTACTGACCCATCTTTTGGGCTGTGGGAGAGGAGATCAGGGAGAGGTTCACTCTCAGCTTCCTGTTCCTCATCTGTCACCATCAGCATGGTGATGTCAGCCCTGTCATTGTAGAGTTTTAGGCGGTTCACATGGATAACCCTTTTGGGTGTCCTGCTGGTGCCCAGGTCAACCAGGTAGGTGACCTCACTCTTTTCTCTAGGATAGGGTAAGGGCCACTCCATCTGTCCTGGAGGGCCCTTGGTGCCACTGGCTCCAAAACCCATACCTGTTGCCCAGGTTGGAATTCAACCAGTGCAGCTTTTTGGTCATACCAGTGCTTCTGAAGCTCCTGGCTGGCCTCAAGGTTCTTGGATGCCTTTTCCATGTACTCAGCCATTCTGGACCTTAGGCCAAGCACATAGTCCACTATATCTTGTTTGGGTTCTTGGAGAGGTCTCTCCCAGCCCTCCTTTACAAGACAGAGTGGTCCCCTCACAGGATGGCCAAACAGAAGTTCAAAGGGTGAGAAACCTACCCCCTTCTGTGGCACTTCTCTGTAAGCGAAAAGCAGGCATGGTAGTAGGACATCCCATCTCCTTTTGAGTTTTTCAGGGAGCCCCATGATCATGCCTTTCAATGTCTTGTTGAACCTCTCAACAAGGCCATTGGTTTGTGGGTGGTAGGGTGTAGTAAACTTGTACTGCACCCCACACTCCTTCCACATGTGGGTCAGGTAAGCAGACATGAAGTTGGAACCTCTGTCTGAAACCACCTCCTTAGGAAACCCTACCCTGGTGAAGACACCAATGAGGGCTTTGGCTACTGCAGGAGCTGTAGTAGTCCTAAGGGGAATAGCCTCAGGATACCTAGTGGCATGATCCACTACCACCAGTATGAATTTGTTCCCTGAGGCTGTGGGAGGTTCCAGTGGACCCACTATGTCCACACCTACCCTTTCAAAGGGAACCCCCACCACAGGTAGTGGTATCAGGGGGCCTTTGGATGGCCACCTGTCTTGCCACTGGCTTGACAGGTAACACAGGAGCTGACAAACTCCTTCACCTTTTGGTGCATCTGGGGCCAGTAAAAGTGGCTAACTAGCCTTTCCCAAGTTTTGGTTTGGCCCAGATGTCCAGCTAGGGGATGTCATGAGCCAAAGTTAGGAGGAACTCCCGGTACTTCTGGGGCACTACCACTCTCCTGGTGGTTCCAGGGTTGGGGTCTTTTGCCTCAGTGTACAGTAATCCCTCTTCCCAATAGACTCTGTGGGTACCACTGACATCTCCCTTGGCTTCTGAAACAGCTTGCTGCCTCAGGCTTTCAAGAGTGGGACAGTCTTGCTGTCCCTGGCACAGCTCTTCCCTAGAGGGTCCCCCTGGGCCCAAGAGTTCAACCTGGTAAGGGTCAAGCTCTAGGGGCTCAGTTCCCTCTGGGGCTTCCAGGTTCTCTCCCTGAGGAGAGGGGTCCTGCTCTTGTGACTGTGTAGAAGCTGGTCCGCTCAGTCTTCTTTCCTTTTCTCTTGGTAGGCTGGGCCATCATTTCAGGCTCCAACACTATTTCTTCACCCTGCCTTTTGCTCTGTGCTCTTGTTTTTACACACACCAATTCAGGGATGCCCAGCATGGCTGCATGGGCCTTTAGCTCCACCTCTGCCCAGGCTGAGGTTTCCAGATCATTTCCTAGCAGACATGCAGCTGGTAACTTCGGAGAGACCACTACCTGCTTCAGGCCAGTAACCCCCCCAGCCTAATGTCACCATGGCCATGGGATGACTAGTGGTGACACTGTCAGCATTGGTGACTGGGTAAGTTTTCCCAATCAAGTATTGCTCAGGGGAAACCAGTGTGTCCCTCACCATAGTGACACTGGCACCTGTATCCCTCAGAGCCTCTACTCTAGTTCCATTCACCCAGGGGTATTGCAAATACTTCTTTAAGTTGGGTGGCCACACAGCTACAGTGGCAAATTCCACTTCCCCTAGGGAGACCAGACTTGCCTCAGTGGGTTCCCAGATTTGCTCAGGGTACACTTCTGATCCCATCTGTAAACTTGCTGCCCCAGGAGTAGCTGTACTGGGTGCCTTAGGGGCTTTGTTGTGGGGGCAAGTTTTGTCTACAGTGAGGTGTCCTGACTTCTTACAGTTATTACACCAGGCCTTCAAGGGATCAAAGTTCTTCCCCTATAGGGTTGAGGCACATAGGGAGTAGTTTGGGACCCACCCCCTGAACAGGTTTTTGGGGCCCTTTGGAAGACTCAGACTTTTTATCTTGGGGATTCTCACCACCTTTCCCTGGGGGGTTTGGTGACCACCTTCTTTGGTCACCCCCAGTGGTTGTCCTTGTCACCCTAGTCTTGACCCAGTGGTCTGCCTTCTTTCCCAATTCTTGGGGAGAAATTAGACCTAGGTCTACCAAATGCTGATGCAACTTTTCATTTGTGCAATTACTTAGTATGTGTTCCTTCATAAACAAATTGTAAAGTCCAGAAAAATCATGCACATTATGTCCAGCTAACCAGCCATCCAGTGTCTTTACTGAGTAGTCCACGAAGTCAATCCAGGACTGGGTCTGGGTTTTGTGAGCCCCCTGAATCTAATTCTATACTCCTCAGTAGTGAGCCCAAATCCCTCAATCAGAGTACTCTTCATGAGGTCATAGGACCCTGCATCTGGCCCAGAGAGGGTCAGAAGCCTGTCTCTGCAGTTACCAGAGAACAGTTCCCACAGGAGTGCCCCCACAGAGGTTTCTTTACTCTTCTTATTTCACAAGCCCTCTCAAAGGCTGTGAACCATTTGGTGATGTCATCACCTTCCTCAAACTTAGGGACAATCCCTTTGGGGATTTTAGGTTCAGAAGTTTCCTCCCTATCCTTATTTTTAGTATTGTTGCCACCATTGATGGGTGCTAAACCCATCTCCTGTCTTTCCTTCTCTAGAGCCAGGAGTCTGGTCTCTAGGTCCAGTCGCTTGGCCAACCTGGCTAACAAGTTGTCCTCCTCACTGAGGGTATCCTCAGTGTCCTCTCTGGGACCAGGACCACCTAGGTGGCCCCTAGGTCCCCAGAGGTCTATTCTTGGAGTTAAGGGTGCAGGGACCCTATCTTCCCTAGGAAGTGATGGAGGTGGGTTACCATCCCCATCCTCCTCATTCCTTTCCTCCTCTGTTGGGTCATCACCATGCTCAGAGGGGTGGGCTTTAGCATACTCAGCCAGGAGCTCCTGGAGCCCTTGTTTGGTTGGATGCTGGCCCATTGGTATATCTTTAAGTTTGCATAAGGACCTTATCTCTTTGAAAGACAAATGAAGATAAGGGGTGAGGTCGAGCTCCTCAACCAGTTCCTGTATGTCATTATTATCTTCACTAGTAGCTGGGTTCTTGTCTTGAGACATTTTTTTAAAAAAATTCTAACCCCTCTAACCTTGGCTATAGTGACTTTTTATTTTCTAAGATGCTACAGGGACTTAAGCAAGGCCCTAACAAGACTTTTAGTAATTTGGTAAAAAAAAAATGCCAATTAAAAAAATCAGAATTCTAAAGGCAATTTAAGAGTTCTGTCGTGTGATCAGATGGTAACCAAGTAGTCCAACAAATGCAAGTTTGTATCCCACCGCTGATCCACCAATGTAGGAAAGTGGCTCTGTATATACTGTACCCAAGTAAGGTTCAGGGTGTACAGAGTCCACAGTCCCCCAGAGGGTTGACAGAGGCTAAAGTTAGATATAACCTTACTCTCCAAAGTGGTAGCTTGGTCGAGCAGTAAGGCAGTATCAGAGGACAGTGTAAAGCATTTGTTGTACACACTCAGTCAGCAAATGAAGCCACACACTCAAGAACTGAACTCTAGGCCAATGGTTTGTATATAAAAAATATATGCTTGTTTTATTTTAGAACCAACAATAGGGTCAAAATATACTTTCTCAGTATGAGATGCTTTGGTTATTCACCTTACAGATAGGCAATAGACTTTTTAGATAGTGGTAATCACAGTTGGTGCAAGAGGCAACACAGGGTCAAATTCAATGCAACATTGAGCTCAATGGAAAATTATGCTTAATTACAATTGATTACTTTACAGAGCACTTTTTCTAACCACAGGACTGGATCCTGGATTCAGTCCTGGGACACTTCCTGTAAACAGGTAAGAAAAAGCGTTTTGGTTATTGTAGTGATTTTTGAAGAATATTACTATATTTCAAAAGCTGACACTTAGAAACTTTTCTGGATAAAATTACCAATGTTATCCTATGAAAGGAAATACAGTGTGCAAGCAAAGTATGTTTACGTTATTTTTGTAATCCAGTGCTGGACTCCTAGGTTCAGCACTGGGACCTTTACTTAAAACAGGTAAGTAATTACGTTTTTGTAGTTTGTTCTGATTTTTAAAGAATATTTGTAAAATACAGAAATCGACACTTAGAAGAAATTTCACAGAAAACCAGTCAATGGATCCCTATGAAGGAAAAGTGAGTTAACGGTAAGTAACGTTGCGATTACTTTTAGGGCCAGTGTTGGGCACTGGGTCCAGCACTGAGGCCCCTCCTAATACTAGGTGAGTATTTTCGTTTTCGTGACTCGGTTGATTTTTGGTGAATATTCTAAAGTTTCAGAACTCCACACTTAGAAGAAATTTCGCAGAAAATCAGTCAATGGAACCCTATGGAAGAAACGTGAGTTATCGGATTTCGGGTAAGTACTTGACTGGCAGGGTTAAGGTTCTGGGTAAGACTCAGGGGTCCCCCAGGATCAGGTAAGTACAGTTTTTACACCCTCAGCGGCACAGGGGCGGCCGGGTGCAGAGTGAGAAGGCCCAATGTTATCCTATGGCAGGCGGGGGCCCCGGGTTGGTGGCTGCTGGCAAGCAGGCCACGCGACTGTGGGAGCTGGGCTCCTGGTCACTTGCTCAGGGCAAGTAGGGAAGTAGGTTAGGATAGAGGTTGCACTTCCAGGGGCACTCGGGCGGCTGGGTGCAGGGTGCTTTGAGCCGTCGGGCGCTCAATGTTAAACAATAGAGGTCGTGAAAGGTGAAGAAAGGCTGCAGGCTCGGGGACGGTGATTCTTCAGGGACGACCAACACTTCAGGAGGTAAGTTGGGGTCTTGGAGGATAGGTAGACACCCAGGAGTTGGGCACAGGGGGCCGTGGGGCGCCGGGTGCAGGGGTGTCTTTGAGGTCGGGAAATCTTACCCCCTGCTGGTCGCGGTTGGAGGGGTCCCTTGTCCTGAGGCTGCAGGCGTCGTCTGGGTCGTCGAGGAGGGTCCTTGGCCACTGGATTCCAGGTCAGAATCGCCGGGGGTCGTCCTCGAGGTCTTTGGTCACTCAGGCACAGGCTGGACTCGGCGGGTGCAGAGTGTGCAGGTTTCGCGGCTCCGTGCCAGGGCCGGGTCTTTGGTAGGTTTTCTTTTGAGCAGTACCACTGCTCGTGGGAGTCCCTGGGTCGAAGGCTGTAGCACAGAAGTCAGGTCCTCCGGGGTTTGTGAGGTTGCTGAGGCCGGGATTCCGCAGGAGCAGGTTCAGAGGTCGACAGGCCGGTAGGGCTGGGGCCAAGTCAGTTGTTGTCGCCTCCTTTTTAGCAGCTGCACGGCTGGTCTTCTTGCTTCGTCTTCTCTTCTTGTTTTCGGATTTGGGAACTGCGGAAGGAAGGTTCAGGGAGCCCCTAAATACTAAATTTAGGGGTGGTTACAGGTAGGTAAGGGCAGGGACCAATGGGTCCCTTCCTGGGGTGGGTACACCCCTATTCTGTTCCTCTCCAGTGGGAGGGGGACAGGAGCCTGTCCCTGGTTGGCCAGGTCCCCCCATCCTCAAGATGGCGGGGACTCGAGCTTGTGCTTCACCTCGCCTCCCCCACCTTAGGGGTGGAGTTGGCAGAGGTGGGCACAACCCATTTCCTGCTTCTGGTTTTCCCGCCGGTTCTCCCGCCAGGAGTGGGGGTAGAACCAGTGGGGACCAGTTTGCTGGAAGCAGCAAATGGTCTGGGGAAACTCCAAAGGCGGCAGGCCTTTGAAGCTCCCCTGCCCATCCTGGGGGAGGAGGCTTTGGCACCTCGTCCCGGGATGTGCATTGTTTCAGGCCCCTGAGAGCAGAGGCTCTCGACCCAGGGGTCCAGAAACATGTCTGGTGGTGGCAGCCTGGGCAGCCACTCAGTCCGGACACTGGAGGTCGGGTTGGTTTCAGGGGGCATCTCTAAGATGCCCTCTGGAGTGCGTTTTACATTAAATCCCACACTGGCATCAGTGGGGGTTTAATGTGCTGAGAAGTTTGATACCAAACTTCTTAGTCTTCAGTGGGGTTATTATGGTGCTGTGGAGTTCGTAATGACAGACTCCCAGCACCATATACTCTTAATGGCAGCACTGCACTTACAATGCCCAAGAATGGACTTGGGCACTGTAGGGGCACAGGGCTCATGCCTCTATGCCCTCACCACTGGCATAGCGCACCCAGCTAGAGGGGTGGCTGACCTAGGCCAGGGCAGTGGCTTGTAGGCATGGCACACAGGGATGTGAGCCATGTCGACTCTTCACTTTTGTTCTGCACCAAGACACGCAGCCTGCAAAGGCAGTGTGTGTGTGTAAAGGTGCAGGGTCCCTAAGGGTGGCACAACAAGTGCTGCAGCCCTTAGGGCCTTCCCTGGTCACAGTGCCCTGGGTACCCATGGTACCATTTACCAGGGGCTGACCTGTGGCCAGGGATGTCAATTGGGTGTAGGTATCAATGCAATTTTAGGGAAGGAACACAGGCCCTGGGTACCTGGTTGGCAGGAGCCCAGGGCACACTCAGTCAAAGTACATCAGCCATTCAGCAAAAAGTGGGGCATACCATGTAAGAAAGATGGCACTTTCTCACACAATGTTCTTTCCCTAAAACTGCATTGAAGCCTAAACCCAATTGGCATCTCTGGCCACAGGTAGGCCCCTGGTAAATGGTACCACAGGTACCCAGGGCACTGTGACCAGAGAAGGCCTCTAATGGATGCAGCACTTATTGTGCCACCCTTAGAGGTCCTGTACCCTTACACACACACACACACACACACACACACACACACACACACACACACACACACACACACACACACACACACACACACACACACACACACACACACACACACACACACACACACACACACACACACACACACACACACACACACACACACACACACACACACACACACACACACACACACACACACACACACACACACACACACACACACACACCCCCTTTGCAGGCTGCGTGTTTTGGGGCAGAACAAAGTGAATAGTCAACATGGCACACATCCCTGTGTGCCATGCCTACAACCCACTGCCCTGGCATAGATCAGTCACCCCTCTAGCTGGGTGCACTATACCAGTGGTGAGGGTACAGGTGCATGAGCCCTGTACCCCTACAGTGTAAAGTCCATTCTTAGACACTAAGTGCAGTGCTGCCATTAAGAGTATATGGTGCTGGGAGTTTGTCATTACAAACTCCACAGCACCATAATGGCTACACTGAAAACTGAGAAGTTTGGTATCAAACTTCTCAGGACATTAAACCCACACTGATATCAGTGTGGGATTTAATGAAAAATGCACAAAGAGGGCATCTTAGAGATGCCCCCTGAAAACTAACCCACCTCTAGTGTGCTGGCTGAGTGGCTGCTTTCAGCTGCCACCACCAGACATGTTTCTGGACCCCTGGGTCGAGAGCCTGCTGCTCTCTGGGGCCTGAAACAATGCACAGCCTGGGACAAGGTGCCAAGCCTCCTCCCCCAGGATGGGCAGGGTTCACTAAGGGGAAGCTTCAAAGGCTTGCCGCCTTTGTGAGCTTCCCCAGGTCACTTGCTGCTCTCAGCAACTGGTCCCCATTGGTTCTGACCCCCACTTTGGGCGGGAGAACCGGCGGGACAAACAAGTGAGGAAGAGAGGTGTCCCCACCTCTGCCAACTCCACCCCTCAGGTGGGGGAGGCGAGGTGAAGCACAACTCTCAGTCCACGCCATCTTGAAGATGGGGGGGGGGGGACTCAGACAACCAGGGACAGGCTCATGCCCCCCTCCCACTGGAGGGTGGCATAATAGGGGGTGTACCCACCCCAGGGAAGGGACCCATTGGTCCCTGCCTTTTACCTACCTGTAACGCCCCTAAATCGTATAGTTTCTTACCCGTTGGTGTAGTTTTGTAGCTTGAAGACTTTCTGGATTCACTATGCTGTGCATTATTCCGCCATCTAGTGGTTGGGTCCGGAATTGTAGTATTTCTTTTTTTTTTTCTTTCCATGGCCCAGGTGGGCGTCGACATACCACCATTTGGTGTCCTTCGTGACGCCGATGCGCTTCCTCCGGAAGCTCCCACCTTTAGTCGCCATCTTCGGATTCTTTTTTCTTGTCTTGTGTTACTTTGTTTCTCTTGTAATCCTTTAAGTCTTTCTCCAGTTTTAATCCCTTTCCTCCTGTCTCATCTTTCTGGCGGAGGAGGGTGGGTTCGCTGGTGAATCCAGAAAGTCTTCAAGCTGCAAAACTACACCGACAGGTAAGAAACTATACGTTTTGCAGCGTGAATCTTTCTGGATTAACTATGCTGTGCATAGACTTTGTAGCGGTTTGTCCTTATTGTGGTGGCTGGGTGGAAGATGAGCTCTGGTTACTGAATATGTGTTGTAAGACCTTCTGTCCCACTTGCGCTTCCTTGTTCATTTGGATATCTACACAGTAGTGCTTAGTGAACGTGACCACTGAAGACCATGTTGCAGCTTGGCAAATGTCTTGAATTGGTGTGTTAGCTAGAAACGCACGCCACTGGGTTGTGGGAGCAAAGCTCCTGGATTTGAGCTCAGGGCAAATGGAGAAACAAAGTAGCACCAAAGGTGCCCCTCAGCGGCACTAGAGCGGCCGGATGCAGGGTGCTGTTTCGACGTCGGGCGCCCTGTTGGTTTCAATGAGGAACCTCCGGTTTGCAAAGGCACTGCAGGCTCAAGGACGAAGGTCTTCTGGGTGCGACCACCACTTAGAGAGGTAAGTTGGGAAGTTAGGGGTTGGTTAGGCACCGTTGGTTTGGGCACACAAGGCCGTGGGGCGTCGGGTGCAGGGGTGCCTTTTGGGGTCGGATCTTCTTACCAGCTCATGGTCGCGGTTGGTGGGACCTTCTGGATTTAGGCTGCAGGCGTCAGCTGGAGGCTTGAGGCAGGTCAGGTATCGCCGGATCTCGGGTCAGGATCGCCGTGGTGACCTCCTCGTGGTGTTTGCCCACTCGAGCTCGGGCCGTGGTTGGCAGGTGCAGTGTGGGGTGGATCCGCGATGTCCGGTCGGAGCCAGAGTTTGCAGATTAACAAATCCGGTGTTCACGGGAGAAGGAGTCTTTGTAGTTGAAGGCAGGCAGGTCCTCCGGGGTTTTCGAGTTTGCTGGCTGCAGGACACACCGGGATTTCGCAGGAGCAGGTTAGAGGGGGAGACAGGCCGGTAGGGCTGGGGCCAAGTCAGTGGGCGTCTTCCTCTTTTTAGCTGCTGCACGGCTGTTCGGTCCTTCTTGTTGCAGGTTCTTGTCGTTTCTTCTTGTCTGAGGAAGCAAGGTTCAGGGGTGCCCCTAAATACTAGATTTAGGGGCATTTCAGGTAGGTAAAAGGCAGGGACCAATGGGTCCCTTCCTTGAGGTGGGTGCACCCCCTATTATGCCACCCTCCAGTGGGAGGGGGGCATGAGCCTGTCCCTGGTTGGCTGAGTCCCCCCATCTTCAAGAAGGCATGGCCTGATAGTTGTGCTTCACCTCGCCTCCCCCACCTGAGGGGTGGAGTTGGCAGAGGTGGGCACACCTCTCTTCCTCACTTGTTTTTCCCGGCGGTTCCCCCGCCCAAAGTGGGGGTCAGAACAAGTGAGGACCAGTTGCTGAGAGCAGCAAGTGGCCTGGGGAAGCTCACAAAGGCGGCAAGCCTTTGAAGCTTCCCCTTCGTGAACCCTGCCCATCCTGGGGGGGGGAGGCTTGGCACCTCGTCCCAGGATGTGCCTTGTTTCAGGCCCCAGAGAGTAGCAGGCTCTCGACCCAGGGGTCCAGAAACATGTCTGATGGTGGCAGCTGAAAGCAGCCACTCAGCCTGGACACTAGTGGTGGGTAAGTTTCCAGGGGGCATCTCTAAGATGCCCTCTGTGTGCATTTTTCATTAAAACCCACACTGGCATCAGTGTGGGTTTAATGTGCTGAGAGGTTTGATAACAAACCTCTCAGTTTTCAGTGCAGCCATTATGGTACTGTGGAGTTCGTAATGACAAACTCCCAGCACCATATACTCTTAATGGCAGCACTGCCCTTACAATGTCTAAGAATGGACTTAGACACTGTAGGGGTACAGGGCTCATGCACCTGTACCCTCACCACTGGTATAGTGCACCCAGCTAGAGGGGTGACTGATCTATGCTAGGGCAGTGGGTTGTAGGCATGGCACACAGGGATGTGTGCCATGTTGACTATTCACTTTGTTCTGCCCCAAAACACGCAGCCTGCAAAGGCAGTGTGTGTGTGTGTGTGTAAGGGTTCAGGACCTCTAAGGGTGGCACAATAAGTGCTGCAGCCCTTAGACGCCTTCCCTCGTCGCAGTGCCCTGGGTACCTGTGGTACCATTTACCAGGGGCTGACCTGTGGCCAGAGATGCCAATTGGGTTTAGGCTTCAATGCAGTTTTAGGTAAAGAACATAGGCCCTGGGTACCTGATTAGCAGGAGCCCGGGGCACACTCAGACAAAGCACATCAGCAATTCAGCAAAAAGTGGGGGCAACCATGCAGAAAGAGGGCACTTTCTCACAATTACACCATCTATTATGCCACCCTGTTGTGGGGTCTCCCCATTTTCGAGATGGCAGGGACTTAAATTTGTGCTTCACCTCCCATCCTCACCTTAGGGCTGGGGTTGGCCCACGTCCTATTCTTTTGAATCTTTCCTGCCAGTTTTCCTGCCTAAAGGGGGTTTGAAAATCAGGCCTGCCATCTGCTGCTGGCACCAGAGGCTAGGGGTCGCATTACAAAGGCAGCAGGGCCTTTGAAGCTTCCCTCTTCAAGCACAGGCCAATGCTGGGGGAGGAGGTATGACACCTCTGCCCAGCATGTGCATTGCTTCTGGTCCCAGAGAGCGGGTGCTCTCTACCTTGGGGTCCAGAAACCTGTCTGGTGGTGGCTGCCTACAGCCGGTCAGAGACCACACTAGGGTTGGTAGGTATTTAGGGGACACCTCTGAAGTGCCCTCTGAGTACATGGTACAGTAAATGGCACACTTGCATAAGTGGGGATTTATTGTAAGGAGTAGTGTGGTACCAGGCGCTCCTGTGTTCATTGAGGCCCTCATGGTGCTGTGGAACTCTAGTTGTCAAGTTCCCAGCCCATGTACTCTATGGCTTCCTTGGCACAACAAATATTAGGAAAATGGAACCCAATATTGAAGGGGCATATCTGCTCATGCAGATATGACCTCACCGGTGGTATAGTGCACCCTGCCTTAGGGCTGTGAGGCCTGCCAGAGGGGTGACTTACCTATGCCTACAGGCAGTGCTGGCTGGCATGGCACCCAGACAGGGTGCCATTTCGACTTTGTTGTTTTCTCCCTCACAAGGGCATGGCCCCCTGAGAGGGAAAAGGGGGGGGGGGGAGGCGCCAGGGGACCCTCTTCAGCTCCCAGGCCCAAAGTACCCAGGATACCATTTACTAGGGACTTACAGGAGGTAGACATACCAATTGGGGCTTTGTTTTTAGGGAAGAAGCACTGGCACAGGGGACCGGATTGGCAGGAACAGTGTGCACTACATTTGGAACTACATCAAAATCAAGCAAAAAGGGGGGGACCAACCATGCAAAAGAGGCACTTTCTCACGTAGCATAAAGACAGCACTATGGCTTGGTTGTCGTCAACTAGAGTCGATAGCTCTGTTATCGTCAGATTGCGTTCTGGAGTGGTTTGTGGAGTAAGGAAGAGAACTGGTACCGAAGCCAGACCTAAGCCCCGAGTGGATCCAGAGGGCTCAAATGGAGCCAAGGGCAGATACATCGCGGTAGCCCAGTTGGGAGACCTTGAGGCCCACAGAAGCACCAGAGTGAGTTTTGCTAAAGTCCTTGATTTGCTGCTGTGCAGCTGACGGCACCAGAAATTCTGGTTGCCACGAAAAAAGGTTCAGAATAGACTCCAAAGTAGTGACTTCTGGAGCGCAACAGAGGCACAATGATGCCCTTATCGTGGGATAGAGAGAGGCAAGACGGGGCAGAGTCTTGCTTGTACTTTTTCAACTTCTTGTTTTTGTCTGTGGATTTAGATCGTGAAGACCTGTCACTGGAACAGGACCTGCCTTTAGATCTCGAATGATCCTGGCATGTGGTCTTGCTGTGCTTTGGCAAGAAGAGCTTTGCTTCTCGGTCTCAAATGGCCTTGGGTTGAATCAAAGCACATTCACTGTATACGTTAGAATCGCAGTCCGACCCCACGCAAATCACGTGAATCAGTCAAACAAATTTGTTTGAAACATTCCCACAGGGTTTAAAGCCTGTAGATTGGGAAGGCCACATGTTCCAATGTGCACTGTTTAAGTAAAATTCTTTGAGGAAGTCTTTCAATGAGACGAGGGGTAGCTCTGTTTCATGGTGTGCTGGCGCAGAAAATATCTGATGTCAGCGTGTATGGGTGGCATCTATATCGGCCAGAACATGTCACATCAGGCGCAGAACTGATCAGCCTAAGTCACCTGCCACCACGTAGGTGTACAGCTGAAGATGGACAGGATCGAGTCTGAGGCATGAGGGAATATTTAAAAGGTGAGTATTCTGCAGTTAGGGGTGTATCAGAACAACTAAGATATAGCACTGTTAAGCAAATTCCAATATTGTGAGAAAGTGCCATCTTTCTTGCATGGTATGCCCCCACTTTTTGCTGAATTGCTGATGTGCTTTGACTGAGTGTGCCCTGGGCTCCGGCCAACCAGGTACCCAGGGGCCTGTGTTCCTTCCCTAAAACTGCATTGATGCCTACACCCAATTGGCATCCCTGGCCACAGGTCAGCCCCTGGTAAATGGTACCATGGGTACCCAGGGCACTGTGACCAGGGAAGGCCCCTAAGGGCTGCAGCACTTGTTGTGCCACCCTTAGGGACCCTGTACCTTTACACACACACACACACTGCCTTTGCAGGCTGCGTGTCTTGGTGCAGAACAAAAGTGAAGAGTCGACATGGCACACATCCCTGTGTGCCATGCCTACAAGCCACTGCCCTGGCCTAGGTCAGCCACCCCTCTAGCTGGGTGCACTATGCCAGTGGTGAGGGCACAGAGGCATGAGCCCTGTGCCCCTACAGTGCCCAAGTCCATTCTTGGGCATTGTAAGTGCAGTGCTGCCATTAAGAGCATATGGTGCTGGGAGTCTGTCATTACGAACTCCACAGCACCATAATGGCCCCACTGAAAACTCAGAAGTTTGGTATCAAACTTCTCAGCACATTAAAACCACACTGATGCCAGTGTGGGATTTAATGTAAACACACTCCAGAGGGCATCTTAGAGATGCCCCCTGAAACCAACCCGACCTCCAGTGTCCGGACTGAGTGGCTGCCCAGGCTGCCACCACCAGACATGTTTCTGGACCCCTGGGTCGAGAGCCTCTGCTCTCAGGGGCCTGAAACAATGCGCATCCTGGGGCGAGGTGCCAAAGCCTCCTCCCCCAGGATGGGCAGGGGAAGCTTCAAAGGCCTGCCGCCTTTGAGCTTCCCCAGACCATTTGCTGCTCCCAGCAAACTGGTCCCCACTGGTTCTACCCCCCACTTCTGGCGGGAGAACCGGCGGGAAAACCAGAGGCAGGAAATGGGCTGTGCCCACCTCTGCCAACTCCACCCCTAAGGTGGGGAGGCGAGGTGAAGCACAAACTCGAGTCCCCGCCATCTTGAGGATAGGGGGACCCAGCCAACCAGGGACAGGCTCCTGCCCCCTCCCACTGGAGAGTGGCAGAATAGGGGTGTACTCACCCCAGAGACGGGACCCATTGGTCCCTGCCCTTACCTACCTGTAACCACCCCTAAATTCAGTATTTAGGGGCTCCTGAACCTTCCTTCCTCAGTTCCCGAATCCGAAACAAGAAGAGAAGACGAAGCAAGAAGACCAGCCGTGCAGCTGCTAACAAGGTGGCGACGACAACTGACTTGGCCCCAGCCCTACCGGCCTGTCGACCTCCGAACCTGCCTCCTGCGGAACCCCGGCCTCAGCAACCTCAAAAACCCCGGAGGACCTGACTTCTGTGCCACAGCCTTCAACCCAGGGACTCCCACGAGCAGTGGTACTGTTCAAAAGAAAAACTACAAAAGACCCGGCCCTGGCACGGAACCGCGAAACCTGCACACTCTGCACCCGCCGAGCCCAGCATGTGCCTGAGTGAACAAAGACTTTGAGGACGTTCCCCCGGCGATTCTGACCTGGAATCCAGTGCCCAAGGACCCTCCTCGACGACCCAGACGACGCCTGCAGCCTCAGGACAAGGGACCCCTCCAACCGCGACCAGTAGGGGGTAAGATTTCCCGACCTCAAAAGACATCCCTGCACCCGGCGCCCCACGGCCCCCTGTGCCCAACTCCTGGGTGTCTACCTATCCTCCAAGACCCCAACTTACCTCTCGAAGTGTTGGTCGCTCCTGAAGAGTCACCGTCCCCGAGCCTGCAGCCTTTGTTCACCTTCCAAGATCTCCATTGGTTAACATTGAGCGCCCGACGGCTCAAAAGCACCCTGCACCCAGCCGCCCGAGTGGCCCTGGCAGTGCAACCTCTGTCCTAATCCACTTCTCCATTTGCCCTGAGCAAGTGACCAGGAGCCCAGCCCCCCACAGCCGCGTGGCCTGCTAGCCAGCAGCCCCCAACTAAGGGCCCCCTGCCTGCCATAGGATAACATTGGGCCTAACTCGCTCTGCACCCGGCCGCCCCTGTGCCGCTGGGGGTGAAACAACTGTACTTACCTGACCCTGGGAGACCCCTGAGTCTATGCCCAGAACCTTAACTTTGCCAGTCAAGTACTTTACCCAAAAACCAATAACTCACCTTCCATAGGGTGACATTGGCTGGCATCACCGGAAAATTCTTCTAAGTGTGGAGTTTCTCAACTTTAAAATATTCACCTACAATCAACCGAGTAACTAAAACGAAAATACTCACCTGCTATTAGGAGAGATCCCAGTGCTGGATCTTGGTGCCCAGCACTGACCCTGAAAAGTAATCACAACGTTACTTATCGCTAACTCAATTTTCTTCCATAGGGACCCATTGACTGGTTTTCTGTGAAAATTCTTCGAAGTGTCTACTTTTGAAATACTAAAATATTGCCTAAAAATCACAACAGTAACGAATTCCGATTTACTCACCTGTCATCAGGAGAGACTTCAGTGCTGCATCTTTCAGCCCAGTACTGACCCTGCAAAGTAATTTTTACCGTACTGAACAGTAACTTGAAATTCCTTCCATAGGATATCATTGCCTGCTTTTTGTTGAAAAAGTTTCTAAGTGTCGATTTCTGAATCTTACAAATATTCTTTAAAAATCGTGCCAACGATACAAACGTAATTACTTGCCTGTTTTAGATAGATATCCCAGTGCTGAACCTGAGGCTCCAGCACTGGATTACAAAGGTAACGTAAACATACTTTGCTTGCAAACTGTATTTCCTTCCATAGGATAACATTGGTAATTTTACCCAGAAAAGTTTCTAAGTGTCAACTTTTGAAATACCATAATATTCCTCAAAAATCACTACTATAACCAAAACGCTTTTACTTAACTGTTTACAGGAAGTGTCCCGGACTGAATCCAAGATCCAGTCCTGTGGTTAGAAAAGTAATCCACAAAGTAATTAATTGCATTTAACCAAAACTTTCCATTGAGCTCAATGTTGCATTGTGTTTGAAATTGTGTTGCCTCTTGCAACAACTGTGACTACTGTCATCAAAAAGACTATTGCCTATTTGAAAAGTGTTTAAACAAAGCATTTCATTCTGAGAAAGTATATATTGATTCCTATTGTTGGTTCTAAAATAAAACAAGCCTATATTTTTATATACAAACCATTGGCCTAGAGTTCAGTTCTTGAGTGTGTGGCTTCATTTGCTGACTGAGTGTGTACAACAAATGCTTTACACTGTCCTCTGATACTGCCTTACTGCTCGACCAAGCTACCACTTTAGAGAGTAAGGTTATATCTAACTTTAGCCTCTGCCTTACCATTGGGGAACTGTGGACCCTATTTACCCTGTACCTTACTTTGGTGCAGTATAGAGTCACTTTCCTACAAATATTTGCTGCAGAACTCTAGCAGGGGGTCTGTGAAAATCATGCCAGCAATAAACACATTCACTGGTACTAGCTGCAGGCCTATTAAGACATTTTATGCCATTATTACTCTATTACACAAGACTTGGATACCTAGGCATGCAAACATTTCTTCAGATGCTATCCACTGTGCAGTTAAGCAGGTGCCTATTGTTAAAGTATACCTTTGTACGCTCAGATGTTACCTTGTCCAAACACAGGTTTCCATGTCTTTCTGCAATGGCTTTTCGGAAAGCATGAGAAAGTGGGTAGAGCATGCTGTGGTGCGGATGGACAGATGGCAGTCGGTTCTTCTCCAACTGGTCAGCAACAATACTGACCAGCTTCTTCATTCGTTCATCATAATCAGACCAATCGCATACAATCTAAAGGAGCAAACAAAACTTAGTGCCCAAATCCAACACAGAAGTGCACATAAAACAATGAAAGAAGAGCAGAACATTCGGCAGGGAAGGAATCTTGTGCAACACTGTGCTTTAAAGGATGGAAGAAGTACAATAGAGATTACCATCTGCCGTCAATTTTAAACAAGATAAAAATGGCTTATTTGGGAGAAAAAAATCAAAATCCACTTTCAGGTGGAATGTTAGTGATGCTTGTGAGAAAACTGGGTGTATTATGGTGTGGAGTGACCTCAAAGTGTAATACACTACTGTGCAAAAGTGCCCTCTTTCTGCATGGTTGCCCCAACTTTTTGCTTTACTGGTGATGTAATTTGACTGAGTGCGCCCTGGGCTCCTGCCAATCAGGTACCCAGGGCCTATGTTCTTTCCCTAAAACTGCATTGAAGCCTAAACCCAATTGGTATCTCTGGTCACAGGTCAGCCTCTGGTAAATGGTACCACAGGTACCCAGGGCCCTGTGACCAGGGAAGGCCTCTTAGGGCTGCAGCACTTATTGTGCCACCCTTAGAGGCCCTGTACATTTACACACACACACTGCCTTTGCAGGCTGCGTGTTTTGGTGCAGAATAAAGTGAAGAGTCGACATGGCACACATCCCTGTGTGCCATGCCTACAAACTACTGCCCTGGCATCAATCAGCCACCCCTCTAGCTGGGTGCACTATACCAGTGGTGAGGGTACAGGTGCATGAGCCCTGTACCCCACAGTGTCTAAGCCAATCCTTGCCCATTGTAAGCGCAGTAATGCAATCAAGAGCATATGGCGCTTAGAGTTTGTCATTACGAACTCCACAACCCCATAATGGCTGCACTGAAAACAGACGTTTAGTGTAAGGAAGTGGGTTTCTGTTGCAGTAACCCCCCCCACTTTTTGCCAGACCACTGATGCACTTTGACTTGAGGTGCCCTGGGTCCCTGCCAAATCAGGTTCCCAGGGCCTGTGTTCTTTCCCCAAAACTGAACCCAATTGGCATCTCTGGCCACAGGTCAGCCCCTGGTAAATGGTACCACAGGTACCCAGGGCACTGTGACCAGGGAAGACCTCTAAGGGCTGCAGCACTTATTGTGCCACCCTTAAAGGCCCTGTACCTTTACACACACACACTGCCTTTGCAGGCTGCGTGTTTTGGTGCAGAACAAAGTGAAGAGTCGACATGACACACACCTCTGTGGGCCATGCCTACAACCCACTGCCCTGGCATAGGTCAGTCACCCCTATAGCTGGGTGCACTATACCAGTGGTGAGGGTACAGGTGCATGAGCCCTGTACCCCTACAGTGTCCAAGTCCATTCTTAGACATTGTAAGTGCAGTGCTGCCATTAAGAGTATATGGTGCTGGGAGTTTGTCATTACGAACTCCACAGCACCATAATGGCTGCACTGAAAACAGAGAAGTTTGGTATCAAACTTCTCAGCACATTAAACCCACACTGATGATAGTGTGGGATTTAATGAGAAATGCACACAGAGGGCATCTTTGAGATGCCCCCTGAAAAATGACCAGCCTCTGGTGGGTTCCCTGATTGGTAAAAACCAGCCTGCCCCCACAAGACATGTTTCTGGACCCCTAGGGTGGGAGCCTACGCTCCCTGAGCCCAGAAACAAAGCCTTTCCTGGGCGGAGGTGTACACACCTCCCCCAGGCCAGGAAGATCCAGCTGTGGCAGGGGAGCTTCAAAGGCCTGGCAGCCTTTGTAATGCGACCCCCAGCCTCTCCTGCTATCAGGAGCAGGCTCCCCTTCCTGTCTCCCTCCTTTCGGTGGGAAGACAGGCGGGAAAACTAGCCAGCCCAGGAGGTGTGCCCACTCTCTGCCAACTCCACCCCTCAGGTGGGGGAGGCAAGGTGAAGCCCACTCTCCAGTGCTCGCCATCTTGCAGATGGCAGGCACTCCCCAATCAGGACTAGGGATTGGGCTCACTCCCCCACGTGGGGAGAGCACACCAAGGGTGTAGTCACCCTAAGGTCAGTAGCCCATTGGCTACTGACCTCAAGACCTTTAAAACGCCCCCTAAATACAGTATTTAGGGGCAGCCCTGAACCAGGAAGGCAGATCCAGCAACAACAAGAAAAGGAAGAAGAAGGACGAGAAGCCGTGCAGAGCTAACAAGAGGACGACGCCCACTGACTTGGCCCCAGCCCTACAGGCCTGTCTCCCCTCGAACCTGCTCCTGCAAAACCCCGGCGTGTCCAGCGGCCAGCAACCTCAAAAACCCCGGAGGACCTGTCTGCCTTCACTTTCCAAGCTGTTTCTCCCGTGAACACCGGACGTGTTTGAACTGCAGCTTCTGGTGCCAGCCAGGAACCGCGAATCCCGCACACTCTACACCCGCCGAATCCGGCCCGAGCGGGCAAATACCCAGAGGAGGTCCCCCCGGCGATCCTGACCCGAGATCCGGCGACCCCTGACCTGCCTCAAGCCTCCTGACGACGCCTGCAGCCTCAATCCAGAGGACCCCCCCTACCGCGACCAGAGCGGGTAAGAAAATACGACGTCCCAAGGCACCCCTGCACCCGACGCCCCACGGCCTTGTGTGCCCAAACCAACGGTGCCTAACCAACCCTCTACATCCCAACTTATCCCTCGAAGTGGTGGTAGCTCCTGGTAGATCCTCGTCCCCGAGCCTGCAGTGTTTCTTTGTCCCGGAGATCTCCATTGAAATCAACAGGGCACCCGACCTCAAAACAGCACCCTGCACCCGGCCGCCCTAGTGCTGCTGAGGGTGCCCCTTTGGTGCTAACTTGGTCCCCAACGTGCCCTGAGCTTAACCCTAGGAGCTTTGCTCCCACAACCCCGTGGCCTGCTTGCCAGCAGCCACCAACCGGAGTCCCCCTATCCTCCATAGGATAACCTTGGGCCTCAACACTCTGCACCCGGCCGCCCTAGTGCGGCTGAGGGTGCAACAACAGTGCATCACTGACCCTGGGAGACCCCTGAGTCTTACCCCAGAACCCTAACTCAAAAGACCGATTACTTACCTCAAAACCGATAACTAATTTTTCCTCATAGGATAACATTGACACTTTATCTCCCAAAAAGTTTCTAAGTGTCGACTTTTGAAAACTACAAATATTCCTTAAAAATCAGCCGAATAACAAAAACGCATTTTCTCAACTGTTTTCAGGAAATGTCCCAGTGCTGAATCCAGGATCCAGCACGTAGTAAGAAAAAGTATCGATAACCTAACTTACCTGCTAAGTGAATTTCCTCCCATAGGATATCATTGGTGATTCTATGTGAAAAAGTTTCTAAGTGTCAACTTTTGAAATGCAATAATATTCTTTAAAAATCGTACCTTTAACCAAAACGCATTTACTCACCTGTTTTCAGGAAATGTCCCAGGGCTGAATCTAGGATCCAGTCCTGTGTTAGCAAAAGTAATCTGAAAAGCAATTAACGAATAGTTTCTTACCTGTCGGTGTAGTTTTGCAGCTTGAAGACTTTCTGGATTCACTATGCTGTGCATTATTCCGCGGTCTAGTGGTTGGGTCCGGAATCGTAGGTTTTTTTTTTTTGTGTGTGTGTGTAGCCTAGGTGGGCGTCGACGCCTCACCATTTGGTGTCCTTCCGTGACGTCGGCGCGCTTCCTCCGGAAGCTCCCACCCCTGGGCGCCATCTTCGGATTCTTTTTTCTTGTCTTGTGTTACTTTGTTTCTCTTGTAATCCTTTAAGTCTTTCTCCAGTTTTAATCCCTTTCCTCCTGTCTCATCTTTCTGGCGGAGGCGGGTGGGTTCGCTAGTGAATCCAGAAAGTCTTCAAGCTGCAAAACTACACCGACGGGTAAGAAACTATTCGCTTTGCAGCGTGAATCTTTCTGGATTCACTATGCTGTGCATAGACTTTGTAGCGGTTTGGTATGTTTGTGGCGGCTGGGTGGAAGATGAGCGTTGGTTGTTGAATATATGTTGAAGCACTTTTGACCTACTTGTGCTTCTTTGTTCATCTGTATATCCACGCAGTAGTGCTTAGTGAACGTGTGCACTGAAGCCCATGTTGCCGCCAGGCAAATGTCTTGGATAGGTGTGTTTGCCAGGAAGGCGATTGTTGCTCCCTTTTTCCTGGTCGAGTGTGCCTGAGCTGCTCCTTGTAGCTCTTGGCCTGCCTGTTTGTGGCAGTATTGAATTGTTTGCGCGATCCATCGTGCGATGGTATTTTTAGTTACTGGTCTGCCCATGAAACTGCTTGCGAAGGACACAAAGAACTGTTTTGTCTTTCTACAGTCCTTAGTCCTTTTGATGTAATGCATTACTGCTCTTCTGGCGTCCAGAGTGTGCAGTGCCCTTTCTGCGCTGGTGGATGGTTTCTGGAAGAAACTGGGAATTTGTATTGTTTGGCTTATATGGAACTTGGACACCACCTTTGGCATGAAGTGTGGGTCCGTTCTCATTACCACCCTGTCATTGTGGATCTGAATGTAGGGTTCTTGTAGCGTGAGTGCCTGCAACTCGCTCAACCTACGTAGTGAGGTAATTGCCACCAGAAAGGCCGTCTTTATTGTGAGCATATGTAGCGATGCCTTGTGAATGGGTTCGAACGGTGCTTTCATAAGCTGTGTTAGAACTACATTGAGGTTCCATGCCGGCGGCGGCATCCTCTTAGGTGGTGCTATTCTTTTGGCTCCTTCTAGGAATCTTTTTACCACTTGAGATGTAAAAAGCTTTCCCCTGTTTCTCCTCTTGTATAGGCCACTATTGCCGCCAGATGCACTCTTATTGAAGTGCAGCTTAGGTTATTTTTTAGTAAGTGTGTTAAGTATTTTAGCACTGTAGATTCTCTAGTGATTCTCCTGTGGGGTTTTTTGTTGATGCACCATTCAGTGAATCTCTTCCATTTTGCTGCATAGCATTTCAGTGTGGTGGGCCTCCTGGCTTCCCGCAGTACTGCCAGCGTGCTTTCTGGAAGCTTGAGGTGAGCGAACTCTAAGTCTTCAGGAGCCATGCTGCTAGGCTGAGGCTCTCTGGCTCTGGATGGAGTACTCTTCCGTTTTGCATCGAGAGCAGGTCTTTCCTTCTTGGGAACTTGTGTGGTGGTCCCTGTGCCATTTCCACTATCTGTGAGAACCAGGACTGCCTGGCCCACTGTGGTGCTACCAGAATTAGCGTCATGTTGCTTGTTCTGCACTTGCGGAGCACTTTGTGTATCAGCGGTATCGGTGGAAAAGCGTAGGCAAATGTCTTTGACCAGCTCATCCATAGGGCATTTCCTTGGGATTGGTGGCCTGACTGCCTGGATGCGAAGTATTGGCATTTTGCATTCTGGTGTGTTGCAAACAGGTCTAGTTGTAGGGTCCCCCACTTCTTGAATATTTTTTGCGTCTCCTGCAGGTTGAGCTCCCGCTCGTGGGAGATTGACGTCTGTCTGCTCAGTCTGTCTGCTTCCACATTGTCCTTCCCCGGCAGATGTATTGCCAGGAGGTCTATTTGTAGTGGGATTGCCCATTTCCATATCTGTTGCGCTAGGTCTGACAGCGCCACTGACTGTGTTCCTCCCCGCTTGTTGATGTAGAACATTGTTGTGGTGTTGTCTGTTTGTACTAACACCCTTTGTCCGTACAGCTGTTTCTGGAACGCTTTTAGTGCTAGGAACACAGTCTTTAGCTCTAGGTAGTTGATGTGCTTGACGGCATCTGTTTGTGTCCATAACCCCCTTACTTTGAGCAGGTTCATGTGCTCTCCCCACCCCATTTGGGATGCGTCTGTTGTGATGGTCACTGTTGGAGTTGGTGGTGTGAACGGCTTTCCCTTGTTATGTTGTCCTTGTTCCACCATGCTATCTCCTCCTGCACTGCGTGCGTTACAACCACTAGATCTTCCCAACTCCCTGTAGCCTGTGACCACTGCTGTTGCAGCCATTCCTGGAATGGTCTCATGTGCAGTCGAATATTGGGGACTAGGTGTATGCAGGACGCCATCATCCCCATGAGCTTGCTCACTGTCCTCACTGTCAGACGTCGCCCCTTCTGGTAATGGTGAGTCTCTTTCATGAGTGCTGAGGTCCTCTTTTCGCTGGGGAACACCCTGCCCTGAATGGTGTCGATTTTTGCACCCAGGAAGATTTTCACTTGCTCTGGTTCTAGCGACGACTTCCCGCTGTGTATGGAGAAGCCTAGCTTTGTTAGGGTGTGTGTGACCTGCTGAGTATGCAGTTTGAATTTGTTGTAGGAGTCCGCTTTCACCAACCAGTCGTCTAGGTAGGGGTATACATTTATTCCCTGCCTCCGCAGATGTGCTGCTACGGCCGCTAGGCATTTTGTGAAGACCCTTGGCGCGGACTTTAGTCCGAAGGATAGGGCCGTGAACTGGTAATGCGCCTTGCCGATGGTAAATCGCAGTAGATGCTTGTGTCTTTGGTTCATGGGAATGTGGAGGTAGGCATCCTTTAGGTCTATTGTGCACATAACATCCCCGTGTCTTATCTGAGGTATAACCTCCTGTAAGGACGTCATTTTTAACTTTTGAGTCTTTATGTACTTGTTTAGGAACCGTAGGTCCAGTATGTGCCTTAACGTTTCGTCTATTTTTGGTACTAGGAAGTAGTTTGAGTACACTCCCGTGCTTCTTTCCTTGTATGGTACGTTTTCTATAGCCTGCTTGTGGAGGAGTTCTTGTGCCTCCTGCCACAGCAGTGATAGCTCTTCTGCTGAGCGTGTCTTGTTGGTTGGCCTTCTGTTTGGTGGCCTCTTTACCAGTTCTATGCAGTAGCCGAACTGTATGATGTTGAGTATCCATTTCTCCGTTATCTTCTCCCACTCCTGGAAGAAGTGTTTTAGTCTGCCTCCTACGGGTGTCATATGGTCGTTGATTTGGAATGGTTGTTTGTGTCTTTTGTTGAGCCGCGCCACTAAGGATGTTGTTAGTGCGGGCACGTTTGGTACTGTGGAGTCACTTTTGGGCGGGTTGCTGGCCGCCTCTTCTTGTCTGTCCTCGTCCGTTTGGTCGGCTTCGAAAGGACTGTCCCCTTTGTTGGTTTTGCCAGCTTTGTTGCTGCTGACCCTGTTGCGCCTGGCTGCTTCCCTGCAATGTTTGCTGGAAGGCCTGGTGTGATGTTCCCGGCTGGTTCCCTCCTCTGCCATTTGGTCTTCGTGAGGGGGTGCCCCTTCTCATCCCTCTGAACTGCAGTGCCCCCATGGACCTTGCAGTTTCGTTATCTTTTTTGAGCTGTGTCAGCGTCTCGTCCACGGGTGTGCCGAACAGCCTCTCCCCATTGAAGGGTAGGTTCAGGATGTTGTTTTGTACTTCCGGTTTGAATCCGGAGATCCTCAGCCAGGCATGTCTCTGCTCTGTTACCCCGATCATCATTAGCCTGCTTGACGTGTCCGCTGCGTCCAAGGCCGACTTCAGGCAGGTGTTGGCCATATTCTTGCCCTCCTCCACCAGGTGGGCCGCTCTTTGCTGGTGTTCAGTCGGGAGCAGTTTGAGCAACTGTCCTACTTCATCCCAATGTTGGTAGGCGTGCCTGTTTATCAGGGCATTGGAGTTGGCAATGCGCCAATGGATTGCCGCATTCCTCTCAATTTTCCTCCCTGTGAGGTCTATTCTTTTGCTCTCCTTGTCTGGAGGTGGCCCGGAGTTTGTGGGAACGTTGGCCCTCTTCCTGGCTGTTGCAGTAATAATTGAATCAGCTGGCACAGATCCCTGGATATATGGGAGATCCTTAGAAGAGTGTTTGTATTTTTTCTCTGCCCTGGGGGTGATAGATCTGCAGGTAGCTGGCTCCTTGAAAGCCTCCCTGCCTTGGTCCAGTACACCTGGGAGCATTGGAAGGAATTGGCTCCTAGTTTGAGTTGGCAGCAGTGTCTCCAGGAGAAAACAGGCCTTGGGCTTTTCCTCCTCCATTTCCACCGTATAGGTTGCTGCAGCGTTCCTGACGACTATGTTGTATATTCCAATGTCGTCCGGCGGCGAAGACCTCGACTGATAGTCTCCACGGCCTCTTCTGGATTTTCGGCGTCGAGATCCTGCCAGTCCAGGTCTTGAGCCTCTGAGGGTGTCGAACCGAAGTGAGTCTGCTGGTCCTCGTCGCCCTCAGCGTAGTAATACAGGCCCTCCTCGTCCTGTTGCTCCGACGGTTCGGGAGTTTTAGGCGGTTCGGTGGCATCGAACTCCTCTTGGACTTCTGGTTCGATAACCGTCGAGGGCTTCGAAGGGATGGTGTATCTACTCATCCGTTCGTCGAAATCCTTTTTTCTTTGTAGGATACTGGTCATCTCGGCCTCGAGCCTTCTCTTCTTCCTCTCCATCTCTGCCGCTTGTTCGGCGTCGAGAGTTTCGGCGGCTCTCTTCGAGGTCGTGGATGTTGACGTCGAAGTTGCCGTTTGCTCTTTCCCCTTCGGCGTCGAGTGCGGCTTCTCGGAGCCGTGCTTCGACGACCTGGGTGTCTCTTGAGCTTTCGCCGACCGGGAGTCCTTCTCGAAGGATCCGCTGGGCTGTTTGCCCTTGGACGCAGCTGTGGTCATCGATTGCTTCGACGCCAGTGCTCCTTTCGAGGACTTTGGCTCTGGTTTTCGAGAGTCTGTCGGGGTTTTAGGGGTCGACGTCTCTCTTACCTCCTTCCTTGGTCTGGTATCGGTCTCTACGACCGTGCAGTCCTCTGGTCCCTCGGCGATGTTGTCCTCTTCCCCGCTGGAGAGGCCCAGGTCCTGCAGCGACGGGGGTTGTCCCTGCCCCTGCATACTGTAGTTTGCTCTCCTCTGTCCCTCACTCTGAGGGTCTTGGGGGCGAATGCCGAGCAGGCGTTGCAGTCGGTACTCTGATGGTCGATCGGTGGTAGGCAGAGGTTGCAGACTGGGTGCTGGTCCTTCTGCGCGAACTTGTGGTGGCAGTTCCTGCAAAATTTGAATGGTGTCTTGTCCATTCCCGCGCTCAGGGAGCCCCCTGTGTGCGCATTCTCTGTCGGATGTCGAAGTTTTCTCCACTTTTCACCTACTTCGTCGTCCCGGTAGTATGTTCTTTGTCTTGTGATGAAGAAACTCCAATTTTCTCGGTTCTTTCTGCTTTTTCTCTCCTCTTTTCTCCTATTCCAACTCTGGAGCTCTTCACGACGATCCAGACCCAACGGCGGAAAAAAGAATCTGAAAATGGCGCCCAGGGGTGGGAGCTTCCGGAGGAAGCGCGCCGACGTCACGGAAGGACACCAAATGGTGGGGCTTCGACGCCCACCTGGGCTACACAAAAAAAAAAAAAAAAAAAAAAGAGACTACGATTCCGGACCCAACCACTAGACCGCGGAATAATGCACAGCATAGTGAATCCAGAAAGATTCACGCTGCAAAACTGCATTTTACTTAAAAAGCCCATTCAATTGAATGTACTATACCTGCAACGTGTTGCAAACTGCTTACTTAAAACTGTAACCAAAACCAGTACAAGTTACACTGCAATTTTGAACTGTGTTCCCACAAGTAATTTACTACTGAAAAGTATTTTTATGCTTACCTGTGCCAGGCTTGCTTGGTTCTAAAAATAAAACAGTATATTTTTTTATACAAAACAATTGGCCTAGAGTTCAGTTCTTGAGTGTGTGGATTCATTTGCTGACTGAGTGTGTACATCAAATGCTTTACACGGTCCTCCGATACTGCCTTACTGCTCGACCAAGCTACCACTTTAGAGAGTAAGGTTCTATCTATCTTTAACCTCTGCCAAACCTCTGGGGACCCTTGGACTCTATACACACTGTACCTCACTTTGGTGCAGTATATATAGAGCCAGTTTCTTACATTTAGTATCAAACTTCTCAGAACATTAAACCCACACTGATGCCAGTGTGGGATTTAATGATAAATGCACACAGAGGGCATCTTAGAGATGCCCCCTGAAAACGGCCTACCACTAGTGTCCAGGCTGAGTGGCTGCTTTTAGCTGCCACCACCAGACATGTTTCTGGACCCCTGGGTCGAGAGCCTGCTGCTCTCGGGGGTCTGAAACAATGCACAACCTGGGACGAGGTGCCAAGCCTCCTCCCCCAGGATGGACAGGGTCCACGAAGGGTAAGCTTCAAAGGCTTCCCACCTTTCTGAGCTTCCCCAGGACTTTTGCTGCTTCCAGCAACTGGTCCCCACCGGTTCTGACCCCCACTTTGGGCGGGAGAATTGGCAGGAAAACCAAGTGAGGAAGGGAGGTATGTCCACTTTTGCAAACCCCACCCCTCAAATGGGGGAGGTGAGGTGAAGCACAACTCTTAGTCCCGCCATCTTGCAGATGGGTGACCCAGCCAACCAGAGTGAGGCATATGCCCCCCTCCCACTGGAGGGTGGCTTAATAGCAGGTGTACCCACCCCAAGGAAGGGACCCATTGGTCCCAACCTTTCACTTACCTGTAACGCCCCGTAATCTAGTACTTAGGGGCACCCCTGAACCCTGCCTACTCAGACAAGCAATGACAAGAAAAGAAGGACCTGCCCTGCCTTCCCGAAGCTACGAAGAGGACGACGCCCACTGACTTGGTCCAGGCCCTACCGCCTGTCCCCACCTCGAACCTGCAAAGCAAACCTCTGGTGTGTTCTGCAACCAGCAACCTCAAGAACCCCGAGGACCTGCCCTGCCTTCCAAGGAAAAGACTGTCTCCCGTGATCACCGGATTTGTTCACCCATGGACTCCAGATCTGGCAAAATCAGCGAGACTGCACCACTCTGCACCCGTCGCCCACGGCCCGAGTGGCCCAACACCACGAGGAGGTCTCAACGGCGATTCTGACCCGAGATCTGGTGATCTCGGACCTACCTCGGATCTTCCAGCGAAGCCTGCAGCCTCTTTCTGGAGGATCCCCCCGACCGCGACGGGAGCTGGTAAGAGAAACCCGATACCTAAAGACACCCCTGCACCCGACGCCCCACGGCCTTGGGTGGCCAAACAGACTGTATCCCAGCATCCCCAGGCCTCCCAACTTACCTCTCCAACCGGTGGTCGCCTCCAGAAGATCTCGGTCCCCGAGCCTGCAGTCTTTGTTGAAATCAGAGAATCCCCATTGCAATCAACAGGGCACCCGACGCCAAAACAGCACCCTACACCCAGTCACCCCTGCGGGCGCACTCTGTGTGCTTAACCAAATCCCCCTTTGCCCCGAGCCTAACACCAGGAGCTTTGCTCCCACAATCTTGTGGCCTGCTCATAAGCAGCCACCAAACGGAGGCCCCTATCCCCCATTGGATAACATTGGGCCTCAGCACTCTGCACCTGGCCGCCCTAGTGCCGCTGAGGGTGTAACTAGAGTCCATCCTTGACCCTGGGGGAACCCTTGTTCTAACCCCAGAAGCTGAACTCCAAAGACCGATTACTTACCTGGCAACAGTTAACTTCATTTCTCTCCATAGGAATCCAATGACGGTCTTTCTCTGAAAAATGTTCTAAGTGTGGAGTTGATTTGTATGGAAACCTGAAAAATTACAATGGTGCAAAACTGATTTTACTTACCTTTTCTCTAGTTAATGTCCCAGTGTGATATCTAGGCATATCACACTGAGTAGAAAAAGTAACTTGAAAAGTTATCTAAAAAGTAACAAAAAGTAATCTGTACAGTAATTAAAATACCTTGATTTACCTGTATTTCAAACCACTGAATTTGAACTTGCATTCACTTGTAAACACTGCATAATATTTTGCAAAGCATTTATTTCACTCATCTGTGCCAGGCCTGGCTTGGTTCAAGAAATAAAATAACTTAATATTTGTATACGAACAAAATTGGTCCGAGTTCAGTCTTTGAGTGTGCGACATCATTTGTTGACTGAGTGTGTACAACAAATGCTTAACACGGTCCTCTGATACTGCCTTACTGCTCGACCACACTACCACAAATATAGAGTAAGGTGCTATCTACTTTTACCTCGGCCTACCTTAGGGGTTCAACTGGCTTCTGTTCACACTATTCCTCATTTAGGTATAGTATATACAGAGCTAGCTTCCTACATGTAAACACTCGGGCAAGAAATTATGTCACCCACTCAAAGGCTGAACTCAGACCAATTTGCTTGTGTCAAAAACATTTATTTTATTTCTTGAACCAAGCCAAGCCTGGTGCAGGTAAGTGAAAGAATACTTTTCAAAATCTTATGCAGTGATTTACAGTTGAATGCAGGTTCAAATGCAGTTGGTTGAATTACAGGTAAGTCAACAGTTCAAATTGTTTTTTAGTTACTTTAAAGATTACTGTGCACGTTACTTTTTAGATTACTCTTTAAGTTACTTTTGTTAATCAGTGTGATATGCCTAGATATCACACAGACATTTCTTAGACGAAAAGGTAAGTAATCCACTTTTAGTACATTTGCAGTTTTTCAATGTTTCATACAAACCAACTCCACACTTAGAACAATTTTCAAGGAAAAACAGTCAATGCAATCCTATGGAAGTAAATGAAGTTAACGGTTGGCAGTTAAATACTTATTTGTGAGAGTTGGTATTCTGGGGTTAGAACCAGGGTTCCCCCAGGGTCGAGGATGCACACTCAAAGCACCCTCAGCGGCACTAGGGCGGCGGGGTGCAGAGTGCTTAGGCACAATGTTATCCAATGGGTGTAGGAAGCTGGCTCTGTATATACTACACCAAAGTGAGGTATAGTGTGCACAGAGTCCAGTGGAACCCCAAAGGTAGGCAGAGGCAAAGTTAGATAGAACCTTACTCTCTATTTGTGGTAGTGTGGTTGAGCAGTAAGGCAGTATCAGAGGACCGTGTTAAGCATTTGTTGTACACACTCAGTCAGCAAATGAATTCACACACTCAAAGACTGAACTTCAGACCAATTGTTTTTGTATAAACATTTTTAGTTATTTTATTTCTAGAACCAAGCAAGCCTGGCACAGGTAAGCAATAAATACTTTACAGTAGTAAATGCTGATTGTAAAACAGTTCAATTGCAATTGTAAATGTACTATGGTTTGACTTACAGTATTGTTTCAGAGAAATGCAATCACTTGTAAATACAGTACATAGACTTCAATGGTATTTTCAGTAAAATAACAGGTAAGTTACTTTTGGATTACTTTTTCTTACTCAGTGCTGTATGCCTGGATGCAGCACTGGGACATTTCCTGTAAACAGGTGAGTAACAGCGTTTTTGTTAAATCGTACAATTTTAAAGAATTTCTTTAGGTTTCAAAACTCCACACTTAGAAACTTTTTCAGGAAAAAGTGTCAATGTTATCCTATGGAGGAAAATATGGTCATCGGTTTTTAGGTCTCGCCTAGCGCAGCGCGCATGCGCTGCACTAGGAGAGGGCCTCTTGGAATCACTTCCGTGTGGGTCTGCCTCCTCCCACACATCCCATTAGCCTTTGCGTGTGGCTTTCAATAATGAAAGCACGCAAATGGCCAAAGACGGGTGCATGTCCCGCCTTTCCTCAAAACTTTCACTCCCATGGACTAGGGGTCTCGGGAGCGAGCAGCGGCGCGCAGGGTGCCATCTGTTGTGGATCAGGTTTCCAATTAGCTTTCGCGTGCAGCGGCGGGCAGGATGGCAGCAGCATTCCTTACAGCGCGGGCGCGCTTAAGCCATGCGTGCGCGCCCGTGTATATACACACATTGGATATACACAGAGGCATCTGTTTGTCTTTTCACTAGTTCATGTGTGTATTTATGCAGCCTCATCTATTTACACTAACTCGTTACTTCACCTGTTCACCATTTTGGCATTATTACAATTACTATTTCCACGGCAGCGCATCATCCTGATTGGGTCCTGTAGGAAAGTGGGTTTCTGTTGCAGTAACCCCCCCACTTTTTGCCTGATAACGGATGCACTTTTCCTTGGTGTGCCCTGGGTCCCTGCCAATCAGGTACCCAGAGCCTGTGTTCCTTCCCTAAAAACTGTACTAAAGCCTAAACCCAATTGGCATCTCTGGCCACAGGTAAGCCCCTGGTAAATGGTACCCTAGGTACCCAGGGCACTGTGACCAAAGAAGGCCCCTAAGGGCTGCAGCACTTATTGTGCCACCCTTAGAGGCCCTGTACCCTGACACACACACCCTGCCTTTGCAGGCTGAGTGTCTTGGTGCAGAACTAAACAGAGAGTCGACATGGCACACATCCCTGTGTGCCATGCCCACTAAACACACTACCCTGGCATACCTCAGTCACCCTCTAGCTGGGTGCACTATGCCAGTGGTGTGGGCACAGGTGCATGAGCCCTGTGCCCCTACAGTACCCAGGGCCATTCCTGGGCACTGTAAGTGCAGTGATGCCATTAAGAGTATATGGTGCTGGGAGGTTGTCATTACGAACTCCACAGCACCATAATGGATACACTGAAGACTGAGAAGTTTGGTATCAAACTTCTCAGCACATTAAACCCACACTGATGCCAGTGTGGGATTTAATGTAAAATGCACGACAGAGGGCAACTTAGAGTTGCCCCCTGAACCTAACCTACAATCCACGTCTTGTCGGAGGGGCTGCCCCGGCTGCCACACAGCAGACATGTTGCTGGACCCCTGGGTGGAGAGCCATCCGCTCTCCTGGGCCTGCAACAATGCACATCCTGGGCGAGGTGCTAGGTCTCCTCCCCAAGGATGGGATGGGGAAGCTTCAAAGGTATGCCGCCTTTGTGAGCTTCTCCAGGCCACTTGCTGTACTCAGGAACTGGCCCCCACCGGTTCTGACCCCCTCTCTGATGGGAAGACTGGCGGGAAACCCCAAGGGAGGAAAGGAGATGTGCCAGCCTCTGCCAACCCCACCCCTCAGGTGGGGGAGGCGAGGTGAAGCACAACTCCGGGCTCTCGCCATCTTGAAGATGGGGAGCCCTGCCCAATCAGGACTAGGCTACTGCCCCCCTCCCACAGGAGAGGGGCAGGATAGGGGTGTACTCCACCCCAGGAAGGGACCCATTGGTCCCTGCCCTTTACCTACCTGTAACGCCCCTAAATTTAGTATTTAGGGGCACCCTGAACCTTCCTTCCTCAGATCCAGCAACAAGAAAAGGAAGAAGAAGAAGGACGAGAAGCCGTGCAGAGCTAACAAGAGGACGACGCCCACTGACTTGGCCCCAGCCCTACAGGCCTGTCTCCCCTCGAACCTGCTCCTGCAAAACCCCGGCGTGTCCCGGAGGACCTGCCTGCCTTCACTTTCCAAGCTGTTTCTCCCGTGAACACCGGACGTGTTTGACCTTCAGCTTCTGGTGCCAGCCATGAACCGCGAATCCCGCACACTCTGCACCCGCCGAATCCGGCCTGAGCTCGAGTGGGCAAATACCCAGAGGAGATCCCCGCGGCGATCCTGACCCGAGATCCGGCGACCCCTGACCTGCCTCAAGCCTCCTGACGACGCCTGCAGCCTCAATCCAGAGGACCCCCCACTACCGCGACCAGAGCGGGTAAGAAAATCCGACGTCCCAAGGCACCCCTGCACCCGACGCCCCACGGCCTTGTGTGCCCCAACCAACGGTGCCTAACCAACCCTCTACATCCCAACTTACCCCTCGAAGTGGTGGTTGCTCCTGGAAGGTCCTCGTCCCCGAGCCTGCAGTGTTTCTTTGTCCCGGAGAATCTCCATTGAAATCAACAGGGCACCCGACCTCAAAACAGCACCCTGCACCCGGCCGCCCTAGTGCCGCTGAGGGTGCCCCTTTGGTGCTAACTTGGTCCCCAACGTGCCCTGAGCTTAACCTTAGGAGCTTTGCTCCCACAACCCCGTGGCCTGCTTGCCAGCAGCCACGAACCGGAGTCCCCCTATCCTCCATAGGATAACATTGGGCCTCAACACTCTGCAACCGGCCGCCCTAGTGCCGCTGAGGGTGCAACAACAGTGCATCACTGACCCTGGGAGACCCCTGAGTCTAACCCCAGAACCCTAACTCAAAAGACCGATTACTTACCTCGAAACGGATAACTCGTTTTTCCTCATAGGATAACATTGACACTTTTTCTCCCAAAAAGTTTCTAAGTGTCGGCTTTTGAAAAGTAAGAATATTCCTTAAAAAAAAAAAAAAAAAAAAAAACGCACAAATAACCTAACCGAATTTTCTCAACTGTTTGCAGGAAAGGTCCCAGTGCTGAACCTAGGTGTCCAGCACGGAGTAAGAAAAGTAACTAAAAAGTAACTTACCTGTGAATTGAATTTCCTTCCATAGGATAACATTGGTGATTCTAAGTGTGGAGTTTCTAAACTTTAAAAAATTCATCTAAAATCAGCCGAATTACGAAAACGAATTTACTCACCTGTTATCAGGAGAGATCCCAGTGCTGGATCTTGGTGCCCAGCACTGACCCTGAAAAGTAATCATAACTGTACTTACCGGTAACTTGAATTTCCTTCCATAGGATAACATTGCCTGGTTTTTGCTGAAAAAGTTTCTAAGTGTCGATTTTTGAAACTTACAAATATTCGTTAAAAATCGCCTGTATAACAAAAACACATTCTTTCAACTGTTTACAGGAGATGCACCAGTGCTGGATCCAGGATCCAACACGGAGTTAGAAAAAGTAACAATAACCCCACTTACCTGCTAAGTGAATTTCCTCCCATAGGATAACATTGGTGATTCTATGGGAAAAAGTTTCTGTCAACTTTTAAAATACAATAATATTCCTTAAAAATCACAACTGTAACCAAAACGTTTTTACTCAACTGTTTACAGGAGATGTCCCAGGACTGAATCTAGGATCCAGTCCTGTGGTAAGAAAAGTAATCCAAAAAGTAATCTATTGCATTTAACTAGAAATTCCCATTGAGCTCAATGTATTATTGTGTTTGAAATTGTGTTGCCTATTGCAACAACTGTAACTATTGTATTCAAAAGTCTATTGCCTATTTGAAAAGTATTTAAGTAAAGTAACTCATTCTGAGAGAGAATATTTTGATACCTATTGTTGGTTCTAAAATAAAACAACTATATATTTTGATACAAAACCATTGGCCTAGAGTTCAGTTCTTGAGTGTGTGAGACCATTTGCTGACTGAGTGTGTACAACAAATGCTTTACACTGTCCTCTGATACTGCCTTACTGCTCGACCAAGCTACCACTTTAGAGAGTAAGGTTATATCTAACTTTAGCCTCTGCCAAACCTCTGGGGACTGTGGACTCTGTGCACACTGTACCTATTTGGGAACAGTATATACAGAGCCACTTTCTTACAGGTCCCCGGTGATCTTTTCGCGCGAGCGCGTACGCGATGACCTCACAGCTGTGGCCCCTCACGGCACACAGATGGCGCACATCTGCCAAAAACCATCTTTGGGAAACGGGGCAGAACGAGCCCAGCAGCCGGTGCCTAACGAGGTCGGTGGTGCCTGCCACTTTTCATTTTGGGGACCGGCCCTTTAGGCTGCTGACGGACTTGCCCAGGCATGACGAAGTCGCGGTTTCATCTCGTTACTGACTAGCGCACTGAAAACTACTGGGAAGGTGTTTCAGGTCCATACTTGCTCCCGTGATCTCCAGTCTGTACGTGGCACTGCTGGGGGTAAGGCTGGCATCTCCACCTGCTGAAAACGGGGCTTCAGCGAATCAAAAGAAAAGGAGGCAGGCCCTCTCCTTCTAGTCCTCACTCTCTGGTACAATCTCCCCGCCGCCACAATCCTGATGTTCTAGAAGGATCTTAAAATCCTCCTCTTCATTTGTCCCCTTTCCATCTCTATCCTTTCTCATTCTCGGCGCGAGTTGGGGGGCTGCTTCAATGAATGTCATGCTCTGGTATGCCACCTGTTTGTAAAGCATCTGCATTGCCATGCTGTGGTATGCTACCTGTTGTAAAGCCCATAATTGCCATTGTGTTAAATGGCGCAAAGTTTGGAGTTCATTCCGCGCCTCACATTGTCACCACATTGTGTTATCCGAGGCACATTGTTTCATCCCTCTGCCCCTCACTATAAAATGGAAGCGCTGAAAACCGGCTACTTCAAGTTAAAAGGGAAACATAAAAAATTGGATATTTAAATCGGATATTTAAATGTACAATTCGCATGAGCATTCCAACCGCAGTGGTGGCTAGTCAGAGAATATGTCGCTGGTACGGATGGTGTTGGGCCGCCCTACACTCATCCCATACCTTGTAGACACTGAAGCGATTAGCTCATAGTGCACATTACACAAAACTTGCCTCCCTTTCCCCCTCGCGCCAGTTTTTCTCAAGACCAGAAGTACCTACAATTCGGCACGTAGAGCCTAGAAGCAACATTTTGTGCACACCACGCTATAACAACGTAGTTTACTTCTACAGAGTACTGACGAGCGCGGTCAACTTTAGCAACTTTTTGGCGCATTGTAAGTGCCCATGGACATTTACAAAGGAGTGTATGCAGTATTGAAGGACCCCGAACACGTGAAAAAGGTTTGTGTACTATTTTTGAATGCAGTAAAGTTTAAAAATACTCAACACTTCTTCCACTGTTAAAGAACAAGATGCAGCTTTTCAAGATTTCTGTGCAATATTACAAAATGAGGCACACTATTAAATTATTTCTCAACTCCACTGAAGAATGTCATGCGCATTTAAATGATGTCTGTGCCCCACTTAAATAACGAAAGGCCCTTTGAAATGCTTCCTGAATACTATTAAATAATAATTAAGATTTTCAAATAACTTTTTTTCACAATTATATAATAAGGTGCACTTTTAAATAATTTATCTGCACTGTTACAAATGATGAATACTTTCAAGTTATTTCTGTGCACTACTGAAGAATTGCACCCGACTTTAGAATTATGTCTGTGTACTGTTAAGGAAAGTTGAAGATTGTGGTGCACTGTTAAAGTATGAGATGCACTTTTTAGTTATTTCTGTGCACTGTTAAGGAATGTTGAGCACTTAAGAATATAAGTGTCCTCCTAAATAACGCGGTGTAGTTTGAAATTAATTCAATGCACTATTAGAACATTCTGCCCTCTAGGGGCGGAATGTTCTAATATAGGATGAACTGCCCTCTTACATGATTTCTTTACGGTATCAAAGAATGCAGCACAATATTAAATGATTTCTACATGAACGTTATGTATTTTAAAGTAATTCATGTGCTCAGATTAAATATGTATGTGCTATATTAAAGAAAATTGGACATTTTGGAATGTTTAGCACGTTATAATATTTTCTGTACTTATGGACTCCTCATATACAGCAAAACTACTTACACCTCCCAAAGGCGAGACCTATTGGCTATGCCAATGCTTGTTAGGTAAGTAATCGGTCTTTGGAGTGGAGGTTCTGGGGTTAGACTCAGGGGTCCCCCAGGGTCAGTGATGCACTCTTGTTACACCCAGGGCGGCACTAGGGCGGCAAGGTGCAGAGTGTTGAGGCCCAATGTTATCCAATGGGGGATAGGGGGCCTCCGGTTGGTGGCTGCTGACAAGCAAGCCACTGGGTTGTGGGAGCAAAGCTCCTGGACTTTAGCTCAAGGCAAATGGGGAAACAAATTAGCACCAAAGGTGCACCCTCAGCGGCACTAGGGCGGCCGGGTGCAGGGTGCGGTTTCGAAGTAGGATGCCCTGTTGTTTCCAATGGAGAACCTCCGGTTTCCAAAAGCACTGCAGGTAGGGAGACGAAGGACTTCTGGGTGCGACCACCACTTCGAGGGATAAGTTGGGAAGTTAGGGGTTGGTGAAGCACCGTCGGTTTGGGCACACAAGGCCGTGGGGCGTCGTGTGCAGGGCTGCCTTTTTTGGTCGGATCTTCTTACCAGCTCCTGGTCGGGGTTATGGGGGCCTTCTGGATTTAGGCTGCAGGCGTCGGCTGGAGGCTTGAGGTAGGTCAGGGGTCGCCGGATCTCGGTTCAGGATCGCCGGGGTGACCTCCTCGTGGTGTTTGCCCACTCGAGCTCAGGCTGTGGATGGCGGGTGCAGAGTGGGGCGGATCCGCGGTGTCCGGACGGAGCCAGAGGTTGCAGTTTAACAAATCCGGTGTGACCAGGAGAAGCAGTCGTTAGAAGTGAAGGCAGGCAGGTCCTCCGGGGTTTTTGAGGTTGCTGGCTGCAGGACACACCAGGATTTCGCAGGAGCAGGTTCGAGGGGGATACAGGCCGATAGGGCTGGGGCCAAGTCAGTGGGTGTCTTCCTCTTGTTAGCTGCTGCACAGCTGTTCGGTCCTTCTTTTCTTCTTGTTTCTAGGCTGGATCTGAGGAAGCAAGGTTCAGGGGTGCCCCTAAATACTAGATTTAGGGGCGTTACAGGTAGTTAGATGTCAGGGACCAATGGGTACCTTCCCTGGGATGGGTACACCCCCTAATGTGCCACCCTCCAGTGGGAGGGGGGCAGGAGCCTGTCCCTGGTTGGCTGGGTCCCCCCATCGTCAAGATGGCGGGGACAGAGTTGTGCTTCGCCTCGCCTCCCCCACCTGAGGGGTGGAGTTGGAAGCACACCTCCCTTCCTCACTTGTTTTTCCCGCCGTTTCTCCCGCCCAAAGTGGGGGTCAGAAACAGTGGGGACCAGTTGCTGAGTACAGCAAGTGGCCTGGGGAAGCTCACAAAGGCGGCAAGCCTTTGAAGCTTCCCCTTCGTGATCCCTGCCCATCCTGGGGGAGGAGGGCCTGGCACCTCGTCCCAGGATGTGCATTGTTTCAGGCCCCAGAGAGCAGCAGGCTCTCGACCCAGGGGTCCAGAAACATGTCTGGTGGTGGCAGCTGAAAGCAGCCACTCAGCCTGGACACTAGAGGTGGGTTAGGTTTCAGGGGGGCACCTTCTAAGATGCCCTTTGTGTGCATTTTACATTAAATCCCCCACTGGCATCAGTGTGGGTTTAACGTGCTGAGAAGTTTGATACCAAACTTCTCAGTGTAGCCATTATGGTGCTGTGGAGTTCGTAATGAAACTCCCAGCACCATATACTCTTAATGGCAGCACTGCACTTACAATGTCTAAGAATGGACTTAGACACTGTAGGGGTACAGGGCTCATGCACCTGTACCCTCACCAATGGTATAGTGCACCCAGCTAGAGGGGTGACTGATCTATGCCAGGGCAGTGGGTTGTAGGCATGGCACACAGGGATGTGTGCCATGTCGACTCTTCACTTTGTTCTGCACCAAAACACGCAGCCTGCAAAGGCAGGTGTGAGTGTAGTGGTACAGGACCTCTAAGGATGGCACAATAAGTGCTGCAGCCCTTAGAGGCCTTCTCTGGTCACAGTGCCCTGGGTACCTGTGGTACCATTTACCAGGGGCTGACCTGTGGCCAGAGATGCCAATTGGGTTTAGGCTTCAATGCAGTTTTAGGGAAAGAACAAAGGCCCTGGGTACCTGATTGGCAGGAGCCCAGAGCACACTCAAAGTACATCAGCAGTTCAGCAAAGCAAAATGTGGGGGCAACCATGCAGAAAGAGGGCACTTTCTCACAAACAGCATACCTCTTTTTGGCATACTATACAGGGAGCCAGCTTCCTACACCTGGTGAATGGTTTGTCCTCTTTCCTCTATTAACATGCTGCTATTGTCTTAAAATGTGAACCACATTTTTATGTAGGGCATGCCATGTGTGATACCTTCATTTTCCTAGTCACATGGTAGAACGGAACTGGCAGAAAAAAAGCTTCCAAATGTCCCTAACCAAACTTGCATTAATGAATGACTCCAACCACATTGGCGTAATGCATCTTGCATTTACAATCATTATTGCACATATGTAACTAGCAATGGCATTCCCCCTGAAAGAACAAAATTACACATTTAGAGTCCATTGATTCAACTTCTTTCAAAACCCCATAAAATAATCTGATTTTAATGCTCATGGTTCCCAAATCTAATTCAATACAAACGGCAGTCAATAGACACTTTTTACTTAAACATACATATATAACATGCCACCGTCCTTTATCTTGCACTCCTTTGTCCCAGACTAATAGAAAGACTTCAGAAAAGCTTAAGTTATAAACCAAAGAATATATCCAATGTTACATGTTTGAGTATGTATATCCCCACCCAGGAGCACATGCAAACACCCCTCACCTGCAAGCAGTGTGCTAAATTGCAGTAGGCATCTGGGAAGTCTGGCTTTAGTTTAAGAGCAGTGCGGTATGAAGCAATTGCTTCTGGAATATTTCCTGAATCCTAAAAAAATGCAAAACACAATTAAGCATTTTAGAGCCAGAGAAAGTGAAGTACAATTACAGAAAATATATAAAGCATTTTTTCTTTAGGATATTTATTTCACCTACACAGAAAATACTCTGGCACACTGATTGAACCAATTTCAGATCACATTAGGGCATCACAAAACGTTTTTGGGGAAACATACGAGTCAGTACTTTTAAGAAACTCATCGCAACAGGGTAATTAAACACAAATAGCTGATCAGGTAACCATTATAAGGCCAAATAACCTTAAACTGTCACCCCATTAAGGCCTTGCTGGAACAACGGAAGGGAAAAAAGCAGGAAGTCAGTTATTGGGTTGATAGGGTCTAGATATGCCTAGAACACCTCCACACAACAAACTACTCCCAGCGTACGCATAGATTTTGTGGACACTTCTTGCCGCCCGACATTTACTACCTCGAGAGAAAGGTAAACAGCAGTTCACTTTTTTGCAGGCTCAGATGTAGGATCATGCCCTGCGACATGAGACCCTTCCAAAGCGGTAGCCGGATAGCAGGAAAGATGTTCATGGCCAGAAGTTCTTGGTTCCACACTCTCCTAGCCTTATCCAGAGCAAATAGCATAACTTGAGCCCACTTGTTCTTGATCTTCTTCAGAACTCTGGGAAGGAGAGCTAGAGGCAGGAAGGCAAAAAGGAGTGTCTGCCCCAATCTAACGGAAAGGCATCTCAGAGAGAGTTGCCTTGGGAACTTCAAAGCGTGAAAATGCAAATATTGTGCATTCTCGGGGGTGGCGAAAAGATAGAGATTGGGTTATCGGCATTGCTGAAAGATGTGCGGTGCACCTGGAGTGTAGCCCCAATTCGTGATTATCTAGGGAACACCGGCTGAGTTTGCTCACTCTGCCATTTAAAGATCTGCCAGGTGTTGTACAACCGGTGAAATGCACTCACAACTCAGCCAGATCCAAAGACACAGAGTAGCTTGTGACAGGGCACACAATTTAACTCTGCTTGTTGTAGTACCAAATGGAAGTGGTATCTGTAAGACTCTGAACAAGTTTCCCCTTGTTGGATGGATAGGAGGAAAGCCTTTAGTGCCAACCATATTGCTTGTAACTCCAACAGGTTGATGTGGACGCAGGTCGTAATAAAACACAGATTTCTCTGATCTCCACCTCTCCAAGCTGGCCTCCCTAACCCAGCAACGATGCATCCGTCTCGAAAGTTAGCCATCTGTGGCATAGTGAGAGAAGTCTGCTGCAGGTCCAAATACAGTCCAACAACCATAACTGCAAGTCATTACAGTCTCCTTTGACACCAGGCTGGAATAAGAGAGGTTCCCTTCGTGCTGAGCCCACTGAGACTTACAATCCCCCTGCAGAGCCTGTGCAAGGAAATACACCTTTCGCACGAACCCCACTTCTTTCTAGACGCAGAGGTGTTTTAGTGACTAAACACCGCGGCACTGGCATCCGACACCCACTATATGTCTGACCCCTAAAACCATGAAGTATTGGCTAATCCTCGATTGGCATATTTAACTTAACTGAAAGTCCCAAGTATATGGTACTCTGGGTACCTGCGTCATGTAAGTTAATTGTCACTGGTGGCCTGCAGCAGCTATTCTGCCACCACTAAGTGAGTGCAAAGCTGGTATTCAGGCCTGCCCTTGCAACCTAGCTGTGCAGCGTTAAAACTGCAAATTCGTCGTAGCAAAATAAACCTGTTGCCAGGCCCAAAACGTCCTTTTTAATACTGGTAAGTCACCCCTAAAGTAGGCCTTAATTGCGTGTAGGGCAGGATTCACGGTATTTAAAGAGTGGGACAAGTGTTCTCAAGTGTTAAATGTCCAGGCAGTGAAAAAAATCTCGAAAGTCGTTTTTCATTGAGGCAAGGATGGTTCTCCCACAGAAGAGTACTGGGTTACATTATAACACTTTATTATGTATAACTTCGGTTTGGAAAAAGTTAGAAACATGATTCAGAGACTCAAATTAATAGGAATCTGAAATTCAATCTGATGGTACAGTCGGATTTTAAATTATTTTGAAAATACCACTTTTATACAGTTGGCATTTTCCTGCTAGGAGAAAACAAGCTTTTTGAAGGTTTCACCAATACTTTTTGCCCCATTTGTGATTATTAGGCACTGGTGTGATTACTCAAACTCCCTGAGCCCTTCTAATCAGGACTCGGAGCATGTGCTCAGACCTTTAAAAACTATGCGAGTAGAAAGCTGGCTCAGTACTATACCAAAGTAAGGTAGTGTGCACAGAGTCCAGTGGAACCCCAGAGGTTAGCAGAGGCTAAAGAAGATACCTTACTCTCTTGTGGTAGTGTGGTTGAGCAGTCAGGCTTATCAGGAGGTGTAGGAAAGTGCCCCTATTTGCATGGTTGCCCCCCACCTTTTGCCTAATGTTGATGTAGTTTGACTGAGTGTGCCCTGGATTCCTCCCAACCAGGTACCCAGGGCCTATGTTCTTTCCCTAAACTGTAAGGTTGCAAAACCCAATTGGCAACTCTCTAGCCACATGTCAGTTCCCTTGTAAAGGTACCATGGGTACCAAGGGCACCATGACCAGAGACGACCTCCAAGGGCTGCAGCCCTTATTGTGCCACCCTTAAAGGACCTGTACCTTTACACACACTGCCATTGCAGGCTGCATGTTTTGGTGCAGAACAAAGTGAAGAGTCGACATGGCACACATACCTGTGTGCCATGCCTGCAACCCACAGCCCTGGCAGAGGTCAGCCACCCCTCTAGCTGGGTGCACTATACCAGTGGTGAAGGTACAAGTGCATGAGTCCTGTACCCCTAAAGTGTCTAGGCCAATTCTTAGATATTGTAAGTGCAGTAATGCCATTAAGAGCATATGGTGCTGGGAGTTTGTCATTACGAACTTCAAAGCACCATTACGGCTTTACTGAAAACTGGGAAGTTTGATATCAAGCTTCTCAGCACATTAAACCCACACTGATGCCAGTGTGGGATTTATTGAAAAATGCACAAAGAGGGCATCTTAGAGATGCCCCCTGAAAAACGACCAGCTTCTGGTGGGTTCCCTGACTGGTACACACCAGCCTGCCACCATGAGACACGTTTCTGGACCCCCCCCTGGGATGAGAGCCTTCATTCCTGAGCCCAGAAACAAAACCTTTCCTGGGCAGAGGTGGTCACACCTCCCCGAGGCCAGGAAGAGCCATCTGTGGCAGGGGAGCTTAAAAGGCCTTGCCGCCTTTGTAACACGACCTCCAGCCTCTCCTGCTATCAGGAGCAGGCCCCTTCCTGTCCCCCGTCCTTTTCTGCAGGAAGACAGGTAAGGAAAAGTAGAGCAGCCCAGAAGGTGTGCCCACCTCTGCCAACCCCACCCCTCAGGTGCAAATCAACCAACTGCATTTTAACCTGCATTCAACTGTAATATACTTGCAAAGTATTATTTCACTTACCTACACCAGGCCTAGCTTGGTTCTAGAACTAAAATTACTAAATATTTTTATACAAACAAAATTGGTCTGAGTTCAGTCTTTGAGTGTGTGACATTTCTTGCCTGAGTGTGTACAATAAATGCTCAACACTGCCCTCTGATAAAGCATTACTGCTCTCCCACACTACCACAGAGAGTAAGGTATTATCTACTTTTACCTCTGCCTACCTTTGGGGTTCCACTGGAGTCTGTGCACACTATACCTTACTTTGGTAAAGTATATACAGAGCCAGCTTCCTGCAACCAGTAGCTGAGATTAATTAAAGCATTCCACCCATCACTTTTTTGATTACTTTGATGTGGCACCCTAAGTGAGACTGTTATATTCCATATAGGTACCCTATATAGGCGCAGGTAACACTGCAATCTTTCACCTATATTCTTCCCTACATTACATACATAACGGTTCTTAGGCACTGACCTTTTACCCAGATATGACACTGCATTCAGAACGCGGGTTTTTCCCTGGTTCAATTCTCATACATTATGCATGAGGCTTCTTGGAAGCACAGCAGGACTAACAGTAGGATTACCATCTCCTGTATAATCTCTGTATAAAGTTCAGGCCCAACGTCATCCTTCAGGCCGACACAGTAACACAGCAAGGTAGGACCCCTGGGGAGACCTATGGGTATATATACAGCACATCATGCTTAGGAAGATAGAGGAGACCGTGACTTCCCGGCTGACAAACTGACCAGAGACGCTGAGGTTCCTGCATGCAGATGCTCCAGCTCGCAGTGGTCTAACATCCCTCGTGGGGTGTCCAACTCGAGACCAGGACGGGGTCCTACATTCTCTAACTCTCAGGTAATGGGGGTTGACTAGATCCTAGAGGGATTCTTGGCATATCACCTACATAGATGCTAGGTACATTTAGGTACATCTAGTTAGGGAGACATCGTAGGAGTACGCACATTTAGGTTGCACTTTATCATGTGTTTTATGTACATGTATATGTCTATGATTTCTGCAAGATGGTAGAACTATACCATCCCTTTACTCTTGTAGTATTGCTAATCATATATCTCTGCTGTCTAATGGTTGTTGCAGCTCATTTATTGAACAACTGTTCAATAAATCCTTTTTGACAAACGCCCAGTATGTTTATTCTCAGACAAACTAAGTGAGCACGAGTGACTGAGCGAAAGGTAGTATATTGTTTCCACGATCCTGGGGTATCAGGGTTGTCATGTTCTGAGGTTGCCAAGAACTATTCTCTCCCCGATAAGAGGAGACTCTAGTGGCACTGTGAGCTAACTGATACAGACAGGCTAACGTATCCGGTGGGGGTGCACGGAATCAGTCCGCCACCAAACCCACAGTTTATGTTATCCAAACACGCAGATCCTGTATAGGGTATATAGGAACTACACGACATGGCGCCGCCAACGTTGGTTGGGTACTTATTTAACAGTAGAATCTGAGTAGTTCAGACATGCTATTATCAGAGACCCCTACTCACAAAACACCAGAGACGTCTGGAGTGGGTGGGCACAAACTCCGCCACAGCTGAGCAGGCGAAAAATCCTATCTATTGGCTGTTGGTTTATCAATCTTGAAGGACATATTGTTCCTAAAATTGTGCAAAAACACCTTCTTAGTTCCCTGGGAAAACTTCTTTACAAAATGACTGAGACAGGAGATAGTACAGTAGTAGATCTGCACCCCTCGGGAGAAGAAGATGCAAATGCAATACAAATTGCACCGAATTTTAGAAATACAGTCACCCTGAAACTGCTGGAACATGGGTTATCATCTAGGGGTGGCATAGTAGTTTTCGTGATTGAGGCACACGAATCAAACCGAACAGAGGTATTTTATTAGTGGGTTACATTCCCAGCAGCAAATGCAATGCAAGAACACAGACATTTCACTCTTACACAGAAGGAGATGCACCAATGGAATATTGGCTGTTCGAGGACATTGAGGTTCCACTCATGTACCAGGAACACTTATAATGGTTTAAAGGCGCCCTACCCCACATAAGAAGAGTAAGACTCGGCCCGCTCGGAAGAGAAGGGGCAACATGGCCAATATTAGCAGCCTACCCACCACATCCTGACATTGAAACAATGCCACAAGGAGACTTACTCATACAACACAAAGATTTAATTAAAATCTATAGGAACATGACGCAATTCGTCATGAGGACACTTACAGTCCAACCAGCAATAGTTGCAACAAATGGAACTCAAATTCAGGGTACAGCAACGAATAGTTTCTTACCTGTCGGTATAGTTTTGCAGCTTGAAGACTTTCTGGATTCACTATGCTGTGCATTATTCCGCGGAGTAGTGGTTGGGTCCGGTATCGTAGTCTTTTTTCTGTTTTTTTTTTTTTTTTTTTTGTGTAGCCCAGGTGGGCGTCGACGCCCACCATTTGGTGTCCTCCCGTGTCGTCGGCGCGCTTCCTCCGGAAGCTCCCACCCTAGGCGCCATCTTCGGATTTTTTTTTTGTCTTGTGCTTGTGTTGTTAATCCTTTTACCCTTTTGAGGGTGTTTTCCATTTGTTAGTCCCATCTTCCTCCTGTCTCATCTTTCTGACGGAGGCGGGTGGGTTCGCTAGTGAATCCAGAAAGTCTTCAAGCTGCAAAACTATACCGACAGGTAAGAAACTATTCGCTTTGCAGCGTGAATCTTTCTGGATTCACTATGCTGTGCATAGACTTTGTAGCGGTTTGCTATATTTGTGGCGGCTGGGTGGAAGATGAGCGTTGGTTGTTGAATATATGTTGAAGCACTTTTTGACCTACTTGTGCTTCTTTGTTCATCTGTATATCCACGCAGTAGTGCTTAGTGAACGTGTGCACTGAAGCCCATGTTGCCGCCAGGCAAATGTCTTGGATAGGTGTGTTTGCTAGGAAGGCTATTGTTGCTCCCTTTTTCCTGGTTGAGTGAGCCTGGGCTGCTCCCTGTAGCTCTTGGCCTGCCTGTTTGTGGCAGTATTGAATTGTTTGTGCGATCCATCGTGCGATGGTATTCTTAGTCACTGGTCTGCCCAGGAAACTGCTTGCGAAGGACACAAAGAACTGCTTTGTCTTTCTACAATCCTTAGTCCTTTCGATGTAATGCATTACTGCTCTTCTGGCGTCCAGAGTGTGCAGTGCCCTTTCAGCGCTGGTGGATGGTTTCTGGAAGAAACTGGGAATTTGTATTGTTTGGTTTATATGGAACCTGGACACCACCTTTGGCATGAAGTGTGGGTCCGTCCTCATTACCACCCTGTCATTGTGAATCTGAATGTAGGGTTCTTGTAGTGTGAGTGCCTGCAACTCGCTCACCCTATGTAGCGAGGTAATCGCTACCAGAAAGGCCATCTTTATTGTGAGCATATGTAGCGATGCCTTGTGGATGGGTTCGAACGGTGCTTTCATAAGCTGTGTTAGAACTACATTGAGGTTCCATGCAGGCGGTGGCATCCTCTTTGGCGGTGCTATTCTTTTGGCTCCTTCCAGGAATCTTTTTACTACTTGAGATGTAAAGAAGCTTTTCCCTGTTTCTCCTCTTGTATAGGCTACTATTGCTGCCAGGTGCACTCTTAGCGAAGTGCAGCTTAGGTTACTTTTTAGTAAGTGTGTTAAGTATTTTAGCACATTTGATTCTTTAGTGATTCTCCTGTGGAGCTTATTGTTGATGCACCATTCAGTGAATCTCTTCCATTTTGCTGCATAGCATTTCCGTGTGGTGGGTCTCCTCGCTTCTCGCAGCACTGCCAGCGTGCTTTGTGGAAGCTTGAGGTGAGCGAACTCTAAGTCCTCAGGAGCCACGCTGCTAGGCTGAGGCTCTCTGGCTCTGGATGGAGTACCCTTCCGTTTTGCAGCGAGAGCAGGTCTTTCCTTCTTGGGAACTTGTGTGGTGGTCCCTGTGCCATCTCCACGATCTGCGAGAACCAGGACTGCCTGGCCCACTGTGGTGCTACCAGAATTAGCGTCATGTTGCTTGTTCTGCACTTGCTGAGCACTTTGTGTATCAGCGGTATCGGTGGAAAAGCGTAGGCAAATGTCTTTGACCAGCTCATCCATAGGGCATTTCCCTTGGGATTGATGGCCTGGCTGCCTGGATGCGAAGTATTGGCATTTTGCATTCTGGTGTGTTGCAAACAGGTCTAGTTGTGGGGTCCCCCACTTCTTGAATAGTTTTTGCGTTTTCTGCGGGTTGAGCTCCCACTCGTGTGAGATGGACGTCTGTCTGCTCAGTCTGCCTGCTTCCACATTGTCCTTCCCTGGCAGATGTATTGCCAGCAGGTCTATTTGTAATGGAATTGCCCATTTCCATATCTGTTGCGCTAGATTTGAGAGCGTCACTGAGTGTGTTCCTCCCTGCTTGTTGATGTAGAACATCGTTGTGGTGTTGTCTGTTTGTCCTAACACCCTTTGGCCGAACAGCTGTTTCTGGAACGCTTTTAGGGCAAGGAACACGGTCTTGAGTTCTAGGTAGTTGATGTGTTTGACGGCATCTGTTTGTGTCCATAACCCCCTTACCTTGAGCAGTTTCATGTGCGCTCCCCACCCCATTTGGGATGCGTCTGTTGTGATGGTCACTGTTGGAGTTGGTGGTGTGAATGGGTTTCCCCTTGTTATGTTGTCCCTGTTCCACCATTTTATCTCTTCCTCCACTGCGTGCGTTACAACCACTATATCTTCCCAACTCCCTGTTGCCTGTGACCATTGCTGTTGCAGCCATTCCTGGAATGGTCTCATGTGTAGCCGAATATAGGGGACTAAATGTATGCAGGATGCCATCATGCCCATGAGCTTGCTCACTGTCCTCACTGTCAGACGTTGCCCCTTCAGGTAGCGGCGAGTCTCCTTCAGTAGTGCGAGGATCCTTTTCTCGCTGGGGAACACTCTTCCCTGAATGGTGTCGATTTTCGCACCCAGGAAGATCTTCACTTGTTCTGGTTCCAGTGATGACTTCTCTTCGTGTATGGAGAAACCTAGTTTTGTCAGCGTTTGTGTGACATGCTGAGCATGTAGTTTGCATTGGTTGTAGGAGTTCGCCTTACCAACCAGTCGTCTAGGTAGGGGTATACGTGTATCCCCTGTCTTCGCAGATGTGCTGCTACGGCAGCTAGGCATTTGGTGAATACTCTTGGCGCTGATTTGAGGCCGAAGGCTAGGGCCGTGAACTGGTAGTGCGTCTTGCTGATGGTGAATCTGAGCAGATGCTTGTGTCCTTCGCTCATGGGGATGTGCAGGTAGGCATCCTTGAGGTCTATTGTGGACATAAAATCCCCGTGCCTTATTTGAGGTATGACCTCTTGTAAGGACGTCATCTTGAACTTTTGAGTTTTTATGTATTTGTTTAGGAACCGTAGGTCCAGTATGGGCCTTAACGTTTCGTCTACCTTTGGTACGAGGAAGTAGTTGGAGTACACTCCTGTGCCCTTTTCTCTGTACGGCACCCTTTCTATAGCCTGTTTGTGGAGGAGTTCTTGTGCTTCCTGCCACAATAGTGACAGCTCTTCTGTTGAATGTTTCCTGTTTGTTGGCCTCTTGTTTGGTGGCCTCTTTACGAGTTCTATGCAGTAGCCGAACTGTATGATGTTGAGTATCCACTTGTCGGTTATCTTCTCCCACTCCTGGGAGAAGTGCTTTAGTCTGCCTCCGATGGGCGTTGTATGATGGTAAATTTGTAAATGTTGTCCGTGTCTTTTGTTGTGCCGCGGCACTAGTGATGTTGGGAGTGCGGGCACGTTTTGTAGTGTGGAGTCACTTGGGGCGGGTTGCTGACCGCCTCTTCGTGTATTTCCTCGTCCGCTTGGTCGGCTTCGAAAGGACTGGCCCCTCTGTTGGTTCTGCCAGCCTTGTTGCTGCTGACCCTGTTGCGCTTGGCTGCTTCCCTGAAATGTTTGCTGGAAGGCCTGGTGCGATGTTCCTGGCTGGTTCCCACCTCTGCCGTTTGGTCTTCGTGAGGGGGTGCCTCTTCTCATACCCCTGAACTGTAGTGCTCCCATGGACCTTGCCGTCTCGTTATCTTTTTGAGCTGCGTCAGCGTCTCGCCCACGGGCGTGCCGAACAGCTTTTCCCCGTTGAAGGGCAACTTCAGGATGTTGTTTTGCACCTCCGGCTTGAACCCGGAGATCCTGAGCCAGGCATGTCTCCTCTCTGTCACCCCGATCATCATCAGCCTGCTTGATGTATCAGCTGCGTCTAGGGCCGACTTCAGGCTGGTGTTGGCCATGTTCTACCCCTCCTCCACCAGGTGTTCCGCTCTCTGCTGTTGTTCGGTGGGGATCATTTTGAGCAACTGCCCCACTTCTTCCCAGTGCTGGTAGGCGTGCCTGTAAGAAAGTGGCTCTGTATATACTGCACCAAAGTAAGGTTCAGTGTGCACAGAGTCCACAGTCCCCAGAGGTTTGGCAGAGGCTAAAGTTAGATATAACCTTACTCTCTAAAGTGGTAGCTTGGTCGAGCAGTAAGGCAGTATCAGAGGACAGTGTAAAGCATTTGTTGTACACACTCAGCAAATGAAGCCACACACTCAAGAACTGAATTCTAGGCCAATGGTTTGTATATAAAAATATAGTTGTTTTATTTTAGAACCAACAATAGGTGTCAAAATATACTTTCTCAGAATGGGATGCTTTGTTCAAACACTTTACAAATAGGCAATAGACTTTTTGATGACAGTAGTCACAGTTGTTGCAAGAGGCAACACAATTTCAAACACAATGCAAAATGGAGCTCAATGGAAAGTTTTGGTTAAATGCAATTAATTACTTTGTAGATTACTTTTTCTAACCACAGGACTGGATCTTGGATTCAGTCCCGGACACTTCCTGTAAACAGGTGAGAAAAAGCGTTTTGGTTATAGTAGTGATTTTTGAGGAATATTACTGTATTTCAAAAGTTGACACTTAGAAACTTTTCTGGGTAAAATTACCAATGTTATCCTATGGAAGGAAATACAGTTTGCAAGCAAAGTATGTTTACGTTACTTTTGTAATCCAGTGCTGGACTCCTAGGTTCAGCACTGGGACATTTACTTAAAACAGGTAAGTAATTACGTTTTTGTAGTTTGTACGATTTTTAAAGAATATTTGTATGATTCAGAAATCGACACTTAGAAACTTTTTCAACAAAAAGCAGGCAATGATATCCTATGAGAGGAATTTCCAGTTACTGGTAAGTACGGTAAAAATTACTTTTCATGGTCGGTACTGGACTAAAAGATGCAGTACTGAGGTCTCTCCTGATAGTAGGTGAGTAATTCGGAATTCGTTACTGTTGTGATTTTTAAGCAATATTTTGGTATTTCAAAAGTGGACACTTCGAAGAAATTTCACAGAAAACCAGTCAATGGATCCCTATGTAAGAAAATTCAATTCGCCGCTAAGTTACTTTTAACGTTACTTTTGTAATCCAGTGCTGGACTCCTAGGTTCAGCCCTGGGACAGTTACTTAAAACAGGTAAGTAATTACGTTTTGGTAGTCTGTACGATTTTTAAAGAATATTCTTGTATTTCAAAAGTTGACACTTAGAAACTTTTTCACAAAGAACCACCAATGTTGTCCTATGGAAGGAACTTCAATTCACAGGTAAGTTACTTATTAATTACTTTTGTTACTCAGTGCTGGACACCTAGGTTCGGCACTGGGACCTTTCCTGCAAACAGTTGAGAAAATTCGGTTAGGTGATTTGTGCGATTTTTAAGGAATATTCTTAGTTTTCAAAAGTCGACACTTAGAAACTTTTTGGAAGAAAAAGTGTCCATGTTATCCTATGAGGAAAAATGAGGTAAGTAATCGGTCTTTTGAGTTAGGGTTCTGGGGTTAGACTCAGGGGTCTCCCAGGGTCAGTGATGCACTGTTGTTGCACCCTCAGAGGCACTAGGGCGGCCGGGTGCAGAGTGTTGAGGCCCAATGTTATCCTATGGAGGATAGGGGGACGCCGGTTGGTGGCGGCTAGCAAGCAGGCCACGGGGTTGTGGGAGCAAAGCTCCTAGGGTTAAGCTCAGGGCACGCTGGGGACCAAGTTAGCACAGAAGGGGCACCCTCAGCGGCACTAGGGTGGCCGGGTGCAGGGTGCTGTTTTGAGGTCGGGTGCCCTGTTGATTTCAATGGAGATTTTCGGTTTTGGTTTTCAGCTGCAGGCTCGGTCCAGGAAGACTTCCAGGAGGAACCAACAGCTGGGCAGGTAAGTTGGAGGGCTCGGGGACGTAGGTGCACCTCGGGTTCCTTTCTCCAGGGCGCAGGGCGGCTGGATGCAGGGGTGTCTTTGAGGTCGGATTTCACCTTACCGGGCCACTCGCGGTTGGGGGGTCTCCGTGAAGAGGCTGCAGGCGACGTCGGGGAGTCCTGGAGGGGTCAACCCAAGGTGGACTCGGACTATGGAGAGCTGGGGGACCTCGCTGGGACCGGTGGGCCACTTGAACTCGGGCTGTAGGCGACGGGTGCAGTGGTGGTTCCAGGCGTCGGGTTTCTTTTTCCTCAGCAGGCTCGGAGTCTTTGTTTGGGGTTTCTTTTGAACAGAGCTGCTGTTCACAGGAGATCCGGTCTTTGTTGAAGGCAGTCAGTCCTCCCCGGGGTTCTGGAGGTCGCTGGCTGCAGGACAAGACGATTTTTGGCGCAGGATCTCTGGAAACTGCAGACGGGCCGGTAGGGCTGGGGCCAAGTCAGTTGTTCTCTGCAGTCTCCTCTGCTGGGCGTCTTCTGTCGTCCTTTTTCTTCTTAGGTTTCGGGAATCTAAGGAAGGAAGGTTCAGGGTGCCCCTAAATACTAGATTTAGGGGCGTTACAGGTAGGTAAAGGGCAGGGACCAATGGGTCCCTGCCCTGGGGTGGGTACACCCCCTATCCTGCCACTCTCCTGTGGGAGGGGGGCAGGAGCCTAGTCCTGATTAGGCAGGGCTCCCCATCTTCAAGATGGCGAGAGCCCGGAGATGTGCTTCACCTCGCCTCCTCCACCTGAGGGGTGGGGTTGGCAGAGGGTGGCACACCCCCTTTCCTCCCTTGGTGTTTCCCGCCAGTCTTCCCGCCAGGATGGGGGAGGAACCGGTGGGGACCAGTTGCTGAGTACAGCAAGTGGTCTGGGGATGCTCACAAAGGCGAAATGCCTTTGAAGCTTCCCCCTGCCCATCCTGGGGGAGGGGCCTAGCACCTCACCCAGGACGTGCATTGTTGCAGGCCTGGGAGAGCGGATGGCTCTCTACCCAGGGGTCCAGCAACATGTCTGCTGTGTGGCAGCCTAGGCAGCCCCTCAGACAAGACGTGGATTGTAGGTTAGGTTCAGGGGGCAACTCTAAGTTGCCCTCTGACGTGCATTTTACAGTAAATCCCACACTGGCATCAGTGTGGGTTTACTGTGCTGAGGAGTTTGATACCAAACTTCTCAGTCTTCAGTGCAGCCATCATGGTGCTGTGGAGTTCATGCTGACGACCTCCCAGCACCATATACTCGGAATGGCAGCCCTGCACTTACAGTGCCCAGGAATGGGCCTGGGTACTGTAGGGGCACAGGGCTCATGCACCTGTACCCTCACCACTGGCATAGGGCACCCAGCTAGAGGGGTGACTGAGGTATGCCAGGGCAGTGTGTTTGTGGGCATGGCACTCAGGGATGTGTGCCATGTCGACTCTCTGTTTTGTTCTGCACCAAGACACTCAGCCTGCAAGGGCAGTGTGTGTGTGTCAGGGTACAGGGCCTCTAAGGGTGGCACAATAAGTGCTGCAGCCCTTAGGGGTCTTCTCTGGTCACAGTGCCCTGGGTACCTAGGGTACCATTTACCAGGGGCTTACCTGTGGCCAGAGATGCCAATTGGGTTTAGGCTGAGTACAGTTTTTAGGGAAGGAACACAGGCCCTGGATACCTGATTGGCAGGGATCCAGGGCACACCAAGGAAAAGTGCATCAGTTATCAGGCAAAAAGCGGGGGGGTTACTGCAACAGAAACCCACTTTCCTACAGTGCCTATTTATAAGGGCATTGGAGTTGGCGGTGCGCCAATGTATTGCCGCATTTCTTTCAATTTTCCTCCCTGTGAGGTCTATCCTTTTGCTCTCCTTGTCTGGGGGCGGACCGGAGTTTGTGGGAACGTTGGCCCTCTTCCTGGCTGTTGCTGTTATTATTGAATCAGCTGGCACAGATCCCTGGATATATGGTGGATCCTTTGAAGAGTGTTTATATTTTTTCTCAGCTCTGGGGGTGACCGCTCTGCAGGTAGATGGCTCCTTGAAAGCCTCCCTGCCTTGGTCTAGCACACTAGGGAGCATAGGAAGGAACTGGCTCCTAGTTTGTGTTGGTAGCAGTGTTTTCAGGAGAAAACAGGCTTTTGGCTTTCCCTCCTCCATTTCCACTTTATAGGCGGCTGCCGCGTTCCTGACGACCATGTTATAAACTCCTATGTCGTCCGGCGGCGAAGGCTTCGACAGATACGTTTCCACGGCCTCCTCTGGGTTTTCGGCGTCGAGATCCTGCCATTCCAGGTCTTGAGCCTCCGAGGGTGTCGAGCCGAAGTGCGATTGCTGGTCGTCATCACCCTCCGTATAATAGTACAGGGCCTCTTCGTCCTGTTGTTCCGATGGTTCGGGAGTTTTCGGCGGCTCGATGGTGTCGAACTCCTCTTGCGTTTCCGCTCGACGACCGTCGAGGGCTTCGAAGGGATGGTGTATCTACTCATCCGGTCGTCGAAGTCCTTCTTTCTTTGGATGATACTGGCCATTTCGGCCTCGAGCCTTTTCTTCTTCCTCTCCATCTGCGCCGCTTGATCGGCGTCGAGAGTTTCGGCAGTTCTCTTCGACGTTGTAGTTGACGTCGGAGGTGCCTTCTGCTCTTTTCCCTTTGGCGTCGCGTGCGGTTTCTCGGAACCGTGCTTCGACGACCTGGGTGTGTCAAGAGCTTTCGCCGACCGGGAGTCCTTTTCAAAGGATCCGCTGGGCTGTTTGTCCGTGGACGCAGCTTCGGTCGTCGAGTGCTTCGACGCCGGTGCTCCTTTCGAGGACTTTGGCTCGGGTTTCGAGGAGTCTGTCGGGGTTTTTTGGGTCGACGTGTCTCTTACCTCCTTCCTGGAAGTGTTATCGGTCTCTACGACCATGCAGTCCTCTGGTCCACGATGTTGTCCTCTTCCCCACTGGAGAGGCCCAGGTCCCGCAGCGACAGAGGTGGCCCTTGGCCCTGCATGCTGTAGTTTGCTCTCCTCTGTCTGTCCCTCACCCTGAGGGTCTTGGTGGCGAATGCTGCGCAGGCGTTGCAGTCGCCGCTTTGATGGTCGATCGGTAGGCAGAGGTTGCAGACTGGATGCTGGTCTTTCTGCGCGAACTTGTGGTGGCAGTTACGACAGAACTTGAGTGGTGTCATGTCCATTCCCGCGCTCAGGGAGCCCCCTGTGTGCGCATTCTCCGTTGGACGTCGAAGTTTTCTCTACCTCTCGCCCGCTTTGTCGTCCCGGTAGTATGTTCTTTGTCTTTTGATGAAGATCTCCAATTTTTCTCGGTTCTTTCTGCTTTCTTCTCTCCTTTTCCAACTCTGGAGCTCCTCACGACGATCCAGAAAAAAAAAAAAGAATCCGAAGATGGCGCCCTAGGGTGGGAGCTTCCGGAGGAAGCGCGCCGACGTCACGGGAGGACACCAAATGGTCTGGCGTCGACGCCCACCTGGGCTACACAAAAAAAAAAAAAAAAAAAACAGAAAAAAGACTACGATTCCGGACCCAACCACTACTCCGCGGAATAATGCACAGCATAGTGAATCCAGAAAGATTCACGCTGCAAAACTAAAATTACACCACAAACATTACACGCGGTAATGGTTAAAATGCCCACAAAACGTTAACAAATACCATTCTGGGTAGCTCAGAAAATAACTCGGGTAGAGGCAGTATTCCCAAATACTACCCCGTATGAAAAACACAGAATGTTAACAATCTGCTTGCCCATGGGGATAACACCACAAGTAGAGGATTGTACCACTTGGGGTACACTCTTTGCTGCCATTTATACCAAAACTCATGGTGTCCCGTCATTAGCAATAGTACCAGATGTATTAAGACAAATACAAAATGAGTACGGAGCAGAGCCTGCCCTAAACTTAGGGATGAAGTTACTAGGTAACTATGCCCAGGTATCAGCCATAATACTAGCTACTATTAAAGAGGAAGCAGCTTCAGTGGCTATCCGCCAACGCCTAAGGGAGTTCAGTCCTGTAGATCAACAACACGAACTACCCAAAATAATTGAAACTGCATATGCATAATTAGGCAGAGACAGTTTGGGTGGGAAAGCTTTAAAACCACAACTGATGGGCAGTCCTGAAAAGGACACTTCTAAGCAGACACCTACTTCTACTAAGAAGAAGTGGGACAATACAAAACAACAAAACTTTAAAGGAAACGGATCTCAATCGCGAGGTAGATCTCCACAGGAGCCCTCCAAAAAGAGGTACAACCTTAGGAATAGGGATAACATTAGGAAACCTGACAGGTATCAGGATACTGATACACGTTCCTCTCGTTCCTTTCAGGGTTCATCGAAAAACTCAGAGAGGGAAGGACGGTCAGAAAGACAAGAAGAGCGTACAAAGTCCAGAGACAAGCACAGCACGCTCAAGATTACACTTCCAAAAAAGAAGAAAAGCAAAAGCCACAGTTCAAAAAGAAGAAGGTTGCAAGTCTAAAGATCAGACATGCCCAGAATTCTGAGGACTCGACTACTGAACGGGGAATGGGCTCCGACGATGCTCGACAGTGCGGCAGAAATAACAATAGCTCGCCAGAACCTGAAGGAATTTCTTGTGACAGTGGACTTGAATGATTATATCACGGTAGAAACACCAGATACTAGGGTAAGTGTCCCACAAAGTATATGAAATAACGCTCCAGATGGAGGGGGACAAGTGTAGAACAGTGAGAGGTCTCTTTTGGGAGAACCTGACGTTTGGCTATGACATTTTGTTAGCTGAACAAGATTGGCCGCCAGCATTCGTCATGGATTGCTCTTAAGGAGAAACAGTAATTCTTCCGGCTTTCTCAGACCATATTCCCAGGCATTTGCAACACATATGCGCAGGAGTGGGCGGTAGCCCAGGCTCCAGCATTATACAAAAACCATGTTGGATGAAGATTCAACCCACCACATTATTCCTTTAAAAAATACTCTGACTGCACAGAGGCAGTATCCAATAAAGCAAGAAGCTAAAAAACAGGTCAGGGAGATCTTAGATCAACTTGAATACCAAGGGGTGATTGAAACTTGCACCTCACCAATGAACAATCCTTTGTTTCCTGTCATGAAACCTGACAACACATTGTCTAGTTTTAGATTATAGACATTTAAACACTTGCACTAAGACATTTGCAGTCCAAAATGAAAACAGTGCCACATTAATGAATAACATTGTACGGAAAAAATATAAAACACTTGATATCGCAAATGGATTTTTTTGCCAAAATATAGCGCCTGAAAGCAGGTAGCCAACAGCCTTCTCAGCGCTAGGGACCCAGCGGCAATTTCGTCGACTCCCCCAAGGGTATAACAGCCCGGGGTTGTTTTCGGCCAAAGTAATTGAGTTACTTCAAAATTTGGATAAAGAGGCATTGTCCTATGTGGATGATATTTATCTAACGGACGATGACCTAGAGGAGCACTTGAACAGAGTGAATACCATAATTTTGGGATTTGCATCCGAGGGCTACAAATTCAACTTTAAAAAATCAAAAATTGCCCACCTCAGTGTCCTGTTTTTAGGATATGAGCTTTCAAGTGAAGGAAAAAGCCTAGCAGCCAATTTTTTAGAAAATTGTGCGCTGCTCCAACCTCCAAAATCATTGAAAAATTTACAGTCAATTCTGGGATTCCTAAATTTTGGTAGAACATACATTTTGGATTACGCAGAAAGAGTAAAACCTTTCTACGATTTAATAAAACCTGATTTTTCAGTAAAACAATGGACACAGGAACACACAGATACACTTCGTTCCTTACAAGCTGACATGATAGCTTCCAAACACTTGCAGACACGCGTTAACGTACGCAACCTGGTGATCCGTATAGTTGAGGGTCAATCCAGGTACACCTATCTAACATATAATGAAGGTGAAACAGTACCAATTGCATACAAATCACATTTGTATACAAATGCTGAGATGCGTTTCGCATCCACAGAAAAGATTGACAGCAGTACAGACTGCTGTAGTGAGAGAAAGAGCACTGGCTCAGGAGAAACTAATAATAGTAGTGACTCCAGTTCCAGCCTTAGAGGCTGCGACAAAGGCAAGCGTTACTAACGCTAAAGCCTTACATCCGAGATGGATACAATGGGCTAATTCTCTCACTGCAACAGATGTAGAATACAGGTACGACCCAAATTTAAAGACACAAGCATTTCTGCAATACGAACAAGAATATCCTCTGCCCAACGAAATAATGCCTCTTGATCAGTATGAATATATCATTTACGCTGACGTATCTGCTCAACCGGCCATAGGAAGTAAGCAACAATTTAGCGCAGCATGTGCAATCATTAAAGGTCGCATGTGGGATGGAAAGTTCCATCCAAGTTGCACGAAAACGCAATCTCTAGGAGACTGCACGGCACAGCTGGCAGAATTAAAAGCCCTAATACTGGCACTAGTGAATACGGATCGAGAATTCCCCACACTAATTGTGTGCGATTCCTTTTACTGTGTGCTGTCATATAATGAATATTTGCAGCACTGGGTTCAAAACGGGTTCAAAGATGCAAAAGGTGGCACAATTAAGCATAAAATGCTATGGGAACAGGTAGTGGAGTTGAAATCCGGAATACCGAGGGCTCACGTGATACATACACTGAGTCATCAGCGTGATGGCGTTCACGTTGAAGGGAATTCATTGGCTGATGAAGCCGCGAAGGGGGCTGTACGAACGGCTTCCGTAGCTGCAATCACTCTTTCTAAAACGAGAATAGACGGTGAGATTATGGTAGCTGTCATTGCTTCACGCAAAAACAGCAAAGCATTACCAAAGTAGTTTCCACTCAAGTACTCCTACAAGTTAGATGCCAATAACATTCCATTTGCTCAGATTCCTGGAGTGGGGATAGAGTAATTCCAAATATGGATCGTAGGTTAGGTTTAATTCTAGCAGCACACGAAGGGATAGGTTCTGCACATACAGGAGTTACGGCTTCATTGTTGAAACAACGCTATTGGTGGCCTGGATTAACAAAGCAGACTAAAGACTGTCTTGAAATGCGACATCTGCCAGCAGATGAAAGGTTCCACCGTAACACGTCCAGCGCAGACACCTCTGTTAATATCTGACAAACCACTAGCGTGTGTTTATTTGGACCACTGCGGCCCCTTACAAAGAGATGGGGCTTACAGGTATATCATGGTTGCAGTGGATTCCTGCTCGAGATTCCTATGGGTGTGGCCCCAGTGCTCGGCTGACGCTCGAACTGTTATAAAAGATTTGCGAGTCTTCATAGGGACATACGCAATAGGCACATTACATTCTGACCAGGGCCCTGCGTTTAGCTCTCGGGCTTACAAGGAGGCCATGCGAGGATTGGGTGTAGCATTGCAGTACTCATCTCCGTACCATCCCGAGGGAAATTCGGTTGTGGAGAGAAAAAAACGGGACTTAAAGCAATCTTTAACAGCTAGCGTATTAGGCACGGGTGAAAGTTGGGTAAAACATTTGTATGGAGTCCAGCGAGCTATGAATAACACGCCAAGAAGTTCTCTGGGGGGGTGGGTCACCCCTTATGAGGTCCTATTTGGAACAAGAATGTGGGTACCTGATCTTGATTGTGAAGGCACAGTGGCGGATGTAAAGCCTTTTGACATCAATGATCGTTTGGCTGTTTTAGAGGATCTAAATGAATCCAGGACACAACAAAGTAATGTCCATCTGAAGCAGACCGCCACTGGGGAAGTCAAATCAGTCACGGCAAGACCTGTCTGGATCCCAAAAGTCGGGGATCTGGTCGGAGAGAAAATAGTGGACAATAAAGAATTTGGGCCATCCTACAGAAAACCTGTACAGGTCCCAGCAGTTGAAGGAACAAGAACTGTACTTCTACCGCCTCTTGCCGGAAAAAAGGAGAAAAGATTTGTCTCAATCGACCTAATCAAACCACACTATGTGGCCGATACGGAGTAGTAGGCCACGTGGACTCCCAAGAAGCAGACGCCCTCCTCTCGCTACAATTCAAGAAGTTCAAACAGAAAGACTCATAGTGTTCGAAGAGTCACCTGTACGGAATGAACTATGCAACAATGCTATGGAACTCGTTCCTATTGAACCTGAAGTGCAAATTCAGAATCAAAATCAAAGACAAATTGCTGTTAGATCAAATACAGATGTCTACGTCAACATGCCTCGACAAGAGCAAAATACGATTTCAACAAATCCTGATGCAATTCCAACAATTGATCGAACTGCTTTGGGCTACTTCATAAACTTTGATACGTTTTCTTTGGATCCAAGTGAACCTGAAACGACGCCAGCCCAAAAATCACGCCAGTAGCAAGTAAAAGACTTTCTGAACTTTCTTAGAAGAACTTACCTGGTATCACCGTGGGTAGAACTATGGATAATTACTGGGGTGCTTTTCTTTCTTTTCTGGTTAGGCTTAGTGATAGTTTTTAATATGCTTGTTAATGGACAATACATTCGGCAAAGCTCTGCAGCCCAAAAGGTGAATTTAATTTTAAAACCACATCAATCATCTCATCAAGAACAAAGAGACTGGTCATCAGTGAACATTACAGCAGTTCCTATACCTGACGGTATAGTGTGGGACAAGATTGATTTCGATATATTCGGCCCGACCGAACTTTTAAAAATACCTCATTTATTTAAAATATCATTAAGTGATATCATTACCTCAAGTACATTTTCCGATGATTGGGATTTTGAAACAGTTAATAACATGTCTGATCTGGAAAAATCTGCTGCGTTTTCTAATAGTGAAACATTGGAAAGCACATCAGATTTCAAGACTATGTATTGTTATCAACATTATGGTCATCACTTTCTGCATAAATCTGCAAATCCTAGAAATGTGTTCACTTACCACCTGTGAGAACATTGTCCAACACCGCCGAAAGGCAGTTCAAAACATTTACACAAAAGTTTCCATATTTTTCAGGGTTCAATATATCTGACCCAGCCTCATATTATTATAAGGTAACATCAGCACAGAAAAATATGTTAACAAGCACCAAACAGATTTACTCTGCTTCCTTTATTGCCCAGTTGTCTGAACAAGGTTTCGACTTATGGAAAGACACCATAGACCTAAAATCTGTCTGGGGTACTAGAGATTGGCAGGTGCAGGGAACAGAAGCTTTGTTTAGAGCATGCCTTATCCCTCAACAAATCATGTTTTTGAACGAGAGTGCAACAGACGTCTTGCCTTGGACTAGCCAAGAACAAAGACTTGAACACACCTCGGATGCCGACTCCATCACACACCGAGGGTAACATAACATCACAGGAAGAAATTACGTTGAATGACATTATACAATACAACAGATCTGACCGCGATTGGAAAAAATGGTTGATTTGGCACACAGACACTAATAGTTGTCAGGCAAGATTCATGGGTAAGACCGAAGGGTTTAGTATCCATAGGCCAGATTCACGTTATGTACAGAGACAACATCCAGGGGTAGTGGCATCATACAGTGTTGGGAAGTTGTGCCTTGATTGGCTAAAAAACCTCAATGTAGGAAACTGGCTCTATATATACTACACCAAAGTGAGGTATAGTGTGTATAGAGTCCAGGTGACCCCAGAGGTAGGCAGAGGTTAAAGTTAGATAGCACCTTACTCTCTATTTGTGGTAGAGTGGTCGAGCAGTAAGGCAGTATCAGAGGACAGTGTTAAGCATTTGATGTACACAGTCAGCAAATGAATTCACACACTCAAGGACTGAACCCTAGACCAATTGTTTTTGTATAAAAAATATACTGTTTTATTTTAGAACCAAGCAAGCCTGGCACAGGTAAGCATAAAATACTTTACAGTATTAAGTTGCTGATTGTAGAACAGTTTGAAAATGCAATAGGAATTGTACTTTGTTTGATTTACAGGGGATGCAGTAGGTTGCAATACTTAGCAAATACAGTACATTGAAATGAATAGGCTTTTTCAGTAAATTACAGGTAAGATACTTTTTACGATACTTTTCTAACTCAGTGCTGGATACCTAGATTCAGCACTGCGACATTTCCTGCAAACAGGTAAGTAAATATGTTTTGGTTATTTGTGCGTTTTTTAAAGAATATTTTTAGATTTCAAAACTCCACACTTAGAAACTTTTTGGAAGAAAAATTGTCAATGTTATCCTATGGAGGAAAAACAGGTTATCGGTTCACAGGTAAGTTATCGACTGTGGGAGTCAAGGTTCTGGGGTTAGACTCAGGGGTCCCCCAGGGTCAGTGATGCACTCTTGTTACACCCTCAGCGGCACTAGGGAGGCCAGGTGCAGAGTGTTGAGGCCCAATGTTATCCAATGGGGGATAGGGGGAGTCCGGTTGGTGGCTGCTGGCAAGCAGGCCACTGGGTTGTGGGAGCAAAGCTCCTAGGGTTTAGGTCAGGGCAAATGGGGAAACAAAGTAGCACAAAAGGTGCACCCTCAGCGGCACTGAGGCGGCCGGGTGCAGAGTACTGTTTCGACGTCGGGCGCCCTGTTGCTTCCAATGGAGAACCTCCGGTTTGCAAAAGCACTGCAGGCAGGGAGACGAAGGACTTCTGGGTGCGACCACCACTTTGAGAGGTAAGTTGGGAAGTTAGGGGCTGGTTAGGCACCGTTGGTTTGGGCACACAAGGCCGTGGGGCGTCGGGTGCAGGGGGGCCTTTTGGGGTCGGATCTTCTTACCAGCTCCGGGTCGCAGTTAGGGGGACCTTCTGGATTTAGGCTGCAGGCGTCGGCTGGAGGCAGATCAGGGGTCGCCGGATCTCGGGTCAGGATCGCCAGGTTGACCTCCTCGTGGTGTTTTTCCACTCTAGCTCGGGCCGGGTTCGGCGGGTGCAGAGTGGGCTGGATTCGTGGTCTCCAGCTGCTGCCAGAGGTTGCAGTTTAACAAATCCGTTGTTCACGGGAGAAGCAGTCTTTGGGAGTGAAGGCAGGCAGGTCCCCCGGGGGTTTTGAGGTTGCTGGCTGCAGGACACAACGGGATTTCGCAGGAGCAGGCTCGAGGGGAGACAGGCCTGTAGGGCTGGGGCCAAGTCAGTGGGCGTCTTCCTCTTGTTAGCTGGCTGCACGGCTGTTCGGTCCTTCTTTTCTTCTTGTCGTTTCTAGATCTGAGGAAGCAAGGTTCAGGGTGCCCCCTAAATACTAGATTTAGGGGCGTTACAGGTAGGTAAAGGGCAGGGACCAATGGCTCCCTTCCCTGGGGTGGGTACACCCCCTATCGTGCCACCCTCCAGTGGGGGGGGGGAGGAGCCTGTCCCTGGTTGGTTGGGTCCCCCCCAACCTCAAGATGGCAGGGACTCAGTTGTGCTTCATCTCGCCTCCCCCACCTGAGGGGTGGAGTTGGAAGAGGTGGGCACACCTCTTTCCTCACTTGTTTTTCCCGCCGGTTCTCCCGCCCAAAGTGGGGGTAGAACCAGTGGGGACCAGTTGCTGAAAGCAGCAAATGGTCTGGGGAGGCTCACAGGCGGCATGCCTTTGAAGCTTCCCTCGTGAACCCTGCCCATCCTGGGGAGGAGGCTTGGCACCTCGTCCCAGGATGTGCATTGTTTCAGGCCCCGAGAGCAGCAGGCTCTTGACCCAGGGGTCCAGAAACATGTCTGTTGGTGGCAGCCTAAGCAGCCACTCAGTCGGGACACTAGAAGTTGGTCGAGTTTCAGGGGGCATCTCCAAGATGCCCTCCGTCGTGCATTTTACATTAAATTCCACACTGGCATCAGTGTGGGTTTAATGTGCTGAGAAGTTTGATACCAAACTTCTCAGTTTTCAGTGTAGCCATTATGGTGCTGTGGAGTTCGTAATGACAAGCTCCCAGCACCATATACTCTTAATGGCAGCACTGCACTTACAATGTCTAAGAATGGACTTAGACACTGTAGGAGTACAGGGCTCATGCACCTGTACCCTCACCACTGGCATAGGGCACCCAGCTAGAGGGGTGACTGATCTATGCTAGGGCAGTGGGTTGTAGGCATGGCACACTGGGATGTGTGCCATGTCGACTCTTCACTTTGTTCTGCAACTAAACACGCAGCCTGCAAAGGCAGTGTGTGTGTGAAAAGGTACAGGGCCTCTAAGGGTGGCACAATAAGTGCTGCAGCCCTTAGAGGTCTTCCCTGGTCACAGTGCCCTGGGTACCTGTGGTACCATTTACCAGGGGCTGCCCTGTGGCCAGAGATGCCAATTGGGTTAGTTTTGGGGAAAGAACACAGGCCCTGGGAACCTGATTGGCAGGGACCCAGGGCACACCAAGAAAAAGTGTATCAGTAGTCTGGCAAAAAGTGGGGGGTTACTGCATCAGAAACCCACTTTCCTACACTCAACACTCACAAAGGTGAAACAGCACTTATCCTTACTGTCAAAGGATGTGGATCTTAGGGATTTTTTAATGGGTCCCAGGCAACCAAGTCAGAAACGTTTCTATTACGCGGTCTACAATGAAATATGGAAAATATCACAACAAGAGGCCGCAGAGAGGTTACGTGAAATAGACCATATAAATCTAGAAAAATCTCTAGCAGTGGTAGATAATGGGTTAACTACATTGACCTCCAGGATATATTCCTTAGGCAACATTGTATCTTCTGCGATAGACCTACTAGAACAAGATTTGGCCATATTACAACACGGGCAATCACAGTTACGTTCTATTATGTTATTGAGCTGGACTCTGCAATCTTTGCGTGCAGGCTAAGTGCCATGGCGTTATATCAACAGTACTTCTCTGTTTTCTGAATACAATCTAACAGATAAAACAGATAGAAATGGCACAAAGGGGAGCAAAATATACAATGCTGCGTATCGAAAAAAACTGGATAGATTAGCATTTACAGTGGCGGAATCACCATCCACAGAATGGCTAATCCATGGTCACATCACTCTACCGGTCACTACTTTTCAGTTTCAGTATTGCCTTGAACAAAAGCAAGTAGGCAGATATGACGAAATGGGTAAGGAATACATTAAAGAATCATGGGTATTACCATACAGATTTCGATGCCGGAGTGGGGATCTGTAGGAAAGTGGCTCTGTATATACTGTACCCAAGTAAGGTTCAGGGTGTACAGAGTCCACAGTCCCCAGAGGGTTGACAGAGGCTAAAGTTAGATATAACCTTACTCTCCAAAGTGGTAGCTTGGTCGAGCAGTAAGGCAGTATCAGAGGACAGTGTAAAGCATTTGTTGTACACACTCAGTCAGCAAATGAAGCCACACACTCAAGAACTGAACTCTAGGCCAATGGTTTGTATATAAAAAAATATATGCTTGTTTTATTTTAGAACCAACAATAGGATCAAAATATACTTTCTCAGTATGAGATGCTTTGGTTATTCACCTTACAGATAGGCAGTAGACTTTTTTGATAGTGGTTATCACAGTTGGTGCAAGAGGCAACACAGGGTCAAATTCAATGCAACATTGAGCTCAATGGAAAATTATACTTAATTACAATTGATTACTTTGCAGAGCACTTTTCTAACCACAGGACTGGATCCTGGATTCAGTCCTGGGACACTTCCTGTAAACAGGTAAGAAAAAGCGTTTTGGTTATTGTAGTGATTTTTGAAGAATATTACTATATTTCAAAAGCTGACACTTAGAAACTTTTCTGGGTAAAATTACCAATGTTATCCTATGAAAGGAAATACAGTGTGCAAGCAAAGTATGTTTACGTTACTTTTGTAATCCAGTGCTGGACTCCTAGGTTCAGCACTGGGACATTTACTTAAAACAGGTAAGTAATTACGTTTTTGTAGTTTGTTCGATTTTTAAAGAATATTTGTAAAATACAGAAATCGACACTTAGAAGAAATTTCACAGAAAACCAGTCAATGGATCCCTATGAAAGAAAAGTGAGTTAACGGTAAGTAACGTTGCGATTACTTTTTAGGGCCAGTGTTGGGCACTCGGGTCCAGCACTGAGGCCCCTCCTAATACTAGGTGAGTATTTTCGTTTTCGTGACTCGGTTGATTTTTGGTGAATATTCTAAAGTTTCAGAACTCCACACTTAGAAGAAATTTCGCAGAAAACCAGTCAATGGAACCCTATGGAAGAAAAGTGAGTTATCGGATTTCGGGTAAGTACTTGACTGGCAGGGTTAAGGTTCTGGGTAAGACTCAGGGGTCCCCCAGGATCAGGTAAGTACAGTTTTTACACCCTCAGCGGCACAGGGGCGGCCGGGTGCAGAGTGAGAAGGCCCAATGTTATCCTATGGCAGGCGGGGGGCCCCGGGTTGGTGGCTGCTGGCAAGCAGGCCACGCGACTGTGGGAGCTGGGCTCCTGGTCACTTGCTCAGGGCAAGTAGGGAAGTAGGTTAGGATAGAGGTTGCACTTCCAGGGGCACTCGGGCGGCTGGGTGCAGGGTGCTTTTGAGCCGTCGGGCGCTCAATGTTAAACAATAGAGGTCGTGAAAGGTGAAGAAAGGCTGCAGGCTCGGGGACGGTGATTCTTCAGGGACGACCAACACTTCAGGAGGTAAGTTGGGGTCTTGGAGGATAGGTAGACACCCAGGAGTTGGGCACAGGGGGCCGTGGGGCGCCGGGTGCAGGGGTGTCTTTTGAGGTCGGGAAATCTTACCCCCTGCTGGTCGCGGTTGGAGGGGTCCCTTGTCCTGAGGCTGCAGGCGTCGTCTGGGTCGTCGAGGAGGGTCCTTGGCCACTGGATTCCAGGTCAGAATCGCCGGGGGACGTCCTCGAGGTCTTTGGTCACTCAGGCACAGGCTGGACTCGGCGGGTGCAGAGTGTGCAGGTTTCGCGGCTCCGTGCCAGGGCCGGGTCTTTGGTAGGTTTTCTTTTGAGCAGTACCACTGCTCGTGGGAGTCCCTGGGTCGAAGGCTGTAGCACAGAAGTCAGGTCCTCCGGGGTTTGTGAGGTTGCTGAGGCCGGGATTCCGCAGGAGCAGGTTCAGAGGTCGACAGGCCGGTAGGGCTGGGGCCAAGTCAGTTGTTGTCGCCTCCTTTTAGCAGCTGCACGGCTGGTCTTCTTGCTTCGTCTTCTCTTCTTGTTTTCGGATTTGGGAACTCCGGAAGGAAGGTTCAGGGAGCCCCTAAATACTAAATTTAGGGGTGGTTACAGGTAGGTAAGGGCAGGGACCAATGGGTCCCTTCCCTGGGGTGGGTACACCCCCTATTCTGTTCCTCTCCAGTGGGAGGGGGCAGGAGCCTGTCCCTGGTTGGCCAGGTCCCCCCATCCTCAAGATGGCGGGGACTCGAGTTTGTGCTTCACCTCGCCTCCCCCACCTTAGGGGTGGAGTTGGCAGAGGTGGGCACAACCCATTTCCTGCTTCTGGTTTTCCCGCCGGTTCTCCCGCCAGGAGTGGGGGTAGAACCAGTGGGGACCAGTTTGCTGGAAGCAGCAAATGGTCTGGGGAAACTCCAAAGGCGGCAGGCCTTTGAAGCTCCCCCTGCCCATCCTGGGGGAGGAGGCTTTGGCACCTCGTCCCGGGATGTGCATTGTTTCAGGCCCCTGAGAGCAGAGGCTCTCGACCCAGGGGTCCAGAAACATGTCTGGTGGTGGCAGCCTGGGCAGCCACTCAGTCCGGACACTGGAGGTCGGGTTGGTTTCAGGGGGCATCTCTAAGATGCCCTCTGGAGTGCGTTTTACATTAAATCCCACACTGGCATCAGTGGGGGTTTAATGTGCTGAGAAGTTTGATACCAAACTTCTTAGTCTTCAGTGGGGCTATTATGGTGCTGTGGAGTTCGTAATGACAGACTCCCAGCACCATATACTCTTAATGGCAGCACTGCACTTACAATGCCCAAGAATGGACTTGGGCACTGTAGGGGCACAGGGCTCATGCCTCTATGCCCTCACCACTGGCATAGTGCACCCAGCTAGAGGGGTGGCTGACCTAGGCCAGGGCAGTGGCTTGTAGGCATGGCACACAGGGATGTGAGCCATGTCGACTCTTCACTTTTGTTCTGCACCAAGACACGCAGCCTGCAAAGGCAGTGTGTGTGTGTAAAGGTGCAGGGTCCCTAAGGGTGGCACAACAAGTGCTGCAGCCCTTAGGGGCCTTCCCTGGTCACAGTGCCCTGGGTACCCATGGTACCATTTACCAGGGGCTGACCTGTGGCCAGGGATGTCAATTGGGTGTAGGTATCAATGCAATTTTAGGGAAGGAACACAGGCCCTGGGTACCTGGTTGGCAGGAGCCCAGGGCACACTCAGTCAAAGTACATCAGCCATTCAGCAAAAAGTGGGGGCATACCATGTAAGAAAGATGGCACTTTCTCACACAACTCCCCCCAAACGAAAGATGATGAGACTAACCTTGCCCTATGGAGTCTTCATTGTCTAAGTGGAAGAACCTGGAAAGGCCATCTGCATTGGCATGGGCAGTGCCAGGTCTGTGTTCCACTTCAAAGTCCATTCCCTGTAGGGAGATGGACCACCTCAACAGTTTTGGGTTTTCTCCTTTCATTTGCATTAGCCACCTGAGAGGTCTGTGGTCAGTTTGAACTAGGAAGTGAGTTCCAAACAGGTAGGGCCTCAGCTTCTTCAGGGACCAGACCACAGCAAAGGCCTCCCTCTCAATGGCACTCCAACGCTGCTCCCTGGGGAGAAGCCTTCTGCTTATAAAAGCAACAGGTTGGTCTTGGCCTTCATCATTGGTCTGGGATAGGACCGCTCCTATCCCTAGCTCAGAGGCATCAGTCTGCACAATGAACTGCTTGGCATAATCTGGTGCTTTTAGAATTGGTGCTGAGCACATTGCTTCTTTCAGAGTGTCAAAAGCCTTTTGGCAACAGACTGTCCAGTTTACTTTCTTTGGCATCTTCTTGGAGGTGAGTTCTGTGAGGGGAGTCACAATGGACCCATATCCCTTCACAAACCTCCTGTAGTACCCAGTCAAGCCAAGGAATGCCCTGACTTGGGTCTGAGTTGTTGGAGCTACCCAGTCCAGGATAGCCTGGATCTTGGGCTGTAAGGGTTGTACCTGGCCTCCACCAACCAGGTGGCCCAAGTACACCACAGTGCCCTGCCCTATCTGGCATTTGGATGCCTTGATAGTTAGGCCTGCAGTTTGCAGGGCCTTTAAAACCTTCCCAAGGTGGACCAGGTGATCCTGCCAGGTGGAACTGAAGACAGCAATATCATCAAGATAAGCTGCACTAAAGGACTCCAACCCAGCAAGGACTTGATTCACCAACCTCTGGAAGGTGGCAGGGGCATTCTTTAAACCAAAGGGCATAACAGTGAACTGAAAATGCCCATCAGGTGTGGAGAATGCTGTTTTCTGTTTGGCTCCTGGGGCCATGCCAATCTGCCAGTACCCTGCAGTTAAGTCAAAGGTACTCAGGTATTTGGCTGCACCCAATCTGTCTATCAGTTCATCAGCTCTTGGGATAGGGTGTGCATCTGTCTTGGTGACAGAGTTGAGACCCCTATAGTCCACACAAAACCTCATCTCTCTCTTTTCACCCTTTTGATGAGGTTTGGGGACCAGAACCACTGGGCTAGCCCAGGGGCTCTCAGAGGGCTCAATAACCCCTAGCTCCAGCATCTTGCTGACTTCAGCTCTGATGCTTTCCTTAACTTGGTCTGACTGACGATAGATCTTGTTTTTGACAGGTGCACTGTCACCAGTGTCCACATCATGGGTACACCAGTTTGTCAGACCAGGGGTCAAGGAAAAGAGCCCAGCATACTGCTGCAAGACTTGCTTGCAGTCAGTCTGCTGTTGGGCAGTGAGGGTGTCTGAAAAGACAACTCCATCTACTGACCCATCTTTTGGGCTGTGGGAGAGGAGATCAGGGAGAGGTTCACTCTCAGCTTCCTGTTCCTCATCTGTCACCATCAGCATGGTGATGTCAGCCCTGTCATTGTAGAGTTTTAGGCGGTTCACATGGATAACCCTTTTGGGTGTCCTGCTGGTGCCCAGGTCAACCAGGTAGGTGACCTCACTCTTTTTCTCTAGGATAGGGTAAGGGCCACTCCATCTGTCCTGGAGGGCCCTTGGTGCCACTGGCTCCAAAACCCATACCTGTTGCCCAGGTTGGAATTCAACCAGTGCAGCTTTTTGGTCATACCAGTGCTTCTGAAGCTCCTGGCTGGCCTCAAGGTTCTTGGATGCCTTTTCCATGTACTCAGCCATTCTGGACCTTAGGCCAAGCACATAGTCCACTATATCTTGTTTGGGTTCTTGGAGAGGTCTCTCCCAGCCCTCCTTTACAAGACAGAGTGGTCCCCTCACAGGATGGCCAAACAGAAGTTCAAAGGGTGAGAAACCTACCCCCTTCTGTGGCACTTCTCTGTAAGCGAAAAGCAGGCATGGTAGTAGGACATCCCATCTCCTTTTGAGTTTTTCAGGGAGCCCCATGATCATGCCTTTCAATGTCTTGTTGAACCTCTCAACAAGGCCATTGGTTTGTGGATGGTAGGGTGTAGTAAACTTGTACTGCACCCCACACTCCTTCCACATGTGGGTCAGGTAAGCAGACATGAAGTTGGAACCTCTGTCTGAAACCACCTCCTTAGGAAACCCTACCCTGGTGAAGACACCAATGAGGGCTTTGGCTACTGCAGGAGCTGTAGTAGTCCTAAGGGGAATAGCCTCAGGATACCTAGTGGCATGATCCACTACCACCAGTATGAATTTGTTCCCTGAGGCTGTGGGAGGTTCCAGTGGACCCACTATGTCCACACCTACCCTTTCAAAGGGAACCCCCACCACAGGTAGTGGTATCAGGGGGGCCTTTGGATGGCCACCTGTCTTGCCACTGGCTTGACAGGTAACACAGGAGCTGACAAACTCCTTCACCTTTTGGTGCATCTGGGGCCAGTAAAAGTGGCTAACTAGCCTTTCCCAAGTTTTGGTTTGGCCCAGATGTCCAGCTAGGGGGATGTCATGAGCCAAAGTTAGGAGGAACTCCCTGTACTTCTGGGGCACTACCACTCTCCTGGTGGTTCCAGGGTTGGGGTCTTTTGCCTCAGTGTACAGTAATCCCTCTTCCCAATAGACTCTGTGGGTACCACTGACATCTCCCTTGGCTTCTGAAACAGCTTGCTGCCTCAGGCTTTCAAGAGTGGGACAGTCTTGCTGTCCCTGGCACAGCTCTTCCCTAGAGGGTCCCCCTGGGCCCAAGAGTTCAACCTGGTAAGGGTCAAGCTCTAGGGGCTCAGTTCCCTCTGGGGCTTCCAGGTTCTCTCCCTGAGGAGAGGGGTCCTGCTCTTGTGACTGTGTAGAAGCTGGTCCGCCAGTCTTCTTTCCTTTTCTCTTGGTAGGCTGGGCCATCATTCCAGGCTCCAACACTATTTCTTCACCCTGCCTTTTGCTCTGTGCTCTTGTTTTTACACACACCAATTCAGGGATGCCCAGCATGGCTGCATGGGCCTTTAGCTCCACCTCTGCCCAGGCTGAGGTTTCCAGATCATTTCCTAGCAGACATGCAGCTGGTAACTTCGGAGAGACCACTACCTGCTTCAGGCCAGTAACCCCCCCAGCCTAATGTCACCAGGGCCATGGGATGACTAGTGGTGACACTGTCAGCATTGGTGACTGGGTAAGTTTTCCCAATCAAGTATTGCTCAGGGGAAACCAGTGTGTCCCTCACCATAGTGACACTGGCACCTGTATCCCTCAGAGCCTCTACTCTAGTTCCATTCACCCAGGGGTATTGCAAATACTTCTTTAAGTTGGGTGGCCACACAGCTACAGTGGCAAATTCCACTTCCCCTAGGGAGACCAGACTTGCCTCAGTGGGTTCCCAGATTTGCTCAGGGTACACTTCTGATCCCATCTGTAAACTTGCTGCCCCAGGAGTAGCTGTACTGGGTGCCTTAGGGGCTTTGTTGTGGGGGCAAGTTTTGTCTACAGTGAGGTGTCCTGACTTCTTACAGTTATTACACCAGGCCTTCAAGGGATCAAAGTTCTTCCCCCTATAGGGTTGAGGCACATAGGGAGTAGTTTGGGACCCACCCCCTGAACAGGTTTTTGGGGCCCTTTGGAAGACTCAGACTTTTTATCTTGGGGATTCTCACCACCTTTCCCCTGGGGGGTTTGGTGACCACCTTCTTTTGGTCACCCCCAGTGGTTGTCCTTGTCACCCTAGTCTTGACCCAGTGGTCTGCCTTCTTTCCCAATTCTTGGGGAGAAATTAGACCTAGGTCTACCAAATGCTGATGCAACTTTTCATTTGTGCAATTACTTAGTATGTGTTCCTTCATAAACAAATTGTAAAGTCCAGAAAAATCATGCACATTATGTCCAGCTAACCAGCCATCCAGTGTCTTTACTGAGTAGTCCACGAAGTCAATCCAGGACTGGGTCTGGGTTTTGTGAGCCCCCTGAATCTAATTCTATACTCCTCAGTAGTGAGCCCAAATCCCTCAATCAGAGTACTCTTCATGAGGTCATAGGACCCTGCATCTGGCCCAGAGAGGGTCAGAAGCCTGTCTCTGCAGTTACCAGAGAACAGTTCCCACAGGAGTGCCCCCCACAGAGGTTTCTTTACTCTTCTTATTTCACAAGCCCTCTCAAAGGCTGTGAACCATTTGGTGATGTCATCACCTTCCTCAAACTTAGGGACAATCCCTTTGGGGATTTTAGGTTCAGAAGTTTCCTCCCTATCCTTATTTTTAGTATTGCTGCCACCATTGATGGGTGCTAAACCCATCTCCTGTCTTTCCTTCTCTAGAGCCAGGAGTCTGGTCTCTAGGTCCAGTCGTTTGGCCAACCTGGCTAACAAGTTGTCCTCCTCACTGAGGGTATCCTCAGTGTCCTCTCTGGGACCAGGACCACCTAGGTGGCCCCTAGGTCCCCAGAGGTCTATTCTTGGAGTTAAGGGTGCAGGGACCCTATCTTCCCTAGGAAGTGATGGAGGTGGGTTACCATCCCCATCCTCCTCATTCCTTTCCTCCTCTGTTGGGTCATCACCATGCTCAGAGGGGTGGGCTTTAGCATACTCAGCCAGGAGCTCCTGGAGCCCTTGTTTGGTTGGATGCTGGCCCATTGGTATATCTTTAAGTTTGCATAAGGACCTTATCTCTTTGAAAGACAAATGAAGATAAGGGGTGAGGTCGAGCTCCTCAACCAGTTCCTGTATGTCATTATTATCTTCACTAGTAGCTGGGTTCTTGTCTTGAGACATTTTTTAAAAAAAATTCTAACCCCTCTAACCTTGGCTATAGTGACTTTTTATTTTCTAAGATGCTACAGGGACTTAAGCAAGGCCCTAACAAGACTTTTAGTAATTTGGTAAAAAAAATGCCAATTAAAAAAATCAGAATTCTAAAGGCAATTTAAGAGTTCTGTCGTGTGATCAGATGGTAACCAAGTAGTCCAACAAATGCAAGTTTGTATCCCACCGCTGATCCACCAATGTAGGAAAGTGGCTCTGTATATACTGTACCCAAGTAAGGTTCAGGGTGTACAGAGTCCACAGTCCCCAGAGGGTTGACAGAGGCTAAAGTTAGATATAACCTTACTCTCCAAAGTGGTAGCTTGGTCGAGCAGTAAGGCAGTATCAGAGGACAGTGTAAAGCATTTGTTGTACACACTCAGTCAGCAAATGAAGCCACACACTCAAGAACTGAACTCTAGGCCAATGGTTTGTATATAAAAAAATATATGCTTGTTTTATTTTAGAACCAACAATAGGATCAAAATATACTTTCTCAGTATGAGATGCTTTGGTTATTCACCTTACAGATAGGCAGTAGACTTTTTTGATAGTGGTTATCACAGTTGGTGCAAGAGGCAACACAGGGTCAAATTCAATGCAACATTGAGCTCAATGGAAAATTATACTTAATTACAATTGATTACTTTGCAGAGCACTTTTCTAACCACAGGACTGGATCCTGGATTCAGTCCTGGGACACTTCCTGTAAACAGGTAAGAAAAAGCGTTTTGGTTATTGTAGTGATTTTTGAAGAATATTACTATATTTCAAAAGCTGACACTTAGAAACTTTTCTGGGTAAAATTACCAATGTTATCCTATGAAAGGAAATACAGTGTGCAAGCAAAGTATGTTTACGTTACTTTTGTAATCCAGTGCTGGACTCCTAGGTTCAGCACTGGGACATTTACTTAAAACAGGTAAGTAATTACGTTTTTGTAGTTTGTTCGATTTTTAAAGAATATTTGTAAAATACAGAAATCGACACTTAGAAGAAATTTCACAGAAAACCAGTCAATGGATCCCTATGAAAGAAAAGTGAGTTAACGGTAAGTAACGTTGCGATTACTTTTTAGGGCCAGTGTTGGGCACTCGGGTCCAGCACTGAGGCCCCTCCTAATACTAGGTGAGTATTTTCGTTTTCGTGACTCGGTTGATTTTTGGTGAATATTCTAAAGTTTCAGAACTCCACACTTAGAAGAAATTTCGCAGAAAACCAGTCAATGGAACCCTATGGAAGAAAAGTGAGTTATCGGATTTCGGGTAAGTACTTGACTGGCAGGGTTAAGGTTCTGGGTAAGACTCAGGGGTCCCCCAGGATCAGGTAAGTACAGTTTTTACACCCTCAGCGGCACAGGGGCGGCCGGGTGCAGAGTGAGAAGGCCCAATGTTATCCTATGGCAGGCGGGGGGCCCCGGGTTGGTGGCTGCTGGCAAGCAGGCCACGCGACTGTGGGAGCTGGGCTCCTGGTCACTTGCTCAGGGCAAGTAGGGAAGTAGGTTAGGATAGAGGTTGCACTTCCAGGGGCACTCGGGCGGCTGGGTGCAGGGTGCTTTTGAGCCGTCGGGCGCTCAATGTTAAACAATAGAGGTCGTGAAAGGTGAAGAAAGGCTGCAGGCTCGGGGACGGTGATTCTTCAGGGACGACCAACACTTCAGGAGGTAAGTTGGGGTCTTGGAGGATAGGTAGACACCCAGGAGTTGGGCACAGGGGGCCGTGGGGCGCCGGGTGCAGGGGTGTCTTTTGAGGTCGGGAAATCTTACCCCCTGCTGGTCGCGGTTGGAGGGGTCCCTTGTCCTGAGGCTGCAGGCGTCGTCTGGGTCGTCGAGGAGGGTCCTTGGCCACTGGATTCCAGGTCAGAATCGCCGGGGGACGTCCTCGAGGTCTTTGGTCACTCAGGCACAGGCTGGACTCGGCGGGTGCAGAGTGTGCAGGTTTCGCGGCTCCGTGCCAGGGCCGGGTCTTTGGTAGGTTTTCTTTTGAGCAGTACCACTGCTCGTGGGAGTCCCTGGGTCGAAGGCTGTAGCACAGAAGTCAGGTCCTCCGGGGTTTGTGAGGTTGCTGAGGCCGGGATTCCGCAGGAGCAGGTTCAGAGGTCGACAGGCCGGTAGGGCTGGGGCCAAGTCAGTTGTTGTCGCCTCCTTTTTAGCAGCTGCACGGCTGGTCTTCTTGCTTCGTCTTCTCTTCTTGTTTTCGGATTTGGGAACTCCGGAAGGAAGGTTCAGGGAGCCCCTAAATACTAAATTTAGGGGTGGTTACAGGTAGGTAAGGGCAGGGACCAATGGGTCCCTTCCCTGGGGTGGGTACACCCCCTATTCTGTTCCTCTCCAGTGGGAGGGGGCAGGAGCCTGTCCCTGGTTGGCCAGGTCCCCCCATCCTCAAGATGGCGGGGACTCGAGTTTGTGCTTCACCTCGCCTCCCCCACCTTAGGGGTGGAGTTGGCAGAGGTGGGCACAACCCATTTCCTGCTTCTGGTTTTCCCGCCGGTTCTCCCGCCAGGAGTGGGGGTAGAACCAGTGGGGACCAGTTTGCTGGAAGCAGCAAATGGTCTGGGGAAACTCCAAAGGCGGCAGGCCTTTGAAGCTCCCCCTGCCCATCCTGGGGGAGGAGGCTTTGGCACCTCGTCCCGGGATGTGCATTGTTTCAGGCCCCTGAGAGCAGAGGCTCTCGACCCAGGGGTCCAGAAACATGTCTGGTGGTGGCAGCCTGGGCAGCCACTCAGTCCGGACACTGGAGGTCGGGTTGGTTTCAGGGGGCATCTCTAAGATGCCCTCTGGAGTGCGTTTTACATTAAATCCCACACTGGCATCAGTGGGGGTTTAATGTGCTGAGAAGTTTGATACCAAACTTCTTAGTCTTCAGTGGGGCCATTATGGTGCTGTGGAGTTCGTAATGACAGACTCCCAGCACCATATACTCTTAATGGCAGCACTGCACTTACAATGCCCAAGAATGGACTTGGGCACTGTAGGGGCACAGGGCTCATGCCTCTATGCCCTCACCACTGGCATAGTGCACCCAGCTAGAGGGGTGGCTGACCTAGGCCAGGGCAGTGGCTTGTAGGCATGGCACACAGGGATGTGAGCCATGTCGACTCTTCACTTTTGTTCTGCACCAAGACACGCAGCCTGCAAAGGCAGTGTGTGTGTGTAAAGGTGCAGGGTCCCTAAGGGTGGCACAACAAGTGCTGCAGCCCTTAGGGGCCTTCCCTGGTCACAGTGCCCTGGGTACCCATGGTACCATTTACCAGGGGCTGACCTGTGGCCAGGGATGTCAATTGGGTGTAGGTATCAATGCAATTTTAGGGAAGGAACACAGGCCCTGGGTACCTGGTTGGCAGGAGCCCAGGGCACACTCAGTCAAAGTACATCAGCCATTCAGCAAAAAGTGGGGGCATACCATGTAAGAAAGATGGCACTTTCTCACACAACTCCCCCCAAACGAAAGATGATGAGACTAACCTTGCCCTATGGAGTCTTCATTGTCTAAGTGGAAGAACCTGGAAAGGCCATCTGCATTGGCATGGGCAGTGCCAGGTCTGTGTTCCACTTCAAAGTCCATTCCCTGTAGGGAGATGGACCACCTCAACAGTTTTGGGTTTTCTCCTTTCATTTGCATTAGCCACCTGAGAGGTCTGTGGTCAGTTTGAACTAGGAAGTGAGTTCCAAACAGGTAGGGCCTCAGCTTCTTCAGGGACCAGACCACAGCAAAGGCCTCCCTCTCAATGGCACTCCAACGCTGCTCCCTGGGGAGAAGCCTTCTGCTTATAAAAGCAACAGGTTGGTCTTGGCCTTCATCATTGGTCTGGGATAGGACCGCTCCTATCCCTAGCTCAGAGGCATCAGTCTGCACAATGAACTGCTTGGCATAATCTGGTGCTTTTAGAATTGGTGCTGAGCACATTGCTTCTTTCAGAGTGTCAAAAGCCTTTTGGCAACAGACTGTCCAGTTTACTTTCTTTGGCATCTTCTTGGAGGTGAGTTCTGTGAGGGGAGTCACAATGGACCCATATCCCTTCACAAACCTCCTGTAGTACCCAGTCAAGCCAAGGAATGCCCTGACTTGGGTCTGAGTTGTTGGAGCTACCCAGTCCAGGATAGCCTGGATCTTGGGCTGTAAGGGTTGTACCTGGCCTCCACCAACCAGGTGGCCCAAGTACACCACAGTGCCCTGCCCTATCTGGCATTTGGATGCCTTGATAGTTAGGCCTGCAGTTTGCAGGGCCTTTAAAACCTTCCCAAGGTGGACCAGGTGATCCTGCCAGGTGGAACTGAAGACAGCAATATCATCAAGATAAGCTGCACTAAAGGACTCCAACCCAGCAAGGACTTGATTCACCAACCTCTGGAAGGTGGCAGGGGCATTCTTTAAACCAAAGGGCATAACAGTGAACTGAAAATGCCCATCAGGTGTGGAGAATGCTGTTTTCTGTTTGGCTCCTGGGGCCATGCCAATCTGCCAGTACCCTGCAGTTAAGTCAAAGGTACTCAGGTATTTGGCTGCACCCAATCTGTCTATCAGTTCATCAGCTCTTGGGATAGGGTGTGCATCTGTCTTGGTGACAGAGTTGAGACCCCTATAGTCCACACAAAACCTCATCTCTCTCTTTTCACCCTTTTGATGAGGTTTGGGGACCAGAACCACTGGGCTAGCCCAGGGGCTCTCAGAGGGCTCAATAACCCCTAGCTCCAGCATCTTGCTGACTTCAGCTCTGATGCTTTCCTTAACTTGGTCTGACTGACGATAGATCTTGTTTTTGACAGGTGCACTGTCACCAGTGTCCACATCATGGGTACACCAGTTTGTCAGACCAGGGGTCAAGGAAAAGAGCCCAGCATACTGCTGCAAGACTTGCTTGCAGTCAGTCTGCTGTTGGGCAGTGAGGGTGTCTGAAAAGACAACTCCATCTACTGACCCATCTTTTGGGCTGTGGGAGAGGAGATCAGGGAGAGGTTCACTCTCAGCTTCCTGTTCCTCATCTGTCACCATCAGCATGGTGATGTCAGCCCTGTCATTGTAGAGTTTTAGGCGGTTCACATGGATAACCCTTTTGGGTGTCCTGCTGGTGCCCAGGTCAACCAGGTAGGTGACCTCACTCTTTTTCTCTAGGATAGGGTAAGGGCCACTCCATCTGTCCTGGAGGGCCCTTGGTGCCACTGGCTCCAAAACCCATACCTGTTGCCCAGGTTGGAATTCAACCAGTGCAGCTTTTTGGTCATACCAGTGCTTCTGAAGCTCCTGGCTGGCCTCAAGGTTCTTGGATGCCTTTTCCATGTACTCAGCCATTCTGGACCTTAGGCCAAGCACATAGTCCACTATATCTTGTTTGGGTTCTTGGAGAGGTCTCTCCCAGCCCTCCTTTACAAGACAGAGTGGTCCCCTCACAGGATGGCCAAACAGAAGTTCAAAGGGTGAGAAACCTACCCCCTTCTGTGGCACTTCTCTGTAAGCGAAAAGCAGGCATGGTAGTAGGACATCCCATCTCCTTTTGAGTTTTTCAGGGAGCCCCATGATCATGCCTTTCAATGTCTTGTTGAACCTCTCAACAAGGCCATTGGTTTGTGGATGGTAGGGTGTAGTAAACTTGTACTGCACCCCACACTCCTTCCACATGTGGGTCAGGTAAGCAGACATGAAGTTGGAACCTCTGTCTGAAACCACCTCCTTAGGAAACCCTACCCTGGTGAAGACACCAATGAGGGCTTTGGCTACTGCAGGAGCTGTAGTAGTCCTAAGGGGAATAGCCTCAGGATACCTAGTGGCATGATCCACTACCACCAGTATGAATTTGTTCCCTGAGGCTGTGGGAGGTTCCAGTGGACCCACTATGTCCACACCTACCCTTTCAAAGGGAACCCCCACCACAGGTAGTGGTATCAGGGGGGCCTTTGGATGGCCACCTGTCTTGCCACTGGCTTGACAGGTAACACAGGAGCTGACAAACTCCTTCACCTTTTGGTGCATCTGGGGCCAGTAAAAGTGGCTAACTAGCCTTTCCCAAGTTTTGGTTTGGCCCAGATGTCCAGCTAGGGGGATGTCATGAGCCAAAGTTAGGAGGAACTCCCTGTACTTCTGGGGCACTACCACTCTCCTGGTGGTTCCAGGGTTGGGGTCTTTTGCCTCAGTGTACAGTAATCCCTCTTCCCAATAGACTCTGTGGGTACCACTGACATCTCCCTTGGCTTCTGAAACAGCTTGCTGCCTCAGGCTTTCAAGAGTGGGACAGTCTTGCTGTCCCTGGCACAGCTCTTCCCTAGAGGGTCCCCCTGGGCCCAAGAGTTCAACCTGGTAAGGGTCAAGCTCTAGGGGCTCAGTTCCCTCTGGGGCTTCCAGGTTCTCTCCCTGAGGAGAGGGGTCCTGCTCTTGTGACTGTGTAGAAGCTGGTCCGCCAGTCTTCTTTCCTTTTCTCTTGGTAGGCTGGGCCATCATTCCAGGCTCCAACACTATTTCTTCACCCTGCCTTTTGCTCTGTGCTCTTGTTTTTACACACACCAATTCAGGGATGCCCAGCATGGCTGCATGGGCCTTTAGCTCCACCTCTGCCCAGGCTGAGGTTTCCAGATCATTTCCTAGCAGACATGCAGCTGGTAACTTCGGAGAGACCACTACCTGCTTCAGGCCAGTAACCCCCCCAGCCTAATGTCACCAGGGCCATGGGATGACTAGTGGTGACACTGTCAGCATTGGTGACTGGGTAAGTTTTCCCAATCAAGTATTGCTCAGGGGAAACCAGTGTGTCCCTCACCATAGTGACACTGGCACCTGTATCCCTCAGAGCCTCTACTCTAGTTCCATTCACCCAGGGGTATTGCAAATACTTCTTTAAGTTGGGTGGCCACACAGCTACAGTGGCAAATTCCACTTCCCCTAGGGAGACCAGACTTGCCTCAGTGGGTTCCCAGATTTGCTCAGGGTACACTTCTGATCCCATCTGTAAACTTGCTGCCCCAGGAGTAGCTGTACTGGGTGCCTTAGGGGCTTTGTTGTGGGGGCAAGTTTTGTCTACAGTGAGGTGTCCTGACTTCTTACAGTTATTACACCAGGCCTTCAAGGGATCAAAGTTCTTCCCCCTATAGGGTTGAGGCACATAGGGAGTAGTTTGGGACCCACCCCCTGAACAGGTTTTTGGGGCCCTTTGGAAGACTCAGACTTTTTATCTTGGGGATTCTCACCACCTTTCCCCTGGGGGGTTTGGTGACCACCTTCTTTTGGTCACCCCCAGTGGTTGTCCTTGTCACCCTAGTCTTGACCCAGTGGTCTGCCTTCTTTCCCAATTCTTGGGGAGAAATTAGACCTAGGTCTACCAAATGCTGATGCAACTTTTCATTTGTGCAATTACTTAGTATGTGTTCCTTCATAAACAAATTGTAAAGTCCAGAAAAATCATGCACATTATGTCCAGCTAACCAGCCATCCAGTGTCTTTACTGAGTAGTCCACGAAGTCAATCCAGGACTGGGTCTGGGTTTTGTGAGCCCCCTGAATCTAATTCTATACTCCTCAGTAGTGAGCCCAAATCCCTCAATCAGAGTACTCTTCATGAGGTCATAGGACCCTGCATCTGGCCCAGAGAGGGTCAGAAGCCTGTCTCTGCAGTTACCAGAGAACAGTTCCCACAGGAGTGCCCCCCACAGAGGTTTCTTTACTCTTCTTATTTCACAAGCCCTCTCAAAGGCTGTGAACCATTTGGTGATGTCATCACCTTCCTCAAACTTAGGGACAATCCCTTTGGGGATTTTAGGTTCAGAAGTTTCCTCCCTATCCTTATTTTTAGTATTGCTGCCACCATTGATGGGTGCTAAACCCATCTCCTGTCTTTCCTTCTCTAGAGCCAGGAGTCTGGTCTCTAGGTCCAGTCGTTTGGCCAACCTGGCTAACAAGTTGTCCTCCTCACTGAGGGTATCCTCAGTGTCCTCTCTGGGACCAGGACCACCTAGGTGGCCCCTAGGTCCCCAGAGGTCTATTCTTGGAGTTAAGGGTGCAGGGACCCTATCTTCCCTAGGAAGTGATGGAGGTGGGTTACCATCCCCATCCTCCTCATTCCTTTCCTCCTCTGTTGGGTCATCACCATGCTCAGAGGGGTGGGCTTTAGCATACTCAGCCAGGAGCTCCTGGAGCCCTTGTTTGGTTGGATGCTGGCCCATTGGTATATCTTTAAGTTTGCATAAGGACCTTATCTCTTTGAAAGACAAATGAAGATAAGGGGTGAGGTCGAGCTCCTCAACCAGTTCCTGTATGTCATTATTATCTTCACTAGTAGCTGGGTTCTTGTCTTGAGACATTTTTTAAAAAAAATTCTAACCCCTCTAACCTTGGCTATAGTGACTTTTTATTTTCTAAGATGCTACAGGGACTTAAGCAAGGCCCTAACAAGACTTTTAGTAATTTGGTAAAAAAAAATGCCAATTAAAAAAATCAGAATTCTAAAGGCAATTTAAGAGTTCTGTCGTGTGATCAGATGGTAACCAAGTAGTCCAACAAATGCAAGTTTGTATCCCACCGCTGATCCACCAATGTAGGAAAGTGGCTCTGTATATACTGTACCCAAGTAAGGTTCAGGGTGTACAGAGTCCACAGTCCCCAGAGGGTTGACAGAGGCTAAAGTTAGATATAACCTTACTCTCCAAAGTGGTAGCTTGGTCGAGCAGTAAGGCAGTATCAGAGGACAGTGTAAAGCATTTGTTGTACACACTCAGTCAGCAAATGAAGCCACACACTCAAGAACTGAACTCTAGGCCAATGGTTTGTATATAAAAAAATATATGCTTGTTTTATTTTAGAACCAACAATAGGATCAAAATATACTTTCTCAGTATGAGATGCTTTGGTTATTCACCTTACAGATAGGCAGTAGACTTTTTTGATAGTGGTTATCACAGTTGGTGCAAGAGGCAACACAGGGTCAAATTCAATGCAACATTGAGCTCAATGGAAAATTATACTTAATTACAATTGATTACTTTGCAGAGCACTTTTCTAACCACAGGACTGGATCCTGGATTCAGTCCTGGGACACTTCCTGTAAACAGGTAAGAAAAAGCGTTTTGGTTATTGTAGTGATTTTTGAAGAATATTACTATATTTCAAAAGCTGACACTTAGAAACTTTTCTGGGTAAAATTACCAATGTTATCCTATGAAAGGAAATACAGTGTGCAAGCAAAGTATGTTTACGTTACTTTTGTAATCCAGTGCTGGACTCCTAGGTTCAGCACTGGGACATTTACTTAAAACAGGTAAGTAATTACGTTTTTGTAGTTTGTTCGATTTTTAAAGAATATTTGTAAAATACAGAAATCGACACTTAGAAGAAATTTCACAGAAAACCAGTCAATGGATCCCTATGAAAGAAAAGTGAGTTAACGGTAAGTAACGTTGCGATTACTTTTTAGGGCCAGTGTTGGGCACTCGGGTCCAGCACTGAGGCCCCTCCTAATACTAGGTGAGTATTTTCGTTTTCGTGACTCGGTTGATTTTTGGTGAATATTCTAAAGTTTCAGAACTCCACACTTAGAAGAAATTTCGCAGAAAACCAGTCAATGGAACCCTATGGAAGAAAAGTGAGTTATCGGATTTCGGGTAAGTACTTGACTGGCAGGGTTAAGGTTCTGGGTAAGACTCAGGGGTCCCCCAGGATCAGGTAAGTACAGTTTTTACACCCTCAGCGGCACAGGGGCGGCCGGGTGCAGAGTGAGAAGGCCCAATGTTATCCTATGGCAGGCGGGGGGCCCCGGGTTGGTGGCTGCTGGCAAGCAGGCCACGCGACTGTGGGAGCTGGGCTCCTGGTCACTTGCTCAGGGCAAGTAGGGAAGTAGGTTAGGATAGAGGTTGCACTTCCAGGGGCACTCGGGCGGCTGGGTGCAGGGTGCTTTTGAGCCGTCGGGCGCTCAATGTTAAACAATAGAGGTCGTGAAAGGTGAAGAAAGGCTGCAGGCTCGGGGACGGTGATTCTTCAGGGACGACCAACACTTCAGGAGGTAAGTTGGGGTCTTGGAGGATAGGTAGACACCCAGGAGTTGGGCACAGGGGGCCGTGGGGCGCCGGGTGCAGGGGTGTCTTTTGAGGTCGGGAAATCTTACCCCCTGCTGGTCGCGGTTGGAGGGGTCCCTTGTCCTGAGGCTGCAGGCGTCGTCTGGGTCGTCGAGGAGGGTCCTTGGCCACTGGATTCCAGGTCAGAATCGCCGGGGGACGTCCTCGAGGTCTTTGGTCACTCAGGCACAGGCTGGACTCGGCGGGTGCAGAGTGTGCAGGTTTCGCGGCTCCGTGCCAGGGCCGGGTCTTTGGTAGGTTTTCTTTTGAGCAGTACCACTGCTCGTGGGAGTCCCTGGGTCGAAGGCTGTAGCACAGAAGTCAGGTCCTCCGGGGTTTGTGAGGTTGCTGAGGCCGGGATTCCGCAGGAGCAGGTTCAGAGGTCGACAGGCCGGTAGGGCTGGGGCCAAGTCAGTTGTTGTCGCCTCCTTTTTAGCAGCTGCACGGCTGGTCTTCTTGCTTCGTCTTCTCTTCTTGTTTTCGGATTTGGGAACTCCGGAAGGAAGGTTCAGGGAGCCCCTAAATACTAAATTTAGGGGTGGTTACAGGTAGGTAAGGGCAGGGACCAATGGGTCCCTTCCCTGGGGTGGGTACACCCCCTATTCTGTTCCTCTCCAGTGGGAGGGGGGCAGGAGCCTGTCCCTGGTTGGCCAGGTCCCCCCATCCTCAAGATGGCGGGGACTCGAGTTTGTGCTTCACCTCGCCTCCCCCACCTTAGGGGTGGAGTTGGCAGAGGTGGGCACAACCCATTTCCTGCTTCTGGTTTTCCCGCCGGTTCTCCCGCCAGGAGTGGGGGTAGAACCAGTGGGGACCAGTTTGCTGGAAGCAGCAAATGGTCTGGGGAAACTCCAAAGGCGGCAGGCCTTTGAAGCTCCCCCTGCCCATCCTGGGGGAGGAGGCTTTGGCACCTCGTCCCGGGATGTGCATTGTTTCAGGCCCCTGAGAGCAGAGGCTCTCGACCCAGGGGTCCAGAAACATGTCTGGTGGTGGCAGCCTGGGCAGCCACTCAGTCCGGACACTGGAGGTCGGGTTGGTTTCAGGGGGCATCTCTAAGATGCCCTCTGGAGTGCGTTTTACATTAAATCCCACACTGGCATCAGTGGGGGTTTAATGTGCTGAGAAGTTTGATACCAAACTTCTTAGTCTTCAGTGGGGCCATTATGGTGCTGTGGAGTTCGTAATGACAGACTCCCAGCACCATATACTCTTAATGGCAGCACTGCACTTACAATGCCCAAGAATGGACTTGGGCACTGTAGGGGCACAGGGCTCATGCCTCTATGCCCTCACCACTGGCATAGTGCACCCAGCTAGAGGGGTGGCTGACCTAGGCCAGGGCAGTGGCTTGTAGGCATGGCACACAGGGATGTGAGCCATGTCGACTCTTCACTTTTGTTCTGCACCAAGACACGCAGCCTGCAAAGGCAGTGTGTGTGTGTAAAGGTGCAGGGTCCCTAAGGGTGGCACAACAAGTGCTGCAGCCCTTAGGGGCCTTCCCTGGTCACAGTGCCCTGGGTACCCATGGTACCATTTACCAGGGGCTGACCTGTGGCCAGGGATGTCAATTGGGTGTAGGTATCAATGCAATTTTAGGGAAGGAACACAGGCCCTGGGTACCTGGTTGGCAGGAGCCCAGGGCACACTCAGTCAAAGTACATCAGCCATTCAGCAAAAAGTGGGGGCATACCATGTAAGAAAGATGGCACTTTCTCACACAACTCCCCCCAAACGAAAGATGATGAGACTAACCTTGCCCTATGGAGTCTTCATTGTCTAAGTGGAAGAACCTGGAAAGGCCATCTGCATTGGCATGGGCAGTGCCAGGTCTGTGTTCCACTTCAAAGTCCATTCCCTGTAGGGAGATGGACCACCTCAACAGTTTTGGGTTTTCTCCTTTCATTTGCATTAGCCACCTGAGAGGTCTGTGGTCAGTTTGAACTAGGAAGTGAGTTCCAAACAGGTAGGGCCTCAGCTTCTTCAGGGACCAGACCACAGCAAAGGCCTCCCTCTCAATGGCACTCCAACGCTGCTCCCTGGGGAGAAGCCTTCTGCTTATAAAAGCAACAGGTTGGTCTTGGCCTTCATCATTGGTCTGGGATAGGACCGCTCCTATCCCTAGCTCAGAGGCATCAGTCTGCACAATGAACTGCTTGGCATAATCTGGTGCTTTTAGAATTGGTGCTGAGCACATTGCTTCTTTCAGAGTGTCAAAAGCCTTTTGGCAACAGACTGTCCAGTTTACTTTCTTTGGCATCTTCTTGGAGGTGAGTTCTGTGAGGGGAGTCACAATGGACCCATATCCCTTCACAAACCTCCTGTAGTACCCAGTCAAGCCAAGGAATGCCCTGACTTGGGTCTGAGTTGTTGGAGCTACCCAGTCCAGGATAGCCTGGATCTTGGGCTGTAAGGGTTGTACCTGGCCTCCACCAACCAGGTGGCCCAAGTACACCACAGTGCCCTGCCCTATCTGGCATTTGGATGCCTTGATAGTTAGGCCTGCAGTTTGCAGGGCCTTTAAAACCTTCCCAAGGTGGACCAGGTGATCCTGCCAGGTGGAACTGAAGACAGCAATATCATCAAGATAAGCTGCACTAAAGGACTCCAACCCAGCAAGGACTTGATTCACCAACCTCTGGAAGGTGGCAGGGGCATTCTTTAAACCAAAGGGCATAACAGTGAACTGAAAATGCCCATCAGGTGTGGAGAATGCTGTTTTCTGTTTGGCTCCTGGGGCCATGCCAATCTGCCAGTACCCTGCAGTTAAGTCAAAGGTACTCAGGTATTTGGCTGCACCCAATCTGTCTATCAGTTCATCAGCTCTTGGGATAGGGTGTGCATCTGTCTTGGTGACAGAGTTGAGACCCCTATAGTCCACACAAAACCTCATCTCTCTCTTTTCACCCTTTTGATGAGGTTTGGGGACCAGAACCACTGGGCTAGCCCAGGGGCTCTCAGAGGGCTCAATAACCCCTAGCTCCAGCATCTTGCTGACTTCAGCTCTGATGCTTTCCTTAACTTGGTCTGACTGACGATAGATCTTGTTTTTGACAGGTGCACTGTCACCAGTGTCCACATCATGGGTACACCAGTTTGTCAGACCAGGGGTCAAGGAAAAGAGCCCAGCATACTGCTGCAAGACTTGCTTGCAGTCAGTCTGCTGTTGGGCAGTGAGGGTGTCTGAAAAGACAACTCCATCTACTGACCCATCTTTTGGGCTGTGGGAGAGGAGATCAGGGAGAGGTTCACTCTCAGCTTCCTGTTCCTCATCTGTCACCATCAGCATGGTGATGTCAGCCCTGTCATTGTAGAGTTTTAGGCGGTTCACATGGATAACCCTTTTGGGTGTCCTGCTGGTGCCCAGGTCAACCAGGTAGGTGACCTCACTCTTTTTCTCTAGGATAGGGTAAGGGCCACTCCATCTGTCCTGGAGGGCCCTTGGTGCCACTGGCTCCAAAACCCATACCTGTTGCCCAGGTTGGAATTCAACCAGTGCAGCTTTTTGGTCATACCAGTGCTTCTGAAGCTCCTGGCTGGCCTCAAGGTTCTTGGATGCCTTTTCCATGTACTCAGCCATTCTGGACCTTAGGCCAAGCACATAGTCCACTATATCTTGTTTGGGTTCTTGGAGAGGTCTCTCCCAGCCCTCCTTTACAAGACAGAGTGGTCCCCTCACAGGATGGCCAAACAGAAGTTCAAAGGGTGAGAAACCTACCCCCTTCTGTGGCACTTCTCTGTAAGCGAAAAGCAGGCATGGTAGTAGGACATCCCATCTCCTTTTGAGTTTTTCAGGGAGCCCCATGATCATGCCTTTCAATGTCTTGTTGAACCTCTCAACAAGGCCATTGGTTTGTGGATGGTAGGGTGTAGTAAACTTGTACTGCACCCCACACTCCTTCCACATGTGGGTCAGGTAAGCAGACATGAAGTTGGAACCTCTGTCTGAAACCACCTCCTTAGGAAACCCTACCCTGGTGAAGACACCAATGAGGGCTTTGGCTACTGCAGGAGCTGTAGTAGTCCTAAGGGGAATAGCCTCAGGATACCTAGTGGCATGATCCACTACCACCAGTATGAATTTGTTCCCTGAGGCTGTGGGAGGTTCCAGTGGACCCACTATGTCCACACCTACCCTTTCAAAGGGAACCCCCACCACAGGTAGTGGTATCAGGGGGGCCTTTGGATGGCCACCTGTCTTGCCACTGGCTTGACAGGTAACACAGGAGCTGACAAACTCCTTCACCTTTTGGTGCATCTGGGGCCAGTAAAAGTGGCTAACTAGCCTTTCCCAAGTTTTGGTTTGGCCCAGATGTCCAGCTAGGGGGATGTCATGAGCCAAAGTTAGGAGGAACTCCCTGTACTTCTGGGGCACTACCACTCTCCTGGTGGTTCCAGGGTTGGGGTCTTTTGCCTCAGTGTACAGTAATCCCTCTTCCCAATAGACTCTGTGGGTACCACTGACATCTCCCTTGGCTTCTGAAACAGCTTGCTGCCTCAGGCTTTCAAGAGTGGGACAGTCTTGCTGTCCCTGGCACAGCTCTTCCCTAGAGGGTCCCCCTGGGCCCAAGAGTTCAACCTGGTAAGGGTCAAGCTCTAGGGGCTCAGTTCCCTCTGGGGCTTCCAGGTTCTCTCCCTGAGGAGAGGGGTCCTGCTCTTGTGACTGTGTAGAAGCTGGTCCGCCAGTCTTCTTTCCTTTTCTCTTGGTAGGCTGGGCCATCATTTCAGGCTCCAACACTATTTCTTCACCCTGCCTTTTGCTCTGTGCTCTTGTTTTTACACACACCAATTCAGGGATGCCCAGCATGGCTGCATGGGCCTTTAGCTCCACCTCTGCCCAGGCTGAGGTTTCCAGATCATTTCCTAGCAGACATGCAGCTGGTAACTTCGGAGAGACCACTACCTGCTTCAGGCCAGTAACCCCCCCAGCCTAATGTCACCATGGCCATGGGATGACTAGTGGTGACACTGTCAGCATTGGTGACTGGGTAAGTTTTCCCAATCAAGTATTGCTCAGGGGAAACCAGTGTGTCCCTCACCATAGTGACACTGGCACCTGTATCCCTCAGAGCCTCTACTCTAGTTCCATTCACCCAGGGGTATTGCAAATACTTCTTTAAGTTGGGTGGCCACACAGCTACAGTGGCAAATTCCACTTCCCCTAGGGAGACCAGACTTGCCTCAGTGGGTTCCCAGATTTGCTCAGGGTACACTTCTGATCCCATCTGTAAACTTGCTGCCCCAGGAGTAGCTGTACTGGGTGCCTTAGGGGCTTTGTTGTGGGGGCAAGTTTTGTCTACAGTGAGGTGTCCTGACTTCTTACAGTTATTACACCAGGCCTTCAAGGGATCAAAGTTCTTCCCCCTATAGGGTTGAGGCACATAGGGAGTAGTTTGGGACCCACCCCCTGAACAGGTTTTTGGGGCCCTTTGGAAGACTCAGACTTTTTATCTTGGGGATTCTCACCACCTTTCCCCTGGGGGGTTTGGTGACCACCTTCTTTTGGTCACCCCCAGTGGTTGTCCTTGTCACCCTAGTCTTGACCCAGTGGTCTGCCTTCTTTCCCAATTCTTGGGGAGAAATTAGACCTAGGTCTACCAAATGCTGATGCAACTTTTCATTTGTGCAATTACTTAGTATGTGTTCCTTCATAAACAAATTGTAAAGTCCAGAAAAATCATGCACATTATGTCCAGCTAACCAGCCATCCAGTGTCTTTACTGAGTAGTCCACGAAGTCAATCCAGGACTGGGTCTGGGTTTTGTGAGCCCCCCTGAATCTAATTCTATACTCCTCAGTAGTGAGCCCAAATCCCTCAATCAGAGTACTCTTCATGAGGTCATAGGACCCTGCATCTGGCCCAGAGAGGGTCAGAAGCCTGTCTCTGCAGTTACCAGAGAACAGTTCCCACAGGAGTGCCCCCCACAGAGGTTTCTTTACTCTTCTTATTTCACAAGCCCTCTCAAAGGCTGTGAACCATTTGGTGATGTCATCACCTTCCTCAAACTTAGGGACAATCCCTTTGGGGATTTTAGGTTCAGAAGTTTCCTCCCTATCCTTATTTTTAGTATTGCTGCCACCATTGATGGGTGCTAAACCCATCTCCTGTCTTTCCTTCTCTAGAGCCAGGAGTCTGGTCTCTAGGTCCAGTCGTTTGGCCAACCTGGCTAACAAGTTGTCCTCCTCACTGAGGGTATCCTCAGTGTCCTCTCTGGGACCAGGACCACCTAGGTGGCCCCTAGGTCCCCAGAGGTCTATTCTTGGAGTTAAGGGTGCAGGGACCCTATCTTCCCTAGGAAGTGATGGAGGTGGGTTACCATCCCCATCCTCCTCATTCCTTTCCTCCTCTGTTGGGTCATCACCATGCTCAGAGGGGTGGGCTTTAGCATACTCAGCCAGGAGCTCCTGGAGCCCTTGTTTGGTTGGATGCTGGCCCATTGGTATATCTTTAAGTTTGCATAAGGACCTTATCTCTTTGAAAGACAAATGAAGATAAGGGGTGAGGTCGAGCTCCTCAACCAGTTCCTGTATGTCATTATTATCTTCACTAGTAGCTGGGTTCTTGTCTTGAGACATTTTTTAAAAAAATTCTAACCCCTCTAACCTTGGCTATAGTGACTTTTTATTTTCTAAGATGCTACAGGGACTTAAGCAAGGCCCTAACAAGACTTTTAGTAATTTGGTAAAAAAAATGCCAATTAAAAAAATCAGAATTCTAAAGGCAATTTAAGAGTTCTGTCGTGTGATCAGATGGTAACCAAGTAGTCCAACAAATGCAAGTTTGTATCCCACCGCTGATCCACCAATGTAGGAAAGTGGCTCTGTATATACTGTACCCAAGTAAGGTTCAGGGTGTACAGAGTCCACAGTCCCCAGAGGGTTGACAGAGGCTAAAGTTAGATATAACCTTACTCTCCAAAGTGGTAGCTTGGTCGAGCAGTAAGGCAGTATCAGAGGACAGTGTAAAGCATTTGTTGTACACACTCAGTCAGCAAATGAAGCCACACACTCAAGAACTGAACTCTAGGCCAATGGTTTGTATATAAAAAAATATATGCTTGTTTTATTTTAGAACCAACAATAGGGTCAAAATATACTTTCTCAGTATGAGATGCTTTGGTTATTCACCTTACAGATAGGCAGTAGACTTTTTTGATAGTGGTTATCACAGTTGGTGCAAGAGGCAACACAGGGTCAAATTCAATGCAACATTGAGCTCAATGGAAAATTATGCTTAATTACAATTGATTACTTTGCAGAGCACTTTTTCTAACCACAGGACTGGATCCTGGATTCAGTCCTGGGACACTTCCTGTAAACAGGTAAGAAAAAGCGTTTTGGTTATTGTAGTGATTTTTGAAGAATATTACTATATTTCAAAAGCTGACACTTAGAAACTTTTCTGGATAAAATTACCAATGTTATCCTATGAAAGGAAATACAGTGTGCAAGCAAAGTATGTTTACGTTACTTTTGTAATCCAGTGCTGGACTCCTAGGTTCAGCACTGGGACATTTACTTAAAACAGGTAAGTAATTACGTTTTTGTAGTTTGTTCGATTTTTAAAGAATATTTGTAAAATACAGAAATCGACACTTAGAAGAAATTTCACAGAAAACCAGTCAATGGATCCCTATGAAGGAAAAGTGAGTTAACGGTAAGTAACGTTGCGATTACTTTTTAGGGCCAGTGTTGGGCACTCGGGTCCAGCACTGAGGCCCCTCCTAATACTAGGTGAGTATTTTCGTTTTCGTGACTCGGTTGATTTTTGGTGAATATTCTAAAGTTTCAGAACTCCACACTTAGAAGAAATTTCGCAGAAAACCAGTCAATGGAACCCTATGGAAGAAAAGTGAGTTATCGGATTTCGGGTAAGTACTTGACTGGCAGGGTTAAGGTTCTGGGTAAGACTCAGGGGTCCCCCAGGATCAGGTAAGTACAGTTTTTACACCCTCAGCGGCACAGGGGCGGCCGGGTGCAGAGTGAGAAGGCCCAATGTTATCCTATGGCAGGCGGGGGGCCCCGGGTTGGTGGCTGCTGGCAAGCAGGCCACGCGACTGTGGGAGCTGGGCTCCTGGTCACTTGCTCAGGGCAAGTAGGGAAGTAGGTTAGGATAGAGGTTGCACTTCCAGGGGCACTCGGGCGGCTGGGTGCAGGGTGCTTTTGAGCCGTCGGGCGCTCAATGTTAAACAATAGAGGTCGTGAAAGGTGAAGAAAGGCTGCAGGCTCGGGGACGGTGATTCTTCAGGGACGACCAACACTTCAGGAGGTAAGTTGGGGTCTTGGAGGATAGGTAGACACCCAGGAGTTGGGCACAGGGGGCCGTGGGGCGCCGGGTGCAGGGGTGTCTTTTGAGGTCGGGAAATCTTACCCCCTGCTGGTCGCGGTTGGAGGGGTCCCTTGTCCTGAGGCTGCAGGCGTCGTCTGGGTCGTCGAGGAGGGTCCTTGGCCACTGGATTCCAGGTCAGAATCGCCGGGGGTCGTCCTCGAGGTCTTTGGTCACTCAGGCACAGGCTGGACTCGGCGGGTGCAGAGTGTGCAGGTTTCGCGGCTCCGTGCCAGGGCCGGGTCTTTGGTAGGTTTTCTTTTGAGCAGTACCACTGCTCGTGGGAGTCCCTGGGTCGAAGGCTGTAGCACAGAAGTCAGGTCCTCCGGGGTTTGTGAGGTTGCTGAGGCCGGGATTCCGCAGGAGCAGGTTCAGAGGTCGACAGGCCGGTAGGGCTGGGGCCAAGTCAGTTGTTGTCGCCTCCTTTTTAGCAGCTGCACGGCTGGTCTTCTTGCTTCGTCTTCTCTTCTTGTTTTCGGATTTGGGAACTCCGGAAGGAAGGTTCAGGGAGCCCCTAAATACTAAATTTAGGGGTGGTTACAGGTAGGTAAGGGCAGGGACCAATGGGTCCCTTCCCTGGGGTGGGTACACCCCTATTCTGTTCCTCTCCAGTGGGAGGGGGCAGGAGCCTGTCCCTGGTTGGCCAGGTCCCCCATCCTCAAGATGGCGGGGACTCGAGTTTGTGCTTCACCTCGCCTCCCCCACCTTAGGGGTGGAGTTGGCAGAGGTGGGCACAACCCATTTCCTGCTTCTGGTTTTCCCGCCGGTTCTCCCGCCAGGAGTGGGGGTAGAACCAGTGGGGACCAGTTTGCTGGAAGCAGCAAATGGTCTGGGGAAACTCCAAAGGCGGCAGGCCTTTGAAGCTCCCCTGCCCATCCTGGGGGAGGAGGCTTTGGCACCTCGTCCCGGGATGTGCATTGTTTCAGGCCCCTGAGAGCAGAGGCTCTCGACCCAGGGGTCCAGAAACATGTCTGGTGGTGGCAGCCTGGGCAGCCACTCAGTCCGGACACTGGAGGTCGGGTTGGTTTCAGGGGGCATCTCTAAGATGCCCTCTGGAGTGCGTTTTACATTAAATCCCACACTGGCATCAGTGGGGGTTTAATGTGCTGAGAAGTTTGATACCAAACTTCTTAGTCTTCAGTGGGGCCATTATGGTGCTGTGGAGTTCGTAATGACAGACTCCCAGCACCATATACTCTTAATGGCAGCACTGCACTTACAATGCCCAAGAATGGACTTGGGCACTGTAGGGGCACAGGGCTCATGCCTCTATGCCCTCACCACTGGCATAGTGCACCCAGCTAGAGGGGTGGCTGACCTAGGCCAGGGCAGTGGCTTGTAGGCATGGCACACAGGGATGTGAGCCATGTCGACTCTTCACTTTTGTTCTGCACCAAGACACGCAGCCTGCAAAGGCAGTGTGTGTGTGTAAAGGTGCAGGGTCCCTAAGGGTGGCACAACAAGTGCTGCAGCCCTTAGGGGCCTTCCCTGGTCACAGTGCCCTGGGTACCCATGGTACCATTTACCAGGGGCTGACCTGTGGCCAGGGATGTCAATTGGGTGTAGGTATCAATGCAATTTTAGGGAAGGAACACAGGCCCTGGGTACCTGGTTGGCAGGAGCCCAGGGCACACTCAGTCAAAGTACATCAGCCATTCAGCAAAAAGTGGGGGCATACCATGTAAGAAAGATGGCACTTTCTCACATAGTGCACCCAGCTAGAGGGGTGACTGACCTATACCAGGGCAGTGGGTTGTAGGCATGGCCCACAGAGGTGTGTGCCATGTCGACTCTTCACTTTGTTCTGCACCAAAACACGCAGCCTGCAAAGGCAGTGTGTGTGTGTGTGTAAAGGTACAGGGCCTCTAAGGGTGGCACAATAAGTGCTGCAGCCCTAAGAGGTCTTCCCTGGTCACAGTGCCCTGGGTACCTGTGGTACCATTTACCAGGGGCTGACCTGTGGCCAGAGATGCCAATTGGGTACAGTTTTGGGGAAAGAACACAGGCCCTGGGAGCCTGATTGGCAGGGACCCAGGGCACATCAAGTCAAAGTGCATCAGTGGTCTGGCAAAAAAGTGGGGGGGTTACTGCAACAGAAACCCACTTCCTTACAATTACCATCTCCTGTATAATCTCTGTATAAAGTTCAGGCCCAACGTCATCCTTTAGGCCGACACAGTAACACAGCAAGGTAGGACCCCTGGGGAGACCTATGGGTATATATACAGCACATCATGCTTAGGAAGATAGAGGAGACCGTGACTTCCCAGCTGACAAACTGACCAGAGACGCTGAGGTTCCTGCATGCAGATGCTCCAGCTCGCAGTGGTCTAACATCCCTCGCGGGGTGTCCAACTCGAGACCAGGACGGGGTCCCACATTCTCTAACTCTCAGGTAATGGGGGTTGACTAGATCCTAGAGGGATTCTTGGCATATCACCTACATAGATGCTAGGTACATTTAGGTACATCTAGTTAGGGAGACATCGTAGGAGTACGCACATTTAGGTTGCACTTTATCATGTGTTTTATGTACATGTCTATGATTTCTGCAAGATGGTAGAACTATACCATCCCTTTACTCTTGTAGTATTGCTAATCATATATCTCTGCTGTCTAATGGTTGTTGCAGCTCATTTATTGAACAACTGTTCAATAAATCCTTTTTGACAAACGCCCAGTATGTTTATTCTGTGTATCTCTGAGACAAACTAAGTGAGCCCGAGTGACTGAGCGAAAGGTAGTATATTGTTTCCACGATCCTGGGGGGATCAGGGTTGTCTTGTTCGGAGGTTGCCAAGAACTATTCTCTCCCTGATAAGAGGAGACTCTAGTGGCACTGTGAGCTAGCTGATACAGACAGGCTAACGTATCCGGTGGGGGTGCACGGAATCAGTACACCACCAAATCCACAGTTTATGTTATCCAAACGCGCAGATCCTGTATAGGGTATATAGGAACTACACGACAAGACTAGTATGCCCGGACGTGGGTCAAGTGCACACTGTCACTGGAACTAAGCCATACCTAGCTGATGAGCCCATAACTGGGGCAAAACTGGTCCTGGGTTGCTTGTGTTCTGGTTCAGGGAGGACCCGGCTTGGCAGTTCGGGCTGAACTGTGCCCACTGAAGCAGAGTCCCGACTGATGTGCATATAGCTGGGTTCAAACTGAGGTGGCATGGTGTGCAAAATAATGATGGATTGGGATGCGGCTCAGTGTAGTTACCAGTGGCTTAGATTTATTCGATCATTTCATCCATTACTCTTTTTGCATCTTGGAGATGCCCCATGAAAAACGATCCAACTCTAGTGTCCTACCTGACTGGCTGCTCACCAGCTGCGACCCACAGACATGTTTCTGTACCCCTGGGTCGAGAGCCTCCTGCACTCAGGGTCCTGAAACAAAGCACATCCTGGGCAGAGGTGCAAAACCTCCTACTTACGAAGGGGTAGTTTTAAAGGATTGCCGCCTTTGTGAGCTGACCCAGCCATATGCTGCTCACAGCAACTGGCCCCCACCGGTTGTGACCCCCACTTTGGGCAGGAGAATCGGCAGGAAAACCAAGATAGGAGAAGAGGTGTGCCCACCTTTGCCAACTCATGCCTTCAGGTGGGGGAGGCGAGGTGAAGCACGATTCTCAGTCCCCACCATCTTGCAGATGGGGGGACCCAGCCAACCAGAGTGAAGCTTATGCCCCCCTCCCACTGGAGGTTGGCATAATAGGGGGTGTTCCCAACCCAAGGAAGTGACCCACCTGTACCTACCTGAAACGCCCCTAAATGTAGTATTTAGAGGCAACCCCAAACCTTGCCTCCTCAGTCAAGCAAGATGGAGGACCGAAGAGCCATGCTGAAGGAAGGAGGAGGACACAAACTGTTTTGGCCCCAGCCCTAAAGGCCTGACCGACCTAGACCACCTCCAGCGGAATATTTGCGTGTCCTGCAGCCGACACCCCCCCACCATCCCCCCGGCTCTGGCCAAATCCGCAAGTCTGCACCACTCTGCACCCAACAGCCACGGCCTGAGTGGTTCAACACCACGGGGAGTTCTCCTCGGCGATCCTAACCTGGGATCTGGTGATCCATGACCTACCGCAAGTCTCCTGACGCCTGCAGCCTCTATCTGGAGGATCCCCCGACCGCAACCGGAGCCGGGAAGGAAAACCCGATGCCAAAAGACACCCCTGCACCCGACGCCCCAAGGCCTTGGGTGGCCCTACCGCCAGTGTCCCGGCATCCCAAGACATCCCAACTTACCTCTACAACTGGTGGTCACCTCCAGAAGCTCTTTGTGCCCGATCCTGCATTGTTTGTTCAGACTGGAGCTTCCCCATTGAAACCAACAGGGCTCCCAAGTCGATCCAGCACCCTGCACCCGGCTGCCCCTGTGGGTGAACCTTGTGTGTAAACATAGATCCCTCTTTGCCCTGAGCTTACCTCTAGGAGCTTTGCTCCCTCAACCCAGTGGCCTGCTCGTCAGCAGTCACCAACCGGAGGTCCCCTATTGGATAACATTGGGCCTCAGCACTCTGCACCCGGCCGCCCTAGTGCCGCTGAGGGTGCTTTTTGAGTGCATACTTGAACCTGGGGGAACCCTTGTTCTAACCCCAGAAACTCAACCTTCAAGACCGGTTACTTACCTGAAAAAGGATATTTTTTCTTCATAGGATTGTATTGACTGTTTTCCTCTGAAAAACTTCGAAGTGTTGAGGATGTTTGTATGGAAACATAAGAAACTGTTTTGATAAAAACTGCTTTTCAACTTTGATCCAGGAAAAATCCCAGTGTGATATCTAGGCATATCACACAGAGTAGAAAAAGTCATCCTGAAAAGTAATCAAAATTAATTACAACTGTATTTGCACATTTTTACAAACCTGTAAGAAAAGTCATTCATCCAGCTTGCTTCTTAACCACCTGCCTTGAAAAGTATAACTTTACTTACCTGTACCAAGTCCTGCTTGGTTCTATAAATAAAATACAACAAAGAAATATTTTTGATACAATCAATTTGTCTGAGTTCAGTCTTTGAGTATGTGACATCATTTCTTCACTTTTTCGGCACCAAACACGCAGCCTGCAATTGCAGTGTGTGGGTGTGAAGGTACAGGACTTCTAAGGGTGGCACAATGGGTGCTGCAGCCCTTAGCGGCCTTCCCAGGTCACAATGCCCTTGGTACCCATGGTACCTTTTACAAGGGGCTTACCTGTGGCCAGAGATGTGCCAATTGAGAGTACAAAGGTACAGCTTTGGGAAAGAACACAGGCCTTGGGAACCTAACTGGCAGAGACCCAGGGCACATCAAGTCCAAGTGCATCATGTGTCAGGCAAAAAGTGGCGGGGTAGCCATGCAAAAAGGGGCACTTTCCTACTCATGTGAGCTAGGAATCTTCCTTGTGGAGGATGATGTTATCAAAGGTTTGTAGAAATATGTCCAGTGTCGGATTTATTATAAATTTTCTTTTGTTTTGTATCCAGCTTTTCATGCATACTTTCCAGAATTGGCCCAAGAGGCTTCCGAGGAGCATCTTTGTTTCGTGCAGAGCCAGATTTTTCATTTGTGTCCTTCGGAACCGAAGCTTTAGGTGCCGACGGTTCGACTCCAGCCCGACCCGGAAGTCTTGACTTGAGCTTTCAGTGCCAAGCCGGAGGGCGGGGCGTTCGAAGCAGTCTGGGTGCATACCATGGCCGGATGGCAGTAGTGGCCCAGAAGCCTTTTGTTTGGTGGAAGGGGGTTTTGAGGGCAAAGGTGTTTTAGTACTCACAGCACCTTGACCGGCTGGGACATCCTGGGACTCCAGTTCGGAATAGGAGCCCGGACGGAGAAGGTCTTTTCCTCTTCCTCTGCTGACGCTTCCATTTCTTCGTGCTCGATATCATCTCCAAAAATATAGGGGGTATCTTCAATACTCTGTCGCTGCATCTCTCTTCATCGAGCAAGACGGTCCCGCACGGTCTTTTTTGATCGAAATGAGCAACAGGCGTCACAGTCTTCTTCCTTGTGCTCCGGGCACAGGTTACAGACCTAGTGAAGGTCGGCGTGCAGATTTTTAGAGCAGCACAGAGGGTAGAATTGGGACACAATCTGTTACATCGGCGGATTACTCAATGTCCTTGAGTGGAAGTTAGTGGAAACGGGCTAGGCCCGAAGACCACAGTTTGAGTTTTCCCAATCCAACTAGGAAAGTTTTCTGATTTTCGACACATAGGATGGGGAACGCGATCCGAACAATATCGACGAGGGTACAGTGAATTGCGCACAAAAGGGATCCCAAATAAAGGTCTCGAAGGGACCCCCGAGTGGATGGGAGAATAAATCTGACACTTGGATCAGTGCAGGTTTATTATTCGGAGATGTTTGATACCAAACACCCCAGGATTTAATAAAGCCATTATGGTGCTGGGAAACTAGTAATAACCAGTTTCCAGACCATATACTCAGGATGGCTTTACTGAGCACTTAAAATATCCAAGAATAGCCTTAGATACTATAGGGGCTGGTATGCTCATGCAGATCGGCCCTCACATGAGACATAGTGCACCCTACCTTAAGGGTGACTAACCTAGGCCCCATGCAGTGCTGGGCAGGCATGGCACACAGGGATGTGTGCCATGTTGACTCTTCACCTTTTAGCTGCACCAAAACACGCAGGCTGCAATGACAGGGTGTATATTTGTGGTGAGAGGTCTCCGAGGGTGGCATAATACATGCTTCAGCCCTCAGAGGCCTTTCCCTAGCTACCATGCCCCTGGTAGCATAGGTACCACTTACCAGGGACTTACAGTCAGGCCAGAGTTGTTGTACCAATTGTGGAAACAATGGTACGGGTTAGGGAAAGAACACAGGCCCTGGGAACAGGACTGGCTGGGACCCAGGGCACATCAAGTCAAAGTGCATCAGGTATCTGGCAAAAGGTTAGGGGGTAACTATGCAAAAAGGGCCACTTTCCTACAACAGACATGTAAAATTAACAGTAAACACAATAAGAGTTGGAGCCCGGACTCAGCATTTACACCATGTCAGAGAAATATGTACTGCTTGTTTCTCAAACAGGAGTTGCATTTTATAGCCTCCAGTTTACTGAATTCTATTTGTATTCCTCTTATGTTTAAGGCATTTGCATGAGAGATGAGAAGTACAGCACAAATAAGATGGCCAAATTTGGTCTCAGTAGTAGAAAACTGGATCAGAGCTCACCTTGTTTGTCCATGAGAAGAGGCTGAATGTTTTTTTTTGGAGTGCTTCACACAGTGAAGCGCTCCTTCATAATTATTCAACTAAATTAAGGCTCAAGCACCGTGATCATGATACAGTTCTCACCAGGATATGAGCAAGTGAATTAAGGAAATTAACTTTCATGCATTTCAAGGGGGAAAAATATGAACTGCAGCAAAATATCCGAAATCCGCTGTAAACCCACCTTGTGGATGGAGGCCAGGTTACTGTGGGCATCTGCAAAAGCCGGGTTGATTTGAATGGCACGAGTGTAGCACTGCAGAGCTCCCTGCACATCCTGCATCTCCTTTAGTGTGTTTCCCATGTTGGAGTAGGCATCAGCAAATGTGGGGCTGATTCTGTAACAATAACAGCACTTAACAAAACCATTTCCAATGGAATCCTTCTACAGCTTGGCAACAAACTACATCCACTAGCAATCTCCAACAAGAAGGGATGGGAGCTGATCTACACAAGGCCCAATTTAAAGAACAGGACCTTCAATTTCAAGCAAACACCTGAACTGTTCAGATTTCCACTCCGTGAACACCTACACTAAATAGGGCTCCGTTTAAGTTAAGTGACCACCATATCATCAGAATCAAATTCCTACCTGATGGCCTCCTTGTAGTGCATCAAGGCCTCTTGGAGTTTCCCCTGCTGCTGAAGAACACTGGCCAAGTTTGAATGAGCAGCTGCAAACTCGGGGAAGACCTGCAAAACATCCAACAAGATCAGTTAGGAGCAAGGACTGTTCGCATTACCACTTTGTTAATACAACAGGGAGGATTCCCACATATTTACTCAGGCAACTCCTGAATACTACCTACAGACCTTTTCACAGCAGAACATCCTATCTTCTCTCACACCTCGTCCAATATCCAAGAGGCATTTTAAGGTCACCAGTCCTGGAGGCAAATAACTTACAGCACAAATGCAAAGCTCATACAGTTAGACAAACCAAACAATGAACACTTTGCAGCTCCAATTGAATAATTCTCCTTTGGGCACTTCACTATCCTTAGGTATCAAAGTCAAGCTGCCAAAGCATAATCTACAGCAAGGTAGTGGTTTACAAGCTTAGAAGTAGCATGATGCAGCAACGGTGGCTACTACACAAAACGCTTTCTGCATGGCTTTTAAAATAGTATTGCCCTGCCACTAGAATGGTTCTTAGCAGTCCGGTATGTTAAATCTAGTGAGGTCAATCATGAGGTCACTGTGATGTTTACTGACAGCGCGGGGCTTTGATGTGAGGGAGTAGCCTCAGTTCGGATTTAAAGTGGCTGCCACTCTCACTTCTAGCAATGCTGTATCCAATGGTGGTGGCAGCAGATTTCTAGTTCAGAGCAAAATTCTACTTAAATGTACCACTTTGGGGAGACTGACTACCGGCTCTCCCCAGTAAATGTCTATTAAATTCCCCAAACATGGAGTCTTACATTTATCTTATCAGGGACATGGGAATAGGATTTTGATCATGTACATGTGGGATGTGTGGTTCACGCATGTTTTGGCAAAATTAGAAATTTGTTTATAGCCTGTGTGCGCTTCACATAATGGTAATTTTCTTTGAGCAGAGATAATTCTGATCTTCTCCGACATGCCAGCATGTGTATACCCCTTCCTGCCACGTCCCGCAACCTGTAAACCTAGTAGCATGGATGTATTCAGCCCACTCCCTTTAACCTAGTTTACCCTGCCGCAGCAGCCTTTCTTGGCCAAGGGAACAGATACAGACATGAAATGTGGCTACGTTTTCCACAAAACTATCACAAATATATATATATATATTTTTTTTTTAAAAAGGGTTTTACTACAGTATAAATTAAGACCAATAGATCTTCTGGTTAATGATCATTCTCAATGCAGGTGGGCACATTAAAATTCATTTAACAGGGTAACTATGCCATCCAAATAAAAAATAAATAGCAATCCATCAGCATGATATCCCCATCTTCCACAACACAAATGTCAGCAGCTGCTAAATCTGCATCTTGAGAATACTTGTTCAGTACATGAAAGTCTTAAAGGACACCACTGTATCCAGTGCATCAGGTGGTAAATAAGAATGACCAGGGTTAACTACACACAAGCTCCCTCATATAAACAAACGTTTTGCCAGATAACTTATAGCTACACATAACTCCCTCTGTTCATCTAGAGTGCTTATTAACAGGAAGCCATTTTGAACATCTCTTTTGCTTACTTCTAGTGCTTTCCGGTAGAGACGCACAGCCTCTTCAATATTCCCCTGTTCTCTCTTGATGTTTGCCAAGTTATTGAGCGAATCGGCATGTGTGGGACAGAGACGTAGAGCAGTATTATAACATTCTTCTGCCTCAGTAACCTGTGGAATAAAGAAAACTCAACTCCATCAGGACAAACCACTTGACAGCTCTGTTTTTATTTAATGGCTAGAAACATCTACAACAGTTTGCTTAAAAATACCTTATCCCACGCTCACAAGTCACTAGTACGAGTGCCATTCTCGGTAGAAATATCACTTCAACAGAGGAAGGACCATCTCTGTGCAACATGAAACAAATGCTGTGCTGGTAAACCAGATGCCCCAACTGCATTATTCATACCATGTTCTTGAACAATCAAATCCCAGTCAGAGCCTCCCCCGCAATTTAAGCCATGAATACGTACACTTCCTTTCTCCTTGAGAGCATTGGCCAGGTTGCAGTAAGCATCAGGGAAGTGAGGCTGCAGCTCGATTGCCCGTCTGTAGGTGTCGATAGCCAGATCGATGAGCCCCTGTTCATAGTACACGCACGCAAGGTTACCATGCACCACAGCATGATTGGGACTCAAGCTTAGTGCACGGAGATAGGCCGCCACTGCTCTGTGAAGCACAGTACAAAATGATTAGCCCTGATATACCAAGGAATAAAAGCAGCTAAATGTTCAGTTCATACAGGAGCAGAGCCGATGAAAGAAATTTCCCTATGTATAGTCGTCAAAGGATTAATATATTGGCCAGCCACTAAAAAACTACAAGAAACTAGGTCTGTACTATATCCACAGCAAAAGCAGACGGCAAAGCAGAAGTATTGTAAGTAAACTAGTCTAGTGACTACCCAATTGATTTCTTTAAGAGTCCATTAAAGATTGTGCACAGAAACCCAGAAACTCTAAAAGGAGCCACACTTTCCATGCAGAATATCAAAGTTTTTCAAATGTGAATACGGTGAAATGGTTCCATTGAGGAGTAAACTTCCAGACATTATAGAAAAACATGAAGAATTATTTCCTGAAGTAATAACCTTAGGAATGAATAAACCATTATAAACCCAAAAAACAATATTTTTTTTTTCAAAAGTCCATTTTGGGCTCCCCAACGGTCTTAAAAACTGACTGATAAAATTCCAGATACTTAATTTCAAAGTCACTATTTCAATTCATCATAATGTCACAGTACAGTATCATCCCAATCTGTCAACGCTGCATTTTAACAGTGCCAATGGTCTTTATACAACATTGAAATTCACTTTCTGTAGCAGAAGATCTGTGTCATTCAAATCCCAAGCTCTAATGGTTCGCGCAATGTAGAAACTACACATTAACTCAAATCGCATTGGGGAACAGGATCTACTGAAGGGAGAACGCACACCATGTTTTTGGATGAGAAAGATGCGTGGAATAATTGTACGAAGCTGGCTCTGTACATACTACTCCTATTTATCAAAAGACGGGGACTCTAGGAGCTATTCAAACGGTCCGGTGACCCATGCTCCCGAAGTTAAACTTATACCAAAAGGGAGTCACCGTTCCTAAGTAGAGAGAGAAAGAAGGGAAGTAAGAGGTACTCTCGTGTGCTACTCTAATTGTGGGGGGGCAGTGTGTCCTCATCTTGATGCCCTCACACACCCCGAAGGATGTCATGCTTCATCATTGGGCTTTTGCTCCTCATCGGGCCGGCGCTGCAATGCCCTACGGGTCCCCCGAAGGGTCTCTTTTTCGGAGATCTTTTGATGAAGCTGTATGGGTGCGTGGGTGTAAGTGGCAGTGAAGTCCTAGAAGGTGTATTAAAAAATGGCTGGAGGGAGAGTGATTAATTTTTATTAAGTTGATCCCTCTGTCATTATTAAAACAAAGGTGTATGGTGCTGCTTTAAGGGGTATTATGTCCCTTGGTAGCTGGGTAACTATATGTCCCTAGTGGGCATATGTTCTGGTCAACATGTTTCGCGCTTTAGTGGTCTCAAGGGGAGATCCAGGGCGCTTCGTCAGGACCGAGTAAGAAAGTTGTATCTACAGTGGCCCGAAAATTTAGGTGCCGCCGGATGAACGAAGGTAGTAGAACTTCCCTTAGTAGGTAGGGTAAGATCCCATGAGATCAGTGAGGGTCACTTGAGGGCGGCGGAGACAGCGAGAGGCACACAGGTGACAGCCCAGATGCACCTAGAGAACCCTCTCAAGTGACCCTCACTGATCTCATGGGATCTTACCCTACCTACTAAGCAAAAGCCCAATGATGAAGCATGACATCCTTCGGGGTGTGTGAGGGCATCAAGATGAGGACACACTGCCCCCCACAATTAGAGTAGCACACAACGAGAGTACCTCTTACTTCCCTTCTTTCTCTCTCTACTTAGGAACGGTGACTCCCTTTTGGTGTAAGTCTGTACATACTACACCAAAGAAAAGTATAGTGTGCACAGAGTCCAGTGGAATTCCGCTCGATTTGAGGTAGTGTGGGCGAGCAGTAAGGTTTATCAGAAGGTAGTGTTAGGCATTTATTGTACACATTCAGGCAAGAAATGATGTCACTCAGACCAATTGTTTGTATTAAAAGAACAAGTTACTTATCTTCGGTAACGATATATCTGTAAGAGACAAATTAGTTATGGATTCCTCACCTTAGAATTACCCCCAGGCGTCAGACTGGATCCGGAGAATTTGTCAGCAGTACCACTGCGCGTCCATAGGTGGCGTCGGTCGACTCTGCGTTCGTCGTCGGCGTCGTGGTCGCCAGAATGACGTTGCAGTATCTACTTAGACGCTGCCCTCGCGTGCTGACGTCAGTTCTTTACACGAAATTCCACGCCAGAAGATCAGAGCCATGCAAGACCCAGGTGCACGAAAACAAGGGCCCTAAAAGGGAGTCCCTTACCCTAGAAGACAGTTCACAGAACGGGGAGGATGGGTGGGGTGGTGAGGAATCCATAACTAATCTATGTCTCTTACAGATATATCGTTACCGAAGGCAAGTAACTTGTACATCTGAAAGACAATTAGTTATGGAATCCTCACCTTAGAATAGATACCCCAGCAATACCAACCCCTGTGGTGGGTCTGCGAACCAAGTTCACACCAGAAAGTCCTGGAGAACCGAACGGCCGAAGAAGCCGTCTCTCCGGACTTGGCTGTCCAGGCAGTAGTGTTTGCTAAATGTGTGCAGTGAAGCCCACGTAGCTGCATGGCAGATGTCATGAAGAGTGACTCCACGCCCTAAAGCAGTAGTAGCTGCCGTTGCCCTGGTGAAATGGGCACGCAACCCTACTAGAGGTTCCTTTTTCGCCAAGGAATAGCAGATTTTTATACAAAGTACGACCCATCGAGAGATGGTCGGTTTTTGTATGGCCCGAGCTTTCTTGGCACCCACGTAGCCAACAAAGAGTTGTTCATGCCCTCGGAATGGTCTTGTGCGATCCAGATAGAAGGAAAGCGCACGTTTTGGATCCAGATGATGGAGCCACTCTTCCTCTTTAGAAAGATGCGGAGGCGGAAAGAAGGTGGGCAAAGTGATGGTCTGTCCTATGTGGAAAGAGGTAACCACTTTGGGGAGGAAAAAAGGCCTAGTGCGAAGGACAACCTTGTCCGGATGAACAGCCAGGAAAGGAGGTTTAGAAGAAAGAGCTTGAAGCTCACTCACCCTGTGAGCAGAGGTGATGGCAACCAAGAAGGCAGTTTTCAAAGTTAAAAGCCTGAGAGGACAATTATGTAGCACCTCAAAGGGAGCACATATAAGATAAGTCAGAACCAAGTTTAAGTCCCACTGAGGCATTACGAAAGGAATAGGAGGGAAGAGATGAGCAATGCCCTTAAGGAATCTATTTACAATAGGGGACTTGAAAAGAGAAGGTTGATCAGGAAGCCTAAGAAATGCTGAAATGGCTGAGAGATTGCCCTTAAGAGTGCCCAGAGCAGAGCCCTGCTGGGCCAAAGAAAGGAGGAACAAGAGAACCTCAGAAAGATGGGCGGAAAGGGGATCCACAGCCTTTGCTGTGCACCATGCCACAAATTTATTCCATCTGCAGGCGTATACCGTTTTAGTGGAGGGTCGCCTGGCTGCCAAGATAACGTTACAGACTTCGGGAGGAAGGTTGAAAGTGGTCAACTGCCGCCGCTCAAACTCCACGCAAGGAGGTGGAGGCTGGACAGGTTCGGGTGGACGACCGTCCCCTGCTGCTGCGACAGAAGATCCTCCCGAAGAGGCAGTCTGATCGGAGGATCGATGGCCATGTGTAACAGCTCGGGATACCAGACTCTTCGTGCCCAATCCGGAGCCACAGGAATGACTTGGGCCCGGTCGTGCTTGATCTTCTTCAGCACTCTGGGCAGAAGTGGTATAGGCGGAAAGGCGTATAGAAGACCGCAACTCCACTCGCGATGAAAAGCGTCGGCTAGCGAGTGCCGCCTTGGAAATTCCAACGTGCAGAACTGCTGACATTGCGCGTTCTCTTCGGTGACGAATAGATCTAACCAAGGCTCTCCCCACTGCTGAAAGAGACCTTGCACCACCTCCGAGTGAAGACGCCATTCGTGATCAATCATGCACCTGCGGCTGAGTTCGTCCGCTCTGGCGTTCAGAGAACCTGCCAGGTGTTGAACCACCAGGGATATGCCCTGATGTTCCAGCCATGTCCAAAGGCGGAGAGCCTCTTGACATAGGGTCCACGACCCCACCCAGCCCTGTTTGTTGCAGTACCACATGGCGGTGGTGTTGTCTGAACACCTGCACTACTCTTCCCCGGACAGAGGGAAGGAATGCCTTTAGTGCAAGACTAATCGCACGAAGCTCCAGAAGGTTGATGTGGAGCCTGGACTCCACCGGAGACCAGAGGCCTTTGATCTCCGCCTCTCCCATGTAAACACCACACCCCAGAAGTGATGCATCCGTCACCACTGTACACTCTGGCTGGGGAAGGGAGAGGGATCTGCCATTGACCCAATCCTGGTTCGTGAGCCACACTGCAATTGTCGAGCAGTGCCCTCTGAGATCTGGACGCAATCGGACAGATTCCCCTGATGCTGTGCCCACTGGAACTTCAGGTCCCACTGCAGATCCCGCATATGCCATCTGGCATGATCCACCAGCAGGATGCAAGAGGCCATGAGACCCAGCAGCCTCAGGGTCAGTCTGACCGAAACCCGGGATAGAGGCTGAAAGATCGGAATCATAGCCTGAATATCCCGGACTCGCTGCTCAGGAGGATAAACCCGAAACTGCACTGTGTCCAGAACCGCTCCGATGAAAAGGAGCTTCTGAGAGGGAGTCAGGTGTGACTTCGGCACATTGACAATGAACCCCAGCGAATGCAGGAGGTCCGCCGTAGTCTGGAGGTGGGAGACGACTGCCTGGGGCGAGCCCGCCTTCAACAGCCACTCGTCGAGATAGGGGAAGACTGGAACCCTTGATCTGCGCAGATGAGCTGCGACCACCACCATCACTTTCATGAACACCCGAGGGGCGCTTGTAAGGCCAAAGGGGATCACAGTAAACAAAGTGCTCGTGGCCTACCCTGAACCGTAGGTAACGCCGGTGGGCAGGCAGGACAGGGATGTGAAAATAAGCGTCCTGCAAGTCCAACGCTACCAACCAGTCTCCCGGGTCGAGGGCAGACAGGACCAGCCAGTGTCAACATCTTGAACTTCTCCTTCTGGAGGAAGCGGTTGACGTTCCTGAGATCCAAGATAGGACGCAGGCCCTTGTCCTTCTTGGGCACCAGAAAGTAGTGGGAATAGCAACAACGACCTACTTCTGGGACAGGAACTCGCTCGATGGCTCCCTTGGCCAAGAGAGCCGTAACCTCCTGCTGGAGAAGGGCCAGGTGATCCTCCAACATGCAATGGAATTGAGGTGGCATGGATGGAGGGGTAGTCTCGAAGGGGAGGGAGTAGCCCTCTCGGACTATCTGCAAAACCCACCTGTCTGACGTGATGTTGAGCCAGTGGGGGAGGTGATGGCGAATCCTGCCGCCCACCGGCGATTGATGGGCCTGAAAGGTCGGACTAGGAGGGTTTGGAGGCTGCTGCAGAGGGGGCACTGGTGGACTGGCCTGTCCGCTGGCCCCCCGACCCACTGCGGTGGGATCCACGTCCCCGGCAGCGCAGAGGCTGGACAGCTTGCGCAGGCTTGTGGCTCTGGGCGGAACGTGGCGGGGCACCCCCTCCGTAGCCACGAAAGGGGCGAAAAGCAAATGGCGAGAGGTGGTAGTGAGGCCCAAGGATCTGGCCGTAGCCCTGGAATCCTTAAAGCGCTCAAGCGCGTTGTCTGCCTTGTCGCCAAACAGAAGACGGCCATCAAAGGGCATGTCCAAAAGCGTTCCTTGGACATCCCCGAAAAGCCAGTGGACCTCAACCAGGCGTAGCATCTCAGTGCTACTGACGTGGAAATCATCCTGCCCAGTGAGTCGGCGGTGTCCAGCCCACACCAGATGGTGAATCTCGCTGCGTCTCTCCCTTCGGCAACAGCACGGGAGAGCACGGCCCGGGACTTCACCAGGCACTGTGGTAGCACCCGCGCAACCGTGTCCCACACCGAGTGGGAGTAATAGCCCAATAGACATGCAGTGTTCACCGACCACAGTCCCAAGCTGGAGGAAGAAAACATCTTCCTCCCAAGGTGGTCCAGCTTCTTGAATTCCCTATCAGGTGGAGCGTTAGGGAATGCGCCTTTGGACGTTAAGGCTTGGACTACCAAGTCCTCAGGGGTAGGATGGGAAGAGAGGAAAATGGGGTCGCCCGGGGCCGGGCGATGGCGTCAGGCAATCATCCTGTCCACAGGAGCACCTGTGTTGGGCTTGGACCAAGTGCCCAAAAGGATGTCCGTAAGGGCCTCATTAAACGGCAGCAGGGGCTCCGAAGAGGCCGCTGCCGGTTGAAACACCTCTGTCACGAGGTTAGTCCTGACGCCACCGTAGGAAGCTCGAGGTTTAAGGCCTCGGCTGCCCTACGCAACACCACTGCGTAAGATGTACCCTCCTCCATAGCCACGGTAGGGGGAGACAGCATGCCAAGGTCTGGGGAGGTATCCAGACCACTGGCCTCACCCAACTCCTCTTTCCAGTCCGGTTCCTCCAACTGGTCTGCAAGAGGGTCCACAGACCCCTTCCAGTCCTCCTCACCCTCTCCTGTGAGCCACTCAGGACGGTAGGAAACATCAGGAGAGAACAGGGGTACAAAAGTACCGGTCGGCGCCGGTCCCGACGTCGGTCCGGCTCCGTGTCCAGGGGAGGCCGGGGTCGACGCCGGCTGGGGACACAAGCATCGGAGGCATCAGGGGTGTCGTCAATGGATTCGGCGCCAGAGGAGTGTATGAAGCTGGCTCTGTATATACTATACCAAAGTGAGGTATAGTGTGCACAGAGTCCAGTGGAACCCAAAAGGTAGGCAGAGGTAAAAGTAGATAGAACCTTACTCTCTATTTGGGGTAGTGTCGTCGAGCAGTAAGGCAGTATAAGAGGACAGTGTTAAGCATTTGTTGTACACACTCAATCAGCAATTGAATTCACACACTCAAAGACTGACCTTCAGACCAATTGTTTTTGTATAAAAATATTCTTTTAGTTATTTCTTTTCCTAGAACCAAGCAAGCCTGGCACAGGTAAGTGATAAGTACTTTGCAGTAAATATACAGTTTGGATTGCAATTGTAAATGCACTGTTTTCACTTACAGTATTGTTTCTGAAAAATGCAATACTTTGTAAATACAGTACATATACTTTGTATAGGATTTTCAGTAAGATTACAGGTAAGTTACTTTTGAGATTACTTTTCTTACACAGAGTAGTATACCTGGCTACTACTCTGGGACATTTCCTGTAAACAGGTAAGTAAAATCGATTTTGGTAAATAGTACAATTTTAAAGAATTTCTTTCGGTTTTAGGGTAAGTATTCGGTAGTGGGAGTTGAGGTTCTGGGGTTAGACTTAGGGGTCCCCCAGGGTCAGGGATGCACTCGTTACACCCTCAGCAGCACTAGGGCGGCCGGGTGCAGAGTGCTGAGCCCCAATGTTATCCAAAGGGGATTAGGGGGCCTCCGGTTGGTGGCTGCTGACGAGCAGGCCACAAGGTTGTGGGAGCCAAGCTCCTGGTGTTAGGCTCAGGGCAAAGGGGGATCCGGTTTAGCACACAAATTGCACCCGCAGCGGCGCAGGGTTCTGTGTTGGAGTCGGGTGCCCTGTTTTCAATGGGGATTTTCTGTTTTGGTTTTCAGCTGCAGGCTCGGTCCTGGAAGACTTCCGAGGTAGGTAGTAAATTGGAGAGCTCGGGGACATAGGTGCACCTCGGGTTCTTTTCTCCAGGGCGCAGGGCAGATGGACGCAGGGGTGTCTTTTGAGGTCGGATTTCACCTTATCGGGCCACTCGCGGTTGGGGGAGGAGGGGGTCTCCGTGCAGAGGCTGCAGGCGACGTCAGGGAGTCCTGGAGGGGTCAACCCACGGTGGACTCGGACGCACTGGGGGACCTCGCTGGGACCAGTGGGCCACTCTAACTCGGGCCATAGGCGACGGGTGCAGTGGTGGTTCCAGGCGTCGGGTTTCTTTTTCCTCAGCAGGCTCAGAGTCTCTCTTTGGTGTTTCTTCTGAACAGGGCTGCTGTTCACAGGAGATCCGGTCTTTGTTGAAGGCAGTCAGTGCTCCCAGGGGTTCTGGAGGTCACTGGCTGCAGGACAAGACGATTTTTGGCGCAGGGTCTCGGAAACTGCAGACGGGGCGGTAGGGCTGGGGCCAAGTCAGTTGTTCTCTGCAGTCTCCTCTGCTGGACGTCTTTAGTCCTTTTTCTTCTTAGGTTGCGGGAATCTGCCTCGTTGGTTCAGGGCTGCCCCCTAAATACTGTATTTAGGGGGCGTTTTAGTGGTCTCAAGGTCGGTAGCTAATGGGCTACTGACCTTAGGGTGACTACACCCTGGGTGTGCTCACCCCATGTGGGGGAGTGAGCACAATCCCTAATCCTGATTGGGGAGGGCCTGCCAAATGCAAGGTGGCGGGCACTGAAGAGGGGACTTCACCTGGCCTCCCCCACCTGAGGGGTGGGGTTGGCAGAGGTGGACACACCTTCTGGGCTGGCTAATTTTTCGGGCATGTCTTCCCACCGAAAAAGAGGGGAGACAGGAAGGGGGCCTGCTCCTGATGGCAGGAGAGGCTGGGGGTCGCATTACAAAGGCTGCAAGGCCTTTGAAGCTCCCCTGCCACAGATGGCTCTTCCTGGCCTGGGGGAGGTGTGAACACCTACGCCAAGGAAAGGCTTTGTTTCTGGGCTCAGGGAGTGAAGGCTCCCACCATAGGGGTCCAGAAACATGTCTTGTGGTGGCAGGCTGGTGTGTACCAGTCAGGGAACCCACAAGAGGCTGGTCGTTTTTCAGGGGGCATCTCTAAGATGCCCTCTGAGTGCATTTTTTTATTAAATCCCACACTGGCATCAGTGTGGGTTTAATGTGCTGAGAAGTTTGATACTAAACTTCTCAGTTTTCAGTGTAGCCATTATGGTGCTGTGGAGTTCGTAATGACAAACTCCCAGCACCATATGCTCTTAATGGCAGCACTGCACTTACAATGTCTAAGAATGGCCTTCGACACTGTAGGGGTACAGGGCTCATGCACCTGTACCCTCACCACTGGTATAGTGCACCCAGCTAGAGGGGTGGCTGACCTATGCCAGGGCACTGGGTTGTAGGCATGGCACACAGGGATGTGTGCCATGTCGACTCTTCACTTTGTTCTGCACCACAACACACAGCCTGCAAAGGCAGTATGCGAGTGTAAAGGTACAGGGCCTTTAAGGGTGGCACAATAAGTGCTGCAGCCCTTCGAGGCCTTCCCTGGTCAGTGACCTGGGTACCTGTGGTACCATTTACCAGGGGTTGACCTGTGGCCAGAGAGTGCCAATCGGGTTTGGTCTTCAATGCAGTTTTAGGGAAAGAACATAGGCCCTGGGTATCTGATTGGCAGGAGCCCAAGGCACACTCAAAGTACATCAGCAGTTCAGCAAAAAGTGGGGGCAACCATGCAGAAAGACAGCACTTTCTCACAACATCTAATAGAAGAATTGGAGATGAGCTTTCCTTTTTTTTACTAAATCCTGAACTTTAGCTTTGTGATCATCTGGGAGATATTGGAGCAATTGCTCCATTTCGTCCCAGTGTGCTCTATCGTACCTGGCTAATAGGGCCTGGGTGTTGGCAATGCATCAATGATTCGCTGCCTGGGTGGCTACTCGTTTACCAGAAGCATCCAATAATTTTGACTTTGTCCGGAGGGGGAGGATACCCTAAGGTTTGTGAATTGGCACATTTATGGGCATTAGAGACAACCAGCGAGTCTAGTGGTAATTGTCCCTTAATAAAGACTGGATCAGACGGAGCAGGCTTATATTTTTGTCTATTCTGGGGGTGAGAATACGAGCACGAACAGGGTCTTTGAATATATCATCGGCATGTCTCATGCCTTTGACCACAAGGAGAGTCTGACTGGATCTATGTGTACTACTCAAAGTTTCAACCAAGAAATCTTCTTCTAGGGATTCTTTGTGTAGTTGTATTCCGTGGTATTCTGCAGCTCTAGCAAGTAATTCTAAATACCCTACATTGTCCTCAGGAGGGGAACTCTTTGCAGGGTACAGGTCTGGGTCATTGTCTGTAGGTAAATCAGTATTGTAGTATTTCCAGGGATCTACAGGTAAATGAGAATCATCATCATCATCAGGCTGTGGTGGTGGAGAGTTAGTTGGTGCAATAAGTAAATGTTCTAATGCTGGAGAAGGTGGTGAATGTGTAGGGGAACGTGGTGGAGGAGGAGGAGAAGAGTTAGTACCGACATTCTTCCTCTCTAAAGGAAACGTATAATTTATGTCCTCTGACTCAGGTTTGGGCTTCTGAGGCAGTTTGGTAAGAAGATGTCCTGTATCAGGATTAATGCAAAGTTCCTGTTGTTTTGGGTCCGATTTGGGAGGAGGGACGTCGAAAATCCGATCCTGCAGCTTCGGAGGAGCATTTTTCGGTTTCGGCACCTTAGACTTCAGTGCCGAGGTGGAATTACTTTTCGGCGCAGGAGGTTTGGGTTCGGAAGCAGTTTTCGAATTCGGCATAGAGGGTTCTGCTCCGAAGCAGTCTTCGGCTTCAAGCCTGAATGTTTTGGCTCGGTGCCCGACTTTGGCCGACTTGATCCAGAGTCGGAAGGCTTAACAGTGAGTTTCAGGGCCGAGCCGGGGTGTTAGAAACATCTTCTCGGTGCCAACCGTGGCCCGAAGGCAGAGGTGGAACCGAAGCCTTTTTCTGAGTTGGTGTAGGAAAGTGGGTTTCTGTTGCAGTAACCCCCCCACTTTTTGCCTGATAACTGATGCACTTTTCCTTGGTGTGCCCTGGGTCCCTGCCAATCAGGTACCCAGGGCCTGTGTTCCTTCCCTAAAAACTGTACTAAAGCCTAAACCCAATGAACAAGTTACTTACCTTCGGTAACGCTTTTTCTGGTGGATACAATATCTGCCTGTGGATTCCTCACCTTTTGAATACCCCTTGCGCCAGCAATTCCGCGGAAAATCTATCCCAGCTCTCCCACGACGACGAGGACGTCACAATAGCACGGCTCCGCTCGCGACTCCGTAAGACGTCATCGGAGCCATAAGAAGACCTCGTCGGCGTGCTGACGTCAGTTCCACCCATTTTTCCGTGCCACCGAGGCAAACGGGCGGACCGACACATTTTCAAATGCAAACATGGCATTGCAAGTATATACACATATATAAATTCACCATTACATAATCAATAAAGACATAGTGAAATAGCATTTCTCACTATCAAAACTTCAACATGATCAAGACATTAAATTCAACATATTTTGGTAGAAACAGGTGGACAACGGGGAGGCGGGTGGGTCAGTGAGGAATCCACAGGCAGATATTGTATCCACCAGAAAAGCGTTACCGAAGGTAAGTAACTTGTTCTTCTGATGGATACTTCTGCCTGTGGATTCCTCACCTTTGAATAGAATCCCCAAGCCGTAACTCTCCAGGAGGAGGGTGTCCACCTGACTAAACCAAAAAATCTTGCAAAACAGAACGAGCAAAATGGCCATCCCTCCTAACCTCAGAGTCTAGGCAATAATGCTTTGCAAAGGTATGGAGGGAGGCCCAAGTTGCTGCCTTACAAATTTCATGCACTGGTACACCTCTAGCCAAAGCAGATGTAGTAGACTTTGCTCTAGTAGAATGAGCTCTGATACCTTCAGGAGCTTCCTTGTTGGCCAGGGCGTAGCAGATCTTTATGCAGAGGATAATCCATCTTGACAGAGTCCGCTTGAGCACAGCTTTACCCTTCATCCGACCAACATAACCCACGAAGAGTTGGTCATCAAGTCTCAATTCTCTGGTCCTGTCCAGATAAAAACTGACCGCTCTCTTTGGGTCCAAGCGGTGAAGTCTCTCCTCCTCCTTGGAAGGGTGAGGGGGAGGATAAAAGGTAGGAAGGGTAATGGACTGCCCCAAATGAAAAGGGGTAACCACTTTGGGAAGGAAAGCAGCCCTGGTCCTCAGAACCAACTTATCTACATGAATGGTCAGAAAAGGAGGCTTAGAGCTAAGAGCCTGAAGCTCACTTACCCTCCTAGCCGAGGTAATGGCAATCAAGAAAACCGTTTTAAAAGTAAGAAGCCTCAAAGGGCAACTATGAAGGGGCTCAAATGGAGAACCCATAAGAAAAGTGAGTACCAGATTCAAATCCCACTGAGGCATGATGAAAGGAGTGGGAGGAAACATGTTTGTAAGTCCTTTAATAAATCTCATCACAACCGGAGATTTGAACAAAGACGGCTGATCCAGCAAACAAATAAAGGCCGATAAAGCCGATAAGTAACCTTTACAGTAGCTACAGCAAAACCCTGCTGCGCTAAGGAAAGTGAAAAACTCAAAACATGAGATAAACGAGCCTTCAAAGGGTCAATAGATCTCTCTCCACACCATTTAACAAACTTAGACCAACGGGAAGAGTAAATGGACTTGGTGGAGTGTCGCCTGGACGATAAAATAACATCCACCACATCAGGTGGGAGAGAGAACGAACTCAGGTTGCCCCGTTCAATCTCCAGGCATGAAGGTGCAAGCTCTGGAGGTGGGGGTGAAGAACCTGCCCCTGCGACTGCGAGAGGAGGTCTGCCCTGAGAGGGAGACGGAGCGGAGGGTACGAAGAGAGGTGAAGAAGATCCGTGTACCACACCCTTCTCGGCCAATCCGGAGCGATCAAGATGACTTGGGCCCGGTCTTGGCAAATCTTCCTCACAACCCGAGGAATCAAGGGTATGGGAGGAAACGCATAAAGGAGCTGAGAGCTCCAACTCAACTGAAACGCGTCCCCAACGCTCCCTGCATCGGAAACTGGAGACTGCAGAACAACGGGCAGTGTGCGTTCTCGTGAGTGGCAAATAGGTCCAACCGAGGAGACCCCCACATCTGGAAGACGTGATGGACCACCTCTGGATGAAGCCGCCACTCGTGATCGGCCAAGTAATGCCGACTGAGACTGTCCGCACGAACATTTAGCACTCCGGCTAGATGATTTGCAAACACACAAATCTGCTGGCCCTGAGCCCAGGACCAGAGTCGCAGAGCCTCTCGACAGAGACGAAATGACCCTACACCTCCCTGTTTGTTGATATACCACATCGCGGTCGTGTTGTCCATCAGGACCTGAACTGACCGACCGCGAAGGGAAGGAAGGAAAGCCTTTAGTGCCAAACGTATCGCCCGCAATTCTAGAAGGTTGATGTGAAACAACCTTTCCTCTGGAGACCAAAGACCTTTGATCTCCAGATCCCCCAGATGAGCACCCCACCCTAGAGTGGAGGCGTCCGTGATTACTGTGGCCATCGGTGGAGGAAGTTGAAAGGGCTTCCCTTGAGACAGGTTGCCCTGTACACCCCACCAAGACAGATCCGCCGCAGCGTCTCTGGAGATTCTGACCTTCTCCCCGAGATCCCCGTTGTGCTGAAACCACTGCTTGCGGAGGCACCACTGGAGTGCCCTCATGTGCCAGCGTGCATGACTGACCAACAGTATGCAGGAAGCAAACAGACCGAGCAGGCGTAGGACCTTCAGGACCGGAACAACCGCCCGTTGTAAAACAAAGGAATCATTTCCTGAATGTCGAGAATCCTCTGTGGAGGCGGGAATGCTCGACAAACAGTAGTGTCCAGTATTGCCCCTATGAACAGGCTGCGCTGAGAAGGCACCAGGTGAGATTTGGGCACGTTGATCGAAAAACTCAAGTTGAACAACAGTCGTGTTGTCACCTGCAAGTGACGCAACACCATCTCCGGAGATTTGGCTTTCAACAACCAATCGTCCAGGTAGGGGTAGACAGGAACCCTGATCTTCTGAGATGAGCCGCTACCACCGCCATCACCTTTGTAAAGACTCGCGGTGCGGAAGTCAGACCAAACGGTAGAACCGCAAACTGGTAATGTTGCGACCCTACCGTGAAACGCAGATACTTCCGATGCGACTTCAGGATGGGAAGATGAAAGTACGCATCCTGGAGATCGATGGACACCATCCAGTCTTCCTGTTGCAGCGCAAGAAGAACCTTAGCCAGAGTCAACATTTTGAATTTCTCCTGCCTGAGGTAAAAATTCAAAATCCTGAGGTCCAGAATCGGCCTCAAACGTCCGTCCTTTTTGGGAATCAGGAAATACCGGGAGTAGCACCCCTGACCCCTTTCCTGCTCCGGAACAACCTCTATCGCACCTTTCTGTAACAAGACAAGAACCTCCTGTTGCAAAAGCAACAAGTGGTCTTCTGAACAACCACCTTGGCGAGGAGGGTAAGGAGGTGGATACTCTAGGAACGGAAGGGCGTACCCATTTTCCACAAGATTCAAAACCCAACGATCCGTTGTAATCAGTTTCCAATCCTGTAGAAATTGGGACACCCGACCCCCAACAGGACCAACATGCTCTAAGATGGGGGATCTAGAGCTGCTTCCCAACGGTGAGGAGAGGAGGAGGAGGAAGAGGACTGCTGCCGTGAGGCTCCCCTGGAACGGCTTCTGTTCCTACCCCTGTAGGACTTGTATAAAGGGTTCTGCTGTTGCTGCTGCTGCTGACCCTGTTGATACTGTTGACGGCCACGAAAGGAAGAACCCCTTCCAAATCCACGAAGACGTTTGTAACCAAAACCCCTGGGCTGTGTTTGAAGGCCCAGAGATCTAGCAGTGGCCCTACTGTCTTTAAACCGCTGTAAAGCAGAGTCAGCCTTTGATCCAAACAGTCTTGTGCCATCAAAAGGTAAGTCCAACAGAGTCGCCTGGACATCCGGGGAAAAACCAGAAGACCTCAACCAGGCCTGCCTTCTTGTAGCCACAGAAGAGCCCATCACCCGCGCAACAGAATCAGCCGTGTCCATCCCAGACTGGATCACCTGGCGAGCAGCTGCTTGCGAGTCAGAGAGCACCTCCATAAAGCTTGCCCTATCATCCTCCGGGAGCTTAGGAGCCAGCTGTTTCACAGAATCCATCAAAGCATGGACGTATCTTCCCAGAAGACACGTAGCATTAGTCGACTTCAGCGCCATGCTTGCAGACGAAAATACCTTTTTGGCTGCCTGCTCCATCTTTTCGAGTCTCTATCACCCGGAGTAGTAGGGAAAGCACTCGAAGATTGCTTCGACCAAGAAGCCTGTACCACCAAACTCTCGGGAGTCGGATGAGTAGACAGAAAGGCAGGATCCCCAGGAGCTGGCCTATATCTCCGTGCAATTGTTCTAGAGACAGCAGGAGCGGACAAAGGCTTCTGCCACACCTCCAAAATTGGCTCAGCCAAGGCATCAATGAAGGGTAACAGTGGCTCTGAGACCACCGAAGAGGTATTGAGGACCTCAGTTAAAATGTTGGCCTTCAACTCAGATGATGGTAACTGAAGACCCAGCAAATCAGCCGCCTTCCTCACGACCACATGATAAGGCAAATTTTCTAGAGGAAGGCCAGCCTTTGGTGATGAAAGATCGTATTCTGGAGATGTATCTAACCCACTGGCCTCCTGCAGGCCCTCAAAGTCATCAAGAGAGTCCAAAATCTCTCCTTCCTCTTGCTCTTGCATATACTCCTCCTCTTCCAGCAGCCTCTGTGCATCCCTCCTGGAGCGCAGCTTTGTCTTCAGTGCCGGCGTCAGTGGAGCCTGAAACGGAGTCGACGGCGCCGTACGCGGCGCCGTGCGCGGCGCCGGTGACGGAATATCCTTCGGCGTCGCACGAATCCGAGACGACGCCGACCCCACATCCGACGGAGCTCGAGGTGCCGGAGTCGACGACCTCGGCGTCGGGAAATGCCACGCCGGAGCCGATGGCATAAAGGGTACAAAGGGTGCCTGAGCATACTGGTGTGGAACACCCAAATTGTAGGCCAAAGGACCTGAAGGTACACCCAACGGGATACTGGACCTTGAAAACATCCCATACATCGCGTTCAAGAACTGCGAAGGGTCAGCACCAGGCAAGGGAAAAGCAGGATAATGATCCGTACCTTCTCGCCCGGGGACCTCCTGAGGTCGAGCTGGACCCAGCGGAGCCGGTGGAGATGGCGCCCGCTCAGGCAACCCCACAGGAATCGGAGACACCTCCTGAGGCGCCGGCGAACCTCCCGACGCCGAAGAGCCCTTCGACGCCGGCGACATCGGAGCCGGGGAATGTTCCGACTCCGCTCTCGGCGAAGGAGACGGGGAGACAAAGTCCTTCCTCCGAAGTCGCTCAGGAGGTGAAGTCGGCCTCGAAGCCCTAGACTTAGACGAATGGCGCCGGGATTTCTTCGACTTCTTATGCTTCTTAGATTTTGAAGTGTGTGACGAAGAAGACTTCCCCCGCTTACGACCTCTCGTCTCCTTCTTGGCTTTGGCCATAAAAAGTTTAGCCTCACGCTCTTTAAGGGCCTTAGGGTTCATTTTCCTGCAGGAACGACACTCTCCGACGTCATGGTCAGAAGAAAGACACCATAGGCAGTCCTCATGCGGATCCGTAATCGACATATGTCCTCCGCACTCCCCGCAAGGCTTAAACCCGGACTTCCTAGAAGTAGCCATTTCCAACAATAAGATGAAACAAAGTAGTAAAATGGAGAGTCCCTGGAAAAACCGTTACGCGTCGACGGCGCGGAAAAAAGGGAACTGACGTCAGCACGCCGACGAGGTCTTCTTATGGCTCCGATGACGTCTTACGGAGTCGCGAGCGGAGCCGTGCTATTGTGACGTCCTCGTCGTCGTGGGAGAGCTGGGAAAGATTTTCCGCGGAATTGCTGGCGCAAGGGGTATTCAAAAGGTGAGGAATCCAGAAGCAGAAGTATCCATCAGAATGGCCTCTCTGGCCACAGGTAAGCCCCTGGTAAATGGTCCCCTAGGTACCCAGGGCACTGTGACCAGAGAAGGCCCCTAAGGGCTGCAGCACTTATTGTGCCACCCTTAGAGGCCCTGTACCCTGACGCACACACCCTGCCTTTGCAGGCTGAGTGTCTTGGTGCAGAACTAAACAGAACTAAACAGAGTCGACATGGCACACATCCCTGTGTGCCATGCCCACAAACACTGCCCTGGCATACCTCAGTTGGTATCAAACTTCTCAGCACATTAAACCCACACTGATGCCAGTGTGGGATTTAATGTAAAATGCACGACAGAGGGCAACTTAGAGTTGAACCTAACCTACAATCCACGTCTTGTCTGAGGGGCTGCCCCGGCTGCCACACAGCAGACATGTTGCTGGACCCCTGGGTGGAGAGCCATCCGCTCTCCTGGGCCTGCAACAAGGCACATCCCGGGCGAGGTGCTAGGTCTCCTCCCCCAGGATGGGCAGGGGAAGCTTCAAAGGCATGCCGCCTTTGTGAGCTTCTCCAGGCCACTTGCTGTACTCAGCAACTGGCCCCCACCGGTTCTGAACCCCACTTTGGCGGGAAGACAGGCGGGAAAAACAAAGGAAGGGAAGGGGGTGTGCCAGCCTCTGCCAACCCCACCCCTCAGGTGGGGGAGGCGAGGTAAAGAACAACTCCGGGCTCTCGCCATTTTGAGAATGGGGAGCCCTACCCAATCAGAGCTAGGCTCCTGCCCCCCTCCCACTGGAGAGTGGCAGGATAGGGGGTGTACTCACCCCAGGACAGGGACCCATTGGTCCCTGCCCTTGCCCTACCTGTAACGCCCCTAAAGTTAGTATTTAGGGGCACCCTGAACCTTCCTTCCTCAGATCCAGCAACAAGAAAAGGAAGAAGAAGAAGGACGAGAAGCCATGCAGAGCCAACAAGAGGACGACGCCCACTGACTTGGCCCCAGCCCTACAGGCCTGTCTCCCCTCGAACCTGCTCCTGCAAAACCCCGGCGTATCCAGCGGCCAGCAACCTCAAAAACCCCGGAGGACCTGCCTGCCTTCACTTTCCAAGCTGTTTCTCCCGTGAACACCGGACGTGTTTGACCTGCAGCTTCTGGTGCCAGCCAGGAACCGCGAATGCCGCACACTCTGCACCCGCCGAATCCGGCCCGAGCGGGCAAATACCCAGAGGAGGTCCCCCCGGCGATCCTGACCCGAGATCCGGCGACCCCTGACCTGCCTCAAGCCTCCTGCAGCCTCAATCCAGAGGACCCCCCCTACCGCGACCAGAGCGGGTAAGAAAATCCGACATCCCAAGGCACCCCTGCACCCGACGCCCCACGGCCTTGTGTGCCCCAACCAACGGTGCCTAACCAACCCTCTACATCCCAACTTACCCCTCGAAGTGGTGGTTGCTCCTGGAAGGTCCTCGTCCCCGAGCCTGCAGTGTTTCTTTGTCCCGGAGAATCTCCATTGAAATCAACAGGGCACCCTACCTCAAAACAGCACCCTGCACCCGGCCGCCCTAGTGCCGCTGAGGGTGCTCCTTTGGTGCTAACTTGGTCCCCAACGTGCCCTGAGCTTAACCCTAGGAGCTTTGTTCCCACAACCCCGTGGCCTGCTTGCCAGCAGCCACCCACCGGAGTCCCCCTATCCTCCATAGGATAACATTGGGCCTCAACACTCTGAACCCGGCCGCCCTAGTGCCGCTGAGGGTGCAACAACAGTGCATCACTGACCCTGGGAGACCCGAGTCTAACCCCAGAACCCTAACTCAAAAGACCGATTACTTACCTCGAAACCGATAACTCGTTTTTCCTCATAGGATAACATTGACACTTTTTCCCCAAAAAGTTTCTAAGTGTCGACTTTTGAAAACTAAGAATATTCCTTAAAAATCGCACAAATAACCTAACCGAATTTTCTCAACTGTTTGCAGGAAAGGTCCCAGTGCTGAACCTAGGTGTCCAGCACTGAGTAAGAAAAGTAACTAAAAAGTAACTTGCCTGTGAATTGAATTTCCTTCCATAGGATAACATTGGGGGTTCTTTGTGGAAAAGGTTTTAAGTGTCAACTTTTGAAATACAAGAATATTCTTTAAAAATCGTACAAACTACAAAAACGAATTTACTCACCTGTTATCAGGAGAGATCCCAGTGCTGGATCTTGGTGCCCAGCACTGACCCTGAAAAGTAATCATAACTGTACTTACCGGTAACTTGAATTTCTTTCTATAGGATAACATTGCCTGGTTTTTGCTGAAAAAGTCTCTAAGTGTCGATTTTGCAAACTTACAAATATTCGTTAAAAATCGCCTGTATAACAAAAACACATTCTTCCAACTGTTTACAGGAGATGCACCAGTGCTGGATCCAGGATCCAACACTGAGTTAGAAAAAAGTAACAATAACCCCACTTACCTGCTAAGTGAATTTCCTCCCGTAGGATAACATTGGTGATTCTATGTGAAAAAAGTTTCTGTCAACTTTTAAAATACAATAATATTCCTTAAAAATCACAACTGTAACCAAAACGCTTTTACTCAACTGTTTACAGGAGATGTCCCAGGACTGAATCTAGAATCCAGTCCTGTGGTAAGAAAAAGTAATCCAAAAAGTAATCTATTGCATTTAACTAGAAATTCCCATTGAGCTCAATGTATTATTGTGTTTGAAATTGTGTTGCCTATTGCAACAACTAACTATTGTATTCAAAAGTCTATTGCCTATTTGAAAAGTATTTAACTAAAGTCACTCATTCTGAGAAAGTATATTTTGATACCTATTGTTGGTTCTAAAATAAAACTATATATTTTGCTACAAAACCATTGGCCTGGAGTTCAGTTCTTGAGTATGTGAGACCATTTGCTGACTGAGTGTGTACAACAAGTGCTTTACACTGTCCTCTAATACTGCCTTACTGCTCGACCAAGCTACCACTTTAGAGAGTAAGGTTATATCTAACTTTAGCCTCTGCCAAACCTCTGGGGACTGTGGACTCTGTGCACACTGTACCTATTTGGGAACAGTATATACAGAGCCACTTTCTTACAGTTGGATTTTGGGGCAAGGGGTGTTCGGTACTCACGGGATGTTGACCTTGCGGTATGTCGTCTTCCATCTCGGAGTCCGATTCTGGAATAGATACAGGTTCTTCCTGCTCCTCTTTGGCCCCTTGTGCATCGAATTCTTCTTGCTCGGATCCTTCACCGAAGATGTCCAGTGTGTGTTCGATGTTCTCGCTTTGCATTTCACAACATCGAGCCAGACGATCTGCATGCGTCGCAGTCCTGTTCGTTGTGCTCCGGAGATAAGCACAAGTTGCACACATGCGAGTCGGTGCGCGGATACTTTGCGTGGCACAGAGGACAGAATTTGAATGGAGTCCGTTTCATCGACTGCGAGGCGGACAGACGCGGTGAGGCCCGACGGCCTTCCAAGAGTCTTTCCGATCAAAATAGAGATTTTCTTCAACCGATACACGGAGAAGTAGGCTACGCATACGAAACAATACCGACGTGGGTAGAGTGGAATGCACACAGAGGGGAACCCGAACAAGGGTTTCGAACCGGAGCGCAGCAATACACCTCCGAACCCGGTGGCGGAAAAAAACAATCTAACAATGGAGTAGATGCCCATGCGCACTATCACCGAAAGGAGGAGTCACCTTACCTCGTGACTGGAAAGACTTCTTCGAAGAAAAACAACTTGCAAACATCCGGACCCAACGCTAGAAGGCAGGAGTATGGCAAAGCATGTGATCTACAGCTCACACGCCTCGAACATGTCTTTAAGTGTCCACTTTTTAAAGTTTAAGGATTATGTTACTCACCCCTTTAAGCATCTGTACTTGGCATGTAGTGCTGTAGATTCACATGCTTTGCATAAGTCCTCTATCTAAAATAAGGGTTGGTCTTCTGCTTTTTGCATTTGATGTTATACCCTGTCGTCCCCAATTATCTTTATAATCTGTAGATAAAACCTTAGCGGTTACGGAGAAAAGGGGTCGTAATTCTGGTTTTCATGTTTAATTCCTAGCCCTGATGAAGTCTGTGGATAATTCCATACAGACGAAACACATGTTGGTTAGAAGTTCGTCTCACCAATTGTGTATTACAATGTTGATGGTCTGGATTAAATACCTGTGAAAATTCCAAAACTAATGAAGAACGGAAGAAGAATCCGATGAAGAACACTTTGTGAACTTTTTTGAATATATTGGATTCTTTTGCTCGGGATATTAATCAAATTGTACTAATTTACTGAGTGGTCGTTATTGCTCACTCAGCTGATGACGGTGGGTGGCCGTCATTTAATACCCTTGAGCATTCTTACTGGTGCACACTTACTTCACATTACTTAGCGCAGTTTTTACCCTTCCACTCTTCTCTGTGTATTTGTACCTATTGGGTTCTGCAGCGGGTAATGTACAGACCGATTGGTCTATGATATCACAAATATGTGTTCAAGAAGTGACAGGACTAAGGTGGCAGAAGACCCATTTAAGAACCTACATGCAGGTGTGTCAGTTAATAAAGCTGTGACAAGGAAATGTGCGTTCGAATGAGGGCCTCAAAGCTAAGTTTATTAGGTTAGAGAGACGTAAGAAAGCGGAGATCTCGAAGTGGTGGGATGGAGCTACACTTAAAGAATACCAACGATTAGATAGAATCCCACGTGGTCTCCGCTCACAGTTATTCCCTACGTATGATGACCTCTAGGAAGACCTATTATTGCTTTGGGAGAAAGAATTAATCAGTAACTCAATGAGATTAATGAATTTACTAATTGAAAATTCCGAGAGGAAGGTGATGAAGACAATACAAGAGGTAGATATTTTGGAAAAGGAGATTGCTGACCTTAACTTAGTGGAAGGGACCAAGAAGAATTATGCGATTCTAGGTTTACTTGAGAAATTTGAGGAAGATATCAAACAAAGAAAGGCGCGTAAGCTCAAACGCGATGAAGTTGACTATACTAGTGGTAGAGTTTTCACGTTTGCCAAACGTTTTGACAACTGGTCAAACAAGACATGACACGTGGAGGGAACAAATCAGGATCGATCAGTGGACAAAGTGCCACGTCTTCCAGTAGTATCTCTAGCAGTGGAGATGAGGGAGCCATAGAGGGCAATTCTGATATGACAACTAACCATTCTTTTTTACAGGAAGTTCAACGTATACGAATGGGGAACAAAGACATCAACTCCAGACAAAGGGAGGAGACACGAGGAAGACTAAGAGGGAAGGGGGGAGAGGAAGATCAAAGATCAAGAGAGGGCATGCATACACGCTCATGGAGCAAGAACCACCAAAAAGTTTAGGAGCTGATATAGATATACAAGTCATCAACCTATCCAATAAGACTCTTACCCCTGATATTTCAGTCTTAAGAAAGGCAATGAATTTTTGTCCTACTATGTGCTGTGATGTAACAGATGTAAAAATTGACATTTACAAATTTGTTCGGCAATTGAAACTTTAAAAAATTATTTGCAGCTAACCCTTTGCCTAATAAACCTACTGTATGTGGTAACATCCCGGGAGCCTTATCAATTCAAGACATACATGATACCACAATGTTATTATCTATTACTGAGAATGAAGAGGATCCGGTTTCAGTTAACAGAGTATTACAAGACTTAGAGTGCTGTCCTAATCTTAGTTTAGATAGTGGGTTGAAGGTGAAATCCAAATGGACGCCCCAATTAACCAGCGGGAACAATGTGGACGTCTTTCACAAGATAGTCAATAGTGAATTGGATAAGTGGGAAACAAGTATGAGGCACACTAACATCTCACAACATGAGACCAATCTGACATCTAGGGAACGTGCAGCATTAAAATGCCTTAGATCTGATGACACTATAATCATCCGAGAAGCTGACAAAGGTGGAAACATCGTTGTAATGGATAAAACAGCTCATGACACAGATTTTGGGGCAGCTTAACAATGTGGTCTGGTATAAGAAATTGACATATAACCCCATACATGGAGTCACTACAGTCAAATAGGAAACTGAAAAATTGACACACTCTGGGTCTTTTAAATGATGATGACTATAGGTACTTACAAATTGATGGACCAAGATTCCCCTGCCTATACGCACTCCCCAAGATTCACAAAAAGGCACATTTCCCACCCGGTAGACCAATTGTATTGGGAATAGGTGGGCCCACGAAAAGAATTGCTTAATTTGTAGATGTATTTTTGCAGCCGTATGTAATTAATTTGCCATCCAACATCAGAGATACAAAGCATGTTCTCAACATCTTTAATGACTTCACATGGGACTCTAATATGATGTTTGTTCCTATGGATTTAGTATCCCTTTATACTAAAATCCGTCACCAACATGGTCTATGTGCATTATGTCATTTTCTATACAAAAGACCAGTAGAACTGTTAGAACACTCCGAGATGCTGATCGATATGGCTAGACTGATTTTGGAACACAACGTTTTCCTGTTCAATGGGAAGTGGTATCGACAAATGTGTGACTGCGATGGGTTCCAGATTTGCGCCGTCGTTTGCCTGCCTCTTTATGGGGTGGTTCGAGGCGGCGCATATCTGGGGCCCTGAAGGAGCGCAGTGGCAAGATTATATCGGCTACTATGGCAGGTACATTGATGACTGCCTTTTAATTTGGACGGAATGAGGAACAATTGCAGGATTTCTTTGCACACATGAACAAGAATCCCTTTAACATGGCATTCACTATGACACATAGTAGGGACAAAATTGTATTTCTGGACATAGAATTGTACATACGCCAAGGAAGAATCTGTAGTAAAATGTTCAGGAAAAGTACATTGTGTAACGCTGTGCTACATGCCAGCAGTGCAAATCCTAGATGTGAAATTAAATCGATCCCATATGGTGAACTCTTTAGCGCACGTTGGAACTGTAGAGATGTTACAGAATTTGCCAAGTGTGCGAATGATATAGAACAAAGGTTCCTGGCCAGGGGCTATGACAAGGGCATCATTGTGAAAGCAAAAAAGAGAGCAGCTAACCATGCCAGGTGCGAGACTCTGAAGACCAAAACTAAGATAGGAGAAGGTAACAACGCTCCCATCTGACTAATTACAAGCTACCACCCTTTGTAACATAAGATATATGGTATACTCAAACGCTACTGGTATCTACTCACATCAGATGCAACTTTACAGCCACACATATTGAATCACCCGAGTGTTACCTATCGCAAAGGAAATACGATACGCAATGTTCTGAGCCCTAGTTATCCTAGATTGCGAAATGGTGGGTACACATGGCTACACAAACGAAATATAGGATCATACAGATGTGGCAACTGTAGTGTGTGTAGACTTGCAATTCATGATTTTGAATATAATGGGTCAAGGAAATTTTATATAAACACTGATTGTACAATGAAATTTGTGATCTATGCTATTATCTGCAAATGCGACAAGATCTATATAGGGAGTACTATTAGATGCCTTAAAGATCGCATCTCCGAACACTTCAGGGCTCTGAAGAATTTAGACATTAGATACCCTATTGCTGTTCATGCTCTGGAATGTGGGGCACAAAGCAAGCAGTTGTCGTTTAAGTTCCATGGCATTAAAGTGGTATAATTAGACGTGAGAGGTGGCAACCGTGAGATTAAACTAAGGCTGAGGGAGGCCCGATGGAGCATGATGCTACGGGGCGTAGATAAAGGCCTCAACATCGATAATGAACTGCAGTATTTTCTGGGGACTTGATGTATGTTACCTTAACTACAATATTACTGTTAAGAATCCATATTACTGTTTGGAATCAACTGTTAAGATTTGCCTGTATATCTGGATACATGGTCACACTGGAAAGGTTTTTAGTGCTTTGGGCCATCTTTGTAAACAATTTCCAATGATGGGTTTGTGTTAGATGTAATAGCATAATGTGTAACGTGCCCTACACTCTGTGGACCTATGTTGGCTAACTCGGGACCTTCAGTCCCTCTGATGGGACGAACCCTTTTCTCTCTCCCTTTTTTCTCCTTTGCCTTTATATGCCTTAGGTAAAGTCTGCTTGGATTCTAGATGGACTGTTGTGGTTTCACCTCAGCTATTTTGACACATTATTCTCCTTAGAAATTTAGGAATTAAAAATGGACAATGTTCTGGATAGTTATTGACACATGAGTTCTGCTGTATCCGTCCCTGTAAGAAAGTGGCTCTGTATATACTGCACCAAAGTAAGGTTCAGTGTGCACAGAGTCCACAGTCCCCAGAGGTTTGGCAGAGGCTAAAGTTAGATATAACCTTACTCTCTAAAGTGGTAGCTTGGTCGAGCAGTAAGGCAGTATCAGAGGACAGTGTAAAGCATTTGTTGTACACACTCAGTCAGCAAATGGAGCTACACACTCAAGAACTGAACTCTAGGCCAATGGTTTGTATATAAAAATATAGTTGTTTTATTTTAGAACCAACAATGGGTGTCAAAATATACTTTCTCAGAATGAGATGCTTTAGTTAACTACTGTTCAATTGGCAATAGACTTTTGAATGCAATAGTTACAGTTGTTGCAATATGCAACACAATTTTAAACACAATTATACATTGAGCTCAATGGAAATTTCTGGTTAAATGCAATAGATTACTTTTTGGATTACTTTTCTAACCACGGGACTGGATCTTGGATTCAGTCCCGGGACACTTCCTGTAAACAGGTGAGAAAAAGCGTTTTGGTTATGGTAGTGATTTTTGAGGAATATTACTGTATTTCAAAAGTTGACACTTAGAAACTTTTCTGGGTAAAATTACCAATGTTATCCTAGGGAAGGAAATACAGTTTGCAAGCAAAGTATGTTTACGTTACTTTTGTAATCCAGTGCTGGACTCCTAGGTTCAGCACTGGGACATTTACTTAAAACAGGTAAGTAATTACGTTTTTGTAGTTTGTACGATTTTTAAAGAATATTTGTATGATTCAGAAATTGACACTTAGAAACTTTTTCAACAAAAAGCAGGCAATGATATCCTATGAGAGGAATTTCCAGTTACTGGTAAGTACGGTAAAAATTACTTTTCATGGTCGGTACTGGACTAAAAGATGCAGTACTGAGGTCTCTCCTGATAGTAGGTGAGTAATTCGGAATTCGTTACTGTTGTGATTTTTAAGCAATATTTTGGTATTTCAAAAGTGGACACTTAGAAGAAATTTCACAGAAAACCAGTCAATGGATCCCTATGTAAGAAAATTCAATTCGCCGGTAAGTTACTTTTAACGTTACTTTTGTAATCCAGTGCTGGACTCCTAGGTTCAGCCCTGGGACATTTACTTAAAACAGGTAAGTAATTACGTTTTGGTAGTCTGTACGATTTTTAAAGAATATTCTTGTTTTCAAAAGTCGACACTTAGAAACTTTTTGGAAGAAAAAGTGTCCATGTTATCCTATGAGGAAAAATGAGTTATCGGTCTCGAGGTAAGTAATCGGTCTTTTGAGTTAGGGTTCTGGGGTTAGACTCAGGGGTCTCCCAGGGTCAGTGATGCACTGTTGTTGCACCCTCAGCGGCACTAGGGCGGCCGGGTGCAGAGTGTTGAGGCCCAATGTTATCCTATGGAGGATAGGGGACTCCGGTTGGTGGCGGCTGGCAAGCAGGCCACGGGGTTGTGGGAGCAAAGCTCCTAGGGTTAAGCTCAGGGCACGTTGGGGACCAAGTTAGCACCAAAGAGGCACCCTCAGCGGCACTAGGGCGGCCGGGTGCAGAGTGCTGTTTTGAGGTCGGGTGCCCTGTTGATTTCAATGGAAATTTTCGGTTTTGGTTTTCAGCTGCTGGCTCGGTCCAGGAAGACTTCCAGGAGGAACCAACAGCTGGGCAGGTAAGTTGGAGGGCTCGGGGACGTAGGTGCACCTCGGGTTCCTTTCTCCAGGGCGCAGGGCGTCTGGATGCAGGGGTGTCTTTTGAGGTCGGATTTCACCTTACCGGGCCACTCGCGGTTGGGGGGTTCTCCGTGCAGAGGCTGCAGGCGACGTCGGGGAGTCCTGGAGGGGTCAACCCACGGTGGACTCGGACTCTGGAGAGCTGGGGGACCTCGCTGGGACCGGTGGGCCACTTGAACTCGGGCTGTAGGCGACGGGTGCAGTGGTGGTTCCAGGCGTCGGGTTTCTTTCTCCTCAGCAGGCTCGGAGTCTTTGTTTGGTGTTTCTTTTGAACAGAGCTGCTGTTCACAGGAGATCCGGTCTTTGTTGAAGGCAGTCAGTCCTCCCTGGGGTTCTGGAGGTCGCTGGCTGCAGGACAAGACTATTTTTGGCGCAGGATCTCTGGAAACTGCAGACGGGCCGGTAGGGCTGGGGCCAAGTCAGTTGTTCTCTGCAGTCTCCTCTGCTGGGCGTCTTCTTTCGTCCTTTTTCTTCTTAGGTTGCGGGAATCTAAGGAAGGAAGGTTCAGGGTGCCCCTAAATACTAGATTTAGGGCGTTACAGGTAGGTAAAGGGCAGGGACCAATGGGTCCCTGCCCTGGGGTGAGTACACCCCTATCCTGCCACTCTCCTGTGGGAGGGGGCAGGAGCCTAGTCCTGATTGGGCAGGGCTCCCCATCTTCAAGATGGCGAGAGCCCGGAGATGTGCTTCACCTCGCCTCCCCCACCTGAGGGGTGGGGTTGGCAGAGGGTGGCACACCCCCTTTCCTCCCTTGGTGTTTCCCTCCAGTCTTCCCACCAGGATGGGGGAGGAACCGGTGGGGACCAGTTGCTGAGTACAGCAAGTGGTCTGGGGAAGCTCACAAAGGCGGAATGCCTTTGAAGCTTCCCCCTGCCCATCCTGGGGGAGGGGCCTAGCACCTCACCCAGGACGTGCATTGTTGCAGGCCCGGGAGAGCGGATGGCTCTCTACCCAGGGGTCCAGCAACATGTCTGCTGTGTGGCAGCCTAGGCAGCCCCTCAGACAAGGCGTGGATTGTAGGTTAGGTTCAGGGGGTAACTCTAAGTTGCCCTCTGACGTGCATTTTACAGTAAATCCCACACTGGCATCAGTGTGGGTTTACTGTGCTGAGGAGTTTGATACCAAACTTCTCAGTCTTCAGTGCAGCCATCATGGTGCTGTGGAGTACGTGCTGACGACCTCCCAGCACCATATACTCGGAATGGCAGCCCTGCACTTACAGTGCCCAGGAATGGGCCTGGGTACTGTAGGGGCACAGGGCTCATGCACCTGTGCCCTCACCACTGGCATAGGGCACCCAGCTAGAGGGGTGACTGAGGTATGCCAGGGCAGTGTGTTTGTGGGCATGGCACACAGGGATGTGTGCCATGTCGACTCTCTGTTTTGTTCTGCACCAAGACACTCAGCCTGCAAGGGCAGTGTGTGTGTGTCAGGGTACAGGGCCTCTAAGGGTGGCACAATAAGTGCTGCAGCCCTTAGGGGTCTTCTCTGGTCACAGTGCCCTGGGTACCTAGGGTACCATTTACCAGGGGCTTACCTGTGGCCAGAGATGCCAATTGGGTTTAGGCTGAGTACAGTTTTTAGGGAAGGAACACAGGCCCTGGGTACCTGATTGGCAGGGATCCAGGGCACACCAAGGAAAAGTGCATCAGTTATCAGGCAAAAAGTGGGGGGGTTACTGCAACAGAAACCCACTTTCCTACAGTCCCCTCTTTTCTTATCTAGAATATACTCTAGTTGCTTCCGCATTTTTTTTTAACATTAAACGGATTCGTGAGGATAGACAATGATTTGATTAGTACGGGCTGACTTAGTCTAGGCTTTTACTTTAATGAACTCGTAATTATACCCAAGTCATGTTCGAGGGCTTGCCTATAATTATAGGGTTGCTATGAATCGCGTGGGATTGGCTTTCCTTGCATTTACACTTAATTGATAGATTTATGTATGATGTTAACCAGATTGGGTGATAAGTAACAGTTAATATTTGGATAATATACATTACCCACACCGTCTTTCGATTCTAAAAATACTGTATTTGTGCCTTGGATTAAGATTATGAAGGTCGCCGTTAATATGGGACCATTCCAAGATGGCGCTCGAAAACTAGTTTCAAACATATAGGGAATTAGGAGCATGTTTTATCGCGGGAATACTCGCTATTTGTCCCTTCTGTTGTGTCTATACAGGATATTTAAGGTGATGTATAGATGGCACCCGTGCGAGACGCCATCCGATCGACAGGAGCACTCTCCTTTGAGGACAGGAGCTGCGAGTCTGGTATGTCCAGATTAGTTTATGGGACTTATGATTTGGCGAAGGCTATGCATTGGTATCAGGGAAACCAGTATAGTGAGTTGTTCGTGACAGGATTTGAAGCCACATAACACTTGTGGCTTCCTCGAGTCTTTGAGATAAACTATGATGGGCCACGATAGCGGATCTTTTCTACTATCTTTAGTCTGCCCGTAATATGTTTAATGAAGGTATTGGTGTATTGGTGTATCAGTGATTTGAGACATGAGATTATAACGCAATAAGTTTTTTTAGTATTTCATTTGGCCTTGAGGGCTTTTGCTTTGATAGCTTGTCGACCTAGCATGACAGATTAATTGATTTTTTACGTGCATACTACGCTTTTAAGTGTTTACAATTTTGGTCTTATCACTGAGTAATTTCCGGAAAAAAACAAATTCTGCAGGATTACGTCTATGTATAAGGCTACATCCAAATACTAATAACGAGCCCCCTACTTGCGTTACTAATTGATTTCCACACGTCGTGGCCTCATTACACATTTTACCTGGTGAGTGAATTGACGTATACATGAAACGTGGAATGTGCTATGGGCTGTGTTTATATTCACAACTCATGAGCTAAGCGCCCTCTATTGTATCTACTGTACTTAACTTGAGGATAAGTTCCGATAGTATTTCTCACAGGCTCTGTGCTTTGTTTTACACTGCACTATACCTGGAATCAGGAATTTACATCTTTGGGATCACAATTGGATTGTGAGCCCCTGCCTCAATCAATTTGATAACAGGAATATGTAAGAAAGTGGCTCTGTATATACTGGACCAAGTAAGGTACAGTGTGCACAGAGTCCACAGTCCCCAGAGGTTTGGCAGAGGCTAAAGTTAGATATAATCTTACTCTCTAAAGTGGTAGCTTGGTCGAGCAGTAAGGCAGTATCAGAGGACAGTGTAAAGCATTTGTTGTACACACTCAGTCAGCAAATGAAGCCACACACTCAAGAACTGAACTCTAGGCCAATGGTTTGTATATAAAAATATATGCTTGTTTTATTTTAGAACCAACAATAGGTATCAAAATATACTTTCTCAGATTGAGATGCTTTAGGTAAATACTTTCAATAGGCAATAGACTTTTGAATGTAATAGTTACAGTTGTTGCAATAGGCAACACAATTTTAAACACAATTATACATTGAGCTCAATGGGAATTTCTAGTTAAATGCAATTGATTACTTTTTGGATTACTTTTCTTACCACAGGACTGGATCCTAGATTCAGTCCTGGGACATCTCCTGTAAACAGTTGAGTAAAAACGTTTTGGTTACAGTTGTGATTTTTAAGGAATATTATTGTATTTTAAAAGTTGACAGAAACTTTTCCCATAGAATCACCAATGTTATCCTATGGGAGGAAATTCACTTAGCAGGTAAGTGGGGTTATTGTTACTTTTTCTAACTCAGTGTTGGATCCTGGATCCAGCACTGGTGCCTCTCCTGTAAACAGTTGAAAGAATGTGTTTTTGTTATACAGGCGATTTTTAACGAATATTTGTAAGTTTCAAAAATCGACACTTAGAAACTTTTTCAGCAAAAACCAGGCAATGTTATCCTATGGAAGGAAATTCAAGTTACCGGTAAGTACAGTTATGATTACTTTTCAGGGTCAGTGCTGGGCACCAAGATCCAGCACTGGGATCTCTCCTGATAACAGGTGAGTAAATTCGTTTTAGTAATTCGGCTGATTTTAGGTTAATATTTTAAAGTCTCAAAACTCGACACTTAGAAGAATTTCCAAGTGAAACCAGTCAATGTTACCCTATGGAAGGAAATTCAATTCGCCGGTAAGTTACTTTAACGTTACTTTTGTAATCCAGTGCTGGACTCCTAGATTCAGCACTGGGACATTTACTTAAAACAGGTAAGTAATTACGTTTTTGTAGTTTGTACGATTTTTAAAGAATATTCTTGTATTTCAAAAGTTGACACTTAGAAACTTTTTCACAAAGAACCACCAATGTTATCCTATGGAAGGAAATTCAATTCACAGGTAAGTTACTTTTTAATTACTTTTCTTACTCAGTGCTGGACACCTAGGTTTAGCACTGGGACCTTTCCTGCAAACAGTTGAGAAAATTTGGTTAGGTTATTTGTGCGATTTTTAAGGAATATTCTTAGCTTTCAAAAGTCGACACTTAGAAACTTTTTGGAAGAAAAGGTGTCCATGTTATCCTATGAGGAAAAATGAGTTATCGGTTTCGAGGTAAGTAATCGGTCTTTTGAGTTAGGATTTTCGGTTTTGGTTTTCAGCTGCAGGCTCGGTCCAGGAAGACTTCCAGGAGGAACCAACAGCTGGGCAGGTAAGTTGGAGGGCTCGGGGACGTAGGTGCACCTCGGGTTCCTTTCTCCAGGGCGCAGGGCGGCTGGATGCAGGGGTGTCTTTTGAGGTCGGATTTCACCTTACCGGGCCACTCGCGGTTGGGGGGGTCTCCGTGCAGAGGCTGCAGGCGACGTCAGGGAGTCCTGGAGGGGTCAACCCACGGTGGACTCGGACTCTGGAGAGCTGGGGGACCTCGCTGGGACCGGTGGGCCACTTGAACTCAGGCTGTAGGCGGCGGGTGGAGTGGTGGTTCCAGGCGTCGGGTTTCTTTTTCCTCAGCAGGCTCGGAGTCTTTGTTTGGTGTTTCTTTTGAACAGAGCTGCTGTTCACAGGAGATCCGGTCTTTGTTGAAGGCAGTCAGTCCTCCCCGGGGTTCTGGAGGTCGCTGGCTGCAGGACAAGACCATTTTTGGCGCAGGATCTCTGGAAACTGCAGACGGGCCGGTAGGGCTGGGGCCAAGTCAGTTGTTCTCTGCAGTCTCCTCTGCTGGGCGTCTTCTTTCGTCCTTTTTCTTCTTAGGTTGCGGGAATCTGAGGAAGGAAGGTTCAGGGTGCCCCTAAATACTAGATTTAGGGCGTTACAGGTAGGTAAAGGGAAGGGACCAATGGGTCCCTGCCCTGGGGTGGGTACACCCCTATCCTGCCACTCTCCTGTGGGAGGGGGGCAGGAGCCTAGTCCTGATTGGGCAGGGCTCCCCATCTTCAAGATGGCGAGAGCCCGGAGATGTGCTTCACCTCGCCTCCCCCACCTGAGGGGTGGGGTTGGCAGAGGCTGGCACACCCCCTTTCCTCCCTTGGTGTTTCCCGCCAGTCTTCCCGCCAGGATGGGGGGAAGAACCGGTGGGGACCAGTTGCTGAGTACAGCAAGTGGTCTGGGGAAGCTCACAAAGGCGGAATGCCTTTGAAGCTTCCCCCTGCCCATCCTGGGGGAGGAGGCCTAGCACCTCGCCCAGGACGTGCATTGTTGCAGGCCCGGGAGAGCGGATGGCTCTCTACACAGGGGTCCAGCAACATGTCTGCTGTGTGGCAGCCTAGGCAGCCCCTCAGACAAGGCGTGGATTGTAGGTTAGGTTCAGGGGGCAACTCAAGTCGCCCTCTGTCGTGCATTTTACAGTAAATCCCACACTGGCATCAGTGTGGATTTACTGTGCTGAGAAGTTTGATACCAAACTTCTCAGTCTTCAGTGCAGCCATCATGGTGCTGTGGAGTTCGTGCTGACGACCTCCCAGCACCATATACTCGGAATGGCAGCACTGCACTTACAGTGCCCAGGAATGGACCTGGGTACTGTAGGGGCACAGGGCTCATGCACCTGTACCCTCACCACTGGCATAGGGCACCCAGCTAGAGGGGTGACTGAGGTATGCCAGGGCAGTGTGTTTGTGGGCATGGCACAGGATGTGTGCCATGTCGACTCTCTGTTTTGTTCTGCACCAAGACACTCAGCCTGCAAGGGCAGTGTGTGTCAGGGTACAGGGCCTCTAAGGGTGGCACAATAAGTGCTGCAGCCCTTAGGGGTCTTCTCTGGTCACAGTGCCCTGGGTACCTAGGGTACCATTTACCAGGGGCTTACCTGTGGCCAGAGATGCCAATTGGGTTTAGGCTTTAGTACAGTTTTTAGGGAAGGAACACAGGCCCTGGGTACCCGATAGGCAGGGACCCAGGGCACACCAAGGAAAAGTGCATCAGTTATCAGGCAAAAAGTGGGGGGTTACTGCAACAGAAACCCACTTTCCTACAGAATATAACTTACATGTTTGGGTGAGTCCATAGGACTATACCACGTCCACCATCATGTGTGCCTGTGTTTCCCTTCCCTCTTTTCCTTCACTTTTAACTCAACATGGAACGTATCCTATATCTTTCAAATCACATTCGTGTTCTATTAATCAGCACAGTTTGGTGTCCTCTCTCCTTGGGTATGCACGTTTGCTAATATAACTTCATACTCTGGGATTTCACTGAATATATCCTCAGCTTACCTCAATAGGGCCTCTAAAATAAGGGTTGGACTTCTGCTTTTCGCATTTGGTGTTATACCCTGTCGTCCCCAATTATCTTTATAATCTGTAGATAAAACCTTAGCGGTTACAGAGATAAGGGGTCGTAATTCTGGTTTTCATGTTTAATTCCTAGCCCTGAAGAAGTCTGTGGATAATTCCAAACAGACGAAACACATGTTGGCTAGAAATTCGTCTCACCAACAGTGGATTACAATGTTGATGGTCTGGATTGAATACCTGTGAAAATCCTGAAACGAATAAAGAACGGAAGAAGAATCCTATGAAGAACACTTTGTGGACTTTTTAAAATATATTGGACTCTTTTGCTCGGGATATTAATCAAATTGTCCTCTATCTAGTGTTGGACACCGATGATTAGAAGTTATTTTTGTTACAAGAAGTTTTCTTCGAGTCACGAGGCTGTGTGACTACTCTTGGTAATACTGCGCATGGTCATCAACGCCATCTTCAGATTATTTTGCCGTGGGTAGGTGAGAATGTAAGTGCTATATATGTAAGCAATGAGATATCCATGCGTTAATATGAAATAAAGTGTATGAACTGCAACCTACACAAGATTTATTGGGGAGGAGGGAAGGACCATGTGAATCTACAGCACTACATGCCAAGAACAGATGCTTACAGGGTAAAAAATCCGTTCAAGGCATGTGTGCTGTAGATACACATGCTTTGCATAGACTATAAAGCAGTCCCTCTCCCTAGGCAGTGGTTAACTTGTGAAGGTTGCAGTTGTGTGAAAAAGTCTTATGTACTGCCTGACCAACATTGGCTTTTTGGCATGCAAATAAATCCACACAATGTTTTGTGAAGGTATGTGGAGTAGACCATGTTGCTGCTTTGCAAATGTCAGCAATAGGAATGTTCCCTAAGAAAGTTCCTATTTTTCTAGTGGAGTGGGCTTTAGGACGAACAGGTAGAAGTCTTTTAGCTTTTGCATAACAGGTTTGGATGCATTAAACGATCCATCTTCAAATGCTTGATTTAGAAATTGCCTTTACCATACGAGGAGGTGCGAAGGCAACAAACAATTGTTTTGCTTTTACCGAAGGATTTTGCCCTGTCAAACTACAATAGGGCTTCTGACATCGCAAAGTGTGCAATGCCCTTTCTGCAACTGTCTGGTTACGGGGGAAAAAAAACAGGCAAGTCAATGGATTAATATGGAAACTGTAAACCACCTTTTGTAGGAACTTTGGGGTTGTTCTAAATACTACCCTGTCTCGATGTAGCTGAAAGATAGGCTCCTCAAGAGTTAATGCCTGAATTTCACTTACCCTTCTAAGTGAAGTGATAGCTATCAAAAAGGCAAGTTTCCATGAGAGGTACTGCATTTGACAAGAACGAAGTGACTCAAAACGAGGACCCATTAGTCTTGTTAGTGCAATGTTTGAATTCCATGCTGGAGCAGGTGGAAGTCTAGGGGAAATTATTCTTTTAAGTCCCTCCCTAAAGGCTTTAATAAATGGGATTTTGAACATTGATAAGTGTTGTCTATTTTGCAAATATGCTGCAATAGCTGCAAGATGTAATCGTACAGAAGTGTATGCCAACCCTGCAGTTTGTAAATGCAATAGGTATAAAATAAGTGTTTGTACCTTTGCCTGAAGAGGGTTGACATTGTTTGTGGCAGAAGGAAAATGCTACTTACCAGTATGCATCTGTTCTTGGCATGTAGAGCTGTAGATTCGTATACTTGTGCATAGATCGCCATCTGGTGTTGGGCTCGGATGTTTGCACTTTGTTTTTGTCTTGGAAGAAGTTCTTTGTAGTCACGAGATAGGTGACTCCTCCTTGGGATCATAGTGCGCATGGGCATCGACTCCACCCTCAGATTGTTTTTCGCCATAAAGGGTGATAGTGGAGTTTGTGAGAAACAGAAAAGGATGTCCATGTGTGATGTACCCAAGTAAGATAGTACTAGAACAGATAGAGGGATCCCGGGAGGCGGGTGGACGTATACGAATCTACAGCTCTACATGCCAAGAACAGATGCATACTGGTAAGTAGCATTTTCCGTTCAAGGCATATGAGCTGTAGATCGTATACTTGTGCATAGACTATACAGCAGTTACCTCTTTAGCGGTGGCTACCTGTATCTGTTGCAGTGGTTTGAAAAAGTGTTCTTAATACAGCCTGGCCCACACTAGCTTGTTGTTTTGCTTGCACATCTACACAATAGTGTTTTGTGAAAGTGTGTGGTGTAGCCCAAGTTGCTGCTTTGCATATGTCATCTAGAGGAATGTTTCCTAAGAATGCCATAGAAGCTCCTAGTTTGCGTGTAGAATGCGCTCTAGGGGGAATGGATAACGTACGCTTTGCTTTTTGATAGCATATCTGAATGCATTTAACTATCCACCTGGCAATTCCAGCTTTTGATATAGGATTGCCTTTATGTGGTGGTGAGAAAGATACAAAGAGTTGTTTAGTTTTCCTAAAAGTTTTTGTCCTTTCAATGTAGTAAAGGATGGCTCTTTTGACGTCAAGTGTATGAAGAGCCCGTTCTGCCACTGAGTCTGGTTGAGAGAAAAAGACTGGCAGCTCAACAGACTGGTTAAGGTGGAAAGGAGAAACTACTTTTGGTAGGAATTTGGGGTTTGTCCTAAGAACCACTTTATTGTGATGTATTTGCAAAAATGGTTCTTGTATGGTTAATGCCTGGAGTTCACCAACTCTCCTGAGAGATGTGATTGCTATAAGAAAAGCTACTTTCCATGTGAGAAATTGTAATTCACATTTATGCAAAGGTTCAAATGGGGGACCCATGAGCCTGGTAAGGACAATGTTGAGGTTCCACTGAGGAGAAGGTGGAACTCTGGGAGGAATTATCCTTTTAAGGCCTTCCATGAATGCTTTGATGGCAGGTACCCTAAAGAGTGACAAATGTTGTCGGTTTTGTAGGTAAGCGGCTATGGCGGCAAGATGTAATCGTATAGATGTATATGCTAGATTACATTTTTGTAGATGCAAGAGGTAACAAATAATGTTTTGGATTGAGGCATCTAGTGGATTGATTGCGTTATTGCAGTAAATAACGAACCTTTTCCATTTAGCTGCATAGCACGCTCTAGTGGTAGGACGTCTAGCTTCTTTAATGATATTCATGTAGTCTGGCGCCAGATCGCTAGGTTCAGTTGAGCTGGATCTGGATGCCTTATTTCTCCATGGTTCTGTGTGAGGAGCTTTGGAGAAAGGTGCAACTTTTGATGTGGCATTACTGAGAGTTCCAGCAGGGTTGTGAACCATGGTTGTCGTGCCCATGTGGGAGCAACTAGGATCATTGTGAGAGACTGTTTGAGCTTGCGTGCCAGTAGGGGAATGATCGGGAGAGGCGGAAAAGCGTACGCAAATCTGCCTGACCAGTTCATCCATATCGCATTGCCTTTGGACAATGGGTGTGGGTACCTGGAGGCGAAGGTTGGGCATTTTGCGTTTAAATGTGTGGCGAACAGATCTATGTCTGGGTGGCCTCACATCTAAAACAAGAATTTGCAATGCAATAGGTCTCGCATTTGCGAAATTTTAAGCTATTGGCATTGTAAATGACAATGCGTTTTATTTATGTTTTCTAAACCAACACATAGATAAAAGGTTTGTCATTTATAATGCCAGTAGCTTAAAGTTTCGCAAATGCGAGACCTATTGCACTGCAAATGCTTGTTGGCTATTTTGGTGGATATCATGGTTACTAACCTCCCAGAGGGGCTTTCCTGCTGACTCCTTGCACGGAGGACAAAGGTGCTAGGGGTGGGCAGGGGTCCGGATCGTTGTTGGACAGTATTGTGAGGCAGAGGTGGGCCGCGGACGGACGAGCAAGAAGGACAGACCTGGGCAAGCAGCGTGGCACTGAGATGAACTGAGGTGTGGGACAGAGGTAGACAGGCAGAACAGAGATGCGACACCACGATTGGTTGTGGTGCGGGTGTGAGACGTTGACAGAAGTTGGGACAGAGATTGGAAGTGGGGTGGGATTAGAAATGGTCAGAGGTGTGGGACACAGAGACAGAGGTGTGGGAGAGATTGGTAGTGAACTGGATTAGAGATGGTCAGAGGCGTGGGGCTGAGACAGACAGGTGGTGTGGGGGAGAGACTGGCAGTGGGCTGGGGTAGAGATGGACAGAGACGTGGGACAGTGGGGGGTGGGGGGAGAGATTGGAAGTGACGTGGGGTCAGGGAAGGACAGAGCCGTGGACAGAGAAGGAGGTGTGGGGGAGAGACTGGCACTGTAGTGGGGTTGAGAGATAGGTGTGGGACAGGGACAGAAATAACGTGTGTGGGCAGAGAGGTGTGGGAGAGATTGGAAGTGGGCTGGGGTTAGAGATGGGTAGAGGCGTTGAACAGAGATAGACAGGGTTTGGGGCAGTTGTATGGGACAGATTACAGGTATAGAGGCGGATGGAGTTGTAGGCCAGACATATACAAGGGTGCAGGAGGAAGGATAGAAATGGGCACTGGTACGGAGAAACAGGGCCTATGAACAGGATGTAATGATATAGGGCGGAGAGGGACAGAGTTCTTTGACTTAGGCGGGCAGCAGAGTAGGGCAGAGATTGAAAGAGGGGCAGGAAAGGGATGCAGAGTAGGGAAAGGTTTGGGGAAGAGATGGGGAGGGAGGGGCACAGTGGTATGGTGCATTGATGGGCAGGTGTGGGGCAGAGATGGACATACGGACCAAGCTGGGGTAGAGGTGCAGAAAGGCACTTCTGTTAGTCTGAGAAGGACAGACAGAGAGATAGGGTATTTGGACAGCCAGGGCTGGGGCAGCGATGGCCAACGCTGGGTCAGAGGTGGGCCAGGGGATGAACCAAATAGGCAAAGGTGGGCAGAGACGGCAATGGTTGGGCAGACGTGGACAGTGGCAGTAGCTAGAGGCCTGGCGCTCTGCCCCCGTGGCCGCAGACACTGGACGGATGGACACAGACACGTACCACGGACACTGACGGGTAGGCACTAACCGTTCCCCCTTTGACGGGCATATAGACGGCCTTGGCTGCCTTCGGCTTCTGCTGCTCCTCGCCGCTCCTCCCCAGCCAGAAAGCCCTTGGACTGGACCCAGAACTGGAATTTGCCTCTGTTGGCGGAGCCCGGCTCGGGTCGCCGCAGTACCTTGGCGATCCGCTTGTACTTGCTCCGGGTCACCGTCTTGGCGAGTCCGAAGGCACCAGTCCCGGAAGCGCCGGTCGAGCTCCGTGTCGGCACCGACAGAGCCCAGGACACGCAGCGCCTGGCAGCCCTGAGGAGACGCCGAGCACGTCCGATGGAAGCTCCTGTCCCGCTCCCGTGCGAGCTAGCCAATCTGGTAACACTGTCTCCGGGCCGCTCTCAGCACGACCCGGAAGTCAGGCAACCTTGCCTGGGACATGGGCGGGGCATGGAGCGCGCGTCCGGAAGTGTCCGGGGCTCCCGTGAGCTGAGGGAGCCCCGCGTGTCGGAGAAGCGAGGCGGGAGCCCACCCCGCACTTGTAAGCAGTAAAGGAAGTCCGGCGGGAGCCCACCCCGCCTTCGTGAATGCCGCATGATGCGGCCGGAGCAGGATTTCAGGCGGGGCTCCTGTGAGCAAGACGGAGCCCCGCGTGTTCATGCGCCACAAAGAGTGACCGGGTGAAGAGGCGAGTCCCCCCTGCCATCGGGGAGACCAGCCGGGGAGCAGCGAGGTCCCCACAAGAGCCGGTGAGTGGTGCATGCAAGCGCGCCGCGCCTGGACAGGAGATGTGCACGTGTATGGTGCGAGCAGGAGTTGTGATAACGCCGCGAGCCGTACGCGTGCACATCTCCTATCTGTTAAGCTTCGGCACAGACAGTTGATATGCGTGCGGCTTGCGGCGTTATTACAACTCCTGCTCGCACCATACGCGTGCACATCTCCTGTCCAGGCCGTGCCGTACGCGTGCACATGTCCTGTCCCCCTTCCAAACGAAGTCGACAACAATAGATCTCGCATAGCGAGCAGCGCTTTGCGCTGCGTCGCTAGGCGAGACCTAAAAAGGGATGAAGAACTTGCGGATGAAGTTCCCATTCGTGGATCCCATTCGTGGATCTGCTGTCTGACGACTGAGCAGATCTGCAATCAGATTGTGTTCTCCTGGAAGATGTTGTGCTAGGAGGTATATTTTTTGAGGAATGGCCCATCTCCATATGCTTTGCGCTAGGCGTGAAAGCTGTAGAGTGTGTGTCCCCCCCTGTTTTTGTATATAATACATTGCTGTCATATTGTCCGTCCGGACGAGGACAGCTTTGCGTACGAGGTGTACTTGGAATGATTTTAGTGCAAGAAAAATTGCCAGTAACTCGAGGTGATTGATGTGGAGCCGTTTTTGCTGATGGGTCCATATACCCTGAATGGTGTGGTTTAGGAGATGAGCTCCCCAGCCGGTGAGCGATGCATCTGTTGTGAGCACTATCTGTGGAACGGGGTCTAGGAACGGCCGCCCTTTGGAAAGGTTTTGTGTGTTCCACCATTGCAGAGAGCGATGTGTGCGGTCGTTTACCAACACCAGATCTGTAAGCTGACCTTGAGCCTGGTTCCACTGACTTGCTAGACACTCCTGTAAGGGACGCATTTGGAGTCTTGCATGAGGTACGATTAAAATGCAAGAGGCCATCATTCCTATTAGTTGCATAAACACTCGAGCTGGTAGTGAGTGTTGAGGTTGAAACCTCGTTATGAGAGTTTGCATGGTTGCTATCCTGACTGGATTGGGATATGCAAGGGCTTTGGAGGTATCTATTGTGGCACCTAGATATTGGTGGATGTGGGAGGGTTGAAGATGTGACTTGGTGAGGTTTATTGTGAATCCTAAGCGGTGCAGCAGCTGGATTGTTTGGTGTGTGTGTTGTACACAATCGCTGCGTGACTTGGCTTTTATAAGCCAGTCGTCGAGGTAAGGAAACACATGAATGTGTTGTCTTCGCAATTGAGCTGCTACCACTGCGAGGCATTTTGTGAAGACCCTGGGTGCTGTAGTTACCCCAAAGGGGAGCACTTTGAATTGGTAGTGCTGACCGTCTACCACCAACCGTAGATATTTCCCGTGAGCAGGGTGAATAGGAATGTGGAAATAGGCGTCCTTGAGATCTAAGGTGGCAAGGAAATCGCCTTCTTGGAGTAATGGGAGGACCTGTTGGAAAGTGACCATGTGAAAGTGGTCGGATTGTATGTATAGGTTTAACGGTCTGAGGTCTAGTATTGGCCTGAGAGTACCGTCCTTTTTTGGGATGAGAAAGTAAAGGGAGTACACTCCTGTGCCTTGATGGTGTATGGGAACCGGTTCTATTGCGTGTTTTTGCAAGAGAGAGAGAACCTCTTGTTTGAGAAGCGTGAGATGTTCCGTGGACATGTGACGCTGTCTGGGTGGTATGTGTGGAGGAGCAGAGGGGAGTTCCAGGCAGTAACCATACTGGATAATTTGTCTCACTCACCTGTGTGGTGATGGAATTCCAGGCAGGTAGGAACTGAGATAGTCTTCCCCCGACTGGAGTGGAATGTTCGGGGGGGAAGTGGTGGGAAGTCACTGCTTTGTGGTAGGGGAGGAGCGGCCTCTCCCTTTGGTGTTATTGCCTCTGTATCCCCCTCTAAAATATCCTCTATTAGAGGAAGTTTGAGTGGGGCTTTTGTATGACGAAGAGTTGTCTATACCAATGGTTTTGGAGGCGCCCCTATAAGATGAGCGACGAAAGGAGCCTCTAGCTGTTGGTAACTGTAGGGCCCCCATAGATTTAGCTGTCTGTGTCCTTTTTCATCTTCTCTAAAGATGCGTCTACAGTAGGCCCAAATAGGTGTTCTTGATCAAAGGGCTGATTAAGAATTTGAGACTGCACCTCCCGTTTAAAACCAGATATGCGGAGCCATGCATGCCTGCGCAGTAAAATACTTGTGTTAACGGCACGAGATTCTGTGTCCGCTGCATCAAGAGCACATTTAATGGAGGTGTTGGTAATGAGCTTTCCCTCTTGTATGAGGTCGTTAGCTTTTGCCTTATATTGCTCTGGAAGATGTTGCATTAATGTCTCCAGTTCATCGTAATGCGCCCTGTTATACCTGGCCAGTAAAGCTTGGGCGTTAACAATGCGCCAGTAATTTGCCGCCTGTGACGCAACCCATTTACCAGATGCGTCTAGTAATTTTGATTCTTTATCTGGCGGAGGGGCATCACCTGTTGTCTGGGAGTTTGCCCGTTTCCGGGCATTTGTAACCACTAGAGAATCTAGAGGGAGTTGCCCCTTGATATAAGCAGGATCATTTGGAGCTGCTTTATATTTTTTATCAACCCTGGGGTTGAGAACTCTAGCCCTGACAGGGTCTTTAAATACATCAGGGGCATGTTTAATCATACCCTTGAGCTTAGGTAAAGTATTTGTTGCCGTTTGTGTGAAGGTCTCTAGCAAAAAATCTTCGTCCGAAGGGGGGTGAGCGCAATTCTACCCCATGGTATTTGGCTGCTCTGTCTAGGAGTTGTGCAAAGCCTATGTTATTATCTGGAGGGGATGGCTTAGATGGGTAGGAGTCTGGCTCAGGTATATCTGGGGCCTCATCATAATACACCCAGGGGTCAGGTGGTGGAATACTGTGGATGTCATCATCGTCGTCATCCCCTTGTGGGTGTCTCTCTCTCCCCCCCACCCCCCCCCAAAGTCATCCTCATCATCCTGTGGTGGAGGTGAAGAAGGAGGTAGTGAAGAGTGTGCTGGAGAAAGTGGCACAGTTGGAGGTGGTGGAGGGGGAGAGGAGGGTCTAAGAGGTGAAGTTGCCATGTCCTTTCTTTTTAAGGGTAACTCAGGTGCTTCTGAGGTGTCCAATTTCCTTTTCCTAGGTGGCAATACTGTCACATGACCTGTAACAGGGTGAATATGTAGAGTTTTTTGCTTCGGACCCGGTGGATCTGGATGAAACAGTTCTTCGGGGCCTTTGTCTTTTTTCGTCACCGAGGATTTTTGTTCCGAATGGTGCTCTGACTTAGTCTCTGTAGCTTTAGGAGGGGTCTTGGTCTCCTTATGCTTCGGTGGAGTTTGAGTCCGAAATCTTCTTCGGTTCCGAAGTTTTCTTCGGGTCCGAGGGCTTGTTTTCGGCGTGTTTCGGTGTCGAAGGGCTCGGCGTCAAAGCAGTCTTCGGTGCCAATGGAACAGGGCGTGGCACTGTGTCTATTTTGGATCTTTGTTTCGGTGCCGGGGATTGTTTGTCGGTACCGATACGCGACTGGTTTGGTTTGGAGCCGCCGGAAGGCTTTACTTTGGGCTTCGGAGCCGGGCCCGAGGGCAGGGCGTCGGAAGCATTGTCCCGGTGTGAACCTGAGCCCGAAGGTGAAGGTGTTACCGGAGCCTTAGTTTGAGTCTTAGTT